>JAPMJR010000028.1:1617500-2217500 GCA_029783895.1 Triplophysa bombifrons | reverse complement strand
CAATGGGGAAGAACGTGTTTCAAGAATAATTTCAGGTTTATTGAAATTGAGTTTCTTAATTGAGTCTCTGCCTGGCAATTTCCAACATACTGCGTCAAATAAAACTCAAATAATTATTTTATGCATCATGTTTCATGTTTCATGCTGCAGTTTATGTTGTTTTTATAGAGCTTTTTACAGTGTGCATTGTTAAAGCTTTATAGAAACATGCAAAGTGTACGGCCGAAAAGTGCAAAGCATTTTCAAGGAAAATCATGCATTGATGAATTTTTCACATTCACACTTTTTTTGTTGCATTTTCAAAAATTTTATGATTTTTGTTCAGTACCAAAAATCTATAGAAAATTAGCAATAAGGAACAACTAGATAGTAAAGTTTAAGAACAAAATAGAGTTTTAGGTTAGACAGAGTAACATGATGCAAACAAACATTATGGGCCGGTTGCATAAACTGCTTTAGTCTTACAGGTTAGTCATCCAATTTTTTCCTTCAAGACTTGTCATAACTTCTTTAAGTCATTCACATAAAAAGGTAGACTAGTCTAATTAAATTCTAAAAAGTAAGACTTATAAATCCTAACTAATTTCTAGTCAGTGGGACCAGTTGTTAAGACACAGTCTTAAGGTTCTGGGCTGGCCTCCATCTTGTGAATGAGCTCTTGACTGACAGTCTTAACTTAGCGGCTATGTTTATGCATTTGGCCTTATGTGAACCCAGCCTGTAAAAAAAGGCTTAGAATATTGTTAGCATGAATTAACATGTCATTAGCATGTATTAACATGTTACTAACATGATGCTGTTAATGCAATCAGCATTTGGCTGTCTTGATGCCAATGGGATTAGCATCCTGCTAGAATTATTTAAACAGGTTTAACATTTTTGTTACCATGTTAACTAGCATAATTTTAACTTGATAAACATGTTCGCTAGCATTATTAGCATGTTTTTTTAGCATGATGCTTGCTTAATTAGCATGTTTCTAACATGATGTGAACACAATTAGCATGTTGCTTTGGGCGTGGCATGGCAGATGCCAACTGATGATGCAAGTGAAACTTAGCAACCCCCATGTTTTTTGATGTATTGATACCTGATAGGTAAACTGTTGCAAAGTTATTCTGTTTCATTGCAATGGGCATGGCTTCACACCATACGAAGATCCTGAGAGGCTGATTGGCTACCTGGGTAAAATGAGTCCATCCCCTAGTCTTTACGACACTGTGCAGCAAAGGTGTCCATATTGGATCGGTTGCTATGTTGCTATGGGCGTGGCTTGATTGCGTCATGATGATCCTGAGCCCACCCCCTTGTTTCTTTGACAGTGTGATGCGAAAATGATACTACCTGGGCCTTTTATAATGCCCTTAAATGGGCATTTCCTTCTCAATCAGGCCCGGCTCCATGGGGGCCTACATCCAGAGATGTTGAGAGGACTTGGCTCAACTATCTCTTTCAGCTTTTTTACTTTCTGCGTCAGAGTCCTGCATGGGTCCTGTTTGATAAATCCGCACCCACAGTAATTAAAAGAACGCCTGACCCGACATTCAACAAAACCATTTATTTTCTCACGCAACAAGTAACAAAATATTAGGAATTCCTGGTTAATGCATTTTTAAATATGAAGTAACTCAATATGGCAGAGTTTCGGTAGAGACAACCAAGAGTGAATTCATGAAAAATAATGTTAGCTAATAGTTTGTCACATAGTATGTGTATGTCAATTCCATATTCAATTAGTGATTTATGAAATGTGTTTTGATATATGCAAAATTTCTTAAAAATAGCCTGTGTTGTTGATGTGATATTAACAATAGTTTCCCTTACCTTTTTTCTGTGAAATTAAACGCCGCTAAAGGCTAAGTTGCTATCAAGGCTAAAAGCTTAATGCTGATGTAACGGGAGAGACCAGGAAGAGAAGCAGATCCACATGTAGTAAAGATTTTAATAGATATAAACAAAGTACCAGAATAACAAAAGAGCCAAAAACATGAAAACCAACACAGGCTTAAATACACTTCAATTGACAGGAGTGCATCTCCAGAACAGATACCTTCTGGACCAATGGAGTTGGGTTAACCGGTGTGGTGGACACGATGACTAAAGGTTCAGAAGAGATGCGATCCTGCACTGGGTCATAGCCAGACCTAGCGTTCATATGCCCTGGGGGTTTCGGTACTCAACCCTAAAAATGTCCCATTTCTTTACATCATAAATAATATTTTAGCTGCGCAGTGTGCGCCCGTATATACTGCCCATTTAACCAAAATACTTAGCCCACCTGGATAATCACTTGGCCCACCTTACATCTCCTATCTGGAAAGGGCCTGTTCCCCATCATAAGTCCTAGTGGTACAACTTACACCTCATTGTGAGTTACGTTATTACAGAGCCTACCAGCTTCTTCAAACGTGGTAACCCACAAGTTTCAACGAATCCTCGCTTTGAGTTATAAACCGTCTAAGTTTGTCAATAGGCTTGGCTACTGGATCCAATTATTGAGCCTATTATTTCCAGAACCGCACCCCAACCCCAAATGACACATAACATTTTTTTACAACCGTTACATCAAATATTAGCAGCCGCACCCCAACTCTCACTGGACATGGATGAGTTTGTGACAGAATTCTCTAAAATGAGCAGAAATGCTATGAATATTATAGTGATATGAATAGCTCTTTTTTATGTTGTCATCAACTCTAAAGTTACTAAATTGTAAAATAAATATAAATGTGAAAAAATCTGTAGGCAAAATTGTACTTGAATCTGAAATGTCACATTTTGCCTGTAGTCGACTGATAGTCGAATCGCCCACGTGTGTGCTCTAGGATGAGTTAGATAAACAACTTTTAGGCTCAGAAGAAGAAGAATAACTAGATAGGTACATTTTCTTGAAGAAAATGTGAGTGGTGCTTGCCGTGTGGCAAAACTCGGACGCTAACATCAAGTGTTCACATCAAGTTACCATGAATAAACATGATGTTAGCATGTCTTAACATGATGTTAACATGTATTACCATGTGTGTGTGAAGAATGAAGAATCTCTTACATTCTCTGCAAACTGATTTATTATTGTCTGTTTACCACATAACTTTACTCCTCCAATACAGCGGTTTATGTCCTCTGCCAAAGACAGCAAGGAATGGAAAAATTCCCGCGACACCTCCCCTGTCTTCTGTTTCCTATAAAATAAATGCGTCTGAGAAGCCATTAGAGAAAAGGGGTGATCATAGGCTTCTTTTACAACTTCTAGACTCTGTGCAGGACTTTTTATATTCTATACTATAACATATCTCCAGAGGGCTCCCCTCCAAATGATCATAAAAAATTATGCCTGTTCCCTTTCTTTATTTTGACGATAATTCATAGTGTTCTGCACTTATTCCACCCAATCATAATAAGAAATCGTTTCTGGGTCCCCAGAAGACATTACCATCTTTATATCTTTACGCGCATAATTCACTTCAACAGTATAAGCAGCCCAAGAAGCAGCTGAATCAGCTAAACCTGCATCTATAGGAGCATGTGAAGTGTCCAAAGAGTCTGGGGTTGTTCGTTGTCTTTAAAGAGGAGTAAGTCCTTCATTCTGTTGTTTAAGTTCTTCCATTATAACCTATTCCATGACCAACCTTTCCCGCAATGCAGCAAGTTCTTGCACCATATTTCTGAAGTAATTCGTGGAATTACAGCTTCTATGTCTTCAGTAGTTCTTATGAGGCTCCTTGTCTCTGTCGTCACAATCCTCAATTCTTCAGCCAATGTCACTGTTTTGTGTCATGATTGTGTCCTTCTTGTCATGCGTTTCTAGTTCTGTGGATAGAGTCGAGACAGTACCATGTTTTTTGTGCTTGTTGTGTTATGTGTGGAGACATGTGGCCTTTGTTTTGACTTTGTGCCACGTGTCCTCCTGTTTCCCTGTCATCGTCCCTTTAGTGTTTCATTCGCCTCACCTGCCCTGTGTAATCTTCCTGTTAGCTTCCCATTAGTGTTTGGTGGGCGGATGGTGGGGTCTCAATCTTCCACGTGGATATTTGCTAGGTTATTTTTGGTCGGGGTCACTGAGTGCAGCTATGACACGTCAGAGGGGATCTGGCCCTCCCGGCTGAGCCTGGTTTCTCCCGAGTTTTTTTTCTCCATTAATCAATCATTGGAGTTTGGGTTCCTCGCCACAGCAGGGCAGTGTTGGCTTTCTCGCCGGGAGAATGCATTAATTTACTTATTATTTATTAGAACGATCTTCCTCATTCTATAAACACCATGCACTGTGCTGTGTTTTACCTGTTCTGTTTTTCCTGTTTGCCCCTGTAAAGCTGCTTTGGAACAATGCACGTTGTGAAAAGCGCTATATACATAAACTTGAATTGAATTGTTTCATTCCCCTCAGCTGCCCTTAGTTATTATCCCTCATTAGTGTTACCCTGCTTTAAGCCCTAGTACCCTCTGTCCCGTTCCTGTCTTACTGTTTTCAAGGGGACTTAGTTTTTTGTCTTTGGACATGCTTTCTTTTGCCCCCTGTGTGAAGTGTTTTGTTTTCGCCTTGTTAGTGTTTGCCCCATTGTGGGCTGAAAAGCCGCCAGGCCCACATCCTATTCGGCCTCCAGCAGAAGGGGGCTGATGTGAGAGACTTCGCGATGGAATTCCTGACAGCAGCGGTCAGCTCGGGGTTCAACGCGGGCGAGTTTACAGTCTTGTTTGACAGTTGCCTCGATGAACCCCTCAAGCTTGCTGAAAGTAGGATGCTGAGACCATATCCAGTTCACGATGGCTTGTGAGGAGTCCAGGGGTCCAACCAAGGTGCGTCCACCTGCTCCATTGGCAGCTATCCTGGAGGATCACATCCTGGTTGTTGCCTCCTCGGGCACCTCCTGCCACCAGCTACCTCTCCGGTCACATCGGTATCAGCCACATCTCCGGTCTCATCTACACCAGCCACAGCTCTGGTCTCGCTGGCACCAGCCACAGCTCCGGTCCCGCCGTCATCAGCCACAGTGCCAGTCTAGCCAGCTTTTTCCCCAGCACCGGTTTTGGTCCTGTACCACCCTTTTCCTTAGGACACTTCACTCATCCTCCCTCAGCCATGCCTAGACTTCCGGACCTGATCCTCCCACTCGAAGAAGTGATAACCACTTTTTCCAGCAAAGACACAACTCATTTGTCTTACACAAAAGTAGAAACCATCAATGTCATATGTATGAAATATAAAAACTTTGGTATTTCGAGTCAGATCTGTGGGCTTGGCTTGTTGGTTTTGACTAAATCTTTGGTGTTTCAAGTCTTACAAAACCTTAACCCTAACCCACACCCTTACCCTAACCTTACTCTATCCATCTAAACTACCCATGATTTTTAAAATTCCCAAAAATTCATTTTTTAAACAAGCTTTTACACCCCAGTTTACCGTCAGACTCTGCTATGAGTTGCATTCTTGACACTTCTGATTCCAGAACATCAAATCCATGTTAAATCCCATCCTGATAAACACTGTAAAATGAATCCAACTGCTGCAAAAATAGAAAATCACGTTAAAAAAAATCGAGCTATAAATAAACATATTACAACATTTTAATACAACATTCCAGGAAATACATAAAATGAAGAAAGAAGAAATACTGTTTGTATGGTTTTATAAGCGGAGCCATAAAAATCTGACAATGCAAAACAAGGGCTAGTACATAAACCTAGACAAGATTTAAATCACAAAATACATTTTTACGATGTTTGCTATGCAATACATCTCCGCTGACACACAATATAACACAATGCCAACTGTTCTTGGTGTGCTACAAGAGACTTTACAACTTGCTTCTTTTATGCATGCATAAGATGTTTTTCCAACACATCACAAAACTCCACAGATTCATGTAAGAACTTAATAGGCACATTTTTAAAACCCCTATATGGATGTGAAAAGATGTGAAATTAAATGTAGAACCTCATGAGAATTCACTCAATTCAGAACCGATCTAGGCTACCTCAAAGTGTTGTTTTTCTAAGCAGACACGTCTGTATGTGACTGTGATTCAACTTTTAATTTGAATCCTTGCTGTTATACTGTATGGTGAGCATAAATACACCCGAGTATTGACTACTGATAAACACCAAAATACAAATCTAGGGGTGTAAGGCATATGTGAGAGAGTTCTGTCATGGAAAACAGCGACGTTATCTATTAACGATAAAGTGATTTTGCATAAATTCTGTCCTACAGTGCTGAAATACTGTGATCACTTCCAACTCAGCTTAACATTGTTGTGAAAACATTTGTTTGGTCATATTGAATCCACAGTTTATAGTTTAACCAAGGTAATTTTTTCTTTTGCAGTGCATGTAAAGAGTTGCAATAAGATTAAAGTAGCGGATCCAAAGTACATTATGTGGAATGACATAAATCTTATCCTTAATTATCCATCAAACCTGTCAGTTTCTTAAAGACTCAATTTCTAACACAATATTACAGTGAAAAGAGGCACAAGTTAAATATGATAGCTGAGAAACGTTGAGAAACAAAGTTATGGTTAATCAAGAGAAGTGCTTTCTGTACATGCTGTGTCTCCATAACACAATACTGAACAGGGTCGCTGTTTAAGAGGAGATCATCACAAACATTAGCTGTATGTGTACAGTGTGGTGTTCACACTTCTATAGGGGTGACGGTCACACACGAGAGGTCCATCTTTGGACATTCAGTGTCCAAATCGAATCCAGTGTCAACCGTGTCCATCATATTACAGTCTGAGCAGTCACTGCGCTGAGTGTCCACTGGCCCTGACAGAAACTGGGTATCGCAGGCCGGTAAAGAGTCGGAACCCACAGCTTCTTTGGCCTGTCGGATACAGTTGAGCCACTGCTGTTTGTTAAAAGCATCGCTGGCTTGAAAGGAGTGAGTCTGAAGTTGACCTCCACTGCTAAACATCACCTGGAAAAAGTTCTTGGCTAAAAAAGATAGAGAAATTGGTTTGTTTTTCCTATGCAATTACATGGAACACTGAAATGTTAAAAAATAACTATTATTATAAATTATTATGGTGATTAAAGGCATTACATAGAAGTCAAAATAATGGGGCTGGAATATTAATTTGGATTATTTGCTCAGCAAATATTGACGTAGACTTTTGATTAATAAATACAGCATACCGTAATTTATTTGATATATATCATTTTATATAGTAATTCAATTTTTAATTTATTAAATTTCTGATTTTAGTGTAAGTGAACGATCCGTCTACTCTAAACATTAGAAATAGTCTAATCTCGTCAGCTATTATGTAACATATGAACATTAATTATGTTAAACTGTTATTTTTGTGTCACAGAAAACAAATATGGTCCGATCAAGAAATGTGTGTAACCGTGTTAACGGGGTACACACCCAATAAGCAGATATGATGGTGCAAACATTTACCATCATTGGACTTGATTCTCTGAATTCTAGACATAGTAAGTTTTCCACCCAAAAACAATTATAAAAAACTGTATTAAGATTCAAATCACAACATAACTGCATGAGAAGCACAACGGTCAGGAGAGAGTTATAACACCAGACAAATTTCACATAGTTTAATTTGGATCAGGAGGGAGATTCCCCTCAAGTGCAGTGCCGCGCCTCCATCCCCCATTTATACTTTCTACTTTGAAAACGCACAGACTCTTTTTCTCTAGAGGTAGTCCTCCTTTTGTTTTAAAACATTCAAACAGAATCCATAGTAAAATATTACAGCAAAAACTATAAAAATTACCAACAATACTGTGTTAGATGAGATCAAACCGGTTCAGACATCAAAATAACACGGGAGCGATTCGAAGGGACTGCTCCATTAGCTTTAGAATCATTCTTGCGGTCCTTTGATGTCAAATGCAGATAGATATGCGTAGCGCTGCACAAAGAACAATGACTTAGAGTATTATATGAAATTTGCGCCTATGAATATCATGACATCAAGACCAAAGGTTGAGTTAACCAAAAATCTTCATCATGTCCTTTTCTTTAACCAGCGACGGAAGGCCGTTGGTCATTTTGACAGATTACAATTAAGGCAATTTGTAATTTCCAGTTTTGTCAACCTGGTGGCTTCCAATCATTTTGTTTTATTCATACTTATTCATCCTGTCCAAGCATGCTACGCAAGTCTTAGTCCAGGCTCTTGTCCTGATCAGGCTGGACTATTGCAAGGCTTTTGAAGTTGCAGTTTCAGTGTTATGTTTAGATTTGAGACCAGATTGGGATCTGATGGGACCGCAACTGGGTCAACACAAAAAAATTTGATACCAAAAGCTTGATATAGGCATTTAATTATTAACATTTGTAGAATCAAGGTTGGGCCTCTTAAAAAGTGGAGTTACTGTAGATATCTTTAGGCAGTCTGGAACAATCCCAGTATTTAGACAAATGATAGTTCAAAGGTCATGCCCTCCAGTACTAAAAATCAGGAAAAATGTTGAAAGAAGGACTAAGCAGTGAAAAGAAACTTAGGGCTGTGTTGTCACCAATAAACTCAAACTTTACTTAGCGGCCTCAACAGTTCTCTAATAGATATCTAACGAATCTCTCCACATTTCTGTAACTTATCCTTGCAATATATTCGCTCTACTCTTCTGCAAGCCTTTCTAAGCAAGTTGAATAATTAAGCTATGGCTGCGGTTTAGTAACAATATTTTTGGGTTTAAACAGAGCTATAAGATCCAGAGTTTCTGACTGAAACAATTAAAAAGACTGTTCACAGCCTGGAGAGGAGGAGACATTTCAGGCAATAAGTGGTCAGACATAGCATAAGAGGCATCAAATCACCTTCTCAATTGAATAGCGGTGGATAGGTATGAGATCCACTCCACAAGGCATCAGGAAAATAGGAGAATAGGTATCCGATATTAATTAATGTTTGACGTCATATGTTAGCAATGAAGAACTCACAGTAGTTAAAACTAACGTTAAAATAGCCAATATCATCACATGGAACAAACAGATCCGATGGCTCGCCACACACACCGGCGCAATGTTGCATCATCATACATCATACATTGGCTGGCTATTAAGCAACATATAAACTTTAAAATCTTTCTTAATGACCTATAAGGAAGGTAATTAAGAAAGAATTGTTCAGCTCCTCAGTACCTGTGTGGGCTCCTAACTCACTATAGTTTTTCACTTTATTGCAGTCTCAAATACCTAGAGTGTTGTTGGTGGAACTTTTTTATATCTAGCACCCAAACTTTAAAATAGTCTTCTCCCCAGCAAGGACATGACGTTCTGAAGACATCACCAGTTAGTGCTCATTTGTCAGCGTGAAGTAACTTTGTGACAAGTTATGTTGCGATGACCTTGTGGAAAAGTTTCACTTTTTAGAATCTTTTTTAGAAACAAAACAAAATGACAAATTGTATGTTTCATCTTAGGATAATAAATATATATATATAATTATGCTGAGATGTATATTTATGTTACATGTACATTCAAAGAGTAAGAAAAGCTGCTAGACTATAGCTTGAGCTGAGAGGTTCTCTGAATGAAAACACTTTTACAGCCAGCTTACGAGAACTCTGAAAACTACGTGTCTGTATAAAAGGTGTTTTATTGTGTATGAACTGATTTTGAGGACTACGCACATGTTGTGAAATTAGGCGAAGATTTTCGTGAGAAGTTCAAATACCAAAACATCTACAAAATTATTAGAGAATGAGACCCATTGTTCTCAAATATCGTTTTGAATTAATCCCATGGAGAACATTGTAGCGTCATGGTAAACAGATCTTCAGATAACCCAGACAATGGTACAAAGTTGAATTTGGATCGGGAGGGGCATTAGTTTAGCAGGTATAATGGCCACCTGCTTTAGAGACACACAGATTCTCGAAATTTTCAGTGAATACAGAAATGAAGCTTATAGCTGGAAATCAGCTTAGAAATCAGTTAGTAGTGTTTAATATGATCTAGGTTTGGGGAGTAGTATTTTTAGGGCAAAGTGGCTTAGAAAAAGGTCATAATATGACATATAAATCCCCCTTGCAGGATGAAACTCACTCCGTTCATTGTTACTGAAGGCTCCTCTAATGGAGCCGCCCAATCGGACCTCTCCGTCCTGCAGGTCTTTCCACTCCAGATCTCGCACTGGGACCGGCTGCCGGTAAAGCTGATACCACAGCTGCTCATTATGTGTGATTGCCCGTGTGATCACCAAAACGTCCTGAAACAGGAACACGTGCAGCTTCTGCACATACAGAGAGATTTGATTGATACTGGGACAGACAGTTGTTTTGTAAAATAAATTGTCCACCAAGATGGGTCTAGATGGATGAAATAATGTAGTACACTATATCTGAAAGAATTGCAAATTGACCATTTATAACCACAGTGACATTGAGGTTTCTTTAAATGTTAGTTGGATGCCACAGGTCTATAACCACAGGTCTTTAAACATTCTCTGCACCAATAAATAACAATGCTTCTTTTTATAGGCTTTAAATGATGAGGAAAACCAAATCTGCTGTCACCTGCAGTTAAATGCATAGACAGGTATCATTTAAGACAATTTTAACACATTTACATTCATTTGCATTTGTGTACAGATAAAAACAAATTTAAAACTATTACACAAAATGTGCGCAGATTTTTCTGGCAATATACTGTACTTTTCCAGTGATGAAAGCACAGTGATGACAAATTATTTTCTTGGCTATTGACGATTTCTCTACTGACATCTGACTGGCAACTGAGTAGACTTAATTAAAAAGACTGAAGTTCTTACTGCTCCTCTGTTGTTCTTTAGTTCTCCATGGCAGCTGAGGACTCTTGATCTGTCGATTAAAAGATCCCTCTGTCCGCTCTCCAGATACAGCAAACGTTCTTTATAGTATCCGCACTCAGACTCACCTGTCTGTGTATTAATGGCAGCAACAATGTTTTGGATCATTGAAATCTACAAAAGTCCGAAAAGCAACAGAGAATACAGATTTAATAGAAGACTCTTGAACCAATATAATTGTTATCATAATAAAAAAAAGATAATTTTATTCAACTTTGACATACTTTCTTACTTCCTTAAAAGTCTCAGAACAAAATGTCAATACAGCTACAGTGAACAAAATTCCAAAGACAAATAAGTTTATTGCAAAATGTAATGAGCTCACAGCTTCATCAAGATTTTGGCAGTCGGGATGGTCGTTGGGAGTGTGTTTTTGGATCTCTTTCAGGAGCAGCGGGTATTTGACCAGTCGACTGCGTGGGATGTCAAGAAAGTTCCAGAGATCTAGTTTGCGACTAAAAGGCGATTCCAGACAGCGCTGAAGGAAGTCATGAACCCTATGGTCCTGTTTCTTATGATCCAGCAATGCTTTTGCTGCTACCTGGTTACTGCAGTAACTATTGTAGCGTTCAAGACAAGGAAGCTGAAAAGAAACAAAAACAACGCTCTGCTGATTTCAAAGAAAATGTTTATTGCCGTTACAAAACATGGACTAGACAATGCTGAAGGATTTCCACAGAGCAAATGATTTCAAGGGATGTTCAGGATGATTTTCAGGATGTGAATCCACATAATCCAAAACAGATGCACAACACTGTTGAGGCTAACAACTAAAGCTGTGTTACATAACCACAAATGAATAGAAAAAAACTATGAATGAAAAAAAAAACTGGATGAAACTTTGCTTAACCCTACATGCTAAAACATCATACATAATTTCTTCTTCATGTCATCGGTTGTTCTGAATCATACCTTTTTTTAAATGAAAAATGACTTGGGCAATGATTTTGATTTAAAAATGTGTTTTATGACAACCTCTAAATATGCAACATTTTATTTTGACTTCGGTTGCTGTTTTTAGTTTGATAAGAAACTGCTCTCACCCATTTCACTAGAATATGACCCACATGATCGATCGAGCCGTCCGGCTTCCTGGCGTCTCTCAGTCGACTCAGAAGATCTACAAAATAAGAGATTTAACTTCAAAGATTTTATTGTCATATGCACAGTTGCTCCCTGTATAATAATATTCTTAATTTGCTCTTCACTGTGCATGTTTTTAAAAGAATACGAATAAAAAATATAGACCCTTCATTCTGTTATGCATATGGATTGTATGAACACTGTGTCCTAATGAGTCATGAAATATTTCATTAAGTAAAAAAAAACAGTCCTATGTTAATCCAAAATTTGGTCATGCTTTTTTCTATTTATGTGCCTGTACACGGAGTAGCCATGTCTATTCATCTCAATGAAAGTATTACATTATATATTACAAACTGTACCTAGACAGGCTAAGCTCACAGGATCGAGCCCCACCTTGTGGCTGACAATTTTCATCTGCCTTACCCAGTTAATATATAATATATACAGAAATAATTCAAGAAACATTATGTGTTTATTTGTCAATCTAATCCTTTCTGCTATATTGCTTGTGACTGCTCTGTTGTAAAAGCCTGCTAATCTGAAATCTGCTTGAGGTGAAGTCAAAGACCTTTACTTTTTCAGCTGTTGTACTAGCATTTGTTTTAACATATTTGAGTTGAATTCAAAAACCTTTCTATAGACATATTTAATGGTTATTGCCATCTTATTTTTCATGTCCTCTGGATAAAGGTAAAGAGCAGAGACTGCTGGCAGTGAGTTGTACTGACAGATTTCAATGGGAAAATGAATAATAAATGTAAATATTAAATAAATCTGCGCATCTATGCTCTGTCATTTGTATGTTGCTTGTGATAAAAGCATCTGCTAAATGAATACATTCAAAATGTCCTTTTTTTTAAAGTAGTCCACATAGTGCTTCATGCCAGTTGACACTGTAAGGGGTATATTTTGTGTTTTGCATTTAGTGTGGACAAACAAATTACTCGACATGTCGGACCTGGTTAGGATACAGCTTAACAGATACTAGTAAGTCAACATCCATTTTTGCTCACCTTCATGCAGAGGTATGAGGGAGTCCAGTGTGCCGAAGATTTGATTGAGCTCAAGCTCCGTCATGATAGACAGTTTTAGCATAGGATCACGGTATGCCTGAAACCACATCTTACGTCAGGCAAATAACACTGAAACACTCAGGAGTGTTGATAGGGCACTGAAAGTATTTGGGAATTTAAGCACATAAACTTACTGAATGTATAAACGCATTTTACCTGATTTACCTGATATAACTGATCACTTAGCACAGCCATAGCAACTTACACACGCTACACCACACCATGTGTTTGTCTGGTGAGTATTAGTTTTAACTATAACAGAATCAATGCTCTTCTTCTGCCTGCCGGTCATGTCATTAGACCTCTGAACTGTCAGCATGAGATGGTGATTTTTTTATCTTGTATGGAAACTGTACTCCAAGTCTCAAAAGGAGCTATGTTTAAATGCTTTATATTGCTTGAATAACACAGCGTACCTTCTTGGCCAACTTCAGGTCTTCAACCAGGTCCTGTTCACCCTGAGACAGCTCAAAGATGGCCTAACGAACAGATGACAGAAGAGACGTGACAAGAGATAAGGGGTAACTTTAATAAAAGATGCAATCACATAATATATCAAAAGATACCGCCCCCAAGGTGTTTTTTAAACAACTTCAACATTTCTCACATTAGGGTATAATGAAATAGGTTATTTTGCTGTCCTCACT
The DNA here is from genome assembly GCA_029783895.1 of Triplophysa bombifrons. Taxonomy (NCBI): domain Eukaryota; kingdom Metazoa; phylum Chordata; class Actinopteri; order Cypriniformes; family Nemacheilidae; genus Triplophysa; species Triplophysa bombifrons. The sequence continues at coordinate 2,203,901 of JAPMJR010000028.1, read as the reverse complement.
TATATAATTGAACCACAGCGTCCTGCCCCTTAAAAATGATATCTGGTGACTAAATATTTTTTGGATTGACTGTAAAAGTAAGGGTGGTAATCCTTTGGCTTTGCCTCATGTCACATTTGCGTTCAAAGTAAAAGTAGTTTTGCCTTTTTTAGCTTCTAGTCTCTGAACTGTCACATACTTTATTTTAATGCAACTAACCGCCCAATAAATTGACATTTGTCGATTTTTCCCCAACCCTTTGAAAAGAAGAATTTAATGGTAACTAATTGCTAAGATGCTCTGAATAACTGCTAGAGGGTTCTGCTCAGGCATGATTACTTGGTTCCTAAGGTGTTGGGTAGTAACTAGCTTACAAGGTGTTTGCTCAGTCTGTATGACATTTTTGTCTTTAGTTTTTGTATAGATAGGGACATACCGTAGGTCCATCATTCAATTCAAATCTAAAATTGTCTACATAGTATGTAAATATGACTTTCCATATTAGGAGGTATCATTCATGTCCATCGCAAATTAGCAATGGTACAGGATGAGTTATGTCCCAAAGTTTGAAGCTGGTCATGTGCTGGTCTTAAGATGGTCCTAAGCAACTAGGTCCTAGCTCCGGACCAGCTCATAAGCAGTTTAAGCCCAGGACACACCGAGCAGTTGCTTATTTTGTTGCTTATTTTCAGACCGAAGGTGCGGAAAGGGATGAAGACCTGGAGCATTGAGTTAAGGTAAATGGCCGTTATCGTTCTGAAGGCCAGTGTCAGAGACTTAAATTTGATGCGGGCGGCAACTTGCAGCCAGTGAAGTGAAATCAGGAAGGGTGTCACATGGGTTCTTTTAGGCTGATTAAAAACTAGACGTGCAGCTGCATTCTGGATCATTTGCAAGGGCTTGACTGCATTTGTTGGAAGGCCGGCCAGAAGAGAATTGCAGTAGTTAAGACTTGATATGACCAGAGCTTGGACTAGCAGCCGAGAGGCATGCTCCGACAGGAACGGCCTGATTTTCCTTGATTGCCCAAAATTATGGCAAATATCTGACCCCATACAATGTATACAATTTTATTCACGCAAATAAAAAAATGCTCTCTCATGTGCAGAAAACTCAGACCCCATACATTATAAACTCTTTCAACACAAACAATTGCACAGTGGTCATTTGTAAGATTTATTTGCATGGACAAACAGGCAACTATTGTCTATGGAATCGGCTATCGCCAAAATGTCTGACTATCGTAGATACACGATAGTATCCTCAATCGGAACAACCCTAATGTTATACAAACGTTGTGCAGTTCCTGTCTGTAGAAAACAAGCATTTTTGAACAGGCTTCAAAGTAGATGACCATACTCTACATCCCTCATCCTACCAAATACCTAAACCTAATAACTACCTTACGAACTATTAATAAGCAACAAATATTGAAATGTCAAATATTTGAAATGTCAAAGATAATGGTTTGTTAATAGCGAGAAGTGTGGGGGCAATTTTTTTTGTAATATTATAATTCAGATATCTCAGATAACAAAATAATATTAAAAAAACAATTATGCCCTGACCCCTTAAAATATATTTTTAATACATATTTTATAAAAGTTTAATCACAATGAAGTGTAAGGTTCAACTGATTTGATCTTACCTCTTGTCTCTTAATCTCTTTAGAGGACAGAATATGTCCCAGCCCCACATCAAAGGTCTCACTCCATAGTTTGCTGTCGCGTCGTTTGGTGATAGCAGGAGCTGTATGTCTGCTCCATGGTCGTGGTGCTATGGTCTCCGATCTGCCCTCATTGCGGAAACTGATGGAACGCTGGTGGTAAAGAGGAACCATTCATACCTAATATAATACTAGTAAAGGGCTTTAAAAGAAACACAAATCAAAGGTTCTGTAGTGTGCATATGTTTATGCCGTATCTAGAGGTGTTAGACCAAAGCCAGCAACTCATTCCTCCTACAGTATCAGCAGGGGGAGCAATCTGCTAAGCATAAAACTCACACCATTCATTCGACATAAATTAACCTTTGCTGGCAACATATGATGCATATGGCACACATTTTTTATTTATTTTTATTGTAGGCTATATTACATTATGACTTAAGATAAACTGCTAAAAAGACTGTACACATTCAGAACATTTCTGGTCTTGTGTCTCTGCACAACTAAGCTTAAGGGTAATTATGTTAGAAAACACATTTTAGTATTGTGTTTGACAATTCATTTAAAATGTTATGAGCTATGAAAACTATTTAAAGGTCAATGTTTTACGTTGGTTATTAATATTTTTGTATAATTGCATTTCCTTAGTTGCCGTTTTTCAGTTGTTCTTTTGCAATTTTTTTGTATATTCTTATTTATTTTCATGTTATTCATGAGTACGCTTAAATTAAAATGGACAATTCACCCCAAAATGTTTAATTCTGTCATGATTTACTCACCCTCAGATTGTTTTAAACCTGCATGAATTCCTTTGTTCCGCTGAACACAAAGGAAGATTTTTGGAAGAATGTTAGCATTTATTTGTTATTTGTGGACTCTGTATGGGGGGATTTATGTAAAAGAGGTGAGGGGTGCATATGTAAAACTTATAAAATCATATAAAAAGGTGATCTATGGGGTGAAAAAAGTATTAAAACTTCCCACAAAAACACGTAAAAAAGATCCACAATTCACAAATGCAAGAGAGAGGTTATTGTGAAGGCAATAACCGATGCGACCCCATTTTATATTTGTAAACATTTTAGCGTAACAGAGAACGAGGACTTCCATTCCTTTTGCTTTCCTGTAGCTCAGAGGTAAGAGCATTGCGTCAACAACGCAAGGTCGTGGGTTCGATCTCATGGGATTGCACATACCTATGTATAAATGTAAAGGACATTGCAATGTACATTGCTTTGGATAAAAGAGTCTGCTTAATGCATAAATGTAAATATACTTCAGCTCCTCCTGCGCTTAATTACACACTGAACTGGCTTTGTCCATGTTTGTCTGGAAGTCTGTGCGCTGTAATTGATAAACGCATCCCCACAAGTAATATCTAATAGTGGTGGTTGGGCGGTGAACCGAGGCTCCATGCAACACGAGAAGCAATGTGCTGTTGAGTATAATGCTGATTTTGTACGGCCGTTGTACTAAAGTGATAATTTCCGAATTTGGCACATCAAGAATGTTTTTCTACATACAAAAGGAGCATGTTCACGTTGCTCTCACCCAGCACATTCAGAAAGAGCTACAGCGACTTCCGGTATGGCGCTGAAGCAGATGGCTGCTTGAAAGAGTCCCTCCTAATCGGTCGACTTTAATCCCTTCGGAAAATATATCTGGAAATTCAAAATTAGACTGAGATTGACAATGGAAGGGGAGAAAAAAGAAGTCAGGGTCGAAACGCAAAAAAGGAGAGAAAAACGAAAACACAGAGTTGACTTCAAATCTGATATGGATGAATTTCTTCAAGCACTACGGAAAGATATGCGGAGGGAATTAAACGAGTTCAGAGAAGAGATTAATCAGAAATTTAAGGACTTTTCGGGGGATCTGCAAGCTACCACAGTCGGGCTAGCGGAACTAGAACAACGCACAGCCGACGCGGAGGAGTCGAACGGAGCGGCGAGCAATGCTCTCGTAGGTATAATGGATAAAACCAGTGAGATGCAAGCTAAGCTGATCGACTTGGAGGCTCGCTCGAGGCGGAACAATCTTCGCATATACGGGATCCCGGAGGGCTCGGAGGGCAGTGACCTGCTGGAGTTTGTGAAGCGCCTCATAAACGCAGAGCTGGGACTAGTGGCGGTTTTAGGCACGGGCGAACGGGGCAGCTGCCCGGGGCGGCAAATTTTCACGACACTTAGGGGGCAGTAAAAGCACTTGAAAAACAAAAATAATCTGCGCCGCTAAACAGGTTTCTATTATCCATAATAAAACTGTCTGTGTGGGGAATTGGCAAATTGCCGCCCCTGCTTGCTGAGAAGCGCAGAAGCTGTGTAAAAAGTGGAAAGGGGAGGGGCCGCGCCCTCGATGGACAGTTCACCTCTCCCAAATGGAGCGGACAAGGAGGGGGGATCCACTTAGTGGGCTAAAATCAGTCACACCTTGACTTTCTTCCAAATAACGCACAGTTCATTCATAATATTAAAGCATAGGCCTATAATTTGCATGGTTTGTTTTTTTCTGAATTGTGTGTGTGAAATGGCTAATAAAAAAAGGTAATCCAAAACGATTATGTGGAGGTGAAGTGGTTTAGTCTTGACTTCTGGTCGTGAGTGACAGTGTTGAGGGGATGTGAAAACAGTTGATTGCCGAGTGCCAGAAAAACACAGCGATGGAGAGAAAAAGGTTAAAGCCGTCAGGTGCCCAATAAAGGAAAAAATAAAAGTAAAAGAGGAGAAAAGAGCAAAAGATAAAAGTATGCAACTACGTTCTCTGTGTATGATTACGGTAACGTTATCCATGTCATCAAGCTTTCCTGTAGCTCAGTGGTAAGAGCATTGCGTTAACAACGCAAGGTTGTAGGTTCGATCCCAGGGGATTGCAAATACCTATGTAAAATGTACAGGATAAAGCAATGTAAGTCGCTTTGGATAAAAGTGTCTGCCAAATGCCTAAATGTAAATGTAAATGCAATGAAGGGCAATGTTAATTGATGGTATAACGTTAACTCTTACGTTTGTTAGCCTTCTTGCTATGATGCTTGCTATGCTAATACAACAATAATTCGGTCTTAACAAACACGAGATCTCATTTCACCATAAGATTGTGCTTTGCAACAAAACTGTTACAAGTAAAGTTATTATTTATTTCCATCATTTGGGTTATTGTTGAGCCCTGTAGTTAGCCAACGGAATTAACATATGTGCAGGACGTTTCAAAGACGAACATTTGCTATAACTCTGTTGTGACAAAGCATATATTTCGAGGCAGTAACCAAGGAGCTAATTGTTCCTCTCTTAGATTAGATTATTATAGCGTCTAATGAGTCATGACAGACATTTGGCATGTAAGGGCATGTTTATTCAAATTTGAAATTCATAAGAGTTATACTGTAGCCTACTGTCTTTTGATGTCAATTTCAATTGCAATCCAATTGCAATTTCAGGGGCACTTCTAAAGTATTTTAGAGAATCCTCTGCCACTGGTCAGCCATTAAAATCCATCAGCCTCCTTGAATTTATCACTTTTATGCATGATAAGGATCTATCGGAGATCTACTCCAAATTTTGGAGTGCTCTCAGGATTACACTTACTCTGCCAGTTACTGTGGCTCAAGCAGAGAGGAGCTTTTCAAAAGTTGATCAAGTTGTACCTGAGGTCAACCATGTCTCAGGAATGGCTCACTGGCCTTTTATCATCAGTGTCAATCACTCAATAGGGGAGCAGATTTCGTATGATGACATTATTGACGATTTTGCTTTAAGGAAGACCAGAAATGTCAGGTTTTAGTTTGTGTTTTCTGTTAGTGCAATAGTGTAATAATTAGATTTCCTTTTGTGTGATTTGTGTGATGAAGGATTTGTGCTTTTTAGAATATTTATTCTATATTTATTTGTACATTATTCTTAATATTTTATGAGAAATATGACCATCGGACCATCCCAGCTCAGACCACTACATCCCCAACCAAGAGCAAAGACGTACTATTTGGCTTATTAATGCTGAAGTTACAACATTTGGTATTAAATGCTAAACTTAAATCACATGTCACCAGTTTGAGTGCAGCTATGACACGTCAGAGGGGATCTGGCCCTCCCGGCTGAGCCTGGTTTCTCCCGAGGTTTTTTTCTCCATTAATTAATCATTGGAGTTTGGGTTCCTCGCCACAGCAGGGCAGTGTTGGCCTGCTCACCGGGAGACTGCATTCATTCATTTATTTATTTATTTAGAAATTAGCTATTATTTATTAGTATGATCTTACTCGTTGTATGAATACCATGCACTGTGCTGTGTTTTTCTGTTTTTCCTGTTTGCCCCTGTAAAGCTGCTTTGAAACAATACACATTGTGAAAAGCGCTATATAAATAAACTTGAATTGAATTGAATTGAAATGTTATTGTTGTTCTCCGCTCATGTTACATCATGATTGTACATATGTTGCCACTTTGATGTACAGAGTATATTTAAGTTCTGATAACTTATACTGTTTTGTGCAGAATTGTGTTTTTAAAATGTTCTGTTGAAGGATTTGTGCAATTGAGAAATATAAGGTTCGTCTTACACTTATATAGTTATGGTAAAACATGGCTGTTTTTTTTTCTATGATGGGTGGGAGTAGGTGGGGGGCGCCCAGAGGGGATCTGGTCCGGAGAGTGATTCAATGTAGAACCACCACTGGCTGGGACTACCGCTACATATACACTCGGTATACAAAGCTGCCATCGAGTGCTTGCTCCAAAGCCTGATATTAGCCTTTCATTATTTTTCGAACCTGTTTAAGTTAAAAGTCGAAACTGATTGAACGGGGACAGTTGGGAAACCACTACAGTGCTCTGTACACCTGAGAGTGTTTTTGACGTCACTGTAGAGAGGTCCCCGACGGACTTCCTCTCGATTGGACGGTTGCAGGTTAAACCATGGACTTGGAAGTCAACTGTCTTTTGTTACGTTTTTTATTTTTGTTGCTAAGAATGTATGTAAATTGTTCATTATGTTAAGCAGGTTGTCATGGGAAAGGGTACAAATAATCACGTTGTCCGAAACTAAGACATGCATAAGCAGGAATATAAAGTAGTAACGCTTAATGTCAATGGTTTGTACAGTCCGATTAAGAGAAGCAAGATCATCGCTAAAATGAAAAGGGAAAGAATACAGGTAATTTATTGGCAAGAGACTCATTTACCCTCATCAGAACATGAGAAACTGAAGAAAATGGGTTTTCAAAATACATATTATTCATCTCACAAATCCGGGCGTAAAAGAGGAGTGGCCATTTTGATTTCTTAAAGTATAAATTTCTAATTTATATCTGAAACTAAATACATTCTAGTAAGAGGCAAATTAGACAGAGAGGAAGTCACATTGCTCAATGTATACGCCCCACTGGGAAGCACCAAGGGGTTTTTCAAGTAAATATATAATTTAATAGTAACAGAATCACATGGAACACTGATATGTGGCGGAGACTTAAATGTCCAACTCCAGCCAAGGCTAGATACAACTAACCCCTCTCAATCAAAGAAACCAAATGCTAAAATGATTCATAAGGTACTGAAAGAAATGGATTTGTGTGATATATGGAGAGACCAACACCCAACGGATAGGCAATTTTCCTTTTACTCAGTCAAACACAATATGCATTCAAGAATTGACTATATATTTATGGAAAACTCATGGGGATTAGAGATGTGTCTGACCACACGGGGGTATATCTTATCCTATATCTCGGAAATTGAAAAAAAGACACGATCTGGAAACTCAATACAAGTATATTAAACGAAAAAAAGATTCAGAAACAAATAAAGAACGAATTTGAATTGTATTTTCAAGATAACGATAATGGTGAAGTGACGCCAAGCACTCTGTGGGATGCTGCTAAGGCAGTACTGTGGGGTAGAATGATTGCCATCTCGTCCGCACGCAAAAAGAAAAACAGAAAAGGCTTTTAAACTTACAAGAAGAAATGGGAAATCTGGAGCAGAATATGCTAAACATAAAGACTTACAAACATTGGCCGAACTAAACAAACTAAAACAAGAACTGAATGGGATATACGATGACGAAATAGAAAGACAAATCAAATTTGCTAAAAAACAATACTATGAGACGGGACCTAAAGCAACTAAATTATTAGCGTGGCGGATATGGAAACAGCGGATAAAAAATACAGTAAAAGGAATTAAGAATCCGAGGACAAAGAAAATAGGCAGTGAATTAAAAGATATTCAGGAATGCTTTGAGTTATTCTACAAAGACCTATACACTCAACCAACTAGGCCAGATACCCCAATCCTAAAAAACTTCCTAGAATCATTAGACTTACCCTCAATAGGAGAACAACAAAATGATGCACTAACGGCCGAAATTACGGAGAAACAATTAAATAAGGCAATATCAAAGTTGAAAGCAAACAAGGCACCGGTAACAACTGTTTTGTGCACAAATAACACCCAATTTACTACATTGCTTTAATTATATATTGAGAGGAGGGGTAGCCCCACAGTCCTGGAAAGAAGCAATTGTTTCGGTCATCCCAAAGGAAGGGAAGGATAGGGAGGAATGTGGTTCATATAGACCAATATCCGTCCTAAATGTGGACTACAAATTATTTGCCTCTATTCTATCTAATAGACTGGAGGGTATTATTCCAGAGATGATAGATCTGGACCAAACCGGATTTATATTGAATAGACAGACACAGGATAATCTAAGGAGAACGGTGTAAATATTGAGTCATATCACAAAACAAAATACAAGCACAGTGTTATTGAGTCTAGACGCTGAGAAAGCTTTCGACTCGGTGGGATGGGTCTATTTGTATCAGGTGCTAACTAGATTCGGCTTTAACAGCAAATTTATTGAGTGTATTAAAACATTATATTCCTCACCAACAGCCAGAATAAAAATTAATGGACATCTATCTAAAACAATCACTCTAGAAAGGGGAACACGTCAGGGATGCCCACTAAGCCCCTCGAACCATTGGCACAAGCAACAAGAGAGGACTCTGAGATAAAAGGAATTATAATTTAAGGAGACGAAAACAATATAGGTATGTACGCAGACGATGTTCTGCTATTCCTGACGAGCCCTAATTCTAGCCTTCCTAAACTGATGTCTCTCTTAAAAACATACAATATATACTCAGGATACAAGATGAATATACATAAGACACAAGCACTTGTTTACAACTTTAGGCATAATTTAAGCATGAGGCAACAATATAAATTAAAGTGGAATTCCTCTTCGTTAAAATACCTATGATTAGCTTTAACAAAAGACATATCAAAACTCTATGAACATAACTATGGACCTTTTTGCAACGAGATTAAATCTGACATAACTAACTGGAACTTGCTTCCACTAGACATGAGCAAACGCATAGAAATAATTAATTGAATGCGTTGCCACGGTTACTCTATCTTTTCCAATTCTTGCCGTTGGACATACCACAATGACAATTTAACGAATGGGATTCGATGATCTCAAGGTTTACCTGAAATGGCCGAAGGCCAAGAATTAGATTTAAGACACTGCAACTGCCAAAGGAGAAAGGAGGGCTGGCCCTACCATGCTTACAGGATTATTTATATGCTGCACAACTAAAACCCCTGATATGCTGGTGTATGCCAAGCTATGAGTCTAGGTGGAAAACGCTGGAAATCTCACAGACGGCCACTTCTCAGCAATCACTGCTTGGGAATAGAAACCTAGCGGAAAGGAACTACGGAAACTTGAATGAGTGGACTGTATTTTCAGTCAAGCTATGGTTTAGGGTCCTGAGGAAATTAAAAATAGAAAATCAGGCAGGGCCACTGAAGTGGATAGCATATGAGCCCGATTTTGAACCCTCTAAACTGGATGCAAGGTTTAAATACTGGGCACAGAGGGGAATCACTTCGTATTGCTCGATCATTTCGAAGGGAAAGTTTCTGAGCTACCAAACACTGTCGGAGACAAATAGACTGGAACAGCAGGATTTTTATAGATACTTACAAGATAGGGATTACTTTAAGAAATTTAAGAGTACAGAAGTAGAGGATGATTGTGGCAAGGGGGGCGTGGTCTGGAAAGAGAGAGACAGGAAATCGGCAGGATGTAAGTAGGTCAAAGACCAATTGTAAACACCTGTCCGTACTAACAGTGGTTGGCGAGAAGAGAACAAAAGCCAGCACGAGAAGAGATTCAAGAAGAAGAGTTTGGGTGAGAAGCAGACACCGTCGAGAGGACGCATGCTAAAAGGAAACATATACTTATGTGCCAGGAGGCCGTATTTAAATATTATTTACTTTTACTTTGTGTTTGATGAGAAATTGGAATAAAGCAACTATCTCAGCCACGCCGACCCTATCTCCTTCTTTATATAACAAAGAACCTTGTTACAATGATAATATAATCACAGCATTTACTAATGCATATATAAATGGGCTACATAAAAAGTTGATATCGAAATTATATGGATATATAAAACTAGCAAAAAGCATACCCCAAATTATGTAAAACAGAAGTGGGAGAAAGAAGCTGATACACAAATAACGGAGGAAGAATGGACAGAAATACACATGCTATACAAGCAAGTACCACAAATTCATGATCGTGGAGAGAGTTTTGATGGAAGAATATAATACGATTTTTTATAACTCCCAGGGTAACAGCAAAACCAACAGGTGAACAGGGACTGGGTATGTTCTGGAGACAATGTGGAAAGCAAATGGCGAACCATTTTCATATCTTCTGGGAGTGTCTAAGAATACAAACTTACTGGCAGGAAGTAGCAGCAGAAATTGGAAAAATAATAGGAGAGGAGTTGGATTTCTCATTTGTTACACGGTACCTATGAAAAATACATTAAAGTATATTGGATAGTGATAAATATCTGTTAAAGATACTCTTGGCAAGTGGCCGGAAAGCCATAACCCGAAAATGGTTCCATAGAGACCCTCCAACAAAGGATCAATGGAGGAAAATTGTGGATGACATGTATAATATGGAGAGGCTTACATTTATGGTGAGATATAAAATGGACAAATGCATTGAACATTGGGTGAAATGGATTATGTATACAAGCCATTGAAGATCAAAGTGATAATATACTGTGAAATGTACATGGAAAATAGTACTATTTTGACTCCGTATTGCCCATGATGACCTGTTGTTCCTTGTGTTACTTGTTTTCAATGAATATAAAAATTAATAAAAAAAAGAAACAGCTACAGCACCATGCCAAAGTCCGTTTAAAGAAAGTCATGCAACTCGGCGGCCTTTCCGACCGCTATTTACATCATTGCAAATGTTTTCTTCTTAACTTAAAAAAAACTACTTAAAACCCATCTCTTCTGTGAATACTTGACAGACAAATGAGAAGAAAAAAAAACACTAACCCCATCTCAACAGGTAGTGGTCTAGCTTTTGTTGAAACCAGTAACTTTGTATTTGCCCTTAATGTATTATGGCTCCTGTATGACATATCGCTTATTGCTCCTAAACTCTTTGTAAGTCGCTTTGGATAAAAGCGTCTGCTAAATGTAAATGTAAATGTACTGTTATTGTCACATAAGCGTATAACAATGAAAGAACACTGTGGGAGAAAAACAGAGGTTCGTATTGAACCGTGGGTGAGCTGTATTGTTGGATCAATAGTAGACACCATATATTCTTTTGAAACTGTTGTCGCAGGTCTAATTCACAGATGCACCTAAGCAGATCTACTTCCTCAATGGTGATGTCACCTGCGATACAGTGTCCACCTCAAGAGGACACTCACTGGCCTTTTAGACTATATAATATAAATTACTACCAAAGCCTGCATTTTTATTTCAGAACGATATCTGTTGTGGATCATTTCTTACTATTAAACTGTAAATATTTGTCTCAAGAATTCCAGCTGAACAGATATACAAAAAAATAAGATAACATCTATCTCAAAAGGTATCTTTACAGGTGATAAGTAACTATGAAAAGGAAACAAAACTAATTTGCAGTGATCTGGTCAAGAATGTACACATGGTTACAGGTTATAATGAGTTGAAGTTAGAAAAATAGTTTGGGAAAAGAAATTAGTACAGTAAATGCTTTTGAACATTATAAATTATTAACGCATTCTACATAAGATTAGAGAAGACGAATGGCATGTTTTCATTATTTTAATGTTTTAAAAAAAATAAAACAAGTAAACATCCATCCCAGACAGTGTTGGGCAGAAACGCATTACTTAGTAACTGTATACTACAGTTAACATATGAAAATGTCAAATGTCACAGAGACGCTTATTATTATTATTATTTATGACAGGTTTTATTATGGAATAAGCATAAATAATTTGTTAAAATCGAAAAGACAGGTTTAATTTATTTTTTGCGAGATAGAGTATGCACTTCCCAATAAAGCTTAGTCATGAGAAGGCTAAAGAGGTTATTTTTTGTTTTTTTGAGGGGTGGGGGGTAGTAATGTAACTAGTAGTGTACCTTGTGAAAAAGTAATCACACCAGTAACTTGATTACTTTTAAAAGGAGAAATAAGTAATTGAATTACATTTCCAGAATAACTTGCCCAACACTGATCCCAAAAGATTTTATTTACCCATTAAGACAATCTGAATCTTTTGGCATGGATGTTTACTTGTTTACATTAGCTTACATTAAATTTAGCAATAAAAGAATACTGAAACTGAGTAGTGCCGTCTGGGTAATTTTACTTACTGCAGGTAAAATATACTTGCATTGCAATTGTATTATTTTAAGTAGAGGTCATTCTTAACCTTTACATGCATTAAATCATATCTGCATTGCACGGAAGTAGTTAAGTAATGCAATTTTATTAGAGTCAGTATTCAATGTAATCTGCGGTTTTCTTAAGAAATAAACATGCCATTGTCTTTTCCAATCTTATGTAAAATGTGTTCAAAACTGATTGTCTATTTTGAGTGTCTATTTACACTAGTACAAAAAGCCCGCCTTGTTGGTAGAAACTTTACACTAACTCTGCCCACTTTCATCTGATTGGAATTGAGAAAGTGTAAGAACGACAACCACTCCAGTGGTGTAAGGTGTAAAGTGTGTAGTAGATAATAGCTTTGACGCTGGAGACCTGGGTTTGAACTCACCTTTTATGAACTCGCTCTTTTATCTTTTTCCTTCACATATCAGATCATGAATGCATTGGTTTCAAATAAAATTAGAAAAGAATTTGAAAATTGGCTAGCAAGTGTTTAATCAAAGTTTAGGTTTAGGATAAGTGTAGGGCTTTATAACTTCAATAAATTACCATCCTTTTAATATTTTTTATAAATATAATGATTAACACACTGTAATTATTGCATGATGTTTAATGCACAACAATACTGAGGTGAAAATAATATCTGCCTGTATTTATAAGTACCAATAGCATCTGATGCCCCTTTCAGATTACAAGCAACAATGCGACATGATCCCATTCATTTCAATGAATTTATCATATAAACATATTACATAAAAAGTATTGCTATTGTATGTGTGTGTGGCACAGGGAGGGTCGCCCTCTATTGGCCAGTCCCCACTGGTTGTTACCCAACCAACCATGCAAAAAACAACCCAGCATTTGAATGTCTGAAAACAACATACAAAAACACTGCCATAGCACTAGAGACACTAATTCTGTTTCAGATACGGAGCTATCCTCGCTGTATTCTGCATTTGAGGTCACCTGTACATACAGTATAAGATATGTCTGTACCTGGAGTGTCTGTCCGATCCGCTTGAGCGGAGCAGCTTTAACCGGAGGGATGAGGCTCACCAGTGATGTCATTCGAGACAGAGGCTTCACCCTTTTGGTGCTTGGCTCCTGAGGAACACAAATACAACAAAATGAACTAACTGCTTTTGTCTCATCTCCTATCAGTCAATAAAGTCCGGAGGCCATGAGGCTTTGAGTGACTCAGTCAGACTGGGAATTCTGGGAAATCCCCCTGAAGCACAATACAATATGTATGCTCTATGGATTTGCTTAAAAGGAGTGTACCAGTCTATTTGATCTCAGGATGAAATTTATAATGTAACTAGTCAAGCGGTGATGCTAAAGCAATGAAAACTGTAAACTCTTCAGCAATAAACACATGGTAGATCAGGGGACTGACTGGCTGTGAACAGGGGAGCATATAACAGTACCAGACCTGGGTAGTAACGGATTACATGTAATCTGGATTACATAATTAGATTCCAAATATAAAGTACTTGTAATTACAGTAAACAACATTTTTAAATACTCTTAATCTGACTACAGTAACTATTTTATGGATTACTTGATTAGATATTATTCACAGAATGGTAGTAAATTGTTTACAGTCCAATTATTTGTTTTTTTATTTCTAAAATTTTCATAATAAACATACGTTCCTACTCCCACTTAATAATTGTGATTCTTCAAGTTAGCCAAAGGCAGCCGAAGTGGAGTAGTATGGAATGAATTCATATCCTCTTATTACAACGCAAAAGGTCCCCAAATTCCTCACAGTCTGTGTCCACTCACTGGAAACGACATATTTTTCCTTTGACAGGTAACGTTAGATGCAGTAGAGTCTACATTACAGCTAGTGCTTGTTGTGTTCTGCAGACAACTCGGACTAAAACAGGTAATATAGTGTTTATTTCTAATATTTCTTATACTGTGACAATAAGCGTGCAGTTCTTGTAAATAATAACTACAATATGCAAACACTATTAAATCAATTAAATCCAATGTAAATAAAAATGTGCTGCTAATTAATAAAGAAAATTAGCCAACCGAATTACGGGACGCGTGAAGGGACAAACTGCTCGAACATTTTGTCATTTCTGACATTGAGATCAAAATTTTAATATTAAATTAAAACGATACCTTGCAGATATACCAGGGGTGTCCAATGTCGGTCCTGGAGGGACACAGTCCTGCAGAGTTTAGCTCCAACTTGGCTCAACACACCTGTTTGGAAGTTTCTAGTCTGCTTTGTGAGACCTTGATTAGCGGTTCAAATGTGTTTTATTAGGGACACAGGCCCTCCAGGACTGACTTTGGACCCCCCTGAGATATACCATTCATGGATTCATGACCCTGTGAGCTGCATGAAACAGTTTATATTATTATTCTGAATAAATATATTGATTTACATTTAAGAATTTAACACACCACAGCCACCAACCACCCAACCAGCATCCCCCCCACCAATCGCCACATTGTTTTCCCACCGAGAGAGCAAAGATCCCTTTCATGGTGTCCCTGCTATCAGGTCGAGTGCTCCAAGTGGCTCAGTCCCTATGGCAGCAGAGCGGGCCGGCCATGCAATCATTGGCAACAATCATTGCTCACTTTCATGAAGTCTTCAGACAACCTAAAAGGGGTTCTTGATCGGAGAGAAAGTCTATAACTTAAAACAAGGAAAAAGTTTGTTCAAGATTACTCTCTCCGTTTCGACACAATAGCTGCTTTAAGCGGATGAAACAAGCATTCCCTGCTTACAACATTGCTGGCGAGATGCCGCCTCACCGATTCTTCGACTCTCCAACTCTTGTGTGGCAAATAGGATGAAGACCTATATGGAAGACCAAATGGACCAAACTCCCCACTTCTTGTTCCGTCAGCCTTCAGCTAGTGGTCTTCACGGAGGACCTGGGACCCGGGACCCATATGGGTTTGAGTCTATATTTTAAATGCTCAGCCGGGTCTGTGCCGGATCCCAATCCTATTTCTTCAGGTCTCGTGCTGTCTAATACCCTAGTCGATCGGAGAACAGTGTCAGATCGGTGTCAGTCAGCACTGTACATGTATTGAAACTTGCAGCTTCTGAAATTGGGATGAGAAAATAGTGTGCATGGAAATGGGTAAAAACACAAGCAATTTCTAGCTGAGTCAGCAGCAGAACTCCACAGCAGTGTCTCACTGCAAGTCATCAGTGAACATGGATGCCTTCATAGCAGCTGATGTGAAAAATACTGCAAGATAATGAGTATAAAGAGGTTAACCCACTGGAATCTCTACTGTCTGGGCATCCGTGGTGCAAATAGTGGACAAAGATGACAAATAAGTTAGCGCTTTTAAGTTTAGGCTAAAACATGTGACACGTTTATGTGAAGTTTGATTCAGCAAGCGTTGCACTCTTTCTCCCATTCTTTTTATACGAAATGAACAGTCTTGTTTTTTTCAACATTTTTGGTCAGAATAGCAAATAATTAATGCTTCTGCTAACGTCAGTGGTCATGTCACTACACGAGCAATTGTTATTGTAGTCCAAAGTCGCATCTGTCATTTGTGACAGCAGGCAAACTCTTGAAGCTAGAAAAATGTGTCAACTAAGCATGATTTAATCGGACAAGAGAGGAATAAAATGAATGGAACATTAGCAAGGAGGATTACATTCATCACAATCAGTTACGAAGGAGAACGCTATTAACAGTAGGTTAGACAAAAAAATATATTTTTTCGCTACTTTGAATTGTTAATGGCAATTTGCTGTGAAATATGTGCTGATTGGGTCCAGTCGTGTTTGTGTCTTTCCAGTCGGGTTCTCTGGTCTGCTTGGGTATGCGTCCAAATTTCTAAATATTGGACAGGTCCCGTCGGTTCTGTGTGAAACAATCCCAGACCTCTAAATCCAGGACCCCAGGCCGAACTTCAACGTCGGCTTACCAAGGGTCTTTGTATATACTGTGTTGTGGTTCTCCAGGACATGTTCTGAAGAATTGTATTATGTATTTTATTTCTTGTGTTCTTGAGTTTTCTGAAAGGCGCTCACAAATGAAATGAATTATTATTTAGAGGTGAGGTCTTATCAGCAGCGTATCAAATATTTTGTATATAAAACTTTGGGTGATGCAGCAACAGTCTTTGCAATGACAAGGTCTAATGCAATAAGTGACAATATTTAAATCTCCAAACGAGCATAACCTTCTGAAGCAATAAACCCCTTAGTGGTAGCCAAAGAAAAAATATAATAAAAAAAATGCCACAATCCAAAACACATCTGGAGTAAAGCATCAGATGAAGAGGGAACAAACAATCGGAGAAGAAACAAAACAGAATATCTCTGTGCTCTGTATCACAGCTGGCAGCATCAAGTGGCTATAGTTACAACTCTTAATCAATCATGTAAACGGGTTTTCATCATGGTTCACTGTCACAGTTATATTAAAACCCCCCAGGGCAGGTTCTGTTCTCGATTCGTGGTATATGGCTGATGTGATTCGGCAGCCATTGCTAAACAAACATGTTAATCCCCATCATAAGGGATGCAAAATACCTACAGAGTGCGATTTTAACCTGCTTTTGTTTTTAACCACTTTTAGATACTTTTGTTCTAAAAACAAACATGCAGATCTACTGATAATTGTAGAACTAATTCATACTACCTTTCATTGACAGTTGTCAGCCTGAAACTAAGAAGAATTGTCTGACAACATAAGACAATGACTAAACTTTAATCAATTACTACAGACCGATACAGCTGCTATGGCTCCAAACTTATGCTGGATTCATGGTTTGATTGTGTAACGAAAGAAAGAATAAAACACACATGACTAGGTCACAGTGTTCATTATAGCTGTTTAGGTTAACAGACTGTTCTTAAAACTCAACCTGGCCGGTCGCTCATCCAGTGACCTGAGAATGACACTTCTGGGCAAAGATCTAAAGATAATTCCACATGTTCATAGAGACGTGATTGATATGTGAAACAGAACAGAGAGCTGAAGCATCTCCATTAAATAATACAACGATTACGAGACAACTGTAGAACTGTGCCAAAATATTCTAAATAAATGTGCAATAGTGCCACAGTAAAGAGTTTTTTGCATGAATAATTATAAACCAGTCAGAATAAAATTCAACCACATTTATACAGTAACTAAAAATATATATTCTCATGATTTATTTACAGTGAAAGAGTAGCTTATTGAATGAGAGATTGAGTTACTTGATTCAGTCCATGATTCACACCAATGATAACCAAGGATCCTTACCAATGAAATAAATTGTGCAGTTCAATAGCAATACAAACCAGCACAATTGCAATAAAGCTGTGTTTTAGCCTTACATGACAGCACCCAACAAAAGCGTACAAAATACTTTTTACAAAATTGCTATTTACACTTTTTTAAACCTACATTTTTTCCCAGCAGAATCACAAATTCAGAGTGGTTCTATGGTAGATCCATGTTACACAGTGGCATTGCAATTACACGTTAAAAAATAATGCAAAAAATTGTGACATGACCTAGGCTTGGAATAAAGTTACAGCATTTATTTATTTAAACATAAGTTTGATTAATGCAACAGGTGATGCAAACTCACTTAACCATTCTAACATGTACAAAACAATTTATGTAAATAATAAGCTAAGAACGCAAATAAAAAAGATAACGACTTATAAACGCAGGTTTAGACTGCAACAGTGCCGCAAACTCATTCCCCAAACTTTTATATTATAACAATGTTTTTAAAGTGTATAGTAAACTGTTTTTGACTGATTGATTTCTACAGAATATCCGTAGTTTATCTTCAGTCAAACAGTTTATTTTTGTAAACGCACCTCGATCTCCTTTCGCGCGTCCAGACTGCATGCGGCGCGTCTGATCAGCAAGTATATCGGGTAATCCTTCACCACCATCCTGACAACAAAACTGTAGGTCTGTAAACTGTGTAAAATTTAGCAGCTGGGAAGAGGGAGCGCGCACTTAAATATCAGTTCCAATCACGCGCAGCGGGGAAGCGCAAGGAAAGTGCGCGCTGAAGTGACTCAGGTGCATCTTGAGTTTCGCTGAATAACAGTTTTTCTCGATTGCTTAAACACATTTCTTGAAATTATATGGCTCCTTTTTTCGAAACCCCAAACACAGATGAAGAAAAATAAATGTTTGCAGTAAAGCAAAGAAAGTGTCTAGTCCATTTCTACCCTTCAGACTAAAACGAGGTCCTGCTAATAACATAATGTATCTCGTTGGTGTGTTTTATTTACTGACTATAACAACCTTGCTGTCTGGAAATGTTCTGGTGAGCTCATCAACAAAAATAACATGTATTAAGGTAGAATATAAACATATAAAACATTAAAAAGGTATTTACAATGGTGTGTAAATACTGCATTTCTGTACTATTTTTGCAACAAGAACTTCACCTCTTTGGGGGCTATTTTAATGCTTTATCTAAATCTAATGATTCAGTAAGTGCGGAGGGAGTGTAAAGGTAATTCAGTTTCATAGGTTTTGTTCTGGCATGGCCGTGAGGTTCCTGTGATTGTGCAGCTATCAGATTTGAGGAAGTGTAACCGGGGGATTGAGTTGGCCAATCAACTGAACACCAAGGCACTGATGGCAAACAATTGTTTTTTGACATTCTCTCAACATGTAGCTCAAATGACCGAAACAGCTCATGAATAGCAGAAGATGAACCCAACACAATTCTGCACTCTATATGCATACAGTCAGGACCATAAATATTGGGACATCGACACAATTCTAACATTTTTGGCTCTATACACCACAATGGATTTCAAATGAAACGAACAAGATGTGCTTTAACTGCAGACTGTCAGCTTTAAATTGAGGGTATTTACATCCAAATCAGGTGAACGGTGTAGGAATTAATACAGTCTGCATATGTGCCTCCCACTTGTTAAGGGACCAAAAGTAATGGGACAATTTGCTTCTCAGCTGTTCCATGGCCAGATGTGTGTTATTCCCTCACTATCCCAATTACAATGAGCAGATAAAAGGTCCAGAGTTCATTTCAAGTGTGCTATTTGCATTTGGAATCTGTTGCTGTCAACAGTCCAGATGAGATCCAAAGACCTGTCATTATCAGTGAAGCAAGCCATCATTAGGCGGGGCCAAAACAATGTTGGAGCATTCTTAAAAAGAAGGAACACACCGGTGAGCTCAGCAACACCCAAAGACCCAGAAGACCACGGAAAACAACTGTGGTGGATGACCGAAGAATTCTTTCCCTGGTGAAGAAAACACCCTTCACAACAGTTGGCCAGATCAAGAACACTCACCAGGAGGTAGGTGCATGTGTTTCAAAGTCAACAATCAAGAGAAGACTTCACCAGAGTGAATACAGAGGGTTCACTACAAGATGTAAACCATTGGTGAGCCTAAAAAACAGGAAGGCCAGATTAGAGTTTGCCAAACGACATCTAAAAAAGCCTTCACAGTTCTGGAACAACATCCTATGGACAGATGAGACCAAGATCAACTTGTACCAGAGTGATGGGAAAGGAAGAGTATGGAGAAGGAAAGGAACTGCTCATGATCTTAAGCATACCACCTCATTAGTGAAGCCTGGTGATGGTAGTGTCATGGCGTGGGCATGTATGGCTGCCAGTGGAAGTGGTTCTCTTGTATTTATTGATGATGTGACTGCTTACAAAAGCAGCAGGATGAATTCTGAAGTGTTTCGGGCAATATTATCTGCTCATATTCAGCCAAATGCTTCAGAACTCATTGGACGGCGCTTCACAGTGCAAATGGACAATAACCCAAAGCATACTGCAAAAGCAACCAAAGAGTTATTGAAGGGAAAAAGTGGACTGTTATGCAATAGCCAACTCAATAACCTGACCTGAATCCGTTTGAGCATGCATTTCACTTAATGAAGACAAAACTGAAGGGAAAATGCCCCAAGAACAAGCAGGAACTGAAGACGGTTGCAGTAGAGGCTTGGCAGAGCATCACCAGGGATGAAACCCAGCGTCTGGTGATGTCTATGCGTTCCAGACTCCAGACTGTAATTGACTGCAAAGGATTTGCAACCAAGTATTAAAAAGTGAAAGTTTGATTTATGATTATTATTCTGTCCCATTACTTTTAGTCCCTTAACAAGTGGGAGGCCCATATGCAAACTGTTGTTATTCCTACACCATTCACCTGATTTGGATGTAAATACCCTCAAATTAAAGCTGACAGTCTGCAGTTAAAGCACATCTTGTTCGTTTCATTGAAATCCATTGTGGTGGTGTATAGAGCCAAAAATGTTAGAATTGTGTCGATGTCCCAATATTTATGGACCTGACTGTAACTCGTTTGAAGGTATAAATCCAAAACAGTTAACCAAAATCCTAAATAAGGAAATTGGGGAGATGCAGGGTGCCAAAGTTCTGAGGAGTGGAGCATTGCTGCTAATATGTTAAGATGGGTATCAGCAAGGGAAAGCAATCAGCATGAACAAAGTTAATGGAATGGCGGTAGAATGCACTATGGATTATAGTAAGAAATTCATAAAAGGAGTAATCACAGGGATTCCAGTAAATGTGTCGGCAGAAGATGTTAAAGAGAATATAACAAATGTATGTGTAAGGGAAGTTAAACGACTAAAAGTGAACAGAACTGCATCTGTATGTGATAGTTTTTCGGTTCTGATCTCCTTTGATGAGGTTGAAGTCCTGTTAAAAGGTCTACGTTGGATATATGTGTTATGCGGTGAGACCCTATATACCCCCACCACTTACAGTTGTGTTCATAATTATTCAACCCCCAATGCTGTAAATGGTTTTAGGGAATTAAGTGTACATTTGTAATTGTATTCAGAATGAAATCCTACAAGGACTTCTTAAAGAACCATATGCAACTAAAATGACATCAATTAGTTTTGTAATACAGTAGTAAATGTTTCTTTTGTGAATTCTTCATTGACATAATTATTCAACCCCTTAAAAAGGTATTGAAAACACCTGTGGATATCAGGGAGCAGCAATAAAGCCTAATAAGCACCAATTAGGCAGCTTTAAAATGACTGTGATACTCAGCTCCTTCTAGACATTTACTGGTGTGGTTACAAACATGGTGAGGTCAAGAGAATGGTCCAGGAAGACAAGAGAACAGGTGATTACTCTTCACAGGAAGGGCAATGGCTATAAGAAGATTACAAAGATGTTAAACATATCAAGAGACACCATAGGAAGTATCATTCGCAAATTCAAGGCAAAGGGCACTGTTGAAACGCTACCTGGTCGTGGCAGAAAGAAGATGCTGACTTTGACTGCTGTGCGCTACCTGAAGCGTAGAGTGGAGAAAAGTCCCCGTGTGACTGCTGAGGAACTGAGAAAAGATTTGTCAGATGTGGGTACTGAAGTTTCTGCTTAGACAATACGGCGCACCCTGCGTAATGAAGGCCTCCATGCCAGAACTCCCAGGCGCACCCCCTTGCTGTCCCCAAAGAATAAGAAGAGTCGACTGCAGTATGCCAAAAGTCATGTGGACAAACCATGGATCAACGCTATGTTTGGAAGAGGAAGAACAAGGCCTATGAAGAAAAGAACACCTTGCCTACTGTGAAGAATGTCGGGGGGTCAATCATGCTTTAAGGCTGTTTTGCTTCTGCAGGTACTGGGAAGCTTCAGCGTGTGCAAGGTACCATGAATTCTCTTCAGTACCAGGAGATATTGGATGACAATGTGATGCAGTCCGTCACAAACCTGAGGCTTGGAAGACGTTGGACCTTTCAACCGGACAATGATCCCAAGCATACCTCCAAGTCCACTAGAGCATGGTTGCAGATTAAAGGCTGGAACATTTTGAAGTGGCCATCGCAGTCACCAGACTTAAATCCGATTGAGAACCTCTGGTGGGACTTAAAGAAAGCAGTTGCAGTGCGCAAGCCTAAGAATGTGACTGAACTGGAGGCTTTTGCCCATGATGAATGGGCGAAGATACCCGTAGATCGCTGCAAGACACTTGTGTCAAGCTATGCTTCACGTTTAAAAGCTGTTATAACTGTAAAAGGATGTTGTACTAAGTACTAAGATTGAATGTCACTTGGGGGTTGAATAAAACTGATAATGATGTGAGCTCAGAAAAGACATTTGTGGTTATTTCATTATAAATGTTATGTTATATTTGTCTGACCTACACGTGCCTCTTTGATTTAATTGTAAGCAGGATGACTGAATGATCATAATCAATGTCAAACCGACCAAAACAATCAATTTCAGTGGGGGTTGAATAATTTTGAACACAACTGTAGATGGTTTAAATGTCAGAGATTTGGGCATGTGGCGGCAGTGTGCAAAGGAACGCAAAGATGTGGTAAATGTAGTGGAGAACATGAGTATGGCAAATGTGAATGTGAAAGGTTGTTATGGGAAACAGTGAGAGACATCGTAAATGAAGAGTCACCCTAATCTCAGACATGAGCTGGTTCAGCGTAATGGTGTTGAACATTCTACATTGAAATGCAAGGAACCTGATTTCGAATGGGCAAGAATTTAAGAAGTATATTATTAATTGGACACAGAAACCTAGTGTGATATGTATACAAGGAACATGGTTAAAACCTCAATTGGATTTTGTGATAAAAGGATATAATGCAATTAAAAGAGATAGAGAATTTGGAAGAGGAGTTGGAGTGAATATGAATCAATTACCACTAAAATATGGACTAAAAGAGGTTGTATAGATATAATTAATTATTATAATCCGTTTGGAAACTTGAGCCGAAATATTCTAGAGAATGTTGTAGGATTATTGCAAGACAGTAGTGTTTGGTTCGGTGACTTCAATGCGTATAGTTTATTATGGGGGAGTAATAACAATGATTCTAATGGCCTAATTATTGAAGAATTTATTGACGATAGGGTTTTTGAGTGTATTAATAAGGTAAAAGGAACTTTATATAATAATATATCCAATCCAAAATCAGTGCTGAAAATGTAGCAGAAAATGTGACTACACAAGGTAGTGTGTAGTCCATTACTGTTGAACATAACAATCAATTATATTTTTTCTCAGGTTGAACGAGATGTAAGAATACTTTTGTATTCAGATGATTGGGCTTTTTGGATTAGAGGATGCAATGTCTCTTATGTTAACAAGAAAATGCAATAAATTGAGTGAAAATGGGGCTAATAAATGGGGACTTAAGTTATCTATGGCAAAAACAGAGGCTATCTGTTTCTCTAGGCAACATAAAAAAAACATCTATCTACTTTAAACTGTATGGACAACCTCTGGAACATGTTAAAGTCATTAGATGCCTTGGGGTTTGGCCTGATGAGAAATTGACATGGAAAGTATATCTGGAAAAAAATAAGGGAACGTGTAAAAAGGTCATTAACATAGTCCGCTGTTTATCAGGACAAGAATGGGGAGTTGACAAGAATCTCTACAAAACATAAATTGAGCACTTCTGAGTTCTGTTTTTGACTATAGCTTATTTGTCAGCATTAGAATCAAACCAAAATGAGATGTATTACAAGCTCAGGCCCTGAGAATATGTAGCGGATCATTTAAAACATCTCACATATCCTCAATGCATGTAGAAATGGGTGAAATGCATTTAAGAAAAAAAAGAATGAATTTAATGATGACGTATTGGGTTAATGTACAGGGACACGGTGATACACATCCTGTTTAAAGTGTACTAACAGATTGTTGGGAACACAGTAAAACAAAGTTGACTGGCTTTGGATGGATAGGTGATGCAAGGTTATTTTATTTCCAACTCAGTTCAGGGAGCAATGGAGAACTGCTGCATGCAATCTCATGTAGAAACAGAAGTGAATGGCTAAATTCAGTGATGTTGTTGCTTTCTTTGAGTATCAAGTCAAAATCATTTCTGATATTTGGATCTATTCAGTCTGCAGAGGTGAGCACATCTGGTATGCCCAAAGATGTTTACAAATGAAAGGCAAAATCTCAGCAAAAGCTGAAGCCAAAGGGCGACAGATTTGCTACTAACGTTTGCTACTAACGTTACATTGATAAGCCTATTGGGGCTTAAGTCAAAAGGGTCAATGCTGAGCATGAAATTAAGCAAACCAAAGGTATTTCCAACATTCGTTTGCTCTGTTCTCAACATCATTCTTCAGTTCAATGTAAAGAGTTTGAGAAAACGAAACACAGAGAATAGGTCAACTTTCTAAAGGTCTATTTTGGTTGTTTATGTGTTGGACACAGAAGCGAAGACTGTAAACGTACTTAGTTTGCAAAGTATGCAAGCAGAACCATCCCAGTGTTCTTCATATTCATGCCAGAGTATCCAAGATGGATAACGCTGTTGGTACCAATGATGAACAGAATCTGGAGCCAACATTCAATAACACTCTTGTGTCTGCTCAAACAGGTGGTCCTATAGTGGCCGGGAGCAGCAGTTGTATTTTACCCATTCTTCTAGTCCAAGTAATCTGTAAGAGGCAGCAAAATTGTTCAGACCTATGCATTCTTGGACACAAGGAGAACCTCCACTTTCTGCTTTCTGCTCTTTCAGCTTTCCTGTAGCTCAGTGGTAAGAGCATTGCGATCCCAGGGGATTGCAAATACATATGTAAAATGTATAGGATAAAGCAATGTTAGTCGCTTTGGGTAAAAGTGCCAAATGCCTAAATGTAAATGCTCTGAAAATCTGCTGAGGAAGATACATCTGAATGGTCGAAAAACACAAATCTGTTTGCTTACAATCCGGAGTCCATTCCATTCCATTTTCTACCGCTTATCCGAACTACCTCGGGTCACGGGGAGCCTGCCCCTATCTCAGGAGTCATCGGGCATCAAGGCAGGATACACCCTGGATGACAATCCGGAGTCCTAGAACAATTTTCTCTAGTTATGTGATTAACAACTTAGATGTCTCAAGTCTTGAGGGTAAGGCATTTCATGCTATCCTCGAAGTTAACACACAAAAGGTAATGCCTGTAAGCCCAGATAACATGATTAAACAAGATAACATATCTCAGTGGCTGTATCTTGGTGCTGGTTATATTTCTGTAGTACCTGAGACCGATCAGACACGCAATAACTAATTCAATTTCTTAAATATTGCAGCAACACCCCTCACCCCACCGGCGAGCTAGTCGCTTGGGGAACTACCCCCAATCTGCAACTTACACCAAGGGCAGCACAAGATCTCTGGTGACCATAGTAACTCACACCAATCCATCAGTAGGGAGCTGAACTCTCTTTACTCACTTTGGGGGACAGACATACAATCCTAAATGGATTTATATGGAAATGTACATATATTCATTTATACCATTTCCATGTATTAATGTTCTTGTTGTTATGTCTGTTTTAAACATTAATCCAAAGTATCCATGAATGTGTGTTTAACTACTGGAATTAATAGATTTGTAGTAACTCATTTAACCAAGATGATATAGATCATGTTTGGTGTCTATGAGCTACATTTGTTATGTCCTTAATGTTGATGTTTGTTGTGTTTATGTAACTCTTTTCATATTAGTTTTATCAAACTCTTAGAAGTCTTCTTAGTGAACATCCAATCAGCTTTCACATGCAAAACACCATCTGAAAGACAAAGACAGTTAACTTTCCCTCCAAAGTTGCCATCTCCTGATTGGACCAGTCACGTCTGTAGGATGTGACATCCTTACAGTTTAAAAGACACCACGAGAAGAGTCTCTTTCTCTCTTGTGTCTGGGTTTTTTAGGAGTTGTTCTTCAGGTTTGCAGTTTGTGGGGGTTGGTTCTGCATCTCCTTGCGTTCTGCATCTCCAAAGGATGGACTAGAAGAAGACTCCACCTTTAACCCATAAGTTAGTGCCAGGCTGCGGCCTTGTCTTTCCAGATACAGATCCTCTGCATAAAACTGGTTTTCTCTGATCACTTTCAGCCAAGATCACCTGGAGCCTTAACAAACTGCATCAGGACACTTTCTTTCTTTTGATGGGCAAGACGTGCAAGTATCAAACTTACTCTTATTAATGGATGCATAAAGCATCATTAATCCTTTTAACAAAGGTGCTTTACAAGAAGAAACTGATGTTTAGTTCAGGCTATTGATCTTCTGAATATCATATACTGCCATCAATCCATGCTCTGTTCTTCTCTCTGCTTCAACTTCAACCTTCTTCCAATGCTTAACTGTATTGTGTGTGTATGTTAGATTAGTATGTGTCTAGTCTAGGTAATAAACTCCTGTTTTGTTTCACACGTGAAGTGTTTTGTAGTTCATGCTCATAATCCGGAGTCCCTAAAAATGCTGATTCTTGCTACCTGCTCGTAATACTAAGTGATTTCCCCAAATCATGAATTTGATCCAGATAAGTATAATTGGCCATAATTAATTAAATTCATTCCAATTTGGGTTGATATTTGTTTCCCTTAAAAAGTTTGGTGGAGAATATATTACTTATCATTGTGATCAAAGCTCATTATAATTCTTACAAATTTGGTGAAGAATAGTACACAAAGGAATTAAATATATTTTTTACCCTACTGCAGCTTCTCACCATGGTGGCGCATGGGAGTGCGTCTTTAGAATGGAATGAAGACAACACATTCCGAACCAAAGTCAACAAATGCTGGATGATGAAGGATTACACGCACTGCTCTATGCAAGGAAGAAGCCATCATTAATGATAGAACCATCACAAAAATCTCTGATGATCCTTTTGGTCTGGAACCACTTAATCCTAATATTCTTTTTACAATTAGGAGACAACCAGTCTATGCTCCTGGTCTATTCCAGAAATCTGATCAGTATGTGAAAAGGTGGAAACAGATACAGTATCTGTTTGATCTGTATGATCTTTGGATAAAAGTGTATTTGCCTTTAATACAAGAGAGCTAAAATTGGATCATGAAAAGATGTTATCTTACAGCAGCCACCTCCTTAGCTCCCAGTAATTTTCAAACATGTAAAAAAAAAATCGTGTGGAGAGGTGTGCGTGGTTCAGCACGGTCTGCGGGGAGAGAGAGTCTCGGGAGAAAGACGGTGAGTAAGCAGATCAACGCTTTAGTGAAATCACCTGCTTCTCGTTCCAGTTAATGGCGAGGAGACGCTATAAAACGGATCGGCAGATCCAGAGACGGAGAGAGAGAGCGGCTGGGAAGACGTGTGTGTGTGCCGGAGCAAAAAGACGTTGCGTCCAAAGGACTTATTGGAAAGAATCCCCGATACAGAAAGATCGTGAGGAAACCCTTATTTTGAAACCGGAAGTTGAAGACCCGGAAGTATTTTTACAATAAAGATTGTTACAGTTTTCCCAGCCACGCCAACCCCGACTCCTTTCTTCCTCAAATCCTTGAACCTGTTTACAAATTGGAAGTTGCATTTTGAATTTGTGTGATGTTTAGTGAGCCAATTTGGTGATCCTTCTGAAGTTGACTAATAAGATGACAAAAAACACATAAGAAGAAAGACAAAGAAGCGTCATGTCAAATATTGACGGTGAAAAAGAGGATAAACTTACCCCGTGGGCAGCTATAGCTACAGTATCTATGTTGTTTCAATGTGTCACAGGCTTTTACATGCACAAAGACTGCTGTGACCAGACATCCTGGCGAGTCTATCTGTATATTTATAATGGTTGTAATGATCGTGAGTTAAAAAACAATATAGGGAAGAGGGCGATACAGTTAAAGGGAAAACTAACACACATGAAATTTGGAGACGTTTTATTCAGAAGAACAAGTGTGTATACGTTAATATAATGGCCCGACAATACGGCACTTGTTTTAATCGTTCCCCTTGTGCTGATGGTAATAAGATAGCCGCCAGTCCAGAGCCCGCTCACAAGTTGGCCACCAGTCCAGAGCCCATTCACAAGATGGCCGCCAGCCCGTCACGGTCGCTTCGCCGGTGGTCCCAAGTCCAAAGGTTCTGGAGGCATCGGTTCCTGAGGTCCTTTAACCGGAGACAGCTTTGTTGGTTGTGGCTGCAGCTTTGTGGTGTGTCTGTGTTGTGCACTGCTCTTCCAGCCCTGCCTGCACCTCCATGTCATCCAGCCCTGCCAGCCACGCCCAGGCTTCCAGCTCTGCCTGCCACGCCCAGGTTTCTAGCCCTGCCTGCCACGGCAGGTTTGGGTTGTGTTCCCTGGTTTTGGGCTTCAGGTGCCGCACTTAGAGGAGGGAATATGTAACGTTGGTTTCCCTGGTGTAGACACAATGTAAGGCAGTCACGTTGTTGTTTGGCTGTTTCTTTTACCTCCCATGTTCACAAACTGCGTTTCCTCTGTTTGAGCTGATAGTTCTCTTTCTCCCAGTCAGTAAAGCTAGGTGGAAGGTAGGAAACGGATTGCTTTAAACGCAAGAAATTGTTGGGGCACAGTCTTGTGACATCGGTAGGCTCGAGGCAGATGGTTGTGCCAAACACCCTGGGAAGATTTGTTAATATCCCGATTTCGTTTCAACAACTTGTCCTGCATGTGAAACAATTTAAAATGGGCTGTTCTGTAAGCTTAATTTCCGAGCTCGCAAATCTGACCAGTGCAAATAAAACAGCAGACCTTGAATGTCAACATCTGTGTAGCTGTATCTGTAGCTAGCATTCAATATAGCCATCAACAGGATGGAAAATCTTGAATTGTAATTATAGTATTACCACTGCTGGCTGAATGAAGATGAGTTTTACATCAATTGCTTCAATGCCACTTCACATCAATGGAATTTCCCACCTTTTTTCAGTAGTAGGTGTCTGAAAACATGACACTCGTTTAAAGGTCTCATGAACTGGCCTTGTTTATTGTTTTATACTGTTGAATGAGGTCTAGTTATTACGTTCGCGTGATTTTAACGTTCAAAAACATCAAAATCAAGAAGTAATAGGCTATTTCATACACTGGTTTTGAGGCCAGCTGTGCAAGCGCTCGGTTTTAATGGGCGTGCCGCATTGAAGACTTTATAAGTTAACTCCCAACGCTTTGATTGGATAGCAGTTTGCATAGTAAACGTAGTTGGAGCCTTCTGTGAATTTGGTTCGAGACGTAATGTTAGGTTACACATTAGCACCGTTCACAGTTTTTGCACGTTAGTATTATCTGGAGTCCTCCTGTGATTTATAAATGACCTCCCCACATCAGTATTTCATGTGAGGCATTCACACGTCATGATTTTACTCAAATTTACTGACTTATTTCCCGGATGTGATGGCAAGGCTTTGCGTATAGTTTGTATAGCCTATACTTGTATTGCGTATAATGATATATGACCGTACATGTCTGCATTTGAGACACGTGATCCCGAACCGGACAAAAGATCACTGCGAGTCTCAAATGTTACGAGAGTTTCCACGATAAATAAACAAACGGGAGACTCCCGGTAACTTATGGATATCACCCAGCACCCAAAATAATACCAAAACACTTCAAAACCGCCCCATTATTCACAAACGGTGCACTGTAAGAAATACATTGTGAAAATTACAGAAATTTACTGGCAGCCATTGCCAATTAGTAACTGTTATTGTTTTTTTTTTAAATATTTAATTATCAATTCACAGAAGGTTATAAAACAGTTCAATGTTTAATGTCTAGTTGTGCTAGACTCAAAAGAAAAAAAAGTTATTAAAAGCTTGTGCAAGACATTTGTGTCCTTTAAATAATGATCATACTTTGTTTTGGATTATGTCCCATTTCAGAGGTGCCCTGAATATCACACAAAAGTTTCTCAATTCCAAGATTATCTGTAATACCTATGAACTGGGAAAATATCTATTTTAATTATTTAAACCCTTTATAATATAGAACTATGAACATTCATGCTTGATTGTTGTGATTTACCACAGGCCAGTGTTGGTTAGGTTAACAAAGTCGTTTTTTCTATCATATTCCTCTAATGTGATTTTCACAATATTTGATCAGTATTGTAATTTCTCACTGAATATACTTTAATGCTCTGTGACCCCCAATGCGTTATTTCCAGTGCATGAACACAGGGAATTACTGTAAATTTCACATAGTACTTGTTTGTTGTGACTTTCTACAGGACTGCACTGATTACTGTGACTTTGTACAGCACATCCTCTTTAATGTGATTTTCCCAGTAATTCACTGTGACCCCAAATACAGTTATTTCCAGTGCATGAACACAGTGAATTCCTGTAGATTTCACATGTATTTTAACAGTGTGTATAAAACTTTGAACAATTATATATGAGCCCACCAAATCACAGAGATGGCAATTCGCATGAGCTTAAGATCACAGACAACCTCTGTGACACGGTTGCGGACAGAACCCAAACGCATGGCAGCCTAACAATAATACTCTTTTATTAAAGATACAAACAAAAACCCACTTTGGGGAAAACATGAAGAACAAAACAAGAATCAAAACCAAAACTTCCCTCAAGGGGGACAAAACAAAACTAGGTCTTCCGAATAATAAGACCCAGCAAACAAAGGCAATAGTGTCATGAATCTCAAGGTGAGACATGGCGTGGGAACCCAAATGCAGGCAGACACAGACGGTATAGATGTAACAAGGATGTTTTATTAAACATAAAACACGAGCAAAACAAACCCACGTGAGGGGAAAACAGGACTGGGATATGTACACTTTAACAACGAACAAGGACACTGACTCACTAAACTAATAAAACAAACACTTGAATAACAACACACTAACACTGACTAAACTACACTTACTTTGACAAGGAACGATGATGACATGAATACAGCTCACACAGTATGACAAGGGGTACAGGTACAGAGACATGAACATGAACAGCATACAATGCACGAGCAACAAGACAAAGAAACATGAGGACTCTTTATAGGGAAGGTAATTAACACAAACTAGGAAACAGGAGGGTAGGGAACAATGACGCGACTCGGGGAGAGTATGGAAGACCGCAAGGGTCAAAAATGTCTCTCCCCACATGAAACCATCAGGCAATGCCATGGCTCCACTTGAGACAAGAATAAAACATGACATGATAGTGGAACCATGACAAATAGGGTAATCCAACAGGTAAATCCACGGGTAGACACACTAGCAGAAAAAACACATTGAATGGAGACGGGATACAATAGGGAAGGATCCGACAAGTGGTAAGGGAAACAGAGACACTAAATAGGGGAACATAAATGAGGGAAGATTGCACGGTGACGGAGACGAGCAGGTGACAACACTAATGGGAAACTGGCGGGAAGTTGATGGGACAGGTGAAAGGGATGAACACTAATGTGGGCTGACGGAGATACAAGGGAGAGGAGCTAAAATACTTGACAACGGAGAGAGATCATGGCATTATAGAACCAAAACAATGCCAAGCCCAATCTCCACATAAAACACATGGGTATTTCATGATCCTGCCACAAAACTCGAAAATAATGACAAGAAGAGGCAGGACCATGACACTCAACTAATACAAATGACTAGAGGTCCCCAGGTAATACTAATCTCTTGCAAACAGTGCTCAGGGCACATCAAGCGATCTCTAACAAAGCAATAGTGGTGTAAAGTATTTTTTTTAACTCACATAAGATTTCTGCGCCATTCCTATCGGATCCAATATTGAAGGAACAGCACTGCTTTTAAATTTAAGTCTTTCCACAAATCCAGTGTAGATCTCATCCTTTTTCACAAAGGAATCCTCGGAGAAATGAAATGAGCATACGCTCCATGTTTTTCCCACATGAGCTGGAACGTCTTTAAAAATAAACTTTAACCACACATTACTAATGTTAGAATCCGAAGGAAGGTTTGACAGCGAATGTATTGTTTCACAACCAGGGATGGCACAATATTTAGCTATGTTTGTGTATTGCTTGCATGCTCTATCTGGTTCCGCGCCACCAGTGTTAGTTCAGAACTGTCATGCGCGAACCAGAGGGCGGGGCTAGAGAAGAAGTCGTTGATAGTTTTCTGTGGAGGCGGTGTTCAACCTATCAATTTCTTCATAGATAGGTGCATTCCAGAACCTGGCTTTCACTGGGCCTGGTGTCAATAACAGATCAGTAACAAGGGCGTTTTCAGTTCTAAGACTTAAATGATGTTCACGTGAATACATAATAAAAGCTTAAGTTTCAGTTGTGATTTTAATTCATGCCTCTTTAAATAACATAGCTAATCAATTGAAAATGGAAAAGGCAAGCTGGTTTTGACTAGAACAGAGATGGTGAAGATCTTTGTTTTGGGCTTAATAAGACAACATTTTGCCCAAAACCCTATAAAGTAAAGTTATATTTTTGGTACTAGAGTTTGGGCACCTGTGCTCAAGAAGCCTTAAACCAGTTAAATTTAGCTAGATGTAATGTAAACAAAAAACTATATAAAAATAGTAATCTCTATTAGCTTACCGCTGTAATGACATTGTGGAGAGTTGATGAACCTGAAACCGGAAATTCTAAGCTTTACATATATATACCAAACTTTAGTAGGTAATTCATAAAATTATGAATCGCCTCATCGCCTGTTCAGGATGCGCCAGCGACACTCCGACGTGTTTGAGTTTGCGGACAGGTTCTTTTGAGACTGCAGGGGAGATGGTCCACGATGAACAGGAACAGATGGTCCTGTTCAATGGTGGCCTCAACCAACCTCTGAAGCGGTGGGAGATGCAGATGCTGAGACCGCTGGGCTTCACGGACCTGATCAGGTATGGCATGAATCGGCCGGAGCCCAGGGTCTCAGTTCAATCCTATTCTCCCTCTCCGTTGGCCGCCATCCCCGAGGGCCGTACCCTGCAAATCGGGGTCATGGGCCGATTCATGGGGCTCGTCTTCAGAGGCCTCAAACCCGGAACCAGACACACCCTTCACCAGACGGGTGGCTCGGATGAGGAAGAAGAGGCAACGGAGGGCAGTTCTGGGACCAGTGGTACCAAACCCCAAATATTTTTTTGGGGGGGCGCCATACGGGCAGGACGGCCCCGTCGGCCAGCCCGGCCTTCGGGTGTCCTGACCAACCGGCACCCAGCCCGGTCCAGCAACCGGCACCCGGTCCAGCAACCGTCACACTGTGCTGCCCAGCCGCCAGCGAGTCCTGCCCAGCCGCCAGCGAGTCCTGCCCAGCCGCCAGAGAGCGCTGCCCAGCCTGCAGAGAGTGCAGTCCAGCCGGCACCAAGTCCCGTCCAGCCGGCCTTCAAGCTGATACCAAGGCCTGTGCAGCCAGCCCTGCAGCCGGCACCAAGCCCCGTCCAGCCGGCCTTCCAACCGGGACCAAGCCTTGTGCAGCCGGCCCTCCAGCCAGTACCAAGTCCCGTCCAGCCGTTCTTCCAGCCGGCGATCCAGTCGGCCTTCCAGTCTGTGTTTCAGCTGGCCTTACAGCTGGCCTTCCAGCCGTGGTCCAGTCCAGCATTCCAGCCGGGATCCTATCCGGCCATCTTGTCTTGTTAGTCTACCCCTTACGTCATGATTCCGCTATCATGTTATGTTTATTCTTGTCTTGCAGCGGAGTCATGGCATAGCCTTAGGGTTTTGTGTGAGAAAGTCATGGCTTTGTTTTGACATGTCATGTGCTTTCTCGTGTCTCGTCTGTGTTTCCCGCCCTTTTTGTCTCGTAAGCCTTCTCATTAGTGTTTCATTACCACACCTGCCCCACCTGTGTTTGTTCCCCTTTAAAACTTCCTCATGTTCATTGTCTTGTGCTCGTTCATTGTATGCTGTACGCAAGGGTTCCTCAAATCTTACCCTGGAGGGCCGGAGCACTGCAGAGTTTAGCTCCAACCCTGATCAACCTTGCATACCTGTGATTTTCTAGTGATACTGAACAACTTGATCAGCTTGCTCAGGTGTGTTTGATCAGGGCTGGAGATAAACTCTGCAGTGCTCTGGCCCTCCAGGGTAAGATTTGAGGAACCCTGCTGTACGTGATACCTTGTTCTTTGTGAGCTACCCTCGATATTTTGCAAGAGAAGTAATCGCAGTGGAATAGTTTCTTTTAATTGACAAATAGATTTGAGTATCATCTGCGTAAAAATGAAATGACACGCCATGATTACGTAGAATAGAGCCCAGAGGTAGCATGTAAAGAGAAAATAGAGAGGGAGCTAAAATCGAGCCTTGTGGAAGGCCACAGGTCAAGGATTCAGGAGAAGAGGTGAAGTTTTCCAACTTCACTAAAGACTTTCTATCAGACTGTTATGACTGAAACAATCTCAGAATGTTAAGGTTCCTAAGGAACCTAAGATTCCAATCTTGATATTAGTGAGGACGAGTGGTCTACGGCAGGGGTTCTCAACCTTTTGCAAGTGCCCCCCCAACACCACCTTGCATAGATAGATAGATAGATAGATAGATAGATAGATAGATAGATAGATAGATAGATAGATAGATAGATAGATAGATAGATAGCCCTAGGCTATTATTATCATTATTATTATCATCAGTAGCGGTAGGTAGGCCTTTTATCATTACTAGGCTATTGTTATAATTGGCAGTAGCACCAGACTTCTAATGTGAGCTTGCAGATATTATTATTATTATCAAATGATAATAATAATAATGAAATGGTTGCCTGTTGCTGATGGAGGCCATAAAGCTTTCTTGTAAAATATTCAGCCGGTTTATTTTCAAAGCCAGCATGCTTTGTTTCGAGGTGCCTTTTTAATTTGCAGGGCTTCATACTGTCGTTTGCCAGCACCTCGGCACACACTACACACTGAGGTCTCAGATCAGCCGTGACTGTAAACCCAAACTGCAGGTATGCTTCATCGTACCTTCGAAGCTTTTTTGCAGCTGGCGGTGCGTCGGGTCGCTTGTTGGTCCTCACAAGAAATTTCTCTATTTTTGTTATGTGTTTTCTATAAAGTTTAGGCAATATGTAACTGTGTGTGTGGCTATGTTGAGAGATGTATCAGGGGCTAATCAGTTGGGACTTAGGCACAATCTTTAATTAAACGAACAAAATAGTTATTTTGCAGACAATTCAGATTTTATTTTAATACTTAACGATTGTAGTGTGTGTGTGTGTCTAAGTCGCGTGGGTAGTTTAAGCTAAGTATAGCTACTGCCTAGCAGTTAGCACAAAAAAAAATTACTGGCAAGGGCTGAGATTTGATCTCAGGTCATTCCACTGAAACTGCGCTGCTCTCTGTCATTGAAGCCCTGAGACTGGAAAGAGCTTCCTCTAACTCATCTGTTCTCATCCTACTGGATCTATCTGCCGCCTTTGACACCGTTAACCATCACGTCTCCGGAATGGTGCTAAAATGGTTCAGGTCTTACCTCTCGGGTAGGTCCTTTAAAGTATCTTGGAGAGGTGAGGTGTCTGAGTCCCAACATCTCGAAACAGGTGTGCCTCAGGGCTCAGTGCTTGGTCCGTTGCTATTCTCTGTATACATGCTATCCCTAGGCTCTGTCATCCGGCAACATGGCTTTTCCTATCACTGCTATGCGGATGATACACAACTCTACCTTTCTTTTCGCCCAGACGATCCGACTGTTTCTGCACGCATCTCAGCTTGCCTAGCCGACATCTCGCTCTGGATGAATGACCATCACCTGCAGCTGAACCTTTCAAAAACAGAACTGCTTGCAATCCCGGCCGATACAAAGACTCATCACAGACTCTCCATTCAACTGGGCTCATCAACCATCACATCTTCCAGAAAGGCAAGAAACCTGGGAGTGGTGATCGATGATCAGCTCAACTTCACAGTGCAAATTGCTAGCACCGCCCGGTCCTGTAGATTCATCCTCTTCAATATTAGGAAAATTAGACCCTTCCTATCAGAGCATGCTACGCAAGTCCTAGTACAGGCTCTGGTCCTGTCCAGACTGGACTACTGCAATGCGCTACTGGGTGGACTTCCAGCTTGCACAACCAAACCTCTACAGATGATCAAGAATGTTGCGGCAAGAGTTATCTTTAATGAACCGAAGAGAGCACACGTCACTCCTCTATTCATTAAGCTACATTGGCTCCCTATAGTCGCTCGCATCAAATTCAAGACTCTGCTCCTGGCCTACAAGACCACCACTGGTTCGGCACCACCTTATCTTCACTCGCTACTGCAGACATATGTACCCGCCAGATCCCTACGCTCTGCAAACGAACGCCGTCTTGTGGTGCCATCCCAAAAAGGTAAAAAATCTCTCTCGTGCACCTTCTCCGGATCTGTTCCACCTATGTGGAATGATCTGCCTGCTGCTACAAGATCTGCAGATTCTGTAGCCATCTTTAAGAAACGTCTGAAAACACAGCTCTTCCGTCAACATCTGACTGATCTGTTCTAACTCTATTTTCTTCTCTACTCTTTAAAAAAGAAATTGTGAATGAATGAACTGTTCTGTATACTGTGTTAGGTTATATGAGACCAGTCCTCTTTTTTTGATTGCACTTATGCTTTTGTTGTACTTATGCTGTCCCAATTGCTTCCATTGCCTACCCCACCTGTCAGTCGCTTTGGATAAAAGCGTCTGCTAAATAACTAAATGTAAATGTACATGATCTCTGCCCTGACTGCTGCGTGAGGCCACTGAGAGACTGGCCGCCTTTGAGTGTTTTTGGACGGGAGAGGGGCTCACGGCAGCACCCGCTGCTCGTTGTGCACAGTAGGCCTAACTGCAGAGAGATTCGTGCTTTCGAGTTTCCAAACACCACAAAAGACTCCAAAAACACCAGTAAAAGTTGCTGGATTTGTCGCATTTGACAAAAAAAATATTCGCCAGGAGGATGATTTGTTTGTGTTATAATCAGTGCTTGAAGTGGGGGAAAAAGGTGGCGGTACTCTCTTTGGATTGGCAAATCATTACATTTTTACAGTGAAAAAAAAAAATGGAGATATTGCTGTTATAATTTATTGTTATTTATTTATTAACAACATAAATGTATTTAAACATGTTTGTGTGTGCGTGGCTGCGTGTATTTCACAAAAACTAAAGGAAAGCTTTAACTTTAGCCTATATTCTGACTAGTTTATTCGTTTTATATATATATATATAAAATAGGGCTGTCAAAATTACCGCGTTAATAACGTGTGTAACGCAAATTCATTTTAACGGCACTATTTTTTTTAACGTGCGATTAAGGCAGCGCACATTTTCTGTTTGACCCTTGGCCTTGCCCGTAGTTTGGGAAATGGACATGCAGCAGCAAACAGAAATGGAGAAAGAAAAGGTGTTCTGAACAAAAAATGAATATACAAAACGATGTCTGATGGTTCTGTCGACAAGATAAAATATATCTGCATTTATTGTCGATGTGAATTAAGTTATCAAAGCAAGACGTCGAGTTTAAAATATCACTTGATGGCGAAGCATACAACTGATGCAGAGAAGCATACAAGTGATGCAGAGAGCACCCCCTCGCGAAAGTCAGACAACACTCGATTGTTTTGAGCGGAGACGGAAGGACTACTCCACAAGCTAAAGTCAAAGAGGCGTTAAAACAGACAAACATGGTTGCACTCACCGGAGATTACTGGACTTCCTTCAGTTACCATAGCTACCTTGGGGTCACGGGTCATTATTTTGACACACTGGAAACTTCGGGCGCATGCTTTGACTTTTATGAAGACAGACAAGAGGCACTATGCTAAAG
The DNA here is from genome assembly GCA_029783895.1 of Triplophysa bombifrons. NCBI lineage: Eukaryota > Metazoa > Chordata > Actinopteri > Cypriniformes > Nemacheilidae > Triplophysa > Triplophysa bombifrons. Next base: position 2,166,111 of record JAPMJR010000028.1, on the reverse strand, counting down.
TTTGCAATGAGCACTTTCTGCAGGTAGCCTGACAGTGGAATATTGAACTCAAAATTAGCACACTGACTACCGATAGTGCACGCAACATGATTGCAGCGGCCAGGCAGCTCCCGTTCGAGCATATGCCTTGCATTGCACACAGCCTCCACCGAGCTATCACACTTTCGCTCCAGAACAGCCGGTTTGACGGTGCCTTGGCAAAATGTAGCAAAGTAGTGGGCCATTTCAAGCATAGCCCAGTGCCCTGTTGTGGGAAAATGTAAACGGGTGTGTGTAAGTAAATCGCTGCAAAACCTGTGGTTTTTCTATCTTCTATGACGTTTGAAACATGTCTTCATAATTATGTCCAGCATGGTTTAACTTATCATAAGCAACATACATTTCAATAGAGCATCATTATTGCCCATGCCCATGTTGAATAGAGTATTAAAATCTAATTTAAAAGTAATAATTTAAGGTTAATTTAGTACGGATAACAATGTGCGATTAATCACGAGTTAACTCATGACAATCTTGCGATTAATCGCAATTAAATATTTTAATCGATTGACAGCCCTAATATAAAATAAATACAATACAGGTACAGTAAATATAATTTAACACTCTCAAAAGAGCGGACTCAGTGCTGTGAGCAGACTTAAAACCAGATTCAGAAACCTAATAAATACAGGTACTTGAAAGAAAACATTGTAGTTGATTCAGCACAATTTTCTCCAAAACCTTTGAAATAAAAGGCAAGACAGATTTGGGCTGAAAATTTTGTAGGTCAGAGGAATCCAGTGATGGCTTCTTGAGCAGGGGACTGACCGTAGCGACTTTAAGATAAGCAGGAACAGAGCCAGTTTGGAGACACTTCTTCATAAGAGACACCAGAAACACTAGTTCTCATTCAAACACACATCACAAGAAACACAGCATGTCACAATCTGTGACGAAGCAGGCAAGAGCCAATCACAATCCCACAAAATTGGAGAGTTAAATTTCAGAGTTAAACATTTCTAAGTTTAATTAAACTTATAAACTTGTAATACATTTAGAGTAAAATTTAGCTGAATGTTGGATTTAATTGACAGAGTTAACTATGTTAGTGTTTTACACAGGGCTGTTGAATGCTTCAATCTGATTGGTTGACAAACGTTCTATGGGTTTGTGAAATGATTATATTGTGCTGGATCATTTTGGGTGAACAGAAATACACTCACCTAAAGGATTATTAGGAACACCATACTAATACAATATTTGACCCCCTTTCACCTTCAGAACTGCCTTAATTCTACGTGGCATTGATTCAAAAAGGTGCTGAAAGCATTCCTTAGAAATGTTGGCCAATATTGATAGGATAGCATCTTGCAGTTGATGGAGATTTGTGGGATGCACGAAGCTCCCGTTCCACCACATCCCAAAGATGCTCTATTGGGTTGAGATCTGGTGACTGTGGGGGCCATTTTAGTACAGTGAGCTCATTGTCATGATCAAGAAACCAATTTAAAAATTATTCGAGCTTTGTGACATGGTGCATTATCCTGCTGGATGTAGCCATCAGAGGATGGGTACATGGTGGTCATAAAGGGATGGACATGGTCGGAAACAATGCTCAGGTAGGCCGTGGCATTTAAACGATGCCCAATTGGCACTAAGGGGCCTAAAGTGTGCCAAGAAAACATCCTACACACCATTACACCACCACCATAATTGCATTAATGAGAAATTGAAAAGCTGTTCCTAATAATCCTTTAGGTGAGTGTAGAACAGTGTTGTATGCAAGTAATGAAGATAAACATGTAAAGATTTTTGCTGCCCTTAAAGATGAGAGATGAGTTTGAGCAAGTCATGTAAATCTGCATAATCGTAGTCGTAGCCTAGCCATTAAAGGTACAGCTATTGTGCTTCTTATCACTAAGTATCCTGTGTTTTTCAGAGTAGATGATGACACAGATTACAGAAAACCAAATTCAAGAAGTTTATTTAAATGTCTGGACTGAAGTAATGATAACACACATTTGTCAGTCAAAGCTCTCATTTAGAGGGCCTGAACCTGTGTTTGACCCATTGCGCAAAAAATCACAATACTGCTGTTATATTCATGTCTGTCACACAAACTATAGAGGGTTAACGTATGTGCCATGTAATGTTTGCTGTAAAACTTAAAAAAATCCAAGATAAACCAACCTTTATCTCCATAACGAAATCCCAAATGTCAAGATAGCAGTTCCTTTATACAATTGATTAAAAAAAATGATTTCGGAGATTCAGTGAGACTGAACTCTACAATGTGAGATTATACAAGTGCTCATAGATGACCGTTTAAATAGAACCCACACTTAAAAGGAGGCTTAGACCCGAAGCTGTATTCCTTACGTCTTTTTGATCAACCTTTAGGTCATGTACAATATGCTCTAACAGACAGTGAAGTCTGTTATTTTTATTCAAACAGCATTAAAGAGTTTTTTTCTTTTATAAAACCCAATACACCAAAATGGTAGGGCAACCCTGAAAGACATATTGTGTGAAGAAAGGCTATCACGAAAAAACTTAAGACAGTTCTTAAATTTTCTCAAGATTGATTAACAGAGGATATGACATTTAAAAAACAAAGATGTTGTTTATAAAATATTTGATAACCTCTTAAAAGAACATTCTTGCAAGCTTCCTATAATTTATATTAAAAAGATCTTATATTTTTCCTTAAGAACAGTTTTGTTAATTAGGCCCCTGGTCTATATTCTGTCTTGATTGGAATTTGCATACATATATAATACAATACATACAGTTGAAAGAAAAAGTATGTGAACCCTTTGGGCTTACTTGGATTTCTTCATAAATTGGTCATAAAATGTGTTCTGATCTTCATCTAAGTCACAACAATAGAGAAACACAATCTGCTTAAACTAATACCGCACAAACATTATATGTTTTCATGTTTTTATTGAACACAACATGTAAACATTCATAGTGCAGGGTGGAAAAAGTATGTGAAACCCTAGGCTAATGACTTCTCCAAGAGCTAATTGGAGCCAGGAGTCAGCCAACCTGGGGTCCAATCAATGTGATTAATTCAATTCAATTCAATTCAAGTTTATTTATATAGCGCTTTTCACAATGTGTATTGTTTCAAAGCAGCTTTACAGGGGCAAACAGGAAAAACAGAAAAGTTAAAACACAGCACAGTGCATGGTATTCATACAACGAGTAAGATCATTCTAATAAATAATATCTAATTTCTAAATAAATAAATAAATGAATGAATGCAGTCTCCCGGTGAGCAGGCCAACACTGCCCTGCTGTGGCGAGGAACCCAAACTCCAATGATTAATTAATGGTTAGATTGGATGTGTTGATTAAGGCTGGCCTGTCCAATAAAAAACACACACCAGTTTTGAGTTTGCTGTTCTGAAGAAGCTTGGTCTGATGTGAACCATGCCTCACACAAAAGAGCTCTCAGAAGACCTATGATCAAGAATTGTTGACTTACATAAAGCTGGAAAGGGCTACAAAAGTATATCTAAAAGCCTTGATGTCCATGTGTCCACGGTAAGACAGATGTCTACAAATGGAGAAAGTTCAGCACTGTTCCTACACTCCCTAGGCGTGGTCGTCCTGTAAAGATGACTGCAAGAGCACAGCGCAGAATGCTCAATGAGGTGAAGAAGAATCCTAGAGTGTCAGCTAAACACTTACAGAAATCTCTGGCACATGCTAACATTTTTGTTGACAAATCTACCCTAAGGAAAACATTAAACAAGAATGGACTTCATGGGAGGACACCACGGAGGAAGCCACTGCTGTCCAAAAAAAACATTGCAGCACGTTTGAAGTTTGCAAAAGAGCACCTGGATGTTCCACAGCACTACTGGCAAAACATTCTGTGGACAGATGAAACCAAAATTGAGTTGTTTGGAAAGAACACACAACGCTATGTGTGGAGAACAAAAGGCATAGCACACCAACATCAAAACCTCATCCCAGCTGTGAAATATGTTGGAGGGGGCATCATGGTTTGGGGCTGCTTTGCTGCCCTGGACGGATTACTGTCATCGATGGAAAAATGAATTCCAAAGTTTATAAAGACATTTTGCAGGAAAACTTAAGACAGTCTGTCCGCCAACTGAAGCTTTACAGAGGATGGACGATGCAACAGGACAACTACCCAAAGCTTAGAAGTAAATCAACAACAGAATGGCTTCAACAGAACAAAATACGCCTTCTGGAGTGGCCTAGTCAGAGTCCTGACCTCAACCCGATTGAGATGCTGTGGCATGACCTCAAGAGAGCGATTCACACCAGACATCCCAAGAATATTGCTGAACTGAAACACTTTTGTAAAGAGGAATGGTCCAAAAATTCTCCTGACCGTTGTGCAGGTTTGATCTACAACTATAGGAAACGTTTGGTTGAGGTTATTGCTGCCAAAGGAGGGTCAACCAGTTATTAAACCCAAAGGTTCACATACTTTTTCCACCCTGCACTATGAATGTTTACATGTTGTGTTCAATAAAAACATGAAAACATATAATGTTTGTGCGGTATTAGTTTAAGCAGACTGTGTTTCTCTATTGTTGTGACTTAGATGAAGATCAGAACACATTTTATGACCAATTCATGAAGAAATGTCCCAAAAAAAAAAGCCCAAAGGGTTCACATACTTTTTCTTTCAACTGTATATTGCATATGTATTCTGTTTGCCATAAAGTTTAAATTACAAGCTACTGGATAGCATGCATCTGCAAGAAATGTAAATTTGTGCCCGAGGTGCTTGACTGTTTGCAAAGGGAGTAATTAACTGAAATGGATTCACAGTATTGACATCTAATGTGTATAAAACGAGTCTAACAGCGACAGGTGAAAGGGCGTAATTTCCTGTGACATTTTACTGAAGGACCATGGGGCAGATGAATAGACTGCAGAGGAAATGTGCTGTAATAAAACCTTTGACACGAATAAAACTGTATAGAAGCGTATGGGCTGGAGAAAGAGATTACTGGAGGCTTTTAAGAAAGTAGGCCACAGATGGGCTTCAGAGGATACCAGCATTTGTTGAAGGCGTTTGGCTTTGTTTGATTTTCAGAGGTTCTTTAAATATTACCCCTGCAGTTGAGCATATTCCCAGCTTTCAGACTTTCAAAATGTAATATAATTTGTATTCATTTTCTGATGATAACCAATAACAGTATTTTTAAACTTTGTAAAAGTAAAAGTCTGAGTATTTGTCAAAGTATGGAAAACCATAATTGAAACGCATCCTCTGCATATAACCCATCCATGTTGAATAGTGAACACACACACTGCAAGTCGTACACATACACCCTGAGCAGTGGGCAGCTTTCACTGCAGCGCCCAAGGAACAAGGCAAGGTGGCTTGCTCAAGGGCCATATCTTGCCAGCCTGGGAATTGAACCTGCAACTTTTAGGTTACATTTCCGACTCTAACCATTAGGCCATGACTGCCTGTTCTTTTTGTTAATTATTTTATGATGACGGATCACCAAAGGCAGGTAGGTGCTGCCGTATCTGAGTCAGTCCCTTTTTACATCTGTCCAGCAGCAACTCATCTTAAAACAGCTAAAACTTTAGGCACTATTTAAAAACGTCAGCTGAGGGCGCTTATTAGCAGTGTATCAGATTTCTTAGAAACGTTTATAAAATCAACATATAGCAATACCATGGTGGCCTAGGTATCATATGGTATTTACTTACAGATGTACGGAGGACGTGTTGTGGTTGTCCTGCACCCCCTGCACTTTGATTGGATGGCTGAGAAAAAAGTGATAATGATGATCGCAGCATTTTCGTTTACGAGTTTCAGATCTTGGCAAGTGATCAGAAAACACTCTGAACGAAAAAATAAACATGCAAAGCCTAAAAGTTTGACTGTAAATATGCATAAAGTGAAGTTTGTTACCTAGATGGAGGCTGTGCACTGCATGAGACAAATAAAAAGGAAATAACAGAGGCACAATCACAGCTAAGTAGCCGGTCTGTTATGGTGTATAGTGATTTTGTCTGATTGCATTGTGTTGAAATACAAGATATAAGCAGTTCAGTGGAAGCAACCGCTTATTACACTAAAGTATTAATGCATCACATTGTTTAGTTACTATTTTATAGTTCTGAAGTCTGTCTTTAGGCTCAGCTCAATCACATTTCGTGTTTCCTCTTTTTTTCGTGTTGTTTATCTTTTTAATTAGAAGTCAAAGAAAGGGGCTTCATACAAGCTAGTATGATATTGTTTAAAAATCAGTACCCAGCTATTTTACTCAATCACTATCACATAATGTTATTTTCAATAAACCTGAAGTAAAAAGTACAGATTTTTAAACTATTTTATACTAACTTGTAGGAGGCCACTTTTATTTCTTTGACCTGCAACAACAGTTATTTTAAGTTTTCCTGTCCAAAAATAGCAACAAGTAATTTTTGTCCAGATCATCAGATGCTATACAAGCAACTGTGGGCTTTTCTAGGAGCTATTTTACAATCAATCTGATGGAAATTATTTTTAGCAAATTGCCTTTAAAAATATACTGCTAAATATTTTTGTGTCCTAGGACATGGTTGCATGTGTCAGGCTTTTTCTCTGACAACACAATTACACAATTACTCAACACGAGTCTATGCTTATCCATATAATAAAAACAGTGAAACCACTCTAGTGACTGTTGAACATTGAAAAAAGGCCCTTAATAGTGATCAATAATTTCTTTTCCACAGTAGAGGAACCACAGGCTGCATTAGAAACAATAGCGCAGACCCCTTTTTCCAGCGTACTATACCAGTGACCTCAGGCTTGTCGCTATCAGCCAAGTTTTTCTACTGCACTAGCTCAACTGAACACATGCCAGGCAAACACATGCATCCTGACTCCTCTGGTCATTGAGACCCCAGACTCACTCCACCGCAGCTCTTAGTAAGCTGAAAAAACAGTTCTGACTAACATGAATAGTATGGAGGTTAAATTAATGTAGATTGAAGAGGTAAAATGATAATGATGATAATTTGATTTTGGTTCATATTGAGATCTTCAATCATACTAATATATAAAATCAATATATAATACTTTAGATGACAGGCAATGAAAGACCAAGCTGAGCTCAGTTTGTGACATTGGTGAGATTTCTGGCTCTCTTTTCAGGAGTAATCTGAGATGCAGATAATATTTAAGCAAATTTTTCCATTTGCTTTTCAGTAGGGGAAATCATTAAGATATTAAAGAGATCATCTGGGACAAGTGAACTAAATGTGTTAAACATGACAGCTAACTTGCATAAATAAAGGGAATGTAGATTCAACAGAATTAGTAAATATAGGTTAAAAGATCTGGATCTGTTACGTGCAAGATTCAGAACAAATGTTATGTATTGAGACACATGTACAAGTAAAGGAGGAGTATCCAAATATAAAACATGGACAGCCATGTAAGATTTCCCCACAATGACGTCTCAACAACCCGACACACCCTGATAGAGCTGACAAGAACACTCTGCTGAAAACCAGCTCTTTTACATACTCATACATTCTGTGTTTGAATGTCATACAGAGGTGTTTGGACTTGACCGGGATATACTTAAAAACCACTGCGAGTTCAAGGCATGTCATTTTTCATTATTGAAGCCATTTCCTGACATCACCTCTCAAAGCACTTACTTCAAAGCTAATGAGATCCTAAAAATGAAACACATTAAGTGTGACACACTGTTATGAAAATTAATGTTAACCGTTTCTTTTGTATATACAGGATAATCTTTGGGAGATCTCTAAGGAAAACGTAAACTTCAAAATGAAAAGATAGACTGAAATCCTGGAGGTTTTTACTGAAGACCTACATAAATTACTATCTGTTCCTACAACACAAAAGTGTTATATATACTATCTTGATGATTAAAAAAATATTTTCCTTAGGATTTACTACAAGAAGTTTATTAAAAAGGGTCTTTTTATCTTCTTATACAATACTCAAAATGTCACCTGATATCATGAGGGTGAAAATTATGAGATAATGGCCCTCATTTAGGAAACCTTTGTAAATATATGTTAACATGTGAGTTTTTTTTCAAGCTGAGACACTTTGGTTATCTGGAAAAATCAGATCAATATAGCAGGCATGAATCTGAATATTTACGTCAGAACAACTTTATGAACGATTTAGTCTACACAAAAATTCTTTCTTTCACAAACTCAAAATATTTTGCGTTGTTTATGGTTGCACAAACCGATCAAACCAGGATATCACAAGGTGTTTTTATCGCTTAGCAAAAGTTTTTGTTCTTAAGGGGGAGAATGCAAGTATTTTCAAAAAACACAGGAACAAATGACTTGTAAACCTGTTTGCGGTCAGGATGTCCGATAATGCTTTTGTATACAGTGGCAACTTCTTCAAAGCTAATACAACTAACATATGATGTTATGTTTATGTTTTTGTAAAGTTACCCATTTTTATACATAGTAAAGTTTGTAATCTACATTTTGTGCGTCATAGGAACCACATGATTGCAAACAAGCTATAGATGGTAAACAGCAATGACCATTCCAGTCGCATTTTACTGTGGGTACTATACATTTAAACTATTTATTTTACTCACATTAATGTCCAAACTGCAGAGACTGAGTGAATCCACATCTCTTCTCTGCTTCCTCTTCTTCTGTAAAGACATTAATGATAATTATTCAATATACTGTATTTACAAATTTTAAGTCCAACTCACTACTCATTCTTATTCATTTGGTTGATTGGCATGTTTTATAAGCGTGTTCATCACGTCTTTGAGTTCATTATTATTATTTTTCTCTATAATTGTTTATTCTCCATGACGACCTGCACTGTACAGGGTGAATATTTGCGTCCTGATCCATGAGCAAGAAAAATAGAACTCATGAAGGCCTGGAACATGAATTCCTGCCAATGCTCCACGCTGTGAAAATGTTACCTGCAAAAGGTAATAAAGCAACCTGAACAAAGAATTTTTAGTTGCAGGAATGATTTTTTTTGTTTAGCATTGACTTTTTCAAGTGTTTGTCCAAAATGTGTCTTGTATTGTTTGTTACAGCGACAGATTTACTATGACCATATGAAAGTGCATGTGTATTTTTGTGTCCACGCACCTGCATTTATTTACTTCCTCTATTCATGAATTTGACTTTACTAACATGAAAAATGTTATGTTTATTGTTCTGAGTTACTAGGAGTATGCAACAGTTTGTTGTCATGTACTTAATATGACAAGTTATTAATTTATCTACACATTATTCATTCATTTATTAATTCAATATTGATTCTAAAATTAATGCGTTGTTATATCGTGAAACAATATCCAGTCACAAGTCAAAACACAGGACTACGCAAAACAAGGAACAATGTAACCGCTAGGAAATGTAGACAGAGCTGACAATACTTCAAAGAATGAGACCGTGAACACTGTTTAAATAGTTTTATGGGAAATTAAGTCCTTCATAAGTGTCAAAGGTATGGGATAGAGTGCCCCCTTGTGGAGCTGCAGGGCACTCCAACTTGTAATCGTGACTACTAAACATATTATCATACTTTATCATATTTAGTACTTTAATTTATTACCCTTATGTTCTTAACTTTAACTGATCTGTAGGAAAGAAAGGCTGTCACGTCACTGACAGAGAGTGGGAGGACTGTAACTTGACCTCTCCAGAATTTAAAAACATGAGATTTGTCTGAAAAAAAGAGAATTGACTACATAAGAGTTTTCTTATTGGTGACTATCTATATTTTATGTTCAAACTATTTGCTATCATGCCATGTTTGCAAAATGTCCACTAGGGAAACATCTTCACAATGCCAATTCTTAGTCTGTATAGGATGTATTATATTAACATGATTATACATATGTACATTATGTGCATATTTTGTGTGGCATTTGAGGGTCACATAACCTGACACCAGTTTTAAAAAATGGCCAGGACTTGTCGATGAAACAAATGGTGTAGTCATCCTAGTATAAAGTTATTATTTAATGAAGGATGTTTGTTGATTGTTACCATAATGGAGGTTTGTTCAGTGTTGAGGTATGTGCATGTCACTTTAGTACTAGTAAAGTAACTGTTTAAACAGTTATTTGACCAATATTTTGACATATCCAAAAAACTATTTATTGTGTATTCAATTTATTAATATATCTGCTCTTTTCTGTTCAACCAACAAGAAATATGTTTTTCTTTTATTAATTGGGTTAACATGACTGTTTTTGTTTCGACAACTCATAACATTAAGGATATATTTTGAGTTTAGAGGAATTTAGTCCCTGTTGAGTGTAATGGGTTGCCTTATAATTTAAATTTTACTTAACAATGTTTTTACAGTTTTACAGTTTACAGTGTTCCTGCATATCTCAATTGGAAGAGCATTGCATTAGCATGAAAAGGTCATGGGTTAAATTCCCAAGGAATATGCATGCTGATCAAATATATATTTTGAAACCACTTTAAATCCCTTATTCTCCATGAGCTCACCATAACCACAGACCAGGTGTGAGGACATAAAAAGACGATGCACTCAGTCAATGTTTTACATTCTATTCTGATTCAGATGCTATTAAATTATGTGTGCACAGACGTCTGACCTCTACTACCACTCATTCAGAACATATTTAAAGGTCTGCAGTATGTCAACCTCGAAGCCTTTGCAGGTAAATTGGATGGTCGCAAAGGCTTCGGGTTGTGGAGGCAAGAAAAACAAAACGCCTTTTTTTCAAGTTTTGTGGTTTTATTTACAAGTGCCACTAGAATCCCAATGCATAGAAGGTGTATTTACAAGTCAATTTATAAAGTGCAAAGTAAACATAAAAAAAGATAAAGAAATAGAAATATATAAGTGTAGCTAAACCGACAAATTGGCCCAAACTATACAGCGATATCTGCTCTCTCACTATACGAGATTAACTCACTCAACAAGCTCTGACTCTTTACAGGAGCAACAGCAAACTCTCCCCTCATCCAACAATCTTCTGAGGTTTTATAGGTGGTTTGCAAACCAACTGTAAAGGTGCATTCCGCAACCTACTTTGCTGGAGTGTGACCAAGATGAGATACAGATGATTCCTATATTCTGTTTATCAGACCACTATTTCTCAGGAATGTTATTATGGCTGAAACCACTCTACTCGATTCTACTCCTTTCTTTAAAATATTTATAAATGTACATTTTGTAATACATCTACATTACTTTTCTACATTTACGCATTTGGCAGACACTTTTATCCAAAGCGACTTAGAAACACAACGTTTGTAAAACAACCATTTTCATGAATGCTACTAATTGAAATGTCTTATTACACTTATTGACCGTGATGGGGAGGAGTTGTAAACCGTAAAAACTGTTATGTTAAAACAACATTTGTTGTGTAAATTTTAAAACAGCTTGTGTAATCTCTTTTATTTATTTCACACAAAATGAACAGAAAAAGTGTTAAAATAACAGATAATATGTTAAGTAGCACAGCACAAACAATGTGTTACCATAATAATGCACACATCCTATTTTAAGAGTGTTGTGGCGGGGCGGGTACAGATCCAGGATCAGCGTCGCCTGGGAAACAGCCCGGCCGGGCATATAAACCCCGTGCACTCACCACTCGGGGTCTGGTATCTCACCCGATCTAACCTTTTGTCTTTGTACCAGCAGATACGAGTGACCAGGAGAATTAGGACCAGATTTGCACGAGCACGGACGACCAACACTCAACACGAGCACCCCCGGGATATCACTATTTGGACACTTTTCATTGTGTGTGAATAAGCTCCCCTCCGGGGTTTGTTATATCGGCCGTCCTTTGTCTGTCGTGTCTCTTACCCTGCCACAAGTGGTGGAGAATGCGGGCGAATTGGTAAGAGACCGGCTCAGCAATTTTTGTAATTTTTTTCCTAACAATCTCGTTCTGTCGATCTTAGGGATGACGGACCCCCTCTCTCTCTCCACGGTCCAGCAAATGGAGGAACTACTGCGCCGACTTACAGACGTCACCGTCCGCCAGCAGCAGTGCTTTGACCAGATGAGGGATAGACAGGAACGGGCCGACCAAGGGATCGATCAGCTGCAAACAAACATGGCGCAATCCGCACCTCAGCATCACGCGGCCTCGCTGCTGACCAAAATGACGGCACAGGACGACGTCGAAGCGTATCTACATACCTTCGAAGTGATCGCTGGTAGAGAGGGTTTAAGAAACGACTTATGGGCGCGTACGCTAGCGCCCTTCTTAACGGGGGAAGCGCAGCGCGCCTATTTCGCCCTACCGACCGACCAGGTGGACAACTATCTCATGCTGAAGGCAGAAATTCTCGCACGGGAAGGATTGTCGCCTCCTTGTGCTGCTCAACAATTTCAGAAATGGTCTTACGAGGAACGCGTTCCAGTACGACAGCAGGTAGCTCAACTGACGCGTCTGGTGCATCTATGGCTGCTGGCGGACGACTCTACAGCCTCACAAGTCGCCGAGAAAGTTATGATCGACCTGCTTCTCCGTACTCTACCCCGGCATCTCCGAAGGTTAGTCAGTATGAAGAATCCGAGGACGACGAAAGAATTGATTGAGGCTGTGGAGCTGGCAGAAGCCTCGTCAGCCAGAGACACAGGAGAGAGAGAGAGGACGGCACCCCGGAGGGGAGGATTCGACAGGCCACGGCCGGAGGGTACTATGCGACCAGTGAGTAGGCCGGCGGCCCCTGAACCCGTGGACGAGCCCATGCCCACTGAACCCCCGTCACCCGGTGTCCGGGCCTGGATGGCAGGATGTGCAGTACATCGGACCATCCCTCAGGGAGCACCCACTAGGTTTGTCACTGTGGGAAAAGAATCGTACCGGGCCCTTCTCGATACAGGTAGTGCCATTATGCTGGTGCAACCGGCGGTGATCCGGCCACTTCCTGCAAGCAAAGCCATGGTTCCCATTACCTGCATTCACGGCGACACCCAACATGTGCCGACACGCCGGGTGACCATTACAGCAGAACCTGGGTCCTGGCAGATCGAGGTGGGCATAGTGGGCATCTCCCCCACTATCGGCATCTCCCGGTACCGGTAATATTGGGTCGAGATTGGCCGGGATTTGACAGGCTGATGGCCGCCATGTTCCGGGGAAGACACGCTAACGGGGGCCGCCAACGGCGACGGGCACCAAGGGCTAAAACCAACCAACCAGCCTTCCTGGCCACGGGCAGTGAAAGAGAGGGTGAGTGTAATAACCCGAATGTCTATATGGATGTCTTTCGCCAGGTTACCGAGGGAGGGGCCTTCGGTCGCGAACAACGAGAGGATGAAAGCTTGAAGCACTGTTGGAAGCAGATTCGGGTGCTGGAAGGACAAGATCGACTCCCCGCGCCTCACCCTCTCCCCCACTTCGTGGTCAAGAATGGTCTACTCTACTGCGTCGCATCACGGCGGGGGGGAAATTAAACACCTCCTGGTGGTGCCGAGGACCAAGACGGAGGCGGTTTTGGAGTTGGCCCATTCGCACCCGATGGCAGGACATCTGGGAACTCAGAATACCCTACAGAGGATTCGCGACCGGTTCCACTGGCCCGGGATTGATGCGGCAGTAAACCGGTTTTGCCAGAGCTGCCCTACTTGCCAGCGGAAATCTCCTCGGCACCCACCCCCCAGCCCGTTGATACCGATGCCCATCATCGAGGTACCGAAGTCCGCCCGGGGCCATGTACACATCCTGGTCATCGTGGACTACGCAACTCGATACCCCGAAGCTATTCCCCTTCGCAAAGCTACCGCGAAGAACATTGCCAAGGAACTGTTCTTGATGTTCAGCCGAGTGGGTATCCCCAGCGCCATTTTGACGGACCAGGGCACTCCCTTCATGTCCCGGCTGATGGCGGACCTCTGCCAACTCTTCAGGATTAAGCAACTACGAACATCAGTCTACCATCCCCAGACGGATGGATTGGTGGAAAGGTTTAATCAGACCCTAAAACGGATGCTACGGAGAGTGATTGCTGAAGATGGCCGTGACTGGGACCTCCTGCTGCCATATGTCCTGTTTGGGGTTCGGGAAGTTCCTCAGGCCTCCACCGGATTCACTCCGTTTGAGCTGCTGTTCGGACGTCAACCTAGAGGATTACTGGATATCGCCCGGGAAGCGTGGGAACAACAGCCGGCGCCACATCGGACAGTGATCGAACACGTTAAAGAGATGCGGGAGCGGATTGACCGGGTGATGCCTATTGTGAAGCAGCATCTGGCAGAGGCCCAGCGCGCCCAGCAGAGGGTGTATGACCGGCCCACCCAGGCACGAGAATTCCAGCCTGGCGAGCGAGTGCTCGTCCTCGTGCCTACGGCAACTTCCAAGTTTCTGGCGTCCTGGCAGGGGCCGTATACCATCGTCGAGAAGGTGGGGCCGGTCACGTATCGGATACGTCAGCCGGGACGAAGGAAGGAGGAGAAGGTGTACCACATCAACCTCCTGAAGAGGTGGATTGCTCCGCCAGCGCAAGTAGCGGCGTATGTACAGGAGGCTGAGCCCGTGTTACACCTTGGAGAACAGCTCGCCGCAGCTCAGAAGACCGAGCTAGAGGCCCTGGTTCGTCAATATAAGGATGTGTTCACAGAGCAACCGGGACGAACCAACGTGACCCAGCATGACATCCGGACGTGGCCCGGAGTCATTGTAAGGCAACGGCCCTATCGTGTACCCGAAGCCCGTCGGAAGGCTATCGAAGAGGAGGTACAACGGATGCTGCAGCTTGGGGTCATTGAACCGTCTCGTAGTCCGTGGTCCAGCCCGATTGTGATGGTACCGAAGCAGGACGGCACCCTCCGGTTCTGCAATGACTACAGGAAGTTGAATGAGGTATCCGTATTTGATGGGTACCCGATGCCGCGGGTGGACGAGCTGCTCGATCGCCTTGGTAGGGCTCGGTACATTTCTACCCTCGACCTCACCAAAGGCTACTGGCAGGTACCACTATCGGTTGAGGCCAAAGAAAAAACGGCCTTCAGCACACCCAGCGGCCACTGGCAGTACCGAGTCCTACCATTTGGCCTACACGGAGCCCCTGCAACGTTCCAGCGGATGATGAACATCGTGTTGCGGCCTCATCAGAAGTATGCAGCCGCTTACATCGACGATGTGGTAATCCATTCAGAGAACTGGGAAGAGGGTGTTCGACGAGTTACGTCGGGCTGGACCAGGTATGCCGCAGTGGAAAAGGAAGCCCTGGCCGTGAAGTGGGCAGTCCTGGAGTTGCGTTATTATCTGTTGGGTAGAAGCTTCACTTTGGTCACAGACCATGCCCCCCTACAATGGATGGCCCGAGCGAAGGACACTAACGCCCGTGTGACACGCTGGTTCCTTGCGCTCCAGGACTTCCACTTCACGGTACGACATCGGGCCGGGGTTGCGAACGGCAATGCGGACGGGTTGTCAAGGATGTGGTCCGGCTGGGCAGGTCTGTCAGGTGACACTGCCCTCCCACCCTTACTAGTTCCCCAAGGACCCAGGATACAGGGTCGACGCTTGGGGGGGGGGGTGTGGCGGGGCGGGTACAGATCCAGGATCAGCGTCGCCTAGGAAACAGCCCGGCAGCTAATGATGATCGCCTACACCTGAGGTATATATAAACACCGGGCATATAAACCCCGTGCACTCACCACTCGGGGTCTGGTATCTCACCCGATCTAACCTTTTGTCTTTGTACCAGCAGATACGAGTGACCAGGAGAATTAGGACCAGATTTGCACGAGCACGGACGACCAACACTCAACACGAGCACCCCCGGGATATCACTATTTGGACACTTTTCATTGTGTGTGAATAAACTCCCCTCCGGGGTTTGTTATATCGGCCGTCCTTTGTCTGTCGTGTCTCTTACCCTGCCACAGTGTAGAATGTGTAACTCATAAGACTATGAATTGGTAAAAAGAATGACAGTTAGTTTTACCATTTTGGACTTTCAAAACTGTGCTAACTGTGCTTAAGCGACAGCATTTTATTTATTAAAAACAAAAACATTTGTTTACTGTAGATTGCTTATAGTGCAGAAATAGCATCACAGCATGTCAAATGAATACTTTACAGTTTTTGTTTATAATTAACAACAACAACGTAGGCTTCAGTACCAGAAACAAAGTTTCAGGATTTCTGAACAGCAAACTGTTGCTTTTATAGTGAAAACGAGTTTGTAATCGATATTAAAGGCTGAAATTATGGAGAATCACCTTATTATATATGTTTGTCTGGAAACAAGTCCTCCATGTTCCCTTTTTCCATATGCTTTCACACATTATTCTATTAAAAACAACATCCGTCTTGACACCACTCAGATGATGAAGCATATTTGTGTGGGTAATTTTGCCTAACAAGCTTAAGTTCATTTAAAGTGATAGTTCCCCCAAAAATGAAAATTCTGTCATCATTTACTCACACTCTATTTGACACCTTTATGACTTCCTCCCTTCAGCAGAAAACAAAGGAAGATATTTTTAAGAAACTTGGTAACCGAACAGCTCTGGACCCCATTAACTATTATTGAATGGACACAAAAATAATGCAAGTGAATGTGGTCCAGTTAACAAAATTTTTCAATTCTTCCTGGGGAAGAAAGATAGTCATACAATACAGGTTTGAAATGACAAAAGGGTGAGTAAATTATGACAGAACCTTTATTGTTGTGTGAACTATGCCTTTAAATAAATAACAAAGTGCTGCTTCTTTTCACTTGATGAGAGATAGTCTTTGTGCAGTACAGTAACAAACACTTCAAACTACACAAACAACTTAAAAATAAGTCAACTCAACAAACTGAGGCTGGGTTTCCCGAAACCTTCTTAACCCTACGTCATTCTTAAGCAATACCTTAAGAGTGGTAGCAATATATTGTTAAGAACGAGGTAGAGATACGAAGGATTCGGGAAACCCAGCCCAAAGGAGAAATGAGTCATAAGCTTAAATTAAAACCACGAAATAGATATTTTAAATATCCAAACCATTTCGACTAAACAACAATGAAAGTGAATAGATGTAAATTGGAGACTTTGCT
Source organism: Triplophysa bombifrons (assembly GCA_029783895.1). Classification (NCBI taxonomy): domain Eukaryota; kingdom Metazoa; phylum Chordata; class Actinopteri; order Cypriniformes; family Nemacheilidae; genus Triplophysa; species Triplophysa bombifrons. The sequence goes on along the minus strand of JAPMJR010000028.1, from coordinate 2,149,104 downwards.
AAGGAATTTTGAACCTTTTTCTGAAAATTTCGGACAATTCTCCAGTTCTTTTTAGAAGTGCTTTAAAACCGTCCTTGGATTTGCCAAGTGACAAAAGCCAATAAAAAGTCTAAATATTCACATTATGGACAAAGATTAAAAAAATCGAATTAAGGAGAAACTTACAGAAGCCGTATGTGGAAATAGAAAAATCTGAGTGATATAATTTCCTCCAAGGTCAGAAAGATTACTCACCTTCTTATAGATGAATAGGCAACACCCCATCATTAGGCTTTACTTCACTGTTCCTCAACACCCAAAAAACACTTTATATCACACTTTAAACACTTTATATAACACAATATCACACTGTGTGCTGCTGTCACCTGCCTCAGCCATGAGCTTCTACATACTGTACGTGTATGTCCGCAAAGGAGACAGCTCCTGTGAACCACAAACAGGATGTTCTGGGGGAAGTCGTGCCGGTGCTATATCGGGCCAGAGCAGAGCTCAAGCTTTCAGACGATCTCTGTTTTTGTTTGTCTGTGGCTGGGTGGCGTCAAATGACCCTTCAGTGAGGGGAACAGCATCCTGTTGTAGGGAAGAATCGTGTACAATCGCTTTTCCACACATTAGCAGAGGTGCTGCAACCTGTATTATAGACCCAGATCTCCAGTAAGTCTACCATGCTTTATAATTTAAGTTATTCTATTTATAAATACAAAATGGGCTGTTAAAACATAAAAAGTAAGTATGTTTCCTAGCAGGGTCCAAAGTAATTATTATTATATGATGTTAAATCTTACAATGAGACATTCAAAGCTGTTGAGTGTAACACCTAGTTCATACTAGATGCGAAGTGATGCAGTGACATTATAAAAGCTGAAACGTCCCTGCTAAACACACTTCCTGGAAACAACTTGTCTTACTTTAACCATTTCCTGCTTTAAGTGACACTGTATATAACTTTTTCTCACTGGTTCCCCCATGTGGTTGATAAGTGCAATTGTCTGTTACCAGTGTTGTAAATAATGTCGCTGTGTAAGCTTCACCATGGGCAGCGCAATATACGTTAATTTGTTTACTAACCTGATGGAACGATGCAAAAAAGTTGATTGGAAACCATGTCACACAGGCAGGGGGATGGGCGGGCTGTGTGTACCAACCGGATCATAGAACTTATAGAGGTTCTTTGTTGCCGCTATGAGGCTGCTCAGGTAGCAGCGGCAGTATAATTTGTTTGTTTAAAGAGTTGATCTACCACTGAAATAATTTAAGAGACATTATTTTAAGGTCTTAAAAACTGTGTTGCTGCAATCTTGTTATGTCACAGTCATGGTGGGAACATTTGAACACTGAAATTTACTACATTTAAATTTTTTAAATTAGTAGAATCACCCATACTGATAAGCTATTTATAATAAGCACAGCGAAATTTAAGGAACTTCAAGATGAACAAACAAACGTTTGTTGTGAACTACACATTACAGCGTTCCATCCAACACCCAAAAAGCAGCAATAAAATTGAATTGAGCAAGGTAAACACCTCAGGCTGTAATAAGACTAACGGGATAGTGGGTGGTTAGGACGCCTCCTGGGCAGTTCTGGTGGAGCAGGGGCCGGGTTTGCAAAACATTCTTAAGAAGAAAAGTTAACTTATCTGCCATATTTTTGTCTAAATTATCTATATTTATTCATCTCGATTTGAGTGCAGCATTTGACACCATTTCGCACAGCATTTTATTGGATAGATTGGAGTCTATCAGAATTATGGGCACTGCCCTGTTTTGGTTAAGATCTTAATTGGGCCGTACCCAGTTTATGCAGCTGAAGCAGTTTACATCAGAGCCTTCCTGTGTTAATACTGGAGTCCTGCAGGGCTCAGCTATGGGTCCTCTTTTATTTATTATTTAGCTTCTGTTCCTAGGTAATATTTTTAGGAAGTTTGGTATTCAATTCTATTGTTACGCGGATGACACCAAACTTTGCCTGTTTGCTACCTGCCTGTTAAACTGAGATCTAAGACTGGTTTACATAAAATTTTCTTAAACTGAATAGTAGTAAAACGAAAAAATGCTACCAATAAGGGTCTATTCTATCTTTTTCTTTACCCATAAAATAAAGCAGCTACTTTACACCAGTGTAAATTTTTTTTAAGACGTTGTACTCACTACTCCAAAGAGCTACATCTCTAATGCCAAGAGGACAGAAGACTCCTTTGTTTGCAAAATGAGTCTTGGGGAAGAAAACAAGACAGATTAAGAGCTTTACCAGGAGTCAAACACAGAGAGCTGCCACAGAAAACCACAGACATATGTTAGTTAAGTTAAGGCTTTGAAATCGTAAAAGGCAGACTGGAACGCAGTGTGTTTATAAAGTCCAACATGACACGGATTAAATGGGATGTGTATCCCTTAAAAAAATGCTAAAAGAAAAAAAATACAACAAACCAGTAGCCTGTATCATAACCACATTAAATAGCCTACAGCTACAAGCTACAGCTAGTACTAAAGTGTCAACTAAACAGGGTGTTTTGTAAATGCAGGGAAACAAACAGGTAATACATGATACAAGTATTACAAGTAAATGACATGCCCATTTGTAGTTACTTTAAGGTTACTTTTTATATATGGTGTGCAAAGAGTTTGAACGTTATTTTTCCCCCATTCCAGATTTGCTCTGTATTTTATAACAAAATGTTATTGAATGTGACTCAAAAACTCATTAGAGCTCAACTCTAGGGCTTTTGGTTAATTCTGGTTCAGATTATTAATATTTAAAGACAAATAAACAGTCAGTAATAAAATAAGAACACATTACAAGCAATAGCACCAATAAATACAATCAGGGCAGTAATTAAATGACTGCGGGTCCCTGGGCTTTAGTTTATGTTTGGGCCCTACTATACTAAAAATGACCACCAGAGTATATTTTTTTAATGGAGAAAAAACCTGGCCTAGTTTATATTTAGGGGGATAATAAGTTAAAAGGATGGATGTTCTCTATCATTTCAGAGAGTCAACCCTTAATCACGCAAACGAGTCATCCCTAATCTGGTTTGCGAACCGCCGCAGATTTATGTAACTACATATAGTCCTTGCCTACGTTTTGCTAGGACTGCACGCGAAAACTTCACTCTTCTCCCCCAAACACTGTAGCTCATAGTGAGGCTCATTCGCGGTAGACCAATCACAGCAGACCAGACCATCGGACCAATCTTATCAGACTAGCCTATCGTATATGGATTAGGATTATATTGATTATATGGATTAGACAAATGAATTGCTGAACGAATCATTTGAGAGTCAGCAAGAATTAAGGTAAGAATAACTGCCTATTATAATGAAATAATAGTGTTTTTACACCTTCTATGTACATAAACTTGTTGTTGGAAACTAGAGAAACCAAAGTAGAACCTTAAAAATCCCTAGTCATGTACTCTTTAAATTTGATACTAAAACCGTCAAAAGGTTGTGGCAAGTCCCTGTATTAATGAGTGAATCATTCTACTATGTACAGTTTCATTAGAAGCACGTGTCTGTTAACTTCCGGTCTGTGCTTGGTTATAATATAACAATTTAATCTATATTTAATTCATGTTAATATTCATACAAAGCAACAAGATCAGCCTGAACAACAACACCCACTTTCTCATCGGATCTACATACATTTCGTAGGTGATCTATTTGGGAGTTTGCATCTGTAAAATGTGTAATGGATACCTTGCTACAGAACGAAAGTAAAAACAATAACCTCTCTTGTCTAAATTACTATCGCCTTGTTTCCCTCACTTCTTTGGTAATGAAGGACTTTGAGTGACTTATCAAAAATATCATATGTTACACCATTGACTTCACCATAGATCTACTGCAGTTTGCCTTACCGCCCTAACAGATCAACCGAGGATGCCGTCTATCTTGTTATGCAATTCACACTCACACACATTGACAGCAACAAAGGGAACTATGTGAGGCTGCTGTTTATTAAGTATAACTCAGCTTTCAACACTATAGTTCCTCACAGGCTTACCACAAAGCATAGTGACCTCTGACTCAATGCCATCCTCTGTAACTGGGTCCAGGACTTTGTCACAGACAGACCCCGAGTAGTAAGAGTCGGATAGATAACATCTGACTCTATCACCCTGAAAACACCAGCTCCACAGGGTTGTGTCCTCAGCCCTCTGCTCTACCCCATTTACACATGCGACTCTGTGTCCTCTCACAGTTCCACCTCCATTGTCAAACCAAGTGTGTCAGAATGAACATGCAAATCACGTCCTATATTCTCGTGTACATTCTGGCCAATGAGAATATAGTGTGTTGTCATCAAGGCTTTTGCAGCTGATTTTGAGCAACGTGCAGCGCCTGACCTAAGTGGCTGGTCTCGTTTTGCTGTTGTGGTATGTTGATGGAACATGTGATCGAAATGCGGCTGCAGCGCCAAATAAATTCGGACAAATTTTCTAACCAAAATGCTTTGCGTTTGTAAGACACAAGTTCAACTTGCAGGCTTTGCATTAAGACGGACAAGCCTATTGGTTGTTTGTATAGTAGCCCAATGGCATATATCATGAAGCCGGTTTCGTTTTTTACCCCGGTAAGTTAGCCTTAAATTTGAGCCTAGAGGACATCTCAGCTTGGATGATTGAGGATCACCTCCAGCTTAACCCTGCCACAATAACTCCTTCCAAAAAAGCCAGGAACCTCAGAGTCATATTTGATGAACAGCTCTCCTTCAATGATCACATTGCAAAGACAAAGGCCATGCCGATATGCCTTATTCAACATTAGAAAGGTTAGACCCTTTCTCATTGAGCATGCAGCACAATTCCTTGTCCAGGCCCTGGTAATCTCAAGGTTGGACTACTGCAATGCTCTTCTTGCTGGTCTTCCTGCAAAGGCTATCAAACCCCTCTAGCTGGTTCAGAACTCAGCAGCACACTTGGTCTCCCAACAACCCAAAAGGGCTCATGTTAACCTCACCGGTTAAAGCATGTATCAGATTCAAGTCACTAATGCTTGCCTACAGGAATATAACTGGATCTGCACTGGCATACTTTCAAAACTGCCTACACTCTTACACCCTATCAAGAACCCTGCATTCTGCAAACCAGCGGCGTCTTGTATTGCCTTCTCAAAAGGGCAGTTAATCGCTTAACCGTGCATTCTCCTTCACAACTCATTCATGGTGGAATATTCTTCCTTACTCAGGCCGGTCAACCAGATCTCCCACAACATTAAAAAAACCCTCTCTTCTGTGAATACTTGACAGACAAAAAAAACCTAACAAACCCTCTTTCCTTCTCTCAACAGGTATTGGTCTAGCTTTTGTTAAAACCAGTAATTTTGTATCGGCACCTTTTGTATTATTGTTCCTGTTCTCTGTAAGTCGCTTTGGATAGAACATATGCTAAATGACTAAATCTAAATGTAATAGAGACGAGCAGAGAATCAAAACAAAATGTATTAGTTTGCTACAATAAAACATGCTGTTGTATTATTGATTTATAATAGATTTATTCCCTAACAGGTCTTGACACCAACCTTTTCTGCTTTAAGCTGCTTCAATAAATATTTTTTTGCTCTGTTCTTTAAGATTTGAGACTGTCCTAAGAGAACCTGACAAGGGTCTTGAAACAGAAGTAGTACTTAAAAATGAATTAATCCAAAAACAGTATTTATTTGTAAGATGGGCACATAATTAAGCTTATACAGCAATGTCATACTAAATTTATCTCAATAACAATATAGCCCACTGTTTAAGGATGAAATGATTCCATCTCATTTGTGGGTTAAATAACAGTACAATACATAACATAAGAATTAATTGATCACAATGAAACAGTAACATTGAAACATTTTGGCAGATATAATATTATTTTTCAATTGTAAATTAGCTAAATGATAATAAAACTGGCCTTCGATTCAATTCATAGACTTTGTTCTGTGGTGTTTGAGGACCTCTTGTGGACATCAGATACCACTGCAGACATATATTTTGTCCCAAAATACAAACAAAATCACATAAATCTGTGTCAATTGGGCTGAACCAAGGCATTGCCAACAAAACACAGACAAAAGTTTCAATCACCGCATGTGGTTTATGTCCGGCATCTTTTAGCGCTGAGACGGCTCCATATATCAGTTTCAAACGATCTCCAAATCCAGCGTTATATCCACAGTTTAAATAACATTCACCACCCAAATGCAGTGAACAAACAAACAACTGAACTTCGCGAACGTATGCTCTCTCTCTCTCTCTCTACTGCTTACAAGTGTCTGCGCAGGCACATTCTCCTGCTCACCTGTGGCCGTGCCGCGTGCTTTTCAGGGAGAATTGTCTAATATTGTCTAAGAAATGTAGTTGCGAATTAGTTTTATATGTTCGAATTTTTTTCCAAAACTTGTACGATCGCTGGGGGAGTGTATCAAGCACAGAAATACTACGTAGTACGCCCAACTCGTTTTTTGACAAGTTGACCATGTTGAGAAGCATGAGAAGACAGCACGTTTAACATTGTAAAAAGTCAGAATGCATGACACATCGTTGCAGGGCCACTTTAAATTATACCTTATCGTTAATACGTGTTAACGTTCTTAGTTCAGTATAACTTCTGTAAGTCATACTTTCGTAAGGGTCTGGACCGCTCTTAGCTATACCTTAACACATTTACATTTTACATTTTTTAGCAGATACTTTTATCCAAAGCGACTTACATTGCTTTATCCTATACATTTTACATAGGTATTTGCAATCATCTGGGCTCGAACCCACAACCTTGCGTTGTTAACGCAATGCTCTTACCACTGAGCTACAGGAAAGCTGTATCACCTTTGATGGTTCAAACCCCTATGCAATAAATAAGCTTTTCTACATTAGAGTTTAATTTCACATATGAAATTAAAAATAATAATTTAATTTAAAATTCTATTTAGTATTAAATTTACATTTTTATTTTAACTTAGTTTTATTTTTACAAATAAAATACTCCGGTTTAATACACTCAATGTAGGCTATTGAAGTGTTTTTAAGAATTAAATTGTCATACACTGATGATTGCTAGCGTTTTTAATTACAGCCTATTATCCCAAGGCACATCAGCTGGTAAACCATTTGACCTTAAAGGTGTAGTCTACATAAAGGGAATGAATGTTATGGGGACTTTGGTCAAACTATGGCAGCGAGAAAGCAAATAGTTTTCCTAAATCAAAGACGGTGCCGACCTTGGGTCCAGTTAATTGGTTTATTTGCACAATTTCAATAGAGAAGATTTTAGTCACTTGGCTACAATGTCAGAAGAGAAAATTCTACACAAATTTAGCCTGGCACGGGAGCAAATTCTGCAGCTCTTGCATCTTGTTGGCCCAACTTTGTTGAGACGAAGTCGACGGAGCTACTCCCTCTGCCCCGAAAATCAGCTGCTGCATGGCGAGTCTTTGTTTTTATGTCGTGGGGAGTTTCTGGAGGTGTTTGCCGATTTATACTGGCTGAGAAAGACCTCGGTGGGTTCACTCAGTCACAAACATCCTGCTCTGTCATGCCACCAGTTACATACGTATGCCCCCCATGAAGACCTCTAGTAAGAATGTTTAGATTTTTTGTGAAAAAAAATTTGTGAACAGTTTTGTAAATATTTTTTTATATCTTTTCATGTGACAACACCGAAGAAATTACAGTTTGCTACAATGTAAAGTAGTCAGTATACAGCTTGTGTAACAGTGTAAATTTGCTGTCCCCTCAAAATAACTCAACACACAGACATAAAGGCTGAGAAGGCAATCCTTTCCGGAAAGGTTTTTGTCATGCCGATTGGAAGTATCTAAACATCCTGATAGCAATCAATAAGCAAAGTGAAACATTGGTATTTTTATAATTATATATCTTCTGTGTAAGCAGGCCCGGTTCCTGCCAGGTGCAAAAGGTTGGGCTTGCAGATATCCTGGTTGGGCATTTACCACACACAGTAAAGTGAATGTGAAAGTGACCTATATGTCAGGTATGGTGACCCATACCCGAAACGTGACCTCTGCTTTTAACCCATCCAGTGAGTAGTGAACACACGCACAGCAAGTGGTGAACACACGTACACCCGGAGCTGTTATTCAATTCAATTCAAGTTTATTTATATAGCGCTTTTCACAATGTGAATTGTTCCAAAGCAGCTTTACAGGGGCAAACAGGAAAAACAGAAAAGGTAAAACACAGCACAGTGCATGGTGTTTATAGAGCAAGCAAGATAATTCAAAAAAATAATATCAAAAAAATAAATAAATGCAGTCTCCTGGTGAGCAAGCCAACAGTGCCCTGCTGTGGCGAGGAACCCGAACTCCAATGATTGATTAATGGAGAAAAAAACCTCGGGAGAAACCAGGCTCATCCGGAAGGGCCAGATCCCCTCTGACGTGTCATAGCTGCACTCAGTGACCCTGACCAAAAGCCACCAAGCAAATATCCACGAGGAAGAGCCCACCATCTGCAACCCAGAAAGTCCCACTCACCGAAAACCGTGCAGGTTCAACCCCGTCCCACTCCACGATCGACACCAGAAAACAGAGGAACAAACAGGGAAAATAGTACTGACATGTTGTAACTTTAGTCCGACATCGACCACAAAACAAGGCCAAACCGGACCCACACAGCCCCAGCAGATGAATCCCCACAACCAACGAGCCCCTCACTGCCCACAAACACCCAACCAACAACCTCCAATCAGGGCCACCGAATGCAGCTATAACTTCAAACTGCTGACATGTGATGTAAGTTTAGCATTAAATACCAAGTATTGTAATTTCAGCATTAATTTTACAAGTAGTCCGTCTTTGCTCTTGGTTAGGGATGTAGTGGTCTAAGCTGGGATGGTCAGATGGTAGTATTTCTCTTGGATTGTGGTGGAATTGCCTTAGATGGAACTGGAATGGTCAGTCAGTCTGCAGCAGGCGTAATCTCTAGGTGGGGATGGGCATATGTCGATCATCTGGACCTGGCGGAATTTCTTCCTACCTCGGGATGGGCATCCCGAGTTTCCAGAGTTTAGGTGCCAAGTATGAGAAAGCTCGACCCACTTAAGTGGATTTAGTTATCCTAGGTGTCATCAAAATTTTTAAGTTTTGAAATCGTAGAGAGCGTGATGGATTGTAATGTGATAAAAGCTCAGTTAAGTAAGTAGGGGCTAAACCATTTAAAGCTTTGTAAGCAATTAAAAGAATTTTAAAATCAATACGATACTTAATGGGTAGCCAGTGAAGCGATGATAAACTGGGGTTATGTGATCGCATTTTCTTGACTTGGTAAGAACTCTGGCAGCTGCATTCTGAACTAACTGTAGTTTGTTTATTGATGATACAGGACAACCACTTAGTAGAGCATTACAATAGTCAAGTCTTGAGGTCACAAATGCATGAATAAGCTTTTCTGCGTCAGCAACACATAAAATATTTCGTAATTTGGCAACATTTCTAAGGTGGAAGAAGGCTGTTTTTGTGATATTTGAGATGTGATTTTTAAATGACAGGTTGCCGTCTAATATTACGCCAAGGTCTTTAACTGTAGTTTTTGGAGTAACAGTGCAGCCTTCAATTTTCAGGTTGTAATCCGAGATATTCTGTTTACGTGTTTTTGGTGCTATAAGTAATATTTCCGTTTTGCTAGAGTTTGAAAGAAGGAAATTACTAGTCATCCAATGTTTTATGTCCATAAATTATCACTTCAGCGCCTGGCGAGCAAGTAGGGGTAAGGTGCCTTGCTCAAGGGCACCTCAATTGTTACCTGCCTGCCCTGAGGGTCGAACCGGCAACCTTCTGGTCACGAGTCCGACTCTCTAACCATTAGGCCAAAATATACCCATCTAAAAAAATCAAAAGACCACCCTGTGGAGAAAGCTCATTTCGGCCGCTTGTATCCGGGATCTTGTCCTTTCGGTCATGACCCACAGCTCATGACCATAGGTGAAAGTAGGAACGTAGATTGACCCGTAAATCGAGAGCTTCGCCTTGCGGCTCAGCTCCTTCACCACGACAGACCGATACAGTGACTGCATTACTGCAGAAGCTGCACCGATCCGTCTGTCAATCTCCCGTTCCATCCTTCCCTCACTTGTGAACAAGACCCCCAGATACTTGAACTCCTCCACTTGAGGCAGGAACTCTCCACCTACCTGAAGTGAGCAAGCCATCCTTTTCCGACTGAGAACCATGGCCTCAGATTTGGAGGTGCTGATTCTCATCCCAGCCGCTTCACACTCGGCTGCAAACCGTCCCAGTGCATGCTGAAGGTCCTGGTCTGATGTGGCCAGCACGATGACATCATCCGCAAAGAGCAGAGATGAAATCGTGTGGTCCCCAAACCCGACGCCCTCCGGCCCCTGGCTGCGCCTAGAAATTCTGTCCATAAAAATTATGAACAGAACTCTCTGACAGGCGATTCGGCCAAACATTCCCAACAGTCCCTCACAGTACGTTTGGGTCTGCCGAGTCTGTCCAGCTTCCTCCCCCGCCATCGGATCCAACTCACCACCAGGTGGTGATCGGTTGACAGCTCCGCCCCTCTCTTCACCCGAGTGTCCAAGACATACGGCCGTAGGTCAGGTGAAACAACCACAAAGTCGATCATCGACCTCCGGCCAAGGGTGTCCTGGTGCCATGTGCACTGATGGACAACCTTATGCTTGAACATGGTGTTCGTTATGGCCAAACTGTAACTAGCACAGAAGTCCAATAACAGAACACCACTCGGGTTCAGATCAGGGGGGCCGTTCCTCCCAATCACGCCCCTCCAGGTGTCACTGTCGTTGCCCACGGTCCCTCCTGTAGGTGGTGGTTCCACGGGAGGGGTAAAATTATATTTTCTCAAGTTCATTTTCTGTAAAAAAAAAATACCAAAAAATGTATATGAAATTTGGGAGAAATATTGTCAGAAGTTCACAGAAATAAACGTAAAATTATATTTTTTGTTTATTTCTGTGAACTTCTCACAATATTTCTCCCAAATTTCATATACATTTTTAGTTTTTTTTTACAGAAAATGAACTGGAGAAAAAAACGGGTCACAACAACAGAAAAGACGATCAACACAGAAACATCATAAAAAAAGAAAAACAAGTTCATATTTAGTTTTAAGCAACAAAAAATGTAAATGTAGGAAAAAGTTAAAAAAATAAATGTTTTGTGAAATAACCATGATTTTCTTATTTTTTTATTGCTGTCACTCTTAAGTTTGTTTTTGTTGGAATTCAACAAACACCGCAATATTGCAATACATGCAGGATTTAAATGATGTAGGATGTTGTCAATATATAAAAACACGCATTCATTACAGAAGACAGAGATCAAAACAAAAATAATTATTGTTGATTAAGAACAATCCCCATCACTGACCAATCACTGATTTCTGTTTAATTTCCCAAAAAAAAACATTTCAAATTCAACCTTTTCAATGAATGAATCTAATTAAACTGCAAAATGAAACGTAAATCATTTACTGCACAATTACTTTCACATGCTCTTTATAATAAAATAAAAAGCAAGCGTGCAGTGCACCTAAAGTTCCTTTGCACAATATTTTGCTTCCAACATGTAGCACGCTTCTCTGTAACAAACTAAAGCGTGAGTGAAGAGTGGCGTTGTTTCCAGCCAATAGAAAAATACAGCAGTTTATGGTGTTATTTTTTATTTTCATTGGGTGGGCAAGACAGAGGATTAGGTGGGCTCAGCCCACCCCTGCCCATGCCTGGATCCGTCCTGTGTGAAAGGCGTAGGGTCAAAAAACGTTGGACCAATTACTGCCTTCGGTACGATGCAACAGCTTCTGCTCTGTGCGCGTGCTCATGTGTTTTGGAGGCGTGGCTTCGGATGGTGATTCGCGAGTGGGAGGGATCGTATGATTGCACTGCTAGCAGGCAAACGTTAGCATTTTCATATTTATCTACTCAGCCTTTAATGTCTGAACCGCTGGCAACAAAAGTGGGTACACCCCTAAGTGATAATATTCAAATCGGGCCCAAAGTGTCAATATTTTGTGTGGTCCCCGTTATTTTCCAGCACTGCCTTAACCCTCTTGGGCATGGAGTTCACCAGAGTTCCTCTTCCACTACTTCATGATGACATCATGCTCCTTCTGGGTTTAGGTCTGGAGACATGCTTGGCAAATCCATCACCTTTACCATCAGCTTATTTGGGTTTGTTATCATTTTGGAATACTGCCCTGCAGCGCAGTCTCCGATGGGAGGGGATCATGCTCTGCTTCCGTATGTCACAGTATTCATGGTTCCCTAACTGAACTGTAGCTCCCCAGTTCCGCTATCACTCATGCAGTCCCAGACCATGACACTCCCACCATCATGCTTGACAGTAGGCAAGACACACTTGCCTTTGTACTCCTCACCTGGTTGCCGCCACACACACTTGACACCCTCTGTTTCAGGGTCTTGATAATCTTCGTATAGGCTATTCCATCGTTATATAGAGCAACATTTCTTTTTTTCATATCCTCAGAGAGTCCATTGCCATGAGGTGCCATGTGGAACTTCAAGTGACCAGTATTAGATAGTGAGAGCGATAACATCTAATTTAACACACCTGCTCCCCATTCACACCTGAGACCTTGTAAGACTAAGAATCACGTGGGGAAGGGAAAATGGCTTATTGGGCCCAGTTTGGACATTTTCACTTAGGAGTGTACTCACTTTTGTTGCCAGCGGTTTAGACATTAATGTCTGTGTGTTGAGTTCTTTTGAGGGGACAGCAAATTTACACTGTTATACAAGGTGTACACTCACTACTTTACATTATAGCAAAGTGTCATTTCTTCAGTGTTGTCACACGAAAAGATATAATAAAATATTTACAAAAATGTGAGGGGTATACTCCCTTCCGTGAGATACTGTATATTAGTAATAATTATCATAACTAATATAATAAATCTATTTAACACATCCAAATTCTTTAGATCTTTTTATGAGGGTCTTAAGATGATACATGTCATGAGGTCATTTTGATTGGTATTGATTGGATTGATTGATTTTGAAGTTGGGCCTGCAGGGGAGGGCTAAAAATCCCTGGCCATTGGACATTCAGTAAAGACCCTACCAGAGCATGTGAGCGGAGCAGGGAGCGAGCAGAGAGCGGAGAGCGGAGCGTGCAAAATATAGTTGGAGCGTGGAGCGGGTTTTTATCCAATGACCGGAGCGATCGTTCTGTCTCGCTCCGGTTCAGCTCTGATACCGCTCACACCACAAGTCTAGGGTATGCACAAATCCAACCAGAATTTGCTGATGTGTTTGTTTGATATAAATATACAGTCAGGTCCATAAATATTGGGACATCGACACAATTCCAACATTTTTGGCTCTATACACCACCACAATGGATTTCAAATGAACCGAACAAGATGTGCTTTAACTGCAGACTGTCAGCTTTAATTTGAGGGTATTTACATCCAAATCAGGTGAACGGTGTAGGAATTACAACAGTTTGCATATGTGCCTCCCACTTGTTAAGGGACCAAAAGTAATGGGACAATTGGCTTCACAGCTTTTCCATGGCCAAGTGTGTGTAAGTCCCTCACTATCCCAATTACAATGAGCAGATAAAAGGTCCAGAGTTCATTTCAAGTGAGCTCATATTCAGCCAAATACTTCAGAACTAATTGGACGGCGCTTTACAGTGCAAATGGACAATGACCCAACGCATACTGCTAAAGCAACCAAAGAGTTTTTTAAGGGAAAGAAGTGGACTGTTATGCAATGGCCAAGTCAATAACCTGACCTGAATCTGATTGAGCATGCATTTCACTTGCTGAAGACAAAACTGAAGGGAAAATGCCCCATGAACAAGCAGGAACTGAAGACGGTTGCAGTAGAGGTCTGGCAGAGCATCACCAGGGATGAAACCCAGAGTCTGGATGTCAGCGTTTCTGCGCCTATGTTAACAGATTAGAGCAACCACACTGGACGCTGCGTCTGTCAAAAATTGACTAGGCGCCTATCTTTATCGAAGCTTTTGAACCTGCCGTGGCACATCTGGTGTAAACACAAGCATAGACAAGAATGACCACGTTTAGTCCCGGCAGCCGCGTCGGAGCCGTAACGTGCCGCAGACTCGTGGGGTGTAAATGAAAGGTAAGGCTTCGGTTGAAAACGGTAGTTTAAGTTAGGTAGTTAGGAAATTATAGGTGATTGTAATTGAGCGGTCTGGTGCGACTTTGAGCGGTGGAGCGGGGAGACGAACAACCACGTGAACGGGTAGCGAATATTTTCACCGCTCCGCTCCGCTAACATGCACTGGACCCTATCCTCTTTTGTTGCTTCCGTCATGTGATGAACAATTGTTGTTGAGAGGGGAATGGGAGCTTAATTTTTTTGATTAAATATTACAATTGCACATTTTTTTTAAATAATGGTGTGCATGGATAAATCAGTTATAATAATCACTCCTCTTCAAAATCATGATGACTTTAAAAGTATAAGTGTTACTTCTTCCTCCATTTGGATTTTGACCATAAAGAATGCACTCGAGCCAAGGATGAGGGAATTTTACATACAGTATGTTCTTACAGAGTTGTAGACATTTGAAATAATAATGAAAAACGTGATACAAAAACGGTTGGGTGATAAAAAAAAGATGAAATTGAGGATGAACAGAGATGGAATTGTATGTTTTAATGATATAACATATCTTGCCACTCTTCAACATATGTTTATGAACCGGGATCTGTGGATGTCTTTAAGATCATTGGAAAAATCAAGCAAGGAAAGTTGAAAATATTTGAGAAATTTAAACTGAAAAATAATCCATACATCCAGAATACACTGAATTTGGCTAATGATAAAGAATGTAATTTGTCTCGCTCAAGCACAGCTCAAAATTGACAAATTATATTTAAATGTTATATATATAATGTATATATATATATATATATATATATATATATATATATATATTGCATGTATTTCTATGCTATAAACGTGGCGGACTGGCAGCAGGTGGCATAAGTGAGCACAGTATGTGCAAAATAACTCTGGTGTTCCTCGCTTTCTCTGTTTTGTTTGTCATATGTACGTTTGCGTTAAAGTTGGTTTGTATCTTTGTAAATTAAAAATGTCTCTGAAGAGAGTTGTAATCGTGCCGGGAAATGGCGCAGGAGAAATGGAGCACTGTAACTGGTACGGGTGGCTAAAGAAACGAATAAACGAGGTATGATGACTGCAGTCCCACATTTAAGAGTTGGTTTAAGTTACTTACTTCACTTTCTCTTAGATCGGTTTACACGTTATTTATCTGTTTATCATCTCTACAGATGTCAGATCTGTCCTGTGTTCTGAAGAATATGCCAGATCCGGGTAGTCACAGTCACACTACTTTGAGGAATGATATTTGCGCCGATATTCATCGAGCATTGAATGATGTCTGATCTCTTTCGACAGTGACTGCCAGAGAAAGCGTCTGGCTTCCGTTCATGGAGAAAGATCTGAAATGTGACGAAGACACCGTTATTATCGGACACAGTTCAGGAGCTTCTGCAGCCATGAGGTACTGATACATAATTCATTATTTATGTGAGCAGATTTAAATTAAGTAAATGGTTTTGATGGTAGAAGTCTTACAAAAGAAACTCTAAAAACAACGAGTTTTTTACCTCGTTTCTGTAAGGATTAGAAAATAAACCTTAATGCTTTTTCTTGGTTTCATTTAGGTATTCAGAAACACACAAAGTGTTTGGACTGATTCTGGTGGGTGCGTACACATCAGATTTGGGAGACGAGAATGAGCGTGAGAGCGGTGAGTTTACTTTTTCAGTCTAAACTCTAAATATTGCAGAGGCAAGTTTAGTCAAGTGGGTTACAAGTGCATTCAACCCCCCTTAGCTGTTATAAAATGCACTTGTAACCCACTGCTTCTTGGGGCTTTTTATGTGCTGATACACACTCTTCATTTTCACTCTCAGGATATTTCAGCCGGCCATGGGAGTGGGAAAAGATCAGATCAAACGTCAAGTACATCCTTCAGTTTGGATCTACAGATGACCCCTTTCTGCCATGGGAAGAGCAACAGGAAGTAGCTGATGGACTGAATACAGATTTACACAAATACACTGATCGCGGACACTTCCAAAACACAACCTTTCCAGAGCTCATCGCTGCACTAAAACAGCTTAAAACCAAGGGCTAAATAGTAAAGTAAAAACTGGAACAAGACCCACTTACTCTTTATACGAACATTGTGTTTTAATTACACCTGTGATATGCTTTACCAAGTGGTCATTTTACACTTTGGGGGGGGAATCATGCTGTAACTAAGCATTTGAAGACATCATTGTTGCAATAATTGTTGAAAAGTTCAAAATGTATCTTTTATTTTAAATAAGGTATGTCATGTAAATCCTCAAAGTTTTCTTTATAGTAGTATGTAGACATTAACACCAACTTCTTAAATAAATCAGTACAAAACCAAGGAGATACAAGTGACTGGTACTTCAGCAATCCTGTTCTGAAACATACATAACAATCTAACTCACTGTTTAAATCTGGTTCCATACTGTAGCCGTGCAAACACGGTTATCTAACACCGTCTACACAGGACGTGATGCGGCACAAAATGTAAAATTTTAATGGGTTCTTATGCATTCTATTGTCGTATTGCGCCGTGTCCGGTTTAGACACGGTGTCAGTTATTAAAAATTCTCACACAAAACTCCACAAATCAAGTTTGTGTGGTGTAAATGTGGGATGCTAAAATAACCTCATACATTTACACAAAGTTGTATGTGAGCTTAATTTTCATGTTACAGCACCATTAGTTAAAGATCAACACAAACATTTGATGTTATTAATATATATATATAGATAGAGGTTTCGTTTGTTAAAGGAGCAATATCTTTAAACGAGAAAGCTGCCGAAAAAACATTTCTGCCATGAATTACTTGCCCTGAAGTATTCGACAAGCCTAGGACATCCGTTTATCTTCACATCGCAAATTATGTGTTTCAAAAGAGTTTTTAAACTCAAAGATGAACGGATGTCCAAGGTTTGTCGAACGACTTATAATTCACGGCTGAATTTTCTATATTTTTTTCTAGACATGAACTATATTCAATAACTTCTTTGAAAAATAAATGTTTTTTTTGTCAATTAATATGCATAAATACCACTTTTTTGCTTTTTATTTTGCAGCCCATGGAGTGGCATAAACGTATTTTTGTGTTTCACATTAATGACACTTTGGTCTTTTAATCTTATCAATGTGGTGGTTGACCACTGCCATATGACTCTTGTATTGCTTACTGGAAAAACCTGAGAGTTAAAGTTAAAGTGCACATAGCAAAACATCATCGCAAAGAAGTCTTCCTAAAACCTCTTTAAGCTAAATAAAAATTTCTCACCCATACACTTAACCTCACACCTACACCAGTAATGTCTTATCAGAAACATTTAACCAGAGCCTCCTGACCCAAAATGGTCATTTGAGCAGCAGCCACACATCTTCTCCATTAGATGAACTATATGGTCTTCTTTTTTCTTCTGGCTTTAGAGCAACCCTTTCCAAACCAACCCCCTTGAAGTGGTCTGCCTTCAGCTTGGGCCTGTGGGTCTTGTGAAATGTCCTCCAGAGCAGAAAAAGGTGCAATTTCTTTGCGAGTGTGACTGTCCTTCTCTTCTGCACTGAGTGGTGTTACCAAGCTGAATATGGGGTCTTGTGATCTGATAAAGAAAAACACAGCGGGAAGTAATGTGAATCATTACAAAACTAATAGTTGCATTCCTGGTGTAAATTTGCTCAACACAGCTTAATAGGAACCACACAATAAAATACACAATGTTCTGATGAGTGGAGAAGTGGTCAACTGTTATTTTATGTCTACTTATTAACATATTTTTATGCAAGAAGTTGCGGAATTGGTTACAATCTCACAAATTTCAATGAATGGTACATGATGAGTAAACGATGAGTATCCAAATTTCTTAATTTTAAAAGTTTTATCAACTGTTTACACACTAAAAACAATACTAATTATACATGATGTATACATGAGTTCTTCACATTTTAAAGGGGTCATATGGCGTGAATACATGATTTTCTGTGTCTTTGGCATGTTATAAGCCGTGCATGTATTTGACACGTAAAATTACAAAAAAATATAAGTGTCGTAACAAAGATGTCTATCTAAAAAGAGAATACTCACAGACCTGCCTGAAATGCCTCTTGTTATCACAACCCCACAAATCTACGTCAGTTCGTGCTATGATTTGACTAAGACCGCCCAAATGTATATGCAAGTAAGGTGGGCGTACCAGTCAGTACGATTGCTTTGAAACCTGACGTTCCAAATATGGTAAGAGGGTTACATTTCCATCACATGCTTGCAGTAATTGTCCAATCACTATGCACTGGTTAACCCCACTGGTTTCCCTTAGATCTGTGAGTCAGTGCATCTGTGACTGTAAGTGTTCTGCAATGGACAGGCCATCTATACAGGATGTTCCCTGCCTGTGGCCCGAGATGCTGGGATAGACTCCAGCCCTCCCGTGACACTGCATAGGGAAGGTGGTTTTGAAAATTGGATTGATGGATGGACGGACTGATTAAATGATAAATGTATCAGTGATCTGATGGTTTTGATGCCTGAATCATTACTGTTTAACTTTTTTTGACGTCTGTTTGATGACAACTAAAATGTCAAAGTATGTGTGTATAAAAGAGTGGTTAAAGGATTTTTCTTGCCTGTTGTAGACTGGAATTTCCAAACCCAGCTCCTCCATGAGAAGACACATCACAGCATCACACCTCCCATGAATTTTAAGAGTAGCCAGGTTATCTTTCGGTGTCCACTAGGACAAAAAAGACCACAGTATAAAGATATTGAATAATGGCCCCATTTGGATGGTCCCAGGTATTGCACATACTTATAAACAAATGTATAGTATAATGCAATCCATGTTGCTTTGGATAAAAGCGTCTGACAAATGCATAAATGTAAGTGTCGTTGGACGTCGCTAAGCTACCATTGAAATGAATGTGATAATGTCGCTGCAAGTGTAAACGGGGCGTCAGATATACATTACGAATTAATTTGATAGGAAACAGAAAAATGGAAGGGTAATGGACAGGTATATGAATGGAAATATCACCTGCAGATTTACAATGAACAGCTTTGGTCTTTTATTGGCTGGTCTATTCATGCACCACAAGCAGGAGTACTTCTTAAGAACCTGACAAAAACATACACAATACATCAAGTTATAACACATGGAATTTGGCCTTAAAAAAATCTAAACATTCCAGTTACCTTCAAACTGGAGCCCAAACAGAGGATCACGTCAGCCTGTTGTGCGGCCTCTGACGCTCCCTTCCAGTTAAGAGGTTGTTCAAGCGTGCCACGTTCACCGAAATGCACTATTGTGTCTCTGAGCTCTGATCTGCAGTGGGGACACAGACGTCCCGTCCAATGTCTGTGCAGAGCTGTACGCTCAGTCACGTCAAACAATCTGATAAACTCTTGTGCCGGAGAACAGGAAGCACAAACCTGTAAGAGAAAGCAAGGTTTAACATGTTGAACACCATAAATCATCAATTACATTTATGGGTCAATGCTTTTATTTTATAAAATAACTATAGCCTCAGATCAAAGGAATATTTTCCCACGGGTTTTTCTTGTTTTGCATGATTAAATTTGCAAATATTAATATTTACTCGTTTGTTACCACACTGAATGTTTCACAAGTAGAAACTGTTATTCTGTTTTTGCATAACACGTATAAAGTCATTCAGATCGTTCAGACTGCCATTTCAATAAATGTCTTGATTGTTTTTTCACAGATTTTTGGAAAAATGCTGACCAACAAGGTCTATATGCCACTGGTGACTGATACTGGTTAAACATACAAAACTGCATAGATTACCAGTAGCTCCTACATAAGTAGCTGGACAAAAAAATTACATTGTGTGGACTCAGAATGACGTTCAGACTAAACTAGGGTGAATTCAGACAAATGATTCATATGTTAACGGAAGTAGTTTCTAACTCGATCCCTTTGCCAGACCTCGATGAACATGTTCCCGTGGAGTTCAGAGAGACTGTTTCTGGGCAAGCCGCTGCGCAGGTGAAGACCATCACAGTTCTGCGAGACCACATGCTGAACCTGCGATGATTCAGACTTTAAATTTGATACTAAAATTAGCATTTTCACAAATGTTTGATCATGTGACACCCCTTACCATCTTAACTTTGTGTAGCATCCAGATGGACATGTGTGTGAGTGTAGGCTCAGCTCGACTCAGGTCTGACGTACTGACATATACATACAGATGTTACCACAGCAGTGCAAAATAATACACTACCAGTCCAAAAAAAAGTCACCACCTGGATTTGCTAAGCAAATACTTTAGTTAAGCGCATCCCATTGGATTGGAGGTCTAGGTTCAGCAACGCAATGTGCCCAAAGAATGAGGTCAGCTGACTTCCTGAATATACTGAATGACCAGGTTATTCCATCAATGGGTTCTTTCTTCCCTAAAGGCACAGCAATATTCAAAGATGACAATGCCAGGATTTATCAGGCTCAAATTCTGAAAGAGTGGTTCAGGGAGCTGAACTTTTTTTTGGATGGGTAGTATATAATAGCATATATTCCATATTTTAACACAACAAATCAGTATCATTGTCAAACAAACTAGAACCTTCACCTGACCGATAGGCCCTTCTGCAGCTGAGTCCACACTCCATTTGGCCCGCGATAATCCGGGATAGAAGCGGCCTGAAGAAAAATGCAACAGTTAACGCGCATTTTAAACAAAGCACCAACAAAGACATGGGAATATTATTCCACATATTCATCACCTTATTTAATACTAATACATTATTAAAATACCACTCCATTTTAGAGTAAATGCCTAATCAGTCAAAGGCTGAAAAAATCTAGATATTTTTATGGCTATATCATGCGGGAATACAGAGAGGATTGACATACAGTGCTGATTCCTGCTCCAGTGTAAATGACCACATTCTGGGCCTGCTGCATTGCTTTCGCCAGCTCCTTCACTTTAGTCTTCAGGTTTTCAGCATCATCGGAGACCTCAAAGATTATCGAAGACACAATCAGTGAAAGTGAAATATTGACTGAGGAACTTTCTGAGGAGTCTGTTTGAAATGCACCTCCTCTTGTTTTCTCTTCAGCAGGTGTCTTCGTGTCTGCCTTCTGCTCAGCTCCTGCACAGTGTCCGGATGCTCCTGCAGCAGCGAGCGCTCCTCTTGTGTCCGCTCAGTCTCACACTTATGCAGGATCCTGGATATCTTTAACACAGATTTGATCAAATACACAGTTGATTCACAGTGCCCTGAACACAATGTGGATAGGCATCAAAACATCATGACTTCCACCAGAACAGTCATTTTGGTAACTGGTAATATTAATAATAACCCCCCCAACTTGTCACATTCCGGCGCAACCTCTGAGCTCTGTATATCCCCTTATCCTCTGCAGTCTCCTGCATGCTCCCTTCCCCTAAACAGCGATCTCTTTTGAATACTAACAGCTTTAACGACACTTTATGCTCCACGCTAGCATCCTCCTTAGACAATTTATGTCCTCTTACATCGAGACCAGCCCGTGCAACCCCTTCCGCCCCCGGTTTATATGATGTTCTCCGTGAGCATCGCTCTAGGCTTAGGTATGCTAAAAGAAAGTGCGCAAACCAAGAGATACCACTGATCTCTGTCTCCATCAGTCTCTCCTTTCTTCCTTCGCAAATGATGTCTCCTCTACTAAAACTCAGTAGTACCAATCTAAAATCAGCAAGTCGTCCGACTCTTGTACTCTCTTTGTCCGCCTGCCCCGCCACATTCATCAGAAGTAACAGCTGATTTTGCTTCATTCTTTGTAAATAATACTTCCACCATCAGCACTCAGTTCTCTACGCCGCATCCTCTTGAACACAACAAAACTCCGGACACATGCTCACTCCTCTCCTTCTCTTTCCTATCTGAAGATGACATTTACAAGGTCATTGCTTCGAACCACCCGACTACCTGCCCGCTAGATTCCATCCCCACCCATCACCTCCAGGCCATCACTCCATCAGTTGTCCCTGCTCTCACCCACATTATGGACTTTCCTCTCATCACTTGTACATTTCCCACAGCCTTTTAAGAGTCCCGTGGAACCCCACTATTGAAGAAACCCGCAATTAATCCTGCACTGTCAGAAAACTACAGTCCTGTTTCTCTCCTTCCCATATTTGCCAAAACTCTTAAGCATGTTGTATTAGATAAGCTCTCCTTCTTCCACACACAGAATAACCTCCTGGACAGCAATCAGTCTGGTTTCAAGAGTGGACTATACTGCTCTCAGTAATGGAAGCCCTAAGACTGGCAAGGGGAGCCTCTAAATTATCTGTACTTCTACTACTCAATCTATCCGCCATTTTGGACACTGTTAATCACCACACTCTCCTGGCGACCCTCAGGGCTATGGGTGTCTCTGGAACTGCGCTACAGTGGTTCAAGTCTAACTTCTTAGGTAAGTCATTTAGAGTATCCTGGAGAGGTGAGGTCTCGGAGTCCCAACATCTCAATATTTGGGGTCCCTCAGGGCTCAGTAATTGGACCGCTGCTCTTTAACATTTACATGACATTTCTAGGTTCTGTCATTCTGACACATGGATTTTCCTATCACTGCAGCCTAACCAAAGATTCATCACAACCTCTCTATTCAATGAGGCCCATCAACCACTACACCTTCCAGGATGGCAGAAACCTGGGAGTGTTAAGTGATGATCAGTAGATTTGTCATTTACAACCTTTCTTGTTTCTTGTCAGTGCAAGCTAGACCAGTCCTCCTAATCTGAGCTCTAGTCCTTTCTAGACTGGACAATTGCGATGCTGTACTGGCAGAACTTCCAGCTTGTACAACCAAAACCTCTACAGATGTTCCAGAATGCAGCGGCAAAGGGTGGTCTTCAATGAGCAAAAGAGACCACACGCCTCTCCTCTCTTTGTTAGCTTACACTTGCTCCCTATAGACTTATTTACCCTTTAGAACAGTGGTTCACAACTGGTTTGTTCATGGGACCCACATTTTCCCATGGTCATTAAGCAGTGACCCACTGTTCAATATATATGAAGTCATATATAGTTTGCTTAAAAAAAAAACGAGAGACTAATACTAAAATACTAACAAAAATTGTGAATAATATGACTAATATCGGTAAATGAACAGCCTATAAGTTTAAGGTTATTAAATAGCTGCCCCAATCTATTTTTTGTAAAATTGCTGGTTTAAGCCACCACCGTAACTGAACACCGTTTCCCATACAATGCATTTACTTGGGAGGTCCACCCATGTATATTTGAAGTCACATTTTAAAAAAATGTATCCATCTGTAATAATGACTGTATCCGTGATAGATTAATTTGTGGATAAACAGCACTTCTGAGTCTTCTCTCTTTCCTGACATGTTTGATGATAGTGGCGCGTGGCCGGATGTGTGTCTTACTCATCCTTGATGCATGCACTCTCTTCCGATGAGCTCCATGTGTTTGCGAGCCCTCTGCCTATCGTCCACACGTGTAGTTAGCTTAAATAGCTAGTATTTTTAACTGCATTTAAAACCAAAGAAGCATTCATAACAGCAACACATTGTCGAGAAAGGGCAAATACTTTACGAGAATGGCATGTAACGTGTGAAATAAAAGTAATTTCTTTTGTGGTGAGTATAGCACTTTATAACATCTGAAAGACTTTATTTCTTAACAAGATAGAATAAAGACGCTGACATTCAGCCTGACAACATCTCACCTAAATACAGATGTTGAATTGAGACAGCAATCTGCTCAGGCATCTGCCAACAGCTTTCAAGCACCTCTTACAAAATAAAAGTCTCCCATCGGATAAACTTTCAAAATTATGTTTTTTTTTTATGATGTTTTTTAGACTGTACACTCCGCGACCTACATAGAACAGTCTTGCGACCCACCAGTTGAGAAACACTGCTCTATATCCCTGCACTCTGCTAACAAACAATGTCTTGTGGTGCCATCCCAAAAATGCTCACGTACTTTCTCTGGATCTGTTCCTCTATGGTGGAATGATCTGCCTGTGGGTTAGTGATTTTCTTGCTTTTGGTGTGTAGCTGGGCACCTTATGTTCTACACGACAATGTCGTCACGGTGCTGTGCGTTCGTTTATACAATGTTGCGGTCTAACAAGTGTACACGTGTCTCAGCATTGCTGTTGATATGGCCCAAGTCGCAGCGATTGCTGTGGCTGTTGTAAAAGCTAAATAAAATGAATTATATCAGCGTTGTGTACATCACTGTGAGTGTTATGCCGTTGGTGAGTAAGACGGAGTGAGGGCAGTCGATACAGCACGTTTCCTTTGTTCGTCCTCTGAGTCATGTTGGTTTAATGAGATGTTTTTACACTTCTTTGATTTTTTTCCCAGTATCCCTGTCATTACAATAGTGAGCAATTGTATCGAATACTGCCATATGATAATTATGGTATCTGTCGTTTTGAGATTTTATCATTTCAACAGGTATTAGTAGTGACAGTATAAAGTTGCTTTTCTGTTTTTGTTTATTTGGTGACTTTATCTACTTTATTTAAGATTACGGTCATTTGTTTGCGATTTGATTTGGTTTCTTCACAGTTTCTTTTGAGTTTCTTTTTTAATCTGTATTACATTGATTGATTCTCTTCTAATTGGTTTTGATTTTCTTGTTTTAGGAGATGAGTGCTTCCAATAGCTGGCTGCTTCTTCTTCTTTGTACAGCATGGTGTTACATCCCCAAGAGTTGTACTATTGCTTTGTCATCGATTGCTGTTTATTTTGTGACTTTGATTGGTGTGGTTTGGATGTGCATAATGTGTGCTGCTATACCAGCCCCTCCTTTATGTAGGAAGCCTCAGTCTCCAGTTTTGTTTTGTTAATGGTCTGTTCTTTTTTTCCTGTTATATTTGTTATATCCTGGTTTTAATCAAGCGTCAACAAAACATTTTAAAGTAACTTATAATAAAACAAAGAAACCTTTTTTACCATTACTAGAGCCACTTGTTTTTTATCGATCTAACTTGTGTGTCCTAAGAGTGTGTTTTCCCCATTAATCTGTGATGGTGTGCGTAGAAGCTACCGTTCTGAGCTGGCCACCATGATAATGCACTTCGTACTGTAGTAGGCTAGTTGAGTTTTATAACACCGCATTGTTGTCCTTGTGTTTTACTTATTTCTTCTTTTGATTACCTCTTGTGTAAGTTAATTTGGACAAAAGTGTCTGGGAAATGACTAACGTAAACGTTTAACCCATGGCTGCTGATCTCAAGTCACCAATACTGCTACAAATACTGAATAGTTTGATTTGAATTCTTTAGACACCTATAGTTTTAGTCTTTACAGTTTGTCAAGTAAAATCAATACCTTGGTAAAATATGTTTTACTGACACAAATATACTATATTCGCATTGTTTAGACAGAAGGCTTGTTATAAAAGACAGGGTTGTCAGGGGAGGCTGTTTCACTGTAACTTAGTAAAAAATAACAAATAAATGACGATAGTAATCTCTCAAATAGGTTAAAGATATTCACTGACAGTGACATTTTGCAATAAGCAAATACGATGCCTTCAGGAATTCATGATTCATTTATTTTGCGATATTTATTAAATGTTTAATGTTACCGCTTTTGCTGCCTGTTCCTTTGACTCGCGCTGAATTATTTTAGCCTTTTCTTGCGCTTTTCTCGTCGCTCGAGCAGAGCATCCACTGTTCTTGGGCGCGTCCATTATGGACATAGTTTCTGACACCAGGTGCTGTCGCGAGATTAAATAACGAGATTTCCTTGAAACTCGCGAGAGCCGCGTCACGCATCTGCAGGACGAGTCTCGAAATAATTAACTATGAATTATACATTATACGAATTATACAAAACAGGAATGATGTATTGAATTTCAGTTTTGAATCTAAATTGTTATTTACAGCTCCTCACCGTCATGCGCTGCACACTCCTTTCCAGTAGGTGGCGCGATTTCTCCTTTTATATTGATCTGTCAACCGCCATTAAACTCCAGAAGAAGAAGGCTTTGGAGTCGTTTGGTTTTTTATTCAACGTTCAGTGATAATGTCTGCTAAATTAAACGCCCTTTTCAGCGATTCGTATGTTGATATAAGCCAATATAGAGACCAACATTTCAAGGTAAGTTAGTAAACATTGAAGCTTTCATTGTGTTCAAGAAATTCTTTCAAAACATGTGGGAGCTCATGTTTTCACAACGCATGCAATTAAACCTCGTGTTGTATGTTCTTTTGTTAAGTTTTTCTTGTTGCTGTAGGCTTCTCTTTTTATTTCGGTATTGTTTATGGTAAAATGCATATAACTGATTTAAAAAAAAAAGCGCAATATGTGAGGAGTGCTTTAAAAATGAAGTTATTAGAGGACCAGTAAAGCAGTTGATGACTGAATTGTTAAGTGTTCAGTTTATCTTTATTTTTTATTCATGTGTTGAGAAGTAAGAGTGATGCAATGTATTAATGTGTTAAGGGAAACCGCCATGAGCAGGAGAAGCTGTTGAAACAGAGTTGTACGCTGTACGTAGGCAATCTGTCCTTCTACACCACAGAGGAGCAGGTACACGAGCTCTTCTCTAAGAGTGGAGATGTCAAGAGGATCGTCATCGGTCTGGATAAAGTCAAAAAGACTGCCTGTGGTTTCTGCTTTGTCGAGTATCCTTTCTACTCCGAAATACTTTTAGAAACCAGTCAGATTTTGTAAGGTCTACCCTTCAATGTGTTGTTTAGCCAAAACTGAAAATGTTATCATCATGTATTCGTCTCATGTCATTCCATACCTGTAAAACTTTACTTTTGCAAAATATATCTGAAAAAATGATCAAGATTAATGTAGTGAGACAATGGTTAATTTGTGGTAGACACATGCAAAGACGCGCACACACACAGACAAGATTTTTGCAGTGTTATTCCTTGTACATAGGAGTTATGCAGATTTTTTTTAAAGAATTATGTAAAAAATAGTTTCTTAACTTTAATTTGAAGATATTACAGTCGTGTTGATGCAGAGAATGCTTTGAGATTTGTCAATGGCTCCAGGCTGGACGACAGGATCATCAGAACGGATTGGGACGCTGGCTTCAAAGAAGGAAGACAGTACGGCCGGGGGAAATCAGGTGGACAAGTAAGTGCACAGAACATTTTTTTCATATCATTTTATGAAAACTTCTTGCAATTAAATGTAACTAACATTACGTTTATCAAAAATGTTGCTGGGAACAACAGATTGTAAGAATATTATTCTATACAGTGGAGACTGAAACCACCAGCATCAACGGCTTTTTAACATTCTATTTAATTCTGATTTAATACATTATACATTTAACTTTTGCATGTACGGTATGTTTGTTTTCTGTTACTAGCTGCAGCAGTCTTTAAAAGTATATTCTCTGTGTTTTCAGGTCAGAGATGAATACAGGCAAGATTATGACCCAGCGAGAGGGGGTTATGGAAAACTTGTGCAGAAATCTTGAACCATTTGTGTGCTCTCTGCCTTTTACAGTTCAGAGATGAATACAGGCAATATTATGATCCTGCCAGGGGTGGTTATGGGAAGTTAGCTCATCTTCAGAAGGCACCTGAGGGACTTAAAAAATTTGTGGGATTTACACAATGGGATTATGGATTGAATCTGTATAGGTTTTGATGGTAATGTACATATTAGAGCAGAGAAGCATGAGTTCATTAGTAATGTCCATTGCCTCATTCAGTGTAGCCCTGAGGGTGTTTTGTTTGTGTGCGTGATCCTTTTTTTAATAAATTAGAAAATTTTGTAATCTTTGTGTCTTTCCGTGCGATTCCTAATTTTTTATTTACGGTGAAATTGACTGAATGCAAGTGTTTGTCATGGGTGCTGTGGACAGTGCTACATGATGCCTTAACAGTAATGGTAATACAGATTATTGTCGCATGCATATTATGGTATAAATTGCTTACTGTAGACTTCATGATGTTTAATTTTGCTGGCTTCTTTAATTAATTCATGGGATCCAGGCTTTGAAGCTGAGAGTTGAAGACGGACTGAGATGTGATAATCGTGTTGTTTTTTTTGTCTTTTGGCTAATCAAGAAATCTATTTTATGGGATAAAAAACAAGCAAAATTGCATTGATTGCCAGCATTCACTCGACAGTTCTCGGCTCTCTGACTGGTCATTTAAGATGCAGCTGGTGAAAAAAATAGACCACGTCAAAATGATTTTCAGTTTTTCCAAGTTTACTATTTTTAGGTAATTGTTTAATTCTGGTAATTAATGACATACTTTCTCCCAAACTCCAAATAAATGACTGTCCAGAGCAACTGGACAAAATGATTGAATTTGTAGATTCCTTAGCTCCACCTCGCTTCAAATACAGCAGGGAAAATAAGTATTTGACACATCAGCATTTTTATCAGTAAGGGGATTTCTAAGCGGGCTATTGACACAACATTGTAGACCACCAGATGTAGCCATCAAACCAAATATTGAATTCATACAAAGAAATCAGAACATTTAAGTATACAAGTTCAGTCATAATAAATAAAGTGAAATGACACAGGGAATAAGTATTGAACACATGAAGGTAACAAGGTGTAAAATGGCATAGAAAGTCAGGAGATCACCTGAAATTAGTCAGTATTGAGAGAGTAACCCTGCCCCATATCAGTACTAATTGATATCAGCTGCTTTAATCCTAATTGATGGCCTATAAAGGCTTCTCATTACCTACGAGGCACAAAGGAAAGATTTCATGATGGGTAAAAGCAAAGAACGCTCTGTAGATCTTCGTAATCTTATTGTTGAAAAGCATTTTGATGGGAATGGTTATAGCCGCATTGTGTCAATAGCCCACTTAGAAATCCCCTTACTGATAAAAATGCTGATGTGTCAAATACTTATTTTCCCTGCGGTATATCCTTTTGTGAGATTCTTACAAATTGTTAATCAGCATTTATATTCCAATGACAATAAGGATTTAAAAATGATTAAGAATCAATTGGTATTTATGAATTTAAGAAATAGTGCCAGACAGGTGTCCTTGCTAATAAATAAAATTGTGCAATGATAATACAATTATCATCCTATCGAGAACATTCTCCTGGTCTGAATGAGAAAGCTGACATCTCGA
The DNA here is from genome assembly GCA_029783895.1 of Triplophysa bombifrons. Classification (NCBI taxonomy): domain Eukaryota; kingdom Metazoa; phylum Chordata; class Actinopteri; order Cypriniformes; family Nemacheilidae; genus Triplophysa; species Triplophysa bombifrons. Next base: position 2,119,966 of record JAPMJR010000028.1, on the reverse strand, counting down.
CCTTGAGGTCCTATGTGTGTATAGTTACATGACGGACCAAGAGAAGAGAAAGCACCTAGAAGTGGTGACCTTTGACACATTAGAACTTCTGATGGCAAAATTACAAAAAATCTTCAGTACATTATTCTTTCCATGTTCTCAGTCTTTCACATCGCCGTTGGATGACTACAGTATGTCATTCCTGAGGCTTGTTTCTGTTGAAATTGAACAGACACTGGACTGGAATTGACATGATACATACAGAAATGCTGATGACAGACTAAACTAAAGTGCTCTATTCCTCTACAGATTGTTAATTCTGGCATTAAAATATAAACGCACAGCTGAAGTAAAGTGTGTAAATTTAGACAGTTCTTAGTTCATTCTTTCGGCCATACATGCATCTTTTACCTTGGAAAATTTGTTTTTATAACAATAAACATGACATGTTGATCACACAAAGCTGCAAGAGTGGTTGAAATAATTTGATAGAGCAAAGGTCCTACAGTATAAAAGGGTCAGGGACCCTTAAGGCCTGATAGTAATAGGGGCCCATATTCTTCATTACCCTGGATTGCATGAATTTATTCCCCCTGGGCACTGGCCCAGTCTATGTTCATTAGTTACTACAAACCATCAATCTGGTCACAAACTAGCCCACTGGGTGATAGTTTCATCTAAGAAAATCTGCAACCGTCTCATGGACGAAATTCCATAGTTCACAACTTAGTACAGTATTTAGAGATCCCCAAATTTTGGTAACAAGGCTGAAAATGTTGTGAGCTGTAGATTTAAATAAAATAGCTCATATCCTAAAGATGCATGCCTGATTTTTGTGAAAAGTAGAAAAAAACATTTGCAAACCCAGCAATAGAAGGAGCACAAGGAACTCAAAGTGGTTTTATGCATTATTTTAAATAATGACAAACTAGTAGTCAGAAACTTACTTCTCTGAGGTTAAAAGCTGTTTGTACATTTCAAGTAAAATGACAGCATTCAGCCGTTATTCTTAAAATTGTTTGTATCTGAGAAAATTACACATTTACTGTCCTTGTACCAAAATTATTGTAAGGTAATAAAAAAATCTAACAGAATGCCAAAATGACTGAAATGACTCCATCATGCATCATAAATGTAATAATCAACATGGCCTAAGTATGCAGTGTTTTTTGCCTTAAGCCATGAAATAAAAGATGCTCTCTCTTCAGACCAGCCTTCACTATTTAAACAAAGCAAAATATATAAATAAAATAAACTCCCTGTTCTCATTTAAAAATGACATTTAAATGACCAAACATGACAGAATAATGACACTATATGCAATACAACAACCTGATTCACTGCTATTGGAGAGAAAGTATGTTTGAGAAAGTGTCAAAAGTGCTCAAAAGAGAACACAGGTATTTACTACAAGAGAATATCAAATTATTTAAACAAGCAGCCTGACATTAGGTTTTATTTAAGAGATTGGGTCTCTATTGTGAGTTTGGGGTTATAATATTTTGGATGTATTTGTGTGATGGAGGCTCTATTATGATTTAATTTGTTCTCTCTTACAAATTAAGTTAACAAAATGGATGGAAATGTACTGAAGTGAACAGGTGAAATCCTCAATGTTTAACAGTACATTCATTTAAAAGCTTGCCTTTATAAATGCTTCTTAGCTTGACCGTTACATCGATAAAATCCTTCGAGTTTTATGGTGCAAAGCAAAATTGCATGATTTACAAACAAAAAACCTGACAGAAAATCATGGGCTGTGTTATGGCTGCGTTATATGCTGCAAACATGTATGACAATAAATGAAATTTAAACAAAGTGAGAAAGATCCAAATTTTAAAGTTAGGTTGAATCTTTCTAGTTAGCAAGTAGATTTGTTTTAGTCAGATTCTTTCAGCACCTCCAGCTTGAGAAAGAGATGTTGTCACAGCATCCTCCAATAAATTCAAAAGGGTTGAGGAGATTGGGAAAAAGGCATATTTGCACAGCAGATGTCAAGAAAAGAGGTAAAGTCAACCCGACAGACTCAGGCAAGCTTTTTAAGTTTCTAAGCCAATAGGAACGTTTGGACAGGAACCTCAGGCTCTGCCTGACCAAACCTTTAGATTTCCTTAAGTCTCTCCATGAACTCCAATCCAACCGGCTTTGCTCATCATCCAGACACAAGTCTCTTGGTCTTTTCTTATGTGGCTTCGTCTTGGTTTGAACAATCAGATAGTCTTCGGTCACAGAGCTCTCTGTAGATCCTCTTGCGCACCCGTGGCATGTCTTCTTGTGTGAACAGGAGTGGCTTCAAGAATGCCAGGCACTTGCAGTACTGCAAAGGAAAAGGACACACGTTATCATCTTTTGATATAACAAGTGCTGGTTATGTAAATGTATGCTGATGTTGAAGAAAATAAACACATTTTATTTTAAGGGGAGTAATTTTTATATTCTATAACCAAACTCACACCGTATTTACAGAGAAGCCTGCTGTGTGAACGGAACCATCCTAGACAACTAGTTATCTGTCATGTCACCCGTCAATCCCTGTCACTGTGTTAATGTACAGTGCTCACTGATGATGGAAAACCATTGCTTTATTAACGTTATGTGCAGTCGATCTTCAGATATCAAACAACAGTGCTATAATGTGATAATATATAACCATTCACAAATGCAATAGTGTAAGGCAAACTCTTCGGTGTATACATACCTAAGCTTTTAGCATGTTGTGGACAGAATCGCGCCTACAGTCTATATTCCTTCATCACTATAGTTACAGTCGTCATGTGTAGCTAGTACATTGGCATGAATTCGGTTGCTCGTTCATACACACAGTATGAGAACTGTGACTGTAAGCCGCTGTGTGAACAGGACATTTCCAGACTCACACCTGTAACTAAATATGATTTTCAATCGCAAACACTGACAGTGTGAACAAAGCCTTTGACTGGTCAGAGTGTCTTTAAAACTGCAAGCTGGTATGTGGGTTGCTCAGTGTAGTGTTGTATGGGGTACAGTGTTGCCAGATTGGACTAAAGATTTCCAGCCCAACTACAGCTTAAAACCCGCCCATTTAAAAAAATACCAGCCCAAAATACATACTGTTATTAAAACTACACATAATAAAACACACCCTTTTTTTTCTCATTAAACAACCAGACTAACAAATCGCACATTGGAGAGCACCAGGCTCGCCCCAAGTATATCCAGTGCATCTTTTTTTTTCTTTTTTTTTTATATAAATGATAATTTTAATAAAACACAAGGTCTACATCGGAAATCTCAGAAGGGGACAACATTTTTTATTGTTCTTGTGCTACTATTGTCAGAACTACAGTTCTTTTCTAATAGGCCCATTCTCAAATCATTTCATTATACTTTTATTTTTGTATTAGTAGGCTACTTACAAATTTGTGCTTAATTACCAACTAATTATTTTTTTTATATTATCATTATTAAAATTATTATTATTACTTAACTTATAGACCACTGGGCGAATCAACATGAATTCTCGTTTTTTCCTTCTTTTAATTTTAAATAAAATAATGACTGAATGATACACTGAATCGTCACTAGACACCATATCAGCTATTACGTTTCAGAAATGATCAAACATCAGAATTGTACATCAAAATAAAACTGTAGGCTAATAGCATAAACACGCTTACCTTTTAATATGAAGTTAACGTAGATAATCCCCGCAGAACTGATGAAAACGTCTTTATTATAGAACAATTCTAGAACTATTTAATAATAGGACCAACTTTGTACAGTCACAACCAGTTTGATTAATAGATCGTTGAGTCAAATCTCTCCAGCAACTGCCTGGGAGGTTTGAATGTTGCCAAGGTAACCCCATTTCTGACCAGGCCAGTGCGCACATCCATGATGCTGGAGAGTAAAGGTAGTCCCATGCGATTCCTAATGTCATCTTTTAAAAGCGAGACGAGGGAAAATGCCCGCTCAACATGGGCATTGGAAGCAGGCAGAACAAGAAGTCTTATGCCACCTTGTGCCAATTCCTGGAAACACTTGTGCCCCCCTGCATCTTTAAACGCTTCGACTTCGAGCCAAAACTTGTCAATGTCCTGATCATCAGAGAAGTTTGCGGTTGCCACATTCCTCCACTGCGTTTCTAATGTACCAATGGGGCACGAGAAAAGATCAGCTGGCAAGTCCTTTACTCCAGGCCTATTTATAGTGAACATAACAGATTTTGGGCAGAAGAGCTCCAGTTTGCTCAGGATTTCCATTGAAGCAGGTAAACGCAATTGGTACTGCTTTATAAGTTCTTTTAGAAAATCCATACAACGCAAAGAAATTCTCTCCTTCATGTCTGGGGCTAGCCTACTTTCCTCCAGTTTGTCCATAAATGTGGTACCCAGGTCCGCATCCAGAGGGGATAGGAATATGCCAGACTGTGTGAGGTCAAGTTCACGGAGCTGCTTGTGATTACGCAAGACGCTCGGTTTGAGAATGCGTCTCACAGTTGTCATGTACAGCCTTTCCAAGTCTCTACACACACCGAGAGAGTTTCCTGTTTCTAATTGAAAGCATTTATTTACAGCTTTGATTTCCATCAGAACAGGCTGAAGAAAGTACATGTAAAGGAGATTAGTTTTGTCATTGTACATTTCCTTTAAAAGCCGAGCAGTATAGCAGTGTTCTGTACTTGAAGCCATTTTAAAGTGCAGTGTGAGGGCATCTTTTTGATCCACAATGCGGTTAATGCAGTCAGCCATCACAAGCCAACGGGTACAGCTTGGACTTATTGATTTCAAGGGGCAGCCCCCGTTATTGATAGTCTCGTATATGTTCTTGTACTCACACTGCCGCTTTGCTGAATGTGCGAACCAGTTGTAGGTTTCTCTAACCATGTATTCTATGTTGCTTGGAAGAAGCTGCATTGCTTTATTTGCAACAATGTCAAGTGAATGGCAAACACAGCGAATAAGCTGCAGGTTTGGCTGTATTTGTTTAAGTAGGGTGAAAACCGAGTGGTTTTTTCCAACCATTACGCTGGCACCATCTGTGGCAATGCCCATCATGTTTTTAATCTGGAGACCGTTCTTTGATAGAAAAGCGACAACAGTGTCTGATATGGCTTTAGCATCAGCATCTGTCAGCTCCACAAGTCCAAGATATGTACTTACAAACTTGCTGTGTTTTTTTGAGTGGTATTTCACACAAATGCAAAGATGTTTGTTCACGGATATGTCAGTGCTTTCATCGAGATACAGGGAATATGGAGACTCCCCAATATCCTCCACAAGTTCTTCTCTGAAGTGTGGCACGAGGACAGATTTGATAATGGCTGTACACTTTGTCCGGTGCATTTGGAATGTTCCCATCTCATCTTTCAAAATGTCTGACAAATCGTCCACCGCATTTATTGAACTGTGACAAGCAATGTAAGCAGCAATTCTAATTTCACGGCGCTTTCGGTCATCTTTGATCGGACACTGCCCTGCTGCTCCCGCTGACACAGTAAAAGTTTTTATACTTGGTGCACAGCGCGATTTGTGTTTTTTTGTATTAGCATGCTCTTTCAAATCATTTAACTGTGCTCTGATTTCTGATTGACAGTATTTACAAAATGCCTTTGTATCATCGCCTACCACAGGTGTAATCCATGTTTTTAAAGACTGGTCGCTCTCCCATTCCTTTCTGTAGGACTTTTTATATTTACCCCACTTTGGCATGATGATGATGATGAATGATGATCACTGATGATGATAATGCAGTTTTGACGATATAACGAATTACCCTACAACAACCCGCCAATCAAGCTTGAAGTCTGATTGGACAGGATTCCCCTGAACCTTATTGGCTAACCTGAATAATACCTAATTTAAACATCATCCTACATTATATGATTTATTTTATAGTTAGTTTTCATTAAAAAAATAATAAAGAATACTGTTTATAGTCAAAAATAAAAACCCGCCTGTTGCATCAAAAACCAGCCCAAATTTTAAAGACCCGCCCAATGCATTTTTTTCCGGCCGGACGTGACCAAAAGGAGCCCAATTTGACGGGAACCCGCCCAATCTGGCAACACTGATGGGGTATATAACCCTAATATTCATATGTTTTTACCTCCAGGACAAAAACTCCACAGTCGTTGTCATTCTTCTGCTGTGGAATGGTCTAAGGAAAAGTTGGAAACAATTAAAAATAAGCCAAAGGGAAGCATCGAAACAATTTGTTTTGGTCAAAACTTCAGGGGAATTTAATATGAGCTGGCATCACAGACCTTGTTTATAACCATCTTCCAGCCTTTTTGAAAGGCAAGCTGTTTCTTCTCTTTAGCTTCTGCCAGGATGTATTTCAGAACGTGCTGTGGATAAGAGTCACACATCAGATCTGTGTAAAGATTCTATTCTTTTTAGTTAAAGATTAATTTTGAGGAAGGGAAGTGGGTGAGAGAGGGGATGGGATCGGGAAAGGACCACGAGTCGGGACTCAGGTCTCCCAGAGCGCAACTGCGCCATATGTAGGAGCACTGAACGCGAGGCTATTGGCTCCGACTTAAGATTGCATTCTAAATCACAGTTCAAGAGCACTTACATCCACAGCAAACTTGAACAGGATTCCCTGGGAGTCGTAGAAGTTGATATTCTGCTTGGAGACGTCCACAGCTATGAGCGACCAGTGGATCTCCAGGTGGAGAGGAATAAGGATTAATTTCTTAGAGAAAAGATCAACCTGAAGATGTCAAGCAATAGGGTTAGGGTTGGGCTAACTGGCATCCTAATGATTTTACCTAAAGGGGCAGTCCTGGAGCCATACATTTGGGTTGGGTGTAGAAAATAAATCAGATGCCGTTATTTGATTAAATACCTTGTATCAAAGTTAATCATTTCGTTTTACCTTCAATTCTCCGGTCTCAGTTTTGGAAACAACAGACAGCTATTCACTTTTACTTGGATACACACACAGAGATCAAAAACAGCATTAAACAAAGTATTATTTAATTTTTCTACACCAAACCCATCTGTATGCCTTCAGGATGCTTGACATATATGCCATGAGTCTTGTGGAGTTAATTTATACAGTTTTTGTGTCCTGGATGAGACAAAGATCCCATTCCCTCCTACTGTATCCAGTAAACATTTTTGTTCCAAAGATGTAAACAACTTGAGTAATGTCTTTTAAATAACATTTTAACTTTAAGGTGAACCATCCCTTTAAACACTGCAAGAGACACAGTTGATACACACAACTTATTCTCATTGTCATAATTGTAATATCTCAGCTATGCACAACATTTTGATTACAATCCTGCTGCCTAAACGTTCAGGCTGCCGGACAGTACTGCATCCAAACCCCTTTATCAGATGAGATCTCTCCAGATTTTTTCAAGACTGTAAAATCATTCTCTGATTATGCCAAAAACAAGGTTTAAATCCAGTTCTCACACTGGTGAGGTTTACCTTTTTGGTCCATCGCTTGACTCCTTCATAACCTTTTGCTACAAACTGCCGGTAAAAGAAACTGTTGAAGAAATGAACCTAGAAAAGATAGAAAGAGCAATGTTTAAATCAATGCTGTAAGAAATGTTGTGCAGAATGAGTATATTTCTGTTTTAGTGACTGTATTAAATGAGCTTTTGATAATTGACACATATCACAGGTCACAATATTTGTGTCTTCTCATGTAGCCGAGAAGCAAAAATAATAACCAGAGATCAATTCTACTAAACCAGTACCAGACACTGAGTACTGAGATGGATCTGGGCAAGAGAATAAAAATACACTACAGTTCAGTACAATCATTTCACCTTGTGGTTTGTAGCTTCCATGATCAATTCTCCGTACATGTTAATCACCTGCAAAAATCCATCAAACATGTATTTTTTTAATAATGAATATGTTTAATCCGGTGTACCAGAATCCAAGTGAATTGTGAAGACACTTACCTGATCATTAACCCAATTTTGGTCGTCGAGTGTTGAAAGGTCATCTAAGGTCAGAGTGTGCTTGTTGTAGGTCACTTGGAAGAAATGCATAGGAGCACAGGCCAGACCAGCCTTGTACTTGGCCACTTCTGCCGTTACGAGCTTCATTCTGGAGACAAACACGTCATACAGTAAAATCTTAGCATTAGGGCAGATAACACACCAACCTGAGACGGAAGAACTATTTCCTGAACTTAATCTTTCTAGCAGAGTTTACAAGAAACTTAACAAACATCAGATAATCTACTGCTTCTGCCCAGATCATCAGATGAACACAATTCATCCCTTAAGAGCTGATGAGCCAGTAAACTTAAAAACATAATAAAAATAAAATAATAAAAAATTTACAATAGAAGATATACGTGTGTCGTCACCACACAGGTCACACCACGTGACGTCAAGCGATTCACGCCCACTGAGTGGAAGAAAGACTGAATGCATCCGCGTTTACAGTTTAGAACAGTTAAGTTCTCTGTTTAGAACGAGATTGCTGCTTTTAACATTGTAAAGTATTGTCAACAACGTAAACTTTCAAAAGAGCAATGTAAATCTTGTAAGATTTAAACGTGTTTTGCTGGAGTAGAAAATGTTTACTTAATGGGGTCATATGGTGCAAATACGTGTTTTTCTGTGACTTTGGTGTGTTATAAGTTGCCCATGCATTTATGAAACGTGAAATTGCTAAAATTAAAGTGTCGGAACAAAAGATGCATTCTATCTAAAAGTGATTCCGAACCCAGAGCTGCCTGAAACGCCTTGTGTACACTGTTCCAGAAAAGTAAAATCGAATGTTCAAGTTTGTGCAGCGCATTTCACCGACGATTGCTTCACGAATGTGGGAGAGAGATTAAGACCGGCTATGTGCGAAAGCTTTGGTTAAAAAGTGGGGCCATTCCAGCCATTAAAACTTAGCTGGCGCTTCAGATTCGCAGCCTGTAGGTATATTTTAATTGTAAAAGACTTTGTTACGGACTAAGGCGAGTTGAGGTTGTTGTGTGTTTGTGATCTGCAAATGCAGACACGTGCGCAATGAGAAAAAAAGACAACATTAGTTGGAACATTATTACTGATTATTAGGACTAGAGGCAACAAATGTCGTGTTTATAATGGGATTTATTGTCTTTGTTGAGTCGCGACGAGACGTGGCGTAACACTGGTTGATCAAGAAGGGCCAACGCGCTCGCGTTGTTTATTATGTTACCACTCCCTGCTGTAATGCGAGCTTGTTTCTATCTCACACAGACACTGTATGATGTATATGGTTGTTTGTTTATAGTCTTCATAACGTCGTATATAAAAGGTAAAACAGTAAGCTATAGTTTTTAACTATTAAACATAATATATTATTATATAACCTTACCAATCATTTACATCCTGATCAAGTCGCGCTGGCAAAGTTGATGTATTGGCTTGATCATCTTCATTTTCCGTATCAGATTCGGGCTCCAATAGAAATAAGGAAGTCACGATGACATTTTTTCACCTGTCTGTCAGTACAATTCCTTGGGAACATGATGTTCCGAATATGGAAAGGGGCGTAACATTTCCCGTACACTCTTGCAGTATTCGACCAATCACTACGCACTGGTTAACTGGCCAATCATAGCACACCGCGCTTTTCAGAGCGATGAGCTTTGTAAAAAATCAGCGCGTTTCAGAGAGGCGGAGCAAACAGGAGATACAAACATGCACATTGTTTGTAAAATACCGCGTTTTTTAACCTTAAATCGTGTATACACATTACATTTCATCTAAAACAAACCATAATATTTGTTTTAGCCATGTCATTTGACCCCTTTAAGGTTTTGTTTTGTGTATACCCCCAGCATTGAAATTCAGGTATAAAATAAATATCAGAAAACGCATTTCCGCACAACATTTCAGTGTACAAGGACACCTGATTCATATGCAATTTGTAAAGATCACTGTCGAGTCCAACTGCTCTTAATTTCATTAAATAATTGCGTGTTTTAGTCCCAGTTTCTTTGTTTCCCCTATTATAAACAGCTATTTTGTGTTTTACCACTCAAGAAGGTGGGTTCATGTGGTGTATATGTGGCGTTCATGTGGTGTATATGTGGCGTTCATGTAGAAGTGACATCAATGCATACCCTCTATAGGTACCAAAAAATCAATTACAGTATGTACGGTCACGAGACAGGCAGGTATATTAAAGTGTTGATGTTTATAACAGGGCATGAATTTGTGGGATTGTGAATATTGTGCACAATTGTTATAAATGGCAAACATTTGGCACCTAATATTTGCGGGTAATCCCTGTAAATATTTATTTACTTAACAGTAGTCTTTAATGGTTGTTTTAAAATAAGTTAAATGCAGACATTATTGATATATCAATAAGAATATTACTGATACTCACGTCATCAATATTTCGATTTTTCTCTTTTTTTACAGTTTTAGAAACTCCAGTTTGACAGCGCTTTATAGCATGTTTCTAGGCTGAAGTATCCCTTAAAATACAGAACCTGTTCACTATCGTTTACTGGATTTTTTTAAGGACAACAGTAATTTAAATGTAAATCAGTACATGATTTATTACTTTGTTCTGAGAAACATGTAGATAGAAAGAAAAACTATAAGGTTTACTCATGGCCAAGGGGGCAACCAAGACCCTCTAAACTGGTTGTTGCTTTTCACCTTTTGAACTTTCACATAAACTAATGTTTATTAAACTTGCCTGTCACTCAGGTCCGACGGAAATGTCTTATTTAGATGATCAAGGACGTCGGTGTCAATTAATGGGGTGAAGCTTCCATATTTCTCATAAAACTGCTCCAGGAATTCTGGCGGATGAGAAGATCAAAGCATGTTTATACAAACAGAAGATGACAGCATGTGTGAAATGATTAGTAATACGTGTAAAACCTAAAGCATATGTACCATGAATAACCTCAATGATTCCCTCTGTGGTCATTTCAGCAGGAGTCAATGCAGATGGGTTTCCCGTCACCTCAGGACATGAGTCTTTGGACTCTCCAGGAAGTGGCCTGCAGTAAAGGTGGTCCCAAACAACGCTGTTGTTGATATTAGCACTCAAGGAAGTGGGCTCAGTTTCCATGGCATCACTTTGAGGAGAAACACCTGGCTGTGATTCAGGGGGTTTTTGCGAGTCACTACGTCTGACCGAACCAACCAGGACCTCACTGCTGTCCTTCGTGGCACTGGTTTCGAAGTGGTCCTGCTCAGTGGAGCTGAGCTCTTTGGTGTGAGTGAATGCACAGAGAGTAGGAACCAAACAGTTGGTATCCGTTTGAGGGCTTTTCTCTGTCCCGTTAACCATGACCGAGGCTTCATTTACTTCAGAAATGATCTTTCCCTCAGTCTGGGAAACATCTGGCTTCCCTTTGGGAAATGCTGCCTCCTCCATCTCAGAAACAGTCGCAGTGTCTGCGTCCAAAGTTACCAGCTCCATCTCCGAGGAAGCCACCTCCTCCTCAGTAGCAACGTTCTCGTGGTTAACCATCTCTTTCTTCTTGCGGCCACGTTTTTTGGAAATTTGGTCATGTCCTGGCACGTGGGGCTTGCAGTTTGGCCCACAGCAGTCGCATGTTTTCGGCACACGTTTCCTCCTGGAACGTCCATTCTCAGGCATCTCACCTGATCCCGATTCTGGTCGATCAGAGCAATTTGGTGCCGGGACCCTCATCGCCAATTCTACCCCATTCCTCCCGGGATCCTCCTGCCACTTTCAGTCTTTCTAGCAGAAGTCCATTATTGGGATACAGAGACTGGAATTCTTTGCAGATGGACAGATGTGATTTCCACTCTACTTCTTTTAATGAGGTCTGTAAATGAAAGGAAGAGTGAAGCAGTGATCTGAGATGAAACACAGAATGAATAACGATTTCTACTTGTGTTATAAAGCACACTGGATGTATCATGTGGAAACCATGTTATTTTAATATAACATGGTAAATTCTACAAAAAATCATAAGAGCTTTGAATTTTTATGGTTAACTCTGAAAACACATTATGGAGGCAGCAGGAACAGAAATCAAAGGTGAGAAAAATGTAAAAGATGTTCTTCAACAATAGAAATGTCCATTCGTTTTCAAGGCACAGACCGTTGTCAAACAACCAGTAATACCACGGTGCATGTCTAAAATCAGTACTGTTGCTGTATCATGCTTCAGGGGCAGTACATCTTCGCTTAAACATCCGTAATTATTAGCCTACTACGGTATAACGGTAAATGTACATAATACTCCGAGGTACGTGCTTGTACATCGCAATACCACCGCGGTAACCAAAGTTTTACTACAAACGTCTTGGTGAAACTATGGTAACAGTGTAATGAATGAACGGTTATCTTTCGGAAGGATTAGTGAACGAGTGAGACATTAGCAGATTTGTGTTGACGATGATGCATTAAATCACACTGATATAATCATTGTGGATAAATGCGATTTCAATACTGTGACAGAAAGCAGAAAGAATGGACATGAGTCGTCATGAAATGTTTCTTTGCTGTAACGTGAAACTCGCATCAGTATTTGATAGTCTTACCGTTAGATGATGATGTTGTTGATATGTACTGGAGCTTCATAAGATCTGAACTATTTCCCATCAATACTCCTGATCGCTGCTATCGATTCGCGTGAATACTATCAGCCGTTGTTATGGTCGCACAACGCTTGCGGCGCGCGCTTATGACGTCACCAGCATAAATCAGGGTCGCCATCTGGCGGCGAAAGTTTATAACCATATTACCCCAACAGTAGATAAAGCACCTTGCAGTTCTAAGTCTAGCTTCATAGGCCTAGTATTTTATGTCTTTTTCAGTGAAGTCAATAAACAGATACTCCATCATACATTCAGGTATCTTTTATGATCACACAGATGCCACGAAAGTTCATTTAGAAAAGAGTCATTTAGTTTACTAGTCACAACAGACAAAACAATTAATTCAATATTTACAAAAATGAATATTGTATTGTACAAAGATAAGTCTTTCAAAAGCATATTAAGTCTGAAAAAAATGTGCATAATAAATGCATCTCCAGCTCTTACGAAAATTAACCATGTTTTTTTTTGTGGTACATGTGTAGTAACCATGTTTTTTTGGTGCACTGATTACTTAGGGCGAAACCATGGTTTTACTACAGTAACCATCGTTTACTATGGAATTTATAAAAAACATGGTTTTCAAAACCACGGTTATTTTGTGATGAACATTGTTTTACTACTGTAACCATGTTTTTTTGGTTTTAACTGTAGTAAAACCATGGTAAATTTTCGTAAGGGAGCACTTTTTCTATTTACTTGACGGTAAGTCTAAAGCAGATTTTAAAAGGCTTTGTGATACATCTGGCTTAGCCTGATATAACTGATACAGTATAAGGCACATTGTTTGTCACTATATGGGCCATAAAGAGTTTACACTCAAAACATTACTGGGTTATTTTCAACCCATTTTTGGTTAAAAAAAGGCTAAACTCAACCGTTGCGTTATAAATTAACCTTTGGGTCAAATATGAACTTTCTCTGGGTTAATTTCCCTAACCATGGGTTAAAAATAACCATATTTTAGAAAACCAGCATATTTTAGTGTGCAATAACAGAGAAATGCCATACATTCACAATAAAAAAAATGTAATTTGGCATTCAATCCAAACAAGGCTGGTGACAATACTGGAGATGAACAGGTACACTGTATTATATCACATTGACTCTTAAACACAACAGTTACAAACACTTGGTCCATTCATTACTTGTGACCTGAAAGAACTCCATTGAGTATGAGCACATTTCCTAAACTTCTTTATTAAAAAAATATTAATATAATGACTAAAGACAAAGATATGCAGCTAAACACAAAATACATCATTCCTATACATGTTGAAATAATTGAGTTCAATAATTCAACATTCAAATGTTATACAGCACTTGTTGTTTTCAATATATATTTATCTAAACCCTTCACATCCCCACAGTGGTCTTCTAAAATGAATGGACTGGTGTAGTGGAAGTGGTCGTATTTCGTGACCTAATCTCAACAACAAAAAACACCATGAAGACTCTCAAGTTGATGTTATTGGAGAGTATAGCAGCTTAATTCTTCACATCTTTCCTTTATCTGTAGAAAACAAATTGTATTATTTATCATACAATATCATAACATGATTCGTGTTCACCCAGTTTTCTATTTGACCCCATCATTTAGTGTGAGTTTTCACATTCACGCTTAGTTTGGTGTTAACATTATGAGATGGTGAACATTTACTCATACCTCAGAGGAGCGTAGCATTCAGATGAGGAGTGTGGAGAGTTTTGACCACTGACGGGCCATTCCCTGCATCAGACACAATCTGAACCTGAACTTTATACACACTGTCTGGCTGGAGAGCGTCTATGATAAATGACTGCTGATCCTGAAAAAACGAAAAACATGAAACCAGAATTAAATGACCATTCCAGTGTCACCTTTTTTTCCTAGTTTGTTCCTGTAGTCACAGTATCATGACAGCCCTGTTACTCATATTGGGCTGGTCCTGAACAGCCTTGTTCTAGCATTGATTCTCCAAAACTCTTTTGTCTTTTGTGTTTGTCTCTTGGGTATTTTATGCTATTTGTTTGTTTTTGGTGTGCCATCATGTCTTGACCTTGCCCTCGTTTATCATCCAGTTATTAGTTCATGTCCAACACCAATTACCCTTTTTGATTGATCTCTTTTTCTATTATTATACCCTTGTGTTTGCTGTCCTGTGCAGCTTGGTTGGCTGGCTTCAGAGTGCTCTTTATGTCAAGTGTTTTGTTTATTCGTCTTTAAGTTTTGTTTACTTCTGACAGGTTTTTTTTGTTTCCACAGCCCTGGGGGCTGCACTGGACCCTTTATTGTTGTGTTTTCGTATTTCGGATAAAGCTTGTTTTGCCTGTTTGTCTGCGTCTGCAAAAACAATGACATCCAGGTTCAAGATACCTTAAATATTTATAAACAATAACTGTGGCATAAAGTTAATTACCACAGGAACTATCAACATTTGTAATATTTGCCTTGAAGAAACGCAAAAAATACTGTTTTACTAATTCTGGAACATACGGTAATACATTACAGTAAATCAGTATTATTACATCTGTCGCTTGATATCAATGAAGATCATGGATCAGGAAACCATGTGGTCATGTGTTGAGAAATCACATTTCTCAGATCATTGAAAGACACGGAAGTAAGACACTAGCAGTGTTTCCATTACCCTTCAAACAGCACAAATTTAATTGAAAATGCATCCAGTGGAAACATGTAAAAAAAATATCGGAGACAGTGTGTAAATGTGATTGACACAACACGGTCGCATTTATTTTTTTAACGTGCGGAAAATTCGGATGCAAATGTTGGACTCAATGGGTTAGGTAAGGGTAAGCGGTAATGTACCAAGCGACCATACCGATGTCCCATTCATCAATAATTCATTTGATTGCCGTTTACCTAACCTTGTCGATTACTTAATATACCAAGCAATCACAACAACAAAACAAAAACATTTTTTTGTCACATTAATGTCACAATTATGCTGCAGTCACTCCCGGGGGTGCCACAACATGCGTCCTATTTGCGATTATCCATATTCCACCACAACCACTAGAAACCGGACGTGTCACTAAATAGTGGCACATGACAGAGCCCTTGAATAGGCATATGCCACTAGAAACCGGATCTGACACAGGACGTGACACTAAATGTAATGACAAGTGCCAATGGCTTCTGTGCGTGAGATGCCATGCCACCTAGTGTTAAAACCCCCTCTCCAATTTTGTTTAATCATGGTGGAGGACGAACGTGTGCATCAGGCAGGGCGCGTATCAAACGGCGGTTTTGCGCACTTGAAAGTCATTGCGGGAAAGGGACATAATATGAAGGCTAGTCCGAGATATGGAGAAATATTGAGTTCCTGTATCAGTAAGTTCGTCAAGTTTCATCCAAGTTTCTCTCCAAAGTCTCTACATCAAGTGCTCTGCCCTTATAAGTGAGTAGGGAACATATGCGATTGGAACGCATGTGAAGCAGTTTCGCAAACTGTGCATAACCGCGTGAAAGTGCATAAAAGTCTTCTTTGGAACACTTTTAAGAAAGAGTGGTTGAAATGTATTTATAGTCCTTAAATAGTTTTGTACTGGACAGCAATCTTTAAGTACTCCATTTTATTCTACTACTTAATATGCTGATGTGACATGTATGTCTCTGGGAATGTACTAACTTTGATGGAGATTTTTATTAACATTGATATTTATAAATATAGCTAAACATGCATGACGTTATTCAGTAAATTGCTTGTGCTCTATTCACTTTATTTACTGCAAACAGCAATATTTGTCGCTTGAATGCCCTGCTTTGCATCATACATTTTGTTGGCTTGTTCTTATTTTACATCTTTGAAGAATGTAAATGTGACTTACAGGTGGCAGGATGTGTGTCTGGGAAAGGAGTGCTGTGCCATTACTGTTGGGCACTTTGGCACAGGAGAAGCGGAAGCCTGTGATGGGCACTGGTCCTGGACCCTCAGGAGACAGCTGCCAGCTAAATACCGCCTGCACGGAGCCATTAAACACCTGAAACAATGCTGCCAGCTTCTCTGGCCGCTGCAGTGCTTTCTTCAGCTGAGGATGGTGCTCTAGGACAGGATATTGATATTTTTTTTAAATATATATATATATATTAAACATCTGCAAAAAATGTGAATCACCACATGTTAATAACTTGTCTAGTTGACACTCAGAATAAGTCCGGCTAGGTCATACTTTCAATTTCTAATGCATATTTCATTCACGCATCAAAAATAATATTAATAATGTAAAAATCTTTGTTTAAAGTAACCAGCGTGTGTGGACTGTAAAATCAATATAGATATAAATATAATTGTACCATCTCTGACACAGGCCGATGCTTTTTTTCGTCTGCTCATAAGTGAAGAGCAAGTTGGGGTGGTAACAGAGGTCATAACTTCTGACCTCTGTCCTTGTTCTGTCAGGGGCTTCACGGACACTCGGTACTTACAGGCAAAATACAGGTCAGTAATCACAAAATATGTTCCCTGAGAAGAGAACAAAACAGCAACACTGAGATTATTCAAATATAACACCGAGTAAAGTATGGAAAAATACAGAAAACAGTGATAGACACAGTTAAAAGGGAACAAATAAATTTAGTCAAGCTTCTGAAAAGACCATCTGCCCTCCTTAAGATGAATCGGACACAAGTCAGTGTGAGTGTAACTTTATTTTGATTCCTGGTGAGAACAACTGAGATCTTCAAAACACCAACAAACAACCCTATAATGTCAACACAAATGTTTAATTAATTAAATATGATTAAATAGATTAGTTAGTGTAACGGAGGCCAGCTAGTGAAGAGCTGTGCAGTGTGTAAACCTCACTCCCCAACCTCAAGTGACGCTCTAGCAACAGGCGCTAGAGACTGCGGTCTTTAGCCTCCTCGTTAAAGCGCCCGACTCCCATGATGCATCGACCCGGTTCCAAGCCCGCTTAGAGGGGTGCTGGTAGATCCAGTTACATTTGCTTAAACTCAATTTGATTAAAAAAAAGATTTGTATTGATTTACAACTGGTGGTCGGGTTCGAAACATCCGAAACCAGAATATCACATGTGTGGATGATACGAGTGGTGGATCTAGATCTAAAGGAATGCATAGTTGATATAAAAAACTGGATGAGTAACAATTTTTTACTTCTGAACTCGGACAAAACAGAAGTGGTCTGAATGTTGGTGTTGTATTCGATAGTAATCTGTCTTTTGAGAGCCATGTCGCCAACACAGAGAAGGAGCCAGAGGGGTGTCCTGGGTGGGTTATATTGCAAGTGGTGAAATGAGATGTCAATCATCATTAAACTGCCCAATAAAATTTGAGGTGGCACTGGACCCCTCAGACATCCGATTGGCCACCCCGAGTGCCACCTCAAATTTTATTGGGCAGTTTAATGATGATTGACATCTCATTTCACCACTTGCTGAAAAAGCGTCCGGTGCCGCGCGCAGCTTTCAAATTAATCAAGGACGAAAGTGATGCGAAGAACAGAAGAATAATGAAATTTTGCATATAAGGTTAGTTTTAAGACTAGGCATCGAGATTTTGTTTGCGTAAATCATTTTGACAGTTAAGTCGCTGTATGAGTAAACATGAATGTTGGCGCTAGACGGGTTAATCAGATAAGAGAGATTGGTTTCCGATTTAGCCTAAACATTGGGTTTAACGTTACATTTGTGCAAGTTATATACACATAAACAGTGCAGTGCCAATACATTACACTATTTGCCTGTTTACTTAATATAGGCTAACGTCAGCTACAGCCACCACCAGTGTTTAAATGTTAAGCTTACTTTGAAATTCTTAAGCTATTTATCTGGTCGTGAAACTCAAAACATTACCTCAATTGCAAATAGCCTGTTTACATATCATAAAGGGCTAATAAAATACAGCTACGTTACTCCATAGTACAGCCAGCCATGTAACGAATCTAGTTGTGTGTTACGAGATAAAGACTGACAATTCATAGTATGTGAATTTTTTTTTTAAGCCAAATCACGTTACAAACACCAGGTTAATCAAATTATTATTTCTCTTTTGACACCTAGAGATGCGCAGAAAAGCTAAAATGTCACCCGCATCCGCTGCTTCAAATAAATTATCCACCCGCCCGCACGTTTAATTTTCTATGATATATATCCCTACCCGACCTGAATCCGATCGTCACTTTTAATTACTCAGTAAATTTTATAGCACTGTCTTTGTCTGTAAATACTTAAATCTAATCTTTCGATTTAGCACATAATGTACCATATAAGAGGTACCAGTCTTATGGCTTTCATATACATACAATGCCTCACAGCCGTTGCATATTACATACCCAGCATTTGATTCATCCTCGTTAACCACTTCGCTAAAACTCTCCCACACGGTACTTTTCTTTCCTACCTTTTGTTTTGTTTTTATTTCTCCCTTTTTAAATTTCTCTCGGATCTGTTTTGCCCCCATATCTGCTTTAAGAAATAGACCGTCCTCTACCGCCACCACGCGTGCATTTCTTTTACATTACTGCAAATTAGCGCCTGCTTTAAAATGCATTTAAAACAAATTCGTATTTTTTGAGAAATTTTGTAAATATTGTATATGATATCATCCACCCGCAATTAATCAGAATGTATTTTTTTATTACCCGACACACCCGTCCCGCGGATCATCCGCAGCGCCCGTGGATTTAACCGCCATCCGCGCATCACTATTACACACTGACTTACTATCATGGTCTATGGATCCCCTGAAGTTGACTTGGCCACCCCCAGGACACCCCATGTGAAAAACTCTAGCTCCGCCACTGCGCCAACACCTGTAAAATTGCATTTTTCCATTTTAAGAATATCTGAACTACGTCATATGCTGTCACTGTCAGATACAGAGAAATTAATTCATGCATTCATGACATCAAGACTAGATTACTGTAATGCACTTTTAGGTGGTTGCCCTGCAGGCTTATTACAAAAACTGCAACTGGTTCAAAACGCAGCAGCTCGAGTTGTTACACATACAAAAAAGTATGAGCATATAACCCCGGTTCTGTCAACCTTGCACTGGTTACCTATAAAGCATCGCATTAACTTTAAGATCTTGCTTATTACCTATAAAGCCCTACATGGTCCAGCGCAGCAGTATTTGAATGAACTTCTATTGTATTACAATCCTCCACTTGCATTACGCTCTCAGACGTCCTGTCAGTTGGTAATACCTAGAATTTCAAAATCAACTGCAGGTGGTAGATCCTTTTCTTATCTAGCGCCTAAACTTTGGAATATTCTTCCCTGCACTGTCCGGGAGGCAGACACACTGTCCATTTAAATCTAGACTAAAGACGCATCTTTTTAATCTTGCATACGCTACACTTTCATAATATTAATCCTTAAATTTTAGGCTGCATTATTTAGATGAACCGGAACCAGGAACACATCCAACAACAAATGATGTACTTGTTGCATCAAAGAGTAAAGAACAGTACTCTACTCTCAGCCAGTCTTGTCTCTTTGTTCCAAGGTTACCGCAGGATGCAGTTCATTTTCAGACCTGATGGCAGAGCTGAGAATGGGAAGCGGTGACCTAACAAGAGCTGAGATGATAGAGCTGGATAAAGGACGCGGCAACTTGACACGATTTTTCTACAACACTTCAAATGCTATTAGATTGTTAATGATAAACTTAAATCTATAATTTACCTTATTAGTAAGTTAATTTATTTTTTATTTAGCCTTGTTGTGCAAGCACTGTTGAGCTTGTGCAGAGGCAGCAACTTTTGCCAGAGGGGAAATGGAATCCCCTGGTTGGGCCTGGGTTCTCCTGAGGTTTTTTTTCTCGATTGGAGTTTTGGGTTCCTCGCCACCATTTGCATATTGTTTTGCACTATTTGCCTGGCCGGGGGGGCTACTTTAGAATTTAAAAGTTAGACATAATTAATATTGCATAAAAGAATTTATAGTCCGTTTAATATTTGACCTGTGGTTCTCTCTCCTTTATCCAAAAATGTGTGCTTTCACTGTGCGTGTGTGCGAGTGTGTTTGCATGTGTGCGTCTATGTCAATGTGTGTAAGTATGTAAGCATATTGTGTGTGTGGAGCATTTGTATGTCTGTCTTTTGTTGTTTTCACAGGTATATGCCTTTAGTTGTTTTTCTTGTATTCAATTTGTCTCATGCACAGCTGCTTTGTAACAATTTTTTTTTTAAAAAGCGCTATTTAAATAAAGTTGAGTTGAGAGATTGCAGCATAGTATCCGGAAGGATTACAAAAGCTATCATCTGGGGAACGTTAACATCTCAATTTATTACGATTTTCTTCTAGTTACATCTGGGGAATCACCTGTTTTTAAAACTAAATAACCCTGAGTTTTAGGTAAGCCTGCAGATAAAAAGGGAAAGAGGTATCCACAGGGATTTTGATAGGTGACTCCAACAAGGTGGCTCATTCATGTGAATTCCTATGATCGAAATGGTATGTTTTGTTATGATTTGACTTTGCCCCTGTGACGTTTTAGGGGCAGGGATAGGGGAGCCATTTACCACGTCGTGAAACTCTTGTTTTTACATTTGCGGCTGTGATTTAAGGGTTTGGTGTGAGGTAAGGTGTTGGTTCGCCACCTCTTTAAATATGTAAGACTTTAGATATCAGCTAATAAATAAATAAATCAACATACGCACATGGCCGGTGTATTGAAAGACGTGCTAAGTGACATGAAAAAGGTGGAAATTTGTGTCTATGAACACGAATAAAAAGAAGATTGCGTCTGTTATAATCAACTACTGGAGTGCCCTCCCAGTAATAAACTGCATTTGGATCCTCATCCGTGTGACTTTGAGCAGTTCATGAGAGCGTCAATGCCACGAACTGCCTTAAGACTGTTGATTATTTATTACATCTTTCTATCCACCATCTCAAGATGTCATATAATGTAAGATCTTTTAAAGTACACATGGTGTCACAATTTACCACAAGGTTCAGTTTAACATTTGAACATGGTTTTTGAACAATATTAATTGCTTTTGATAGTGCAGGATTAAAGCGGTTTCAAGTGTATTTATTACAGGACCTGTGTAAACATGAACCAGAACATGAAACTGTTTTAGGTTAAAACACACCAATGCATGGGAAGGACTTTTTCAAAATACCACCTCATGGTACTGAACAAACTATTAAGAAAGCATGTAAAGAAAGCAGATCACAACCTTGCGTTGTTAACGCAATGTTCTTACCACTGAGCTACAGGAAAGCTATAAAACAATGAGATGTACCTGTACTGTAGCAGTTTTCTCTGTTTTCGTCACATTTTTTGCACAAACTTCTGGATACCACCTCAGAAGGTATGAACTGGAATCCTTTTGGCTTTCTATAAGAGTAATAAAACGGTATGTTCCAGATTACAGAATGGTTTGGGTAACAGGATTACATACATTGCGTTCGAGATTACATTAGTTTCTAAGCTATATTGTCGCCATCAATTTCTGGGGTGGAGCTTACAAAAGCAGCAAGAACAGAGTTTCAGGGACCAACTCCATTGTCCTACTGTTCTGCATCAAAGCAACATGACATCTTTTTTAAATGAATCTCCCATAGCATGTTAGAATGTCATTTCCCTCCATCTGTTTTTGATTTCACACTCGTACCTCCATTATTAAATCACTCCTCATGGCTTTCTTTCCAGAAGATAACAGTAAATCAACTCTCTATTTACAGCTGCTCGTGCTTCGCTGGAATTGTCTCCTTTAAAGCAGTCACATTGCAAGAGTTTTATACGTTTTGTAACACACATACTCAGCAAATTTTTAATCCCTGTGAGATGATCTTATGCAGGATGGATAATATTTATTTATCTTTGGTAACTTTTTTTCATAAAACAGTGGTCAGACAGTTGCTTTAATTGGGCAACGACTTGTTTAAGGACACAGATGGATGTTAAGGGATTGCCAACAAACAGATATACTTTGCGTGACTGGCATGAAGTCATGTGAGAGTTTTGTTCCCTGTATGACCCTTCGGTTTGTTTGCCAGCCTTCAGAGAACATCACTTGCCTTGGGTTCGGCTCTTCCAGAAGACCTTGACCTGCAGCTGGTTGTTGTGGTAATGAGGGGCGGCAGTTTCTAGTCTCAGGATACTGGCTGAAGAATGGGATAGGGGAAGCTCATTGGAGAACACGCCAGAAATGTGACCAGATGAGGATGCTTGAATAAAAATAAATTTTGTTTATTTTCAAAATGAATCTCATTTTTAGAGAAATAGAATGAGTCTGAATATTTAGCATGCCAGTGTGTGCTCCAGACAGACTAAACAGAGCCAAATGAACATTATAAGCGTGTCTCTGGTGAGTCTAGAATTAGTTTTGGCAGAATTACTGAAAGATTTATGCATTCTAATTAACAACAGCAACAGAGGCTAGTCTCCATAGTGTTGCGGACAGACTGCAGGTGAGAAGTGAACTGGGTCAATGTGTTTTGGGTACTGATGCAGTTCTGAAATGTGCCGTCTCTGGGAGAGGTTAACCTCATGTGCTCGTGTGTCAAAATCTAAGTCACCATAAGAGAACAGCTTTCTTTCTGACAAAACAGCCCACTTGCCAAAGAAGGTTTTGTGTGTTTTTAATGGCTCTGCTGTGCTGCAATTATCAACGGCAACACTGATTCATGGTAAAGGAGGGAAGAACAGTGAAAGATTTTATTTCAGACACCCTGTCATTTCACACCCTTCTCAATTTATACTTAGTAATACACATAATATAAAAACAAATAACACTAACAGAATTTGAACTTTCCAAGCTTTTCCAGTGCATACATATCTCTCTTGTTAAAGAGGCTTACTGGTGACGGCAGCAGTGGTGAAAGAGAGCTGAGCTCGGCTGCTCTTCAGTCGCTTCTGACCCCAGTAAGAGATGGCCTGAATCTGTACTCTGTACTGTGTGTTGGGCTGTAGAGACTGAAATTCCATCTCTGTTACATCCTATAAGGCAAAACAACATGACATTATAGCACATCGTAATGGTTTAACCCAAAGACCTGCACCAGTTAAGGAATTGTTGAAATACCAGTCAAAACACCCTCGGATCACTAACCATTGCTGTTATGTTCTGTAAATCAGATCTCAAACTGGCTAGGAGTTTGGTCCTGGCATAAATTGGTGATTTGTATTAGATTTGTGCATCCGTTTATTTATATTAAAATGTTCATATTTACAAGCTCAATTTAAGACAATGTACAATTCAAATGTATTTATTTAGCATTCAATTTTGCATAGCAGCTTGACACACACAGTTCATGGACAGTAGTAACGGAAGGAGAAAGTAATATTTTGTATACGCTCACAAATTCTTTGCAGGTTTGTAATTTGAAATTTTGTTCTATTCGGAGTACTGGTTAGCGTTGTGCCGCTTGTGCGCTTAACACATTTCGTGGGGGGGATACTGGTTATACTAACTAGCCTATATAAATGATAGAGAATCCAAAATCAGACTTTTATTGAAAGAGGTAATCCATGAACGTAAATCTGTAAACAAGCAAAGGGTCAAACATTTTCCACAATTTGAAACCATGGCAAAAACACAGGCAAACAAGAAAATCCGAAACGCAACGTCAAAACCAGAGTAATGGAATTATAAACCCAGAAACAAGGGAGAATGGGCAGAATTCTATACACAAAGTGGGTACATATACTGATGCTAACATCGTACAGATCAAAGGGTGCAGGCAAAGGATAATGGGAAATGCAGTGAATATGAACAGTTCTGTAGATGTGAAGAGTGCTCTCTGGTGGAGGAAAAGGGCACTCCGGCTGACAGATGTGACAGCCTATAAGGTTGTAATCAGGTTCTACATGGAAAGATGACAGAACTGATGACTATTACGTCAAATGTTAGCATTTTCAAGAGATGGACTCTAAGAAGTATCTTTCATGTTATTCAAAGGCTCACCTTTACATTATTTTATGGAAAATGAAAATTTCAGTATTATAATTTGTGACCATAAAAACGTGTAAAAACGGTGTGGTATGTAATGAGACATGTTGTCAATTAGCATGATACAGTTTTGATCAAAGAATGTTATTGGATATTTGGCCATTTGGCCATTGAATCACAGAGAGCGCAATTGACCAACGATATAAAGGATGCTCATTGTTTTTGTGATACCTGACTACAGAAACTGGCCAGAAGGAAATATTTTACACAAAAGAGTGTTGCTGATGTCTCCAGACGTCTTTCCATCCACCCTTTACCAGCAACCACTCAACTATTCCCATCCTTTACAATCACTCTCCACAAACCCCCTTGATGCACTCATTGGCAGTCCCAGTATGAGAATATTGTAAGTGTCAGTAGAAAACTCCAAAAAAGCTTAAGGTAAGAGGCAATCCAGTTCAACACGATTCCCTGGAACCTATTAACATAATTATATAATATAAAAATAAGTCATGATTGGCTGAATCAAATGCTGCTCTTAGGATTAAAATACAGCAAGGACCAGAATCAAGAGAGAGTAAAATATCCTTTGTGACCTTTAATGAAGCAGATTTAGTGCTGTGTAATTCTCTAAAACCAGACTGAAATGCATCAAAGATGTTAAAAGTCACTGTGTAAGATTCTGAAAAGAGTTTAATTTGACTGAAAAGTACCTTTTAAATCTCAGTATATAAACTTTGCTTGTTTAACAGAGCTCTGATACGGTCCAAGGCGCTGAGAGATTCATAACAAACCTGAAATTTTTTCCATTTGTGCTCAGCATGCCTACACTCCTGACTGAGATCCCAAAGGACACATTTAGCTATTGCAGGTCTTTATGGATTGTCTTAGATTTTTTTACCTAAATGAGGCTACTAAGTCAATGGTAGCTATGCAATAACTTAAACAAACAGGGGGAAAGCAAACGAAGCAAAGCTACTGTCAGGAACACAAAAAAAGAAGTTAAAAGTAGAACAATAGTAAAACAAGGCTGAAGCATGAGGAACAACAGCGAAAGAATTGTGGGTGTTACATACCAGGAGCCAAAGTATTTCATAATGGCAGGTTTGAGGTCTAATTGTGTGGCAGTAAACAAGTCCAGAGCAAGAGTGAATGTGTGCGCTGACCTATTATATACTCCTTGACGAGGTGCTGATGATGAACATGTGTGTGTGTGATTCAAACAGTGAGCAGGTTATAGGATGTTGGTTACCATGACTATGTTTATGTACCCTCATAATGTGATTATGAGATTTTGGTAATATTGAAATTAAACTTGTTCTTATGTAAACAACATCAAACTAAATAAAGTGATTAAGCTGATAAAAATAGCAAGCATATCAATTTAATCAGTGGCAAGGGAGAACCAAGTAAAATCATTCATCACAGTCGTCGAGGAATTTGTGACATTGTCACAAACAGTAATCTATTAATTCGTGTTTACTGACACGAATTTTCCCATTTTTTCATGTCAGCAAGCACAACTTTTTCTGTGTCACCCAGCAAGACTTTCAATCTTATGTATTTTGAAAATGCGGCATCTTTCATATGTATAAATATATATTAACACAATCTGATGGGTAGTCAGTTGTGGTCTAGTGGTTAGAGAGTTCCACTCGTAGCCAGAAGATCGCTAGTTCAATTCTCAGTGCCAAGAGCAAATGACTGAAGTGCCCTTGAGCAAGGCACCTTACCCCTGTTTGCTCTGCAGTGATAGCTGCCCACTGCACCCAACTTGTAAGATGCTTTGGATAAAAGCGTCTGCCAAATAAGTAAATGTAATTGAGTCATACCTATTGTACAAGGTGGCTCATTCATGTAAATTCCTAGTTCCTATATGATCTCAATGATATGTTTTGACTTTTCCCCCTGTGACGTGAGGTTTAGGGGCTGGGTCTGTGCATTGAAACGTGAGTGACATGAAAGGATAAGTGTGCTGAGTGACTTTAAAGGGGTCATATGGTGCGAATACGTGTTTTTCTGTGACTTTAGTGTGTTTTAAATTGCCCATGCATGTATTGGACACGTACAATTGCTAAAATGTAAGTGTCTGAACAAAAGATGCATTCTATCTAAAAGCGAATGCGAACCAGGACCTGCCTGAAACATCTCGTGTCACCACACCCCCACAAATCTACATCAGTTCGTGGTAGCATTTAACTAAGACCGCCCAAATGTATACGCAAGTAAGGTGGGCTTACTTGTAAACCTTATTGTATTGTCAACGCCACAGCCATGTCGCGGAGACGCTGTGTGTTTTGTTGCGAAAAGAAAGACTCGTTGTCTGCCCTGCCAAAAGATGAGACGACTAAAAACGTACAATCCGAATGTTCAACTTTGTGCAGCGCATTTCATCGACAATTGCCTCAGGAACGTGGGAGAGAGATTAAGACCGGTTATGCGCGAAAGCTTTGGTTAAAAATTGGTTTTAAAAAGTCTTTCACGATTGTTGCTGACGGACACACTGTACAAACATGAACCCAGTTAAAAGTCAGGTCACTGTGGAATCTTAGTTGTCATATTATACAACAATAACTTCTTAAAACAGACTCATACAAGAAGACTTGAGGAGTTTTACCTTATGACATGACTGTCATATGATCCACGCTGAAGGACTGCATCTCATCAACACTGCCAGAATTTATCTGAGGTACCATTTGATCTTTATGGTCACAATCACAGTTTCACCCGTTGCCTAAACCTGCCAGAAACCAATGGCGCTATCCAGACGTGATGTCGTTAGGCCTACCTGAGCATTGTTTCTGACCATTTCCATCCCTTTATGACCACCATGTACCCATCCTCTGATGGCTACTTCCAGCTGGATAATGCACCATGTCACAAAGCTCGAATCATTTCAAATTGGTTTCTTGATCATGACAATGAGTTCACTGTACTAAAATGGCCCTCACAGTCCCCAGATCTCAACCCAATAGAGCATCATTGCAGACTATCTTATTGCTTTTGGTAGAAACTAGACTTATTATTATTTCACGATAAATATTGTTTAGTGCAGTGGTAGCGCATTGGCTGATGACGTTTATTTTGTGTGGACTTTTCAGACATCTCTGTGAATTTGAGAGTTTGAATGATATTCTTGGTCTACTCCTATGCTTTGTTCAGACTGTCAACCCAATCCGATTTTCTGGATATCGAATTTGAATCTACTTTAAATGACTGTTTGTCCACACTGTGTATGGCAACTGTTCAGATCTGATGTGTGTGTCCCGTGGTGCCCTCTCGTTTTTTGCAATATCTGATTTGGTTTCTATGGGAAAACCATTGTATTGAAAGGGAGCTTCATGCGTCACTAGGCAGACCAATTGTTGTATGACATTCAAGGCAGTTTTAAGAATGATCTGACATTTCAATTATTTTTATTAACTTTTAAATGCCTGCAGCAATTCTCTATCAGAACAAAAAATTGTCAGCTAAAATAGTTTGTATTTATAGGCTACTGTTCAATAAAATTGATAGCTTTCTCGGGCTCTGAGGTTATTGCATTGTAAAAACAAATGACCTAATCAAAAACGTTTGAGAGCTGTGGCTTTGAGGAGAGTTTTCAGAAGAGAGCTTGGACTACAATAAAATATGCTGATCACTAGAGCAGCTGTGACTTTGAGGAGAAACTGACTCCAGTTCTTTACTACATCACAGGTGGTGCACATGAGTTCAACACCTGCGAGACAGCCATGGCCAAAAGGGAGAGAAGCTGACCGGTGAAAATATAGGTCTAAATCCTTAAAGTCAGTCACAGATTTAGCACTTCCTGGAGCTGATACTCCAAGACTGAAACCAACCAAAACAACTTGAGGAAATTTCTTGTTTCTCTGAGGGTTCAGGTTCAACTTTATGAGAGAGAGGTTAAAACTGCTCTTCGGGCAGCCTCAACGAGATATTGGCCATTATCTACAGACTTGGTTTGGATTTCTCTCCAATTCTTCGGAAATGAACTTTCCACATTCATAAACACTGAGAGCAACCCCCTACAGGTTCACACTTTAGCAGGGATATAAATGCATGCACAGTAATTAGAAGAATACGCCAGCAGAGAGGTGAGACAGCGGGCTGAGCTCATGACATCTTACCCCGTCTGTGACCCTTTCAGCTCGACTTTGACTGCTTGAGGGGGTTCCTTGCGTGCTGCAGGTGACCTTGTAATGGTGGACCGCCAGGTCACTCTCTCTAGGGGCATCCCACAGGACCATAACGTTGAGAGTGCCATCAGTATTCACTGTCTGGTTGCCTGTTCTGCCGTTCTGTGGGTTCTCTGGGGGAAATGGATCTGGAACATAAACATAATGGTGCTTCTGTCAAAACACTGCTCTTCATCACTCTGTTTTTTGTTTATTTGTGTTTACCTGACACAATTTGAAGTGAAGTAAAGAAAAAAAGAATATTTAATTTTACTTATATAGTGCTATTCCCATTTTTTCAAAGCAGCTTTACAGACCAATATTATTGTTAGCAATCTGGATGCTGTTATCTGTATTGTTTTGTTCTAGTGTTTGTACTTAAAATTACTTTCTCATTTAGTTATTTTAGTGTATTAGCAGAGTTGATAATATACTAACAAATGCTTCTAGGCTCTCTCACGCCACATAACAACATTGAGTAAACACAGCATAGCCATAAATATACACACATGCAACTTAATGTGGGTTTGGAGTAAGTTACCGTCAAGACAGCTGTCTATAATTTATAATTACAATGATATCAGGAAAACTATAAAAGTATCGAGATGCTTAGTGGGTTTTGAGGATATTGTATAATAAAGTGTTATGTTTTCCGTTCATTTTTATTATTTATAAGTGATACATTTGGTTGAATTTTATGTATTGTTTTTAATCTGTTAATGTTATTTTATGTTTACATTTTAAGAATTCTCTCTTTTATGCTTTTATATACCTACACAATGTCTAAGCTATATACAGAAGGGAAGAGTTGTTTGTATGAGGCAGACTAAATTAATAAAACATTCTAAAGAACACCAATTGTGTTACCCAATGAATTTGTTTTGTTGAAGCGGTGTTTTAAAATGTCATTTGATTGTATTGATGCAATAATATATGATGGACTTTCGATACAGATAATCAATCCAAATCTCACTAGCCAAACAGAGTAAAGTGCCCATAAGTCCCACCAACACATGGGGTTTGTCCCATTAAGGCGAACGTAAACTTGAGAAGCATAAATGAAAACTCGAAAACATAATCAAAAAAGTTAGTTGACGGAAGTCGTGCCTCTCGGCGGCCATGTTTGCAACGCCTCTGATTTATAGATTGAATCGTTCTACTGGAAGGCTATGGTTTCTTTGCTACAGCAGCCATTTATTATCTTTGGCACAAATTAAAACTCCAGCAGTGAAATTCATAAACCAAGATTTGCAAAAAACATAACCAAGAAAACTCTGAAAGAAAAATGAGAAAAATTCAGTTTTTTTTAAAACCATGTTACATTCATGCAAACAAGTTTATTGTTTTCACTGACAGAGTGTTTTTCTTCTTTCTCATTATATATTTTTTGTTCATTTCTGAAAAATGAACTTTCATTCTTATTGGCACAAAAATAATTCCATACATGTGTTACTGGTTCAAGTCAACCGGCTGGTGCTTTCCACGAGGTTTGTTTAAAAACTAAAATTACCTTGGAGGCCAATTGATGTACATGGAGCATGAGAGAGGAAATATGCTTTGATATGTTAGTATAACTCACATGCTAATAACATGTAAGGCTGCTCAGTCCTCATGTGGTGGGCTTCTGAAGAGCCGGTGTTTGGTCTATGGGTCGGACTGATGTCAGTCAGGACTTGTTAAACAAAGGTTTTATTTCATACTTGAGGGCTCTAGCTGAACCAAACACATAACCACTTCACCAGCACAAAACTGTCACTTTTATTTTAAAATCATAGCTTCAGTTGGGATCCTTCACCTGCAACTTTCCCTTGAGCAACTGCAGCCACACGCCCGACCTCTGACCCCAAGCATTCTTCATTCCACCCCCTTCCCACCCTTACATCCTCGGCCAGTTTTTTAGCGTAGATCCATGTGGTGGAAGGTTCTCCAGCATGTTCTGTGTATATAACTGTTGTGTGTTTATGTGCCAATGATTTCTGGCAACGTCTGCTTAAGTGGTGTGAAGTATTGCTTCAGAACTGGACTGTGATCATTTCTGTTCCACTCTCAATGTGAGGAAGATCAGACAGTAAGAAACAGCCCCCTATGACGGCACTCTCCGGGCATCAGTACAGCACCGCTCAAACCCTTTCCGACCATTTGTAATCTTTCAAAATAGCAGAAGGTCTGATTCCAGTCATTGTTGGCAGTGGCTTGTGTGTGAGTGTTATTTTATCTTGGCTGAAATATTGAACTGGGTTAACTTGCAAAACATGCCAATGCAAGCACCCCCGAGGCCTCAGATGATATGAGCCATATCGCTTAGGAATTAGATTAGATCAGAGAGTTTCACAAATATGAAAACAAATACTGGTAC
The DNA here is from genome assembly GCA_029783895.1 of Triplophysa bombifrons. Taxonomy (NCBI): domain Eukaryota; kingdom Metazoa; phylum Chordata; class Actinopteri; order Cypriniformes; family Nemacheilidae; genus Triplophysa; species Triplophysa bombifrons. The sequence continues at coordinate 2,089,051 of JAPMJR010000028.1, read as the reverse complement.
CAAAAACTTTTCAACATGTGTCCAAAACCAAAAAGCGCTCTAAATAAAGTTTGATTTCAACTTGCCCTGAAGGATGTTTTCTGCATCTATGGAAATGTTTATGTCAGATGTACAACATGTTTCTGATACTGATGTTAAGGACGTTTTGTGTCTGTGTGGTGGTCAGTGTGTATGTTAAGGCGAAGGGAGGGGGGGGATTTCACAGAGGTTTCTGGAGGTTTATGGCAAAGTGGATTTCCAGAGGCGGCTGACGGCAGACTTCGGTTTGTCCGTTGGGGATTTTCACATTCCATGTGCTGCACTGTGTCACAAAAACAAAGTCTTTCAGCAGAGTGTGAAGTGAATTGCGAATGACAAGGGTCGCCTATAAAGTGGCTGAACACTGTGAACTGCAGTGTTCTGAACAACAGACCTCACCTTAATGTTGAATTGCAAATGCCTTCTTTTTAAATTAGGGCTTAAGGGGGACATGTGATAGATCACAGGATAGACCCTAAACTTTGAAATATATATGTTTGATGTAGTTTGTACATTTACATTCACATCTGTTGGTCTGCCTGAAATGCAAATTTGCATAACACATATTTCAGTTGATTATTCATACACATTTACAGATGTTATATGTGCAGAAGAGAAAATAATACTGATGGTGATGAACTGTTTGTGTAAGGTTAAAGTGAGAACGTAGAAAGTTGGCATGTTTATATCTCAGAATTATAAATATGTGTAATAAGAGTAATACGCAATTTATTTATATTTATTAATATTTTTCCAAAGAAATTGCTTGAAATCTTTTTTTTTCATAAAATTTTTTTATCAATTATTGTTTACTGCCTGATTGATAAATGGCAAGTTGATTGCCAATGATTGTTACATCACAACAAGTTGTGGTTATAAAATGTGACCAAGTTGCCTTCTCTAGATATTAAGCCCATGACTGTGGCATTGCTTGGCACCATGTTCTGCCAGCTAATTAACAGGAAACATTTCAATACATCAGCCTATCAGAAAACAGCTCGTTTCATGCCACCCTGTCCCTGTTTGTAACAAAAAATAGAGATAACCTGCGTTAAAACCCACTCTATTTGTCTGAACACGCTGGTTATTTGTGACTTCCTTAATACTTAGTTCTACTTCCTGTTTTTTGTTTGCTTGAGACAGTAAGGCAGGCTGAATGGATTATTTACCCCAAAATGTTTCATTCATTTCATCATTTACTAACCCTCTTCATTTCTTCGCTTAACATAAAAAGCGTACATTTTTATGTTGTCATTGTAGTAGAGTAGGCGGGGCGAGACCGTGGTTCGAGTCCGTGGTTCGATAAATACAAATATAACCGTAACACAAGTTCGGGCCCGGTCCTCTTTCTTCGACAGTCCGGTCGCTCGTTCCTTTTATATGCTCCCAATCTCCTACGTGATTCGAGCCCGGTGTGCGCACAGCTGGCGCTCATTCACAATTACTCACCGGACTCGAACCACGGTCTCGACCCGCCTACTCTACTACAGTCATGTTATCTTTATATATGTGTCTGCACATGCTAAAGCTTCAAAAAGCACAAATATGACTAAGGTCATCCAAATTACTGGGTTAAACAATGAGATTTACAGTAAAAACAAAATTGATTCATACACCAGATATAAATTTTTATATTTTTTACTAGTGGGTCCAGGACACTATGGTTCATTTATGTTAGGATAGCAAAATTAACTGTGACATATTATAACCAAAAGTACGTAATACAGTGGACTACCTAAAAATTTGGGACCAAAAATTATTGAGACACTTTGACCTGCCCATGAATTTCTGAAGTGTATTTTCTTCAATTGCTAATGAATAAAGTTAAGCATTGCATAGTAATTGGTTAACCTAAATTGGTATTATCTGTATAGCTAAAAGCTATTCAACCTAATTCATCTGTGAAACAGTCCAACAGAAAGATGGCCAAAACCAGTGAAATATCAACTGATTCAAGAGGAAAGATAGTCAAATTCTTAAAGGTAGGGATTTCAATCAGAAACATAGCAAAAATATTAAATATGGCTAGGGGGACAGTCTTTTCCATTGTGAAGAAATTCTGATGTCTGAATATTTTTTGTTTGACTGTAAAGCATATTTGTGAAATAATTTGATCTTATAAGTATGATCAATCAGATGATTATGGGAAAATTATGACTTTATTTAGTGCAGACTAACAGTAAGTAGACTAAGTGAGGGGAGGAGAGAGAGAGAGAAAGAGAGAGAGGGAGCTTTTCACCTCGTGTAGAGAAGAAGTGCTTGCTGGGAGTGGTGAAGCCTCTCGTGCCCTGACTGTTGACCGCGCTAACTCGAAACTGGTACCACCTATGGGGTCGGATGTCCTTCAACACAGAGCGCTCTTCCATGGTCTGGGAGAGAAAGACTTCCATTAAGACAAATCTTTTCTGCATGCAGGATGGAGAAGCTCCATCACTGCCGTACACTGATAAGAGAAGCGGTAATGACAGCTTGAGCCAGCGCAGAGAGAACTTTCTATTAAAGCCTGTTGAAAAGCAGAGCACTGGCATCCCTATCCATTACAGCCACATAATGAGCTGGCTGTTTCTTGACTAATCTGTGATTTTACCAAAAACTGAGGTTAACCAAGCTAAATTTGATTTTTTTTCTATTTAACTTTCAGAGGCTACTGTAAACGAACCGACAACAAAATTATCTTTTCTTCGTAAGTGAAACCAACTTGCCACCCCTTAATTTGTTTCCGCATGATGTTGGTGCGGTCAGCTCTCTGTAATGACAAGTTTTAGAAGCATGTGAATGCTTTTTACAATTCTGACTTGCATCAAGTCATTTGCCCTAACAAACTGTTTTAAATAACCATAAAGTAGAATCATTCAAATGTACAAAGGTAGGAGCCTTAAGTTAAAACTCCTTTAGAAAAGTTTAGAGAAATTACGTAAATAATTATGTAAGTTACTAATTATTTAAGTATTTATATTTCCTATTGCTGCACATCTGTGCTTAATGCGAGCCAGCAAATTCTTTGAATGTAAAGAAATTTACAGGGTCAGGGATTGGCACACTATGATAAGTACCAGTGTCAATGACTTTCATTTAAACGTGTCTTAGATTTCTCATATGACATAATGACAAGTCAAACATGTCTGCAAGTATTTTGCGATCAACACAATAAATGATCTTCATGGTTTCATAATGTTATGCATAAAATATTAAAATAATAACTGTCCTGTTTCACATGTATAAGTTGTATAAAAATCGTATAAGGTACAGTCTAAATGAAAATAACGTTATTATTAACCAATTGTCCGACAGCATAAGCTACAGAGCCGGTACACAGCCAGTAGGTTAAAAAATATATAAACCCAGCAGCTGACACTCATTGAGAATTAAAGTAAATCTTTAGTGAAGATTACACAGTAAAGTCGGATACGATTTTTTTTGTTTTAGGGGTTCTTGGTTTATGTTGGCAGAATTTACTGATTTTGATTAATGTTAAATTAGAGTTCCTAATAAGTCTTAGTAAGTGAGAATATTTCATTCATCCTTCCTTAAGTAGACAGACCTTATTTTTAAGTACACTAAAGGTGTGTTTTTAAGTTAACCTAACTAAAATCTTTCAGTTTCTTTATTTAACATAGTTCTTAGTCTTAATACGCATAAATAAAACACCTAGACTAATGCAACTCCAAATGAGCAAGAGACTAATCCCAGAACTGGTGTTAGCACAGTCATTGCTCACTGGTGACCTTACACATGTTACAGGAACAGCCTAAGCACATGCACCACTCTTCTGAACGTACAATTGCAAAAATTTAAGTGTCAGGACAAAAGATCCATTCTATCTAAAAGCGAATGCTCACCCAGACCTGCCTGAAATATCTCTTGCAACCAAAACCCAGAGAATGTACGTCACTTTGTAACATGACTTGACTAAGATGGCCCAAATCCAAACGTATTGTATTAAACATCTGTTCAACATAAGTGAAAATATTCTCTATGAAGAATCTCTGAAAAACTTTATTACATTAATGCCCAGTTTCACAGACAAAGCTTGATGCTAGTCTCAGACTAAAATTAATGTTTGAGCTGTCCTAATGGAAAGTAACTTGCCCTGATATATCAGTGCCATGATGGTATTTCACACCAGAAACCAGGCCATTGTTTTGTTGCTAAGTACCATGTGATCTCTTGTCTCGTCTCTTGGCCCCGCCCCCTCATCTCCTGGCTATCTTTCCTGCATCTGCCCACTGTCATTATCCCTCGTTTGTTCCCTTATCTTATGCTCTTGTGTTTGCTTTTCTTTGCTTGCTAATTTTGATTTACATTTCAAGTTTTGGGCTAGTTAGTGTTTTGTTTTTCCCCCTTGTGGGAAGTTTTTGTTTTAAGAGTTTTCTTTGGATTGTTGTTATACGTTGTGTTCCTGTTTTGCCCCATCATGGGTTTTTGTTTGTCATTAAAGTTTTGCCCATTGCTGTCTGGGTATGCGCACTCTTTCCAGTCTTGATGAGATCTGTCGTGTCACGTCGTCACATTCTAATGGGATCTATTGTCTTTTGTTGTGTCGTGTTGTGTTGAGTGGGGTCCAGTGTAGAAACTAAACTGTGTCAGTTGGATCCTCCAAACCATTCACATTACTGCGGAGTTAAATTTGTGTGAAAGTGTGATCCTGTGCGATCTGTTGTTGTACCATTAGAACAGTGTGCCAGCTCGATGCCTCGTCTTCACTTGGATGGATCCCATGATTCCATCTCTTCTGAAGGATATAAAGAACCGGCTCAACTGATACGTTAAACTTTGACATCCACATAACCTCCAGATGTCCATGCTGGTCTTCTGAAAAGAAAATGTCCCTCCTCGGCTTAAGCGGCACTCCTAAAGTGACAACAAAAGACATGCACGGACCGACATGTTTGCAAATGATGGCGACAATAAAATTATAACATCATAGACAGCAGAGAATTTCATTATGGCCTAAAACAATTTGAGATTATAACCAATCAAGAATATGCTTTCTGGAGGTTATACATTGAAATTAAAAATTAAACCCTCTGACCCAAGAATATGACCATCATACCATCATGGTATTGTACCTTTGTAAAGGTTGCCTGGGGTCTGGCAAGTGTGGCCACAGCCATTCGAGCAGCACTTTTTAAAGCCTGTGCATTCCCGGTCGACGGCACAGCCCTCCACGCAGGCTGCGGCAAACCCAGATGCCTTCTGGGGTGGCGGACAGTCGCCCTGCTTCTGTGTCTGCAGTGATCGGAGGAACTCGGCGCTGGTTACACACTCATGATGCTTCATTCCAAAGGTGGAGAGAGAAAAATGTCATTGTTATCTGCCTGTGACATTAGGGTGTTGTGGGTGTTTGCTGGTGTGTTTATTCTTTCAATATGAACACAGGCACAATTATACTGTTCACAAGTTAAAGTAAGCTGGATGGATTGCTCCCAGTCTCACATTGCTTCACAATGACTTGAAACTGATTTGCTGCCAAACAGATCATTGCAATCTGTGATGGGGAAATTGAGGAAAAGTTCAGATGTTCTCATGTAGTCTGTCACCTCTCTTCCATTCTGAGTCACTCAGAGTGAGTATAACAGACCACCAACAAAAGAGGGTGACGTTTTAGCACAAAAACGCAGTAGGTGCGATCAAACCCACCCAACTCAAATTCAACAAGTCAGCTGCTGGGATACGACCTTCAGTGATTTAGACATGCCGATCTGGGTGCTTGAAGTAAAGTAATAGCTTGGAGGTTTATTCAGATAACTCACCCAAACTAAACGCAATAGTAGCAGTGCACCACTTGTGTAATGAAGTGACAGACACAGACTGACACGCAGCCATCTACCGAAACTATGGGGTGAACAACAGAGATGTCAGGCGGCCCACGGCTCTGTGCCACACTGTGTGTGTTTGTACTGCTGTTGTTGTCACACTCTCACAAACTTTCATTTTGAACACACACACGGCTGTGGAGCGTTTTGGGAACACAAAATTTTCAAGATTACTCAACAGTCAATTGGAGTGTTTGGCCAGTGTTTCTTCGGTTAAGTGAATTACAGAGTTGGGAAAACAAAAAAGGCTTTGAATGCTTGTTTGCCAGTGGTTGCAATGCATTCTGGGTACTTATTATCCAAGTGAACCGCACAGCACGTGGCTGTCTGACAGACATCAAGCGTTGAAACGCTTCACGCTGACTGTTTAAATTACAGCTTCATTGAGATAATGATCACTGAATTTCAACAAAATGTTAACAGTTGTTGTGTTTTCTGTGAAGAAAAAGGTCTGGACGTAAACGCAGCTCTTATCTAGTTCACTTCAACAACGTTCCGCTTTCTGCTGAGGGAAAAGTAATAACGGCACTCGACTCCGAACCCTTCTGGGCACACTGGATAAAAGGGTGGTGAAAACACAACAAAATTCTCAGCGTGATTCAATTGAATTTAAACCAATACACACCAAACCACACACACGCTTCTCCTGTCTTTGATTGTGAAGCGTGACCGTATGTGTGCTAATTCATCACATACGAAGAAAAGTTGCTCTTTGAGGTATGTTCATGTGCACATTGTGTTGATTTGCTTTCGGTTTCATCACAAAACGACGTCCAGCACAATTATTTTCCTCTTCAATCTCCATTCAGCAGAAAAACTCTCTCACCTCACATGTCTTGGGAGACAGGGCTCGTCTTGTTCCCCATAGCTCCTTGCACGGTTGTAGACACTGCAGACAAACAAATAAACAAAAATGAGTATGGCCTTCAGTATGTTTTTCTAATGCCACGGTTGCCATGCCATGGAGAAACACACAAACATTCCTATACGAGAACAAGGAATGCACTGTTACTGTACGCAAGCAGAAGGAACGTGCTTTGTGTAGTCGGCCGTACAAAACAAACTAGTGTGACAAGCCGTTTAAAAAATTGACAGACAGCTGAATACTTCATGGGTAGAAGTCTTGGCTCCGGTTATTGAACATTTTTGACATATTTATTTTCAAAAAGCCTACTGCATAAAAACAGCAAGCAGCTGCATTTACATTTACATTTAGTCATTTAGCAGACAAAAGAGTTAGGGAGCAACAAGCGAAATGTCATACAGGAGCCATACTACATTAGGTGCCGATACAAAGTTACTGGTTTCAACTAAAGCTAGACCACTACCTGTTGAGAGAAAATGTTTTTTCTTTTTCATTTGTCTGTCAGGTATTCACAGAAGAGTTGGGTTTTAAGTAGTTTTAGAATGTTGTGAGAGATGTGGTTGACCGGACAGAGTTAGGAAGAATGTTCCACCAGGAAGAAGTTGTGAAGCAGAATTGGCGGGAACGCGATTTACTGTCCTTATGAGAAGGACAGTAAATTAGATTTGCTGTCATTTAAAGCAGATTAAACCATGCATTTGACTAAAAGTAAATATTACTTATTTTTATTTTAAAATAAAAAATATCAATTTTGTATGCAAAAAAATCTTGCAAAAATGTTAAAACAACATGTATGGATGGTTTCAAATTGACAACATAAACAAACGTCACTCGGCAGACACGCGTTCGTGGATTGGCCTTAAAGTGGGCATGAAATTAAAAATGCTAGTTCAAATTGTTTTACAACACTGTTTCACAGTGAAATTATTTTTCCGTTGAAATCATTATATTTTTTATTAATTTGCACTTGTAATCTTTAATCAAAAACGTTAACTTCCCCACTCGAAACAACTTCTCTTCACATCTGTTCTCATTTACAAAACTATGCGTAGGATCCTTACTAAAAGTGTAGATGCACCCGAAAGCTAAAAATCGTGTACGCCAAATAATATTCAGACTTATAAAACCGTGAGTACGCACACCTGTAAGCAATGATCGCTTTACAAAATCACAAATCCCTTTCAAGTGTGCACCATATATTCGCCTATTTTAACTATTTTTAACTTTAATAGTCAACGCAAAGCAGGAATGCTGATTCGTATATAAATTAGCATGGCACACAATCTGCTTGTTAAGCCTGACGTCACGCACCATAATGGACAAATCGTTTATATATAATCATTATTAATTTAATTATTAGAATTATATTAAAGCCAAAGAAGGTCTCTGCAGCATTTATACGTTCACAGAATTAAGACTTATCTTGCCTTGCCAAGATCACACCATTAATTAGTGATGTCCTTTACCTGCGATAAAATTTGAAGACATAAATGTAAAAGACGAATGTTTATTCATTACGGTTTTGTTATGAACACCATTATAGTTGACTGATAACATATAGAAAAACGATTGTGCGAGCCCTTAATGGCTGTATTTCCCGACTTTGACATTTGATGATTATGCACAGTATTTAAGGAAAATATATTTTACTTCCGGTCCACATTCGCAAACAATAGAGTTCCTGTAGATTATTTATGATAACATGCAAAATAAACCAATTTGAACCGTTACTAAACTTGCCTCTCCAATATTTTGATTTTAGACTGCAATACCAAGCTCAACCGCTAGATGTCAATGTACCATACGGTTTCTTTAAATGCAACCAAATTACAGGACCCATAGAACAAATTGTTTATTTAATAAAATGAATATACAACAAAATTCTACAATTCGTTTATTTACTACAATTATTATACAATAAAATAATAATATAAATTAAAATGAAAATAAATTAAACAAAATTTAAATAGTTATGTTATTAGACACTAGCCAGACCGATACACACACGCAGATCGTAAATGACCTGCAGTCCAGGCGAATGTGTCAGATGAAACTGTCTACAAAATATTTTAATATTTTGGACCATACTACACCTCAGCACCACAAAAAGATGCCATGAGAAATGTCAATCCTTTTTCCATTGACAGCTGTTCTAAGTTGTTGAAAAAAGTCTGCTGGCACTGTGCTGATACTTATTACATTGGCAAGCAATACATTGGACATTGACTACACAGTCTGAACAAATGGGTCAGTTTACACCATTTAAATGATCAGGTTTGAAAAATAAATCAAAATTAATGAGCAATACCTTCATATCTGTTTCACTCACAGGAATAAAGTATTTACACATTTCATACAGAAATGTTTTTTTGTTTGTTTTTATCTTGTGAGAACTCTTCTCTAATTTATTAAAAATGAATGTTCCCCATGAGACGTGATTCTGCTGGCAGACCTCCAGTCGCTCGTGTGCTGGAACATATGAACACATCTGTTGTGTGTTATGTGATGGATTATTCTGACCCATGTATCCCCCACATGACCAGACAGCTTACATTTGGCTGAACCAAAAATCAAGACTACTTTAAAAAAATGACAGAAAATGTCAGAGCACTGAAGATACCTCATCGCAAAGAAAATCGTATTATCAAGATAATTGAAATACTTTTCTGTCAAACATGTCTGTAAATGTGGACACACTGTAAACATCAAAATGAAATTTGATATTTATTCGTATTTTTACTGATACCCTACGCCCATATCAATGTACCCATCCACTGACAGTCTCCAGGAACTGATATTAATACTGCCAAAAGTACAACACATATAAATACATAAACAAAACACCAGTATTGCATGATATGCCGTATTATGCATATCAGGTCAGTCTTTGGCAATGTCACTTTGTTAAGAACCAATACGTGCACATAAGTATACCCAGAGCCATTGATAGAGAGAGTCGTGTCTTATATGTTGACTCCAATGGAACAGTTTTTTCAAAATTTCAATAGTTCCCGGAAGTTACAGCATGGAACTGCGACTAAACAGAACAACTGAGGTAAACTTCTAACAAATTTAAAGACGAATGCCATTTACTGAATAAAAAAATGAAAGAAATAAAGCATTTAAAGAGAAAACATAACTTCCTGGAACTATCTGAAGGCTCCATAAATCAAGTGATGCTAAAGCATTTTGGACTTCCGTTGGCAGAACTCTCTCTATCAATGGCTCTGCACATACCCAGGTCTTAAACCATATGCTGCATTTAAATACCCTTTGTTTGTGTGGTTGTCTGTAAAGAATTTGGCACCTTTCAAACTTCAAATACAAATACATGGCTCTCTGTGAAGACTAGAACAACATCAATTTTACAGTTTAGAGCTTTTTGTAAAGGCACCGACCAGCCCCTCCAATTACACATCATGTACTTTATATAAGGAGGTATGTGCTGTGCTAGGGTCATTGGACACAGGTTATAACAGACTATTTCACAAAGACACAGGTCTCACACACATGATTATGGGATATGATAATAAATGAACAACCGATCCATCTGCTGATTTCGATTACAACCAACCTAAGTGTAACGTTTGAGGTCCGGAAACACAAAGACATTAAAACTCACATTAAGGGAATTTGAAGTAGGGATCAGGACAGTAGATCAAGTGAGTTTATCTTATGAACATTAGAATAAGGGAATAAATAAAGTGATGAAACCTCTATCCTTACAGAAAGAAGTACTATGGTTTAATTACAAATAAGGCTGAAAAACGTTCTTACTATCCTTACCATGTTAGCCAAAAATGAACCATGGCTTACAAGAGATTTACCATGAAATTTTTTGTAAAACTGTGGTCCTACAAATGGTAATAAATCTGACAAAAAAACATGGTTATTGCACTTTTACTATAATAAAAGTGGAGGGGCACTACAGTCGACTTGTGTATAGATTGACTAGTTCTTTCCCTGAATATAGCCCTTTATATTTATACTTCAAAATATATTTATACTTGAATTTGAGCTCACATTGATGATGGCTAAAGGGCCGGAGACCCCATTTCTTCCATTTTGCCTTTCAGGTGCATGTTTTCAGAGAGACGAGAGCATTTTTATCCCCTTTTACAGAAAAAGTTGGACACTTCAGGAGGAACCGTGACTCTTTGCCCTTATCAGACTGCACTGACTGATCCCAGACGGAAACACTGCTGGAGACTTCTTTACACTAAATCTTCACTGACAGGGAAGAAACGCAGATATATCAATGAGAGTTATGACATTGCGTATACAGGTGATAGGCAATAGTTTTGGACGGATTTAAGGGGAATATTTCAGACCTTCAACTGAATGCTCATAAAATCATCACAAAAAGTACCGTTAACACTTACAGTTTTGAAAAAAAGGTAGACTGTATGTTTTTGACAAAGAACAAAATGTAAATTTATTACTAAATGTATACATTTAGCTGTGTGAAACACAAGCCGACTACACCAGTTTACAATAGCAAGCCATTTTATTATTATTGTGCTGATATGAAGCATATTTCTCTTAAACGTTTGAGAAACATCTCACTAAATAACTTTAAATAAGTTTAGTGAGAAAGTAACAAAAACAAGCTTAAAATTTGAACTACCATCATTCTTTCTAGCCCTCTGTCTTTTTTCTCTCTGGTTGGTTAAGATTCAAGGAAAGGTGAATCGGTGGAATGAAACACTGTCAAATATCTTCACTGTTGAAATCTGAGCTGCCGTGGATTGTCTGAAATACAGCAGGAAGCACAGAATTGAGAATCCCAAGGGTCCAGGCATCTTTTCGCTTGTCTGTCTGCGATTTAGCCCCAGCTCAGCTTTGATCGCAGGTTGACCGCTGGCCACAGCAGGGTGACACTCTTCAGAAGTCTTGTACCAGCCTGTGCAGAAAGCCTCACCTCAGTTTAACACTCTAAATGTGTCTTTCTTACACAGTATATATCTGAAACCAGACACGTCACATGTTTATATTTCAAGAAAGGATCATTCTGCGGCACTACGTAAGTGCTGGCTTTGAAATCGTACCACAGTCAAAGCAGTTATAAAAGGGTTCCCGCTTATATTTGTTCATCTGGGCACCTGGACAAAAATGTCAAAAACAAACAACTACTGCAGAACAGTTTATTCTATGATACTAAGATATTAGGCCCCATTTCAGCAGCCCCTTCTGAAGGTGGTTCATCTTAAAAAGTAATCAAACCCATAAAGATAAACAATGTACGTTTATATAAAACTGAACATTTGTTCAGTTAGATTTTTTGGCATTATTAAGATCAAGTCCTCTGTGGAATTCATGGTTCCACAATTATGGCAAGTTGTCCACGTCATGAAGCTGCAAACCAGCCCCAGACTATCACACTGCCATTCCCATGGTTGACTATTGGTGTTCTTTTTATGAAATTCTGTTTTCTTTTTGCCAGATGTAACAACTTCTTCAACTTTTGTCTCATAAGTCTACAGAATATTTGCCCAGATGTGTGGGGGGTAGTCAAAATGTTCTTTATTTTGCAAATGTGAGCTGAACCATTGTGTTCTTTTTGGTCAGCAGTGTATTTCACCTTTGAACTCTACCATGGATGACATATTTTACATTATTTTTCCACATTGGGCCAGGTAGATTTTGATAGCTTTTTAAAACTGCATTTTGTATTTACTCAGGTTATCTTTGTCTAATGTTATAACTAGTTTGATGATCTGAATCATTTAAATATACAATTAAAGGGGGAAAAAATGTTTTCACAGCACTGTTAAACATTGTTGAATCTGCCTTCTGCACTGAAGTCAGGTGGTCTGTACAGGAGCAGCATCAGCATGAAGCTTAAAGATAATGTTATTCTGAACATATGCAAAATGTGCCCCCACTTTATCTAAACCTGCCATGAGGAACAAGTGCTTTAAAACTACTTGAAAACTGAATTGTGACATCTATATGGTGGCAGACTCAGAAGTTGTAAAGTGTTTCACTCTCTGGTCTCCTGCTGGTTTAATGGATTTCTCCTTTCAAAAAATGCAGATGACATCCAGGCCCAACAGAAAAAAAGTGAAAAATGTGTGGGCTGGAAAGCATTAAAGACAATATGGAAAACTTCTTTGTGAAGATAAAAGCCTGTGCTTCATCATAAAAATACAAGACAAATACAAGTCTCCAGATGGATGAAGCATTGAAGAAGGCTCCCATCCAATCAAATTTTTTCTTTTAACCTTACCTCATTTCCTGCATAAAAGCACATGTGCATCTCTTGTTGATGGTGTAGTGATGGGTTAAGTTTGATCAAAAATAACCATAAACACAAAAGTTTTCTTTTAAAGTGGGACAAATTCAATATAAGTACATTTAAAAAATCTAAATACAGTGAGCCTACAATAATCATGCAATTGATCGTAGGGATGGGAACCGAGAACCGGTTCTTCTTTAGAACCGGTGCCCAGTGAATCGATTCCTTGGAACCGTTAGCGTACCTGTTTAACGATTCCGCTTATCGGTTCCGCTCATTGCAAATGTGTCATCATCAAGACGTTTTGGTTACGCAGCAAACATGTCAGATGCAGAAGCGATCTAAAGCGTGTTTATATTTCATTAGAAAAGACGCCAATGCGGTCATTTGCAACAACTATAAAAGTTTAATTTCGGAAAAAGGGGGGAACTACCTCCAATATGCAGAAACATTTGGCCACACAGCACGCAATTCATTTGCAGGCCTGTCGCGTGTTTGATACAATATTACTTAGCGACACAGCAACAACAAGTGAGTCAACCAGCAGCGGAGCTAACGAGACTTCATCTGCTATTAATGCCGAAGGTAACTTCTCTATTTAGTTAATGTGAGCGCCATTTCATTGTGTAAAGTTTTACTATATGAATAATAATCTCCATTGTCATTGTCAATCAAATTTAGATGATGATGATGACGGCCATCAGAGTCTGGCTGGCTCAGAGGCTGCAGCAAATATCTCATGGTAGTTTTATTTTATTTTTTTGTCTGGACCAATGATGAATGTGAAAAATTCTATAGGTCCCTGGACTTTACTTTGTAGCCTACTTTTAGGTTTGTTCTGAGGTTGCTACACATAATTTGTGTATACTCTGAGTATGTGCTGTGTTCTTAACAGATATTAAAGCGAGTTAATACAAACAAACAAATTTATACTTATTCCTTCACCCAATGAGAATCGATAAGAGAATCGATAAGCAATATCGATAATGGAATCGGAATCGTTAAATTCTTATCAATTCCCATCCCTAATTGATGGTGACTTTTAAGGTAGGATTTGTGCAAAAAAAAACGGGTTTTGCGGGGTGATGTAATATTGTGTGACTACACTACCTCACACGAGTGGGAGCTGCTGGATAAGCAGTACTAGATCATTTTCTGTCAGTGAGTCACCTGCAGTGCACAACCATACATCACAGCAGGGAAGTTTTCATATTTTCGTAGTGTAAAGAAAAGCATGGATCAGATTTTTTTTTCATTTCAATGTCTTATTCAAGTTATAGAAGTAAAATAAATAGTTCTCAGAAAAGTTGAGGAAATACATTGTGAAACACTGTGATTTGTGCTGCTTACATTCAAAGGCCTCTATTGAGATAAACAAGCATGAGGTGTGATTGAAATGTCTTTGACTGCATGAGACCAAGATATTGAATGAGTCACTATAGCCAATGAGAAACATCACTGAATCAGGACATTGTATGCAGTGTTCAATAATAGAGTTATTAGAGAACATAAAGCAGGCACCCTGGGCATCTTTTGGTCACTGCAAAATGAACATCCAGCTCAGATGTTGCACATAAAAGTTAATTCAATCAAATGATTTGATGATAAAGAGTGCAGAAAACAAAGCCAAAAGCCTTTTTTTCCAAGGATTTACGCATTACAAACATTTCATGACTGCTTCCAACTGCCTGTGGCTTTCTAAAAGAGTGCACATAAAATCACCTTGAATCTAGAGAGGAAAAAAATAATATTTATAAAGAAATGGCCATCATCAAATGGCAAAAGAGCATTTAAGCGGTCTGCAACATGTGGCGGAACAAATTCAGAAACTCTTTCTGGGAACCAGAGCAGAACCCTGCGGGACCTCATGAAAGCCATGCAGAACAAGATTGCAACAAATGGGAGAAAGCTGTGCCCTGAAAGTCAAAAGGAAAACTAAACAGTAGCTTCTAGTTCCTGCTCTCACCTCTGATGAATCTTCAAATACCAGACATGTAAAACTGAAACATTAAGAGAGATAGTGTATCACAAGGAAAATTGAGCCCATTATTTCTCACTTGACAAAAGTAACTCAAATGGCTTATCCATATGGAAGTAGATGACAAACGTCTATACTACCCGCCTGCTGAAACTCAAATCATTGTGGATTTTGAAAGACGCTGTCCAGAGGTCATTTGCTGACCTCTCTTCAATTGCTTTCAAAGTTCTCATTTTGCCTGTGCATGACTCAAAAGGAAGGCTACATGTTCTACTTTAGTGAACTGACATGTAAATTCTCAGTGGCTCCGGCCTCTCCATGATAAAAACCATATGTGAAGAAACATCTTTTCTTCAGACTTCTGAATCCCGAGAGCATCGTAGGGAATGTGCTGACGCGTTCACAGTGAAACGTCAGCCACCATGACGAATACAGGACAGGCGGATCATTAAGGTGTCACACGGGCAGCAAATGAAGTGGAAAACATCCGTTGCTTACTGCGCCTTAAATCAGCAGTCAACTTACAATCTGCACTGGAGCATTGCGGTAACAACCTGGGTGTTCCAAAAGTCTGCAATTCATTCCCTCGCCATTCCATAGGACAAAATGTGTGTGATCTAACCCAGTTCAGGTGTCTGATCTAACCCAGTTCAGGTGTCTGTAGGCCACACACAACACGGGTGGAGAAAGTGTGATACAAGGCCAGAGAGTTACTAAAGGTAACAGAGCATATTTCACATATGTAAATATTAACCAAGCATGATATCTGCATTTTTAGCTTAAAGACTCTCTGTGGTTTTTAAACTCAAAACATAGTTTTACTTAAAACCACTGTGTTGTATAAGAATGTGTGTTTCATCTCTGGCTTTAATGTGACAAAACCTTCAACAAGATTCTGGAGGAAGAATCCCAGACCGCAGGTTTTAATAATAATAATAAAACTAAATTGACCATATTGTTACATAATAAGAGTTATAGAATGGAGAAACACCTATGCAGCGTTTGAGGTTAATTGATTCCGTACAAATATTAAATTTCTAACTTTTCAAATGTTAAATGCGAGTCAAAAATGACTGCAATATATTTAAAATCCTGTACAAATTGTAGTTTGTTCCTAGAATATCTGGTTCCACCTCCTACTTTTTAGTTGTAAAATAAATAAGGAGTTTTGAGACCCTCGAGCACTATGATGGGACTGTCTTTCTAGAAGGAGGCTTTAGCCGCCTTGATCCACGAATAAAGCGGGCGACTAAAGCATGCTTTCCCACAGAAACCCCATCAATCAGGGCGTGGCAGGCCACAATGGCAGACACATAAACCCTGAGAGTACCGGGGCTTGTCCCTGAGGACAGTTTCTCTTGCAGAAACTCCAACACTGAAACGACCCGGCACTGAATTGGGTCTGCATGGTTCTGCACCATCTGTCAAAAATGCTCCATCTAAGGGCGTAGCTCCTTCTAGTGGAGGGAGCCCTAGCACTTAGAATAGTCTCTACTTAATGAGGCGGAAGCCCAGCACCTCTCAGCTTGTGCCCTTCAGTGGCCAGACATGGAGGTTTCAAAACTCGGGACAGGGATGAAACACTGTCTCCTGTGCATGAGACAAAAGATCTCTCCTGACTTGGAACGCCCATGGCGAGTCCTCGAGGAGGGATACTAGGTCCACGAACCAGATTCTGGTTGGCCAGCGGGGAGCTGTCAATAAGAGGTGAGACCCCTGTTGATGGACCTTCGCCAGGACTCCCGGGAGCAGAGCTATCAGAGGAAATGCGTAAAGTTGCAGTCGGGGCCACGTATGGGCCATCGCGTCGAGACCCAGGGGAGCTTGATGAGTCAGAGAGAAGTAGAGGGGACATTGTGCGGTCTCAGAAACCGAGGTCTGAACCACATAGAAAGGGTGCAAAGCCCCTGGCGCGTCACCCTTATATGCCTCTGGGGGTTGGCCCTTGGATGAAACTCCCTGGCTCTGAGCCACAACTGAAACAGTCTCATATGCAGGAGGCCCAGATGTATCACTGTTGAAGCTACCGGCATGAGACCTAGAACTCTTTGAAATTGATGATCTGTCACTTTCTGGCCTAGCCTGATGCTCCTCAAGGTGCTCTGGATGGATTCGACACGTGCAGGAGACAGTTGTCCCTGCATTGGGATCGAGTCCCATAAAACCCTGAGATGAATTCTGCATACAGGAAAGAGCGTTCCTTTTGATGTCGAGTCTCAACCCGAGAGCTTGGAGATGAGCTAGGACGACATCCCAATGTCAAAGCGCTAGCTCTGCAGATGATCTAGATCTAGAATTGGACGGAACCCCACATCCTTCTTGGAAACTAGAAGATACCGGCTGTAATAGCCTGACTCTCTGCCTGATAGGGGAACACTTCTCGTTTGGCTCTCAGCGGAGGCGGTCGCATTTTTTCACTCCCCGTCCTTGCCCTTATTTTCCCTGCTTTTGTCTCTTGTCTCGTCTCATCTATTGAGAGACTCTCTCTGCACTGCTCTCCAAACTTGGAAAATGATGGATCTGATCAACTGGTCTCTCAACGCAATTGACACCATTTTCTCGACGAGAAGCTTGGGTTCGGGGGAACCTGTCTGCCCTGATGGAACGTTCGCAGCTGGCTACACGATGGACGCGTGGGAGAGATGGCGGGTGGTGTGTCTGGTGGCTCTTTCCTTGGAGGACATCGAAGATATTTATCTATTCGGAACCATGATAACAGGTCTTGTGCTGATTGGATTAGACTTTGCCCTGGGTTATCGAAGAATTCATAAAACGGGAACAGCTGTCCAAAGCCTCACAAGGCTGCCCGTATCGATTGAAGCCGTGGGAAGAGCGGTCAGCATTGAGACTGAGACTATTAATCGAAAAATATGGTTGTTATCAGGGAAATCTTAACAGCTATGGAAAGGAAAATTGATGGAATAGGAGATCAGAATTGACAATGAGGGTTGCCGTGACATTTGGTATACGGTTTCCCGACTAAACAATCGCAATCTTATCTTTTTCGGCTCACCGGATCCAGCAATGGCCTTGGACAAGGCCGCAGCTGGAAAATTAACCCTGTGAGAGCACTGCAGTGAGACGCTCTTGCGTTCATCCCCCACTCTACAGACTCAGAACTATCACACACACACATACAGATAATGCCTTGACCCGATCCCACGCCTCCGTAGCTTTGAACCGCCAGCCTGACAAGCGGGTCTGTGAGCGGCGCTGTAATGGCATTGGACCGGATGGCTGCTTGCCGGAGCTGGATTATCTTACCCTGATGCAAGTCTTGTCTATGGTGCATTATGTGTATCTTTTTTTCTCACCACTTTCCTCATGTTATGCTGTATTTTTCTTCTTAAATCCATTTTGTTACACTGTACTTGTATATGTGTAATGACAATAAATTGAATCCAAATCCAATCACGTTCTATGGCCCCTTTGTCCAGCTGAGCTTGTAATTCTTGTGTCAACAGATGCGCTCGCTCCGGTTGCACGGAAGTGGAGACCACACCGTTGAAACGCAGAGGGCGATATGCAAATTGAATCCTGTAGCCCTTGGCTACAGTCCTTTCTACCCATGGAGAGATACCAGGCAGTAGTTTCCACGCTGCCAGCTTCTCTGAAAGGGGTATCAATGTCGAAACCTCTTCTTGTTGGGGGAATGCCAGACAGCCGGCGTCCTGAAGTGTGGCAAGAGATGACCAAATATTTAGCAGTTTTGAGACCACTAATCCCCGAAACGCTGGTAGGGACAGACATTGTAGAGCGCCCCTGTGAGAGTGCCTAAGAGGAGCCTCTAATTTCTCTTGGAATTTTAAGCACCCCTTTCATGGGGGCATACACGATTCGCCACACTTTCCCTGATGGCATCAAGCCTCAAGTAGACCGGACCCACCCGAGGCTGTGTGCCTGGTCGGGACTGGAGAACTGCTACAGAGTGGGTGGCCGACATTCCCGGTGCTTGATCCTGGTGGGGCAGATACCTCACGAAGCCCTCCTTGTGGCATCTTGCCTCCCAGAACCTGGTGACCATGCTGTTAACCGCATCATCAAACAGTCCAGAAGGTGAGATTGGGGCATCATGAGGTTTAACCACAGATGTCTCGGAGAGACAAACCTGTGGCTCCGCGTAGCTATGCAAATGCCGTCTCAACAATCACCCCGCCAGTGCTCACATCACCCAGCAGCCTGAAAAGCCTTCCCCACCAGCGCAGATGTAACTCTGCAAGGCTTGGTGGGGAGAGAAGGCTTTTTAAGGGATGATGTCCCGGGGGAGAGAGCATGCCAGCGTTTCTTCCACACGAGGCATCGTTGTATACGTAGTTTCACACCAACGATAGTCGAATAAATCAAAGTCGATGGCACAAACGAATGGGAGGAATGTGAATTTTGCCACGAACGGGACAACTCGCTGTGTAAATCTTCAAAGAAGGGGAGGGCCCTCTGTGGCTCCTCTCCTCGAGCACCCAACAGTTATCTGTCGTCTAACTTTGAGCCCTTTGGGGCCTCTTGTTCCTGCGGCCAGCCAAGCTAAAGACAGTCGCCTGCATTCGTCGCCACCCCTAGAAGCGCTTTGGCGTCATGAGAGGAATGCCCGTGAGGCTTCATTGTCTGCCCGATCCGAAGAGGTGACGGGGCACACTTCGGAATCGGACACTAGGACGTTGCAGTTCGGTGAGTGCACGGATCCGTCTACCGTGCCTCGGTTAAATCCCGGGGCGTGGAAGTGCCGGCTCGGCCCTTTTTGAGAAAGAAAGAAAGAAAAAAAGCTGAGCACGGAGAACCTGCACTCTCCCTCGAGACCCAGGGCAGCATGGTCAGCCCCCAAGCACTCAAAGCTAAATTCATGCTTGTCCAGTTCAGAGAGGAACCTCTCACAAGGAGGCACCCATCGCCGCTCTGAATTTGACATGACTTATTTATTTAACTTGTCTTAAATATACGTATAAAAGGCTAAGTGACTGTAGTGCTTAGACACTTTATATATCGATATATTAGATTAGATTAGATTCAACTTTATTGTCATTACACATATACAAGTACAGTGTAACGAAATGTAGTTTAGGTCTAACCAGAAGTGCAATTAGCAAGTGCAGATATACAGTGTGAATAAATACAGATACAATATTAGGAAATTACTATACAATGGGCATGTACTATGAAAATACTTTACAGAAGGAATGTACTATGACAATATATACAGAAGGCTATATACTGTGAACATTAATGTATAGGAGGTTATAAACAGATAACAATATAGACTATACAATAGTGCAAGTGACCTGAGTGTGCATTAGTTACAGACATTAGCTATATAAAGATTTCTTGAGTTAAACTCTTTAGTTAAACTCTTTAGTTAAACTCTTTAGTTAAACTCTTTAGTTCTCTCCTTTTTTTGCACAAACGCAAGACACACATGCACACACAAAACGGTCCTTGAAGACAAAAAAACCTGAAGACGCGTTCGCCCTAACCTGCAGGTGCTGGTGTAATTAAAACCACTTCTCCTGCCGAGGTTGTTTAAAGCCAAAACTCTTTCACTTTACCAAAGCATGAGAGAATAATGTTTGAGCTCTTTCAGAGTGTTTGAATTTACTGTATGAATACTCTCTTCACTGAACAAGTCAATTAAGTAAAAATGAGATTAAGGGCAATTTTAGATCAGTCATGTTTCTTAGATTGGTTCATGTTTTCCCAACCAAGTGCACTTATTCCTGGCTCCTCCCGCATTGGTTTAGTTTCACACTCAACTTGATTCTATTGAACCCCGGTGCATTTGCGTTCATCTAACGTTATTACAACGTGCATGGCGCATGATCAAATAAAGAATGCAGGTTAGTATTTTGTGGTTTTTTATAATTTGGTGCTTTTATGCGCAGCACAGTAAACAGCACTTGGGTTTAATGTATGTAAGTTGCATGCAGACGGCTTTCTAATGATGCAGAGAGACTATTTTCAGGAAACAGTGTATTACCATTAATTTGCCGCTCTGACTGCACCTGCATTGTGTGAATGTAATGATCTTGCTCGAATCCAAGAAAAATCATCAACGCTATCATCTCTTATAAGTGTTTTACATTTACATTTATGCATTTGGCAGACGCTTTTATCCAAAGCAACTTACATTGCTTTAACCTATAAATTTATACTTAGGTAGATGCAATCCCCTGTGATCGAACCCACAACCTTGCGTTTTTAACACAATGCTCTTACCACTGAGCTACAGGAAAGCTTATTGAAGTAAATACATCCTAATCTGCTTAAACGCATGCGCATTTACTTCCTGAATAAGTGCACACCCGAGTCCGTGTTGCTTTCACAATAATGCAAACTGCACCACAGTTCAGGTACAACCGGTCTCAGATAGTGACGGGTTCGGTACCTCGGTGAGCACAAGAGTTCGCTCAACAGCTTTCACATCAGTGATTTTTATGCGAACCGTGCCCTGTTCCAAACTAAACTTCAAGTGTGAAAGCCACCTGAATGAACTGGTGCATGTCATTTATGGTGTAATATCCTCTGTGTTGGAACGGTGCATGTCTAGTTGGGTAATATCAATGATTAACATTTGTTAGGCTGTTTTGTAAATAAACTGTATTTAAAATATAATTAATGAACCCACTGGTTTCTTTTGGTTTCAGTCATTATTGGGATACTCTTAAAGCTGGCAGCATTAAAAAATATATATATTGAAATAAATATAGTTATTGATCAATATTTTTTTTGAGTTTACATTTTTGCCACATCACCCAGCCCTACATACTATGCTACTAGACAGTTTGTCAGCGGCAAAAAAAAAATATAATGTTTGCAGGGCTCTCAAGTCTCACGCATTGGGCCACACCATGTATTTCTCACACAGAGAAATTTCCAGGATAATGCCCACCAAGTTGCGCCGCTATTAGAGGAATCAAGTGAGTTCCTCTTAGAGTCCAGAAGGCCCTGCCATGCACCAGCTAATCAAATAAAAAAGAAATAGCTACCGAACAGCCAATCAGAAAATAGCATTGCTGTATCCGGGTAAGATTTAGCTATTCCCGTAACAACAACGTTTACCTTCTGATTCCATCGACACATTCTGTGATTCACTGGCTTGCTGGACACGACAATGTAACGTTGCCATTCTATTCAAAAAGCCGCTGAGAGGCTCAACTGTGAGTGCTGTATTTGTGACGCATCAAAAAAAAGACATCGTTGGCACCAAGTGGTCCATGTTGTGCAGCAGCACTTCTGGCGACCAGAGTTCGAATCTCGGCCCGTGGTCCTTTTCCGACTTCCAATTCCCTCTCTCTCATCCCATAATTTCCTGTCTCACTCTCCACTGTCCTATCCAAATAAAGATGCAAAAGGCCAAAAAAAAGGACATCCATGTTAAAAGTGGAATGTTTTCCAGAACTCAATTTATTACACCAAAAACACGTTGAAAGAATATTATAGATCTTAATTGCTGATCAACAAAGAGTACTCTTACTCCCCATTCACCCCCCTCCTGCCCACAACAGGTGAGCAGGTACCTAGTAAAAACCAATTCCCACACGACCACTCCCAAATCAAATTAAATGAACCATTTCATGTTTACTACATTTACCAACCCCTAATTATTATCAAAAATAATAATAATTACAAATACACATACACATACATGAAGATATTAAATTTATTACATTCATTTTCCAACATAAAGGAGAAAAAGTCTCATCACATTAGTGCAAGAGTCAAATGTCCATCATAAAAGTTATTTTTCGTCAAATCCATAGATCAAAGTTTATGTTAAAGCAAAATGTCCATCAAACTTCAATCCATAATTATTCATCTTCTGCTTCAAATAAAAGACAGCTTTTGGTTATTGGTCTGTCCAGGTAGCTGCTTTTGGTTTTAACTTTCACATGACGTACAAATCTTTTGACTAAACAAAACCAAAACCAGGTACAGCTTGGCACTAGATGGAACTCTGTCATTCATCACTGCTGGCCTGGAACCACAGTGTTTCAAATGGGAGCCACCAACCCCTGTGCTGAAGTCCTCAAAACCTGCTACCAACCCCTACAATAAACAACACACTAACCATTATCTCTATCTCACACACTCACAAACCTGCACTAAGAAATGGAGAATTAAATAAATATTTTTTTATTTGTACGAATTTATGTGTCACATTTTTCAGATCAGACCCCCATCCATACCCAAACCCCCGCCGCCTTCCCCAAAATCTCACTCTGAACTCAGTTCGAAACTTGAGAGCCCTGTGTTTGTGGTTTTCAAAAATGTAGTACTAGAGATTTCAGGAAACTCTTTAAATTCTTTGCCAAACAAACAAATTGACCGTTTTTTTCTGCAAAATGTCCAGACACTGTTCAAAGACTCTTTTATGGTAAACCACTACTTATTATTAATTGTTATCCGTATATACAACCTTTTTTTGTTTTGACTGCCTTAGATTATGTACTGCAAGCCTTAAAACTTGACCTTACAGTACTGAAAGTAGTGTTGTTTTTGAAGGTTTAAAAACTAATGAGGAAGCTTAGCCAGAGGAGAGAGCGGCCTCACAGCCTATGATGACTGAAGACAGCCTCCAGGTCATACTGATTGAGGTTCAATTCAATTCAAGTTTATTTATAAAGCGCTTTTCACAATGTGTATTGTTTCAAAGCAGCTTTACAGGGGCAAACAGGAAAAACAGAAAAGTTAAAACACAGCACAGTGCATGGTATTTATACAAGGTCTGAAGTTCGTGCCCTAGCCCAAGCAGGGTCAACTCCAGCAGGGGTGTGCCCAGCTCCCAGTTGCTTCTAAGCTTTACGTCAGAAAAGGGGAGAATAGCTCAAGGGGTTAATCCCACTCCAAAGGTCACTGATTGTCCAGGGTCAGATCTGGAGGATTAGACAAGACACAAACCTGGGTGACGCCCTGATCAAACTCCCAACACTGACCCTGCTCATTCCAATTGTTGTTTAGATTTAGCTTGCATCGTATGGAGGGGATTTGTGTAGCATTCATATTAACAGATCAATTGATCCTGTGCTCACAATACATGAACAAAAAACAGAAACACAGAAAGTCTTTTACAACCAAACAAAACATTCAAACAAAAAGTATAATAAACAGTGTCTTCCTGGCCTTTAAACGTATAAATAGCAGCTAATTTCTAAAACACGGCTCAGGCCGGGAGGATGTGAAATAACTCTTGCTATTTTCATAAGAAACAAAACATTTACATTACCTGTTACTATAAGGCCTGACAGTGGATTACTTCCATCTGAAAGCAATTAGGATGGCTCAAACGGCTGGTGTGAGAAACACGGCTTTCAAGAGGAAAGGTTTTGCTCTTTTTCATTCAAGGGTCTTAAAGCTCAGATCCTCAGGGTGAGCAGTGGTTGGTGAGGACAGGGCGGTAGCCCGGTTTGTCTGGGTTAAAGCAATTACCATTAATGAGCCAACTATGTTTATCTCACGTCACTTCATCCTGCAAACTCAATCTTGCCTAGTCTTCATAGTCCATGATTTAAACCCATGTTATTGAGCCAAACTCTGGAGATCAAGCTGCCTTTTTAATTACATCAATAAACTAACAATCATTTTCATCTTAGAGCAAATTTCAAGTTTTGACAAGGTTTCTATTAATATTAAAACTGCTTTCAACTCACTGATTAAATTGTTTTTGGCTTTTCTGGTGACTCATTGTCTCTTTTGGATGTAGCTTTTGTGTATTTATTTATCCACCCGGTCCCTGATCTTCAATTGTTTTACTCAGACAAATGAGTAATACAAGCATGTGTGCTGATGTTGCAACACAGTCTTACGGAAATTATCATGAAACTTATTCTATTGATTCATGTTCAAGGAGATGAAATTCCCCCTTTTCTCATGTCACTCAGCACACATTTTATATGTGTTAATTATGATTTGACTTTGCCCCAGTGATGTTAGGGGCGGGGTTAGGATGGGCCTTTATCAATG
This sequence comes from Triplophysa bombifrons, assembly GCA_029783895.1. NCBI lineage: Eukaryota > Metazoa > Chordata > Actinopteri > Cypriniformes > Nemacheilidae > Triplophysa > Triplophysa bombifrons. The sequence continues at coordinate 2,064,188 of JAPMJR010000028.1, read as the reverse complement.
CTTTGTCACCGCATAAAATTAGTGAGTTGTAGCAAAATTGGCCTTTGCGCATATGATATAAGGGCAAGTATAAAATATGTATATACATATGCGGTTAAAAATAAAGGGGGGAAATTCGTGTTTAAGGATCAATAGATTCTAAATTCTTCGGTTATAATATCTGCCATGAGACTGGGTTGGATTTTGCCACATTTACAATAAGTCTCATACCGCGTCTTATCAAACGTGACAGGATAAAATTCCAGCAATTAGCAATTTGTCTAACGACACTGAACCCGAAAAAGAGGTGTGGGGCGATAATCCATCACAAAACACAGCTATTCAGAACAGCTAAAGAGTGTGCACATACAGGGAAGGTGTATCACAGTGTCCCATCGCGCTGCCCCAATTTTGTAGGGACACTGTGTAGGGGGGTTTTGAAGCCTGTAGATAATTTTCTTTCTTTCAAAATAGGGATTCAAATGCTGCAATGTTGCATTTATGTTCTTGGTTTGATTTTACAAGGGAATATTTCAAATATGGTAAAACAAGTCATGTAGATGTAAACTGTCGTGTCATTGGTCAGAGCGCACCCGTTTCTGAGATTGTGGTTGCAGCGATCATCTGTCAGGATGCATATACAGCGGTTTAAGCTGAAAGTTTACGGACTCCTACGGACTGCCGCTTTAATGTGACCTTCTTTGCTCTTCTCATACGGTTTTATCATTTTGAGCACTTCACTGTTAAAAATGAACAATTAAGTCTGTCGATTTAAGACTATTGCTAAACAAATTGTCAGCATCTGTATTTTTATGCATTTTGGACAGCTTTGAAATATGTTTGTCTGGCCACATTTGCAGAACATACATCCTGTACTTTTCACACAACGTGCATCATTACCCATCATATACAGACTGGTTTGGTGGTCGGTTATTCTAGCTTCAGTATTGTTCTTTTCCTCATATTTAGATTATTATACAGTGTTTTTTGACTCTTATTGCAAGATGCTAAATGTTCGTTCAAAACTGAGGATTTACTGAGGCACTCCAGACTCTGTTAATAAATGGCATACAACTTAGCTGACAGTGGATGACAGCTTGATCTCCCCTTCTGAGCAAGTGCAGAATTTGGGTGTTATATTTAATACACAGTTGTGTTTTAACGCTCATTTTATATTTATATATTTAATATTACAATAGTAGTTTTTTATCATCTGTGAAATATTTCATGAATACGGCCCTTTCTATATGATAGGCTTATTCACACCTTTATAACATCTATAGGCTTGATTACTGCAACTCACTATTTGCAGGTTTACCAGAAAATTCGATTAAGAGGTTGCAATATATACAAAACTCTACTGCTAGTTTTTTTACTTAAACGTCTTCATGAGAACACATTCCTTCTTGTACTTTCTCAAGTACACTGGCTTCCAGTACGATCTCTGATTGATTGCAAAGTTCTTGTCTTAACTTATGAAGCAGTACATGGGATGGCGGCAGAATATATCTGTAACTTGGTTACACTGTCAACACCTGCTCGGTCTATCCGCTCTGCTGATTCTCTTATGCTTATTCAGCCCCGTTGTAAACTTAAAACTATTGGAGGAAGGTATTTTTCTTGTATGGCTCCAAGGCTGTGGAACTCAATTCCCTCTTCGATCAGGATCTCTCCATCTCTTGATTGTTAAGATTGACTACTTAATCTTTTATGTGAGGTATTTTAAGCTATAATTGTTGTTTAAATGATTTATGATTTGTGACTTGTCTTTGCGACTGTAGTAGGTTTTTATTCTTTTGTTTATTGTTATTTTTTACCATGTTGTAGCGTCCTGACGGTAAGAAAGGTGCGTTCAAAATTAAACATATTATTATTATTATTATTATATTATCACTTTAAATGAATGCATCTGTTAAATACAAAAGGGCTATGCCTTGTAATGGCATTTACATTTGGCCATTTGCTCATTCAAGGAAAATCATATTTGACTTTGTTGAGGTAATTTGGAGTAAGAGAAGAACCTACCTGCGAACATCTCCTGTGGGTTTCACACCAGCCTAACACACGGTCATTCTGAAACAAACAACAAAACAAAAAGCATGTGAATGAAAAACAAAACAAAATTATATAATAAACTACTACCTTAAAACAACATATGATAATCACTCATGGATGTACTGTACAAGTTCTACTGGCCCTCAAAACTATAATTCTTGATAAGATCACAGAGCTCAGAAATCTTAATTATTTTCTTAGGAGAATTTCAATTTGATTTCAACCATTCATTTCAATATGATCTGAAACGTTGACATGGCCTTACTTAGTCTGTTAAAATATTACCAATATTGACCGTTATTTATATTGTGTAGAATTATTTTTTTAATGTAGAAAGATTTGGGTTTTTATTGACTGGGTCACATATTTCTATGAAAAACTGTTTAAAATCACAAAAAAAGCTTACTTATAACTGAACCTGTCTGTCTGAAATGATAATTTGTCAACAGATACCAGTGTTAGAATGACTTACAACAAAGGTTCACGGTTTTCTCCCAACACTTGATCACAATAAATCAACATTTTTACTAAACACCCAGAAAACCCTAAGATTGAGATCACACTCTAATGCAACACAAACTATTGCAGTAGTTCTCGACTCTTACAACAGGACACAAATTATATGTTGAACGTAAGGTGTCTGCAATATGTATCAAAATATCATACAGCATTTATATTAATACAAAATAATATTTAAAAAAATAGCTGACAAGACATACCAATATGATCTCATGGGAATTCATAACTATGTAATGTAAATTAAAAAATACATGATAAATAGAAATATGAAGCAAAACCCTTAACCACACCCCTAAAACCTAGACGTCACTGGCGCAGAAACAGATACTTAAACATACAAACAAGACCCTACTTAATTAATACAAATTAGCCACCTTCTAAAGTAGTTATGAAATGCCATGAGACATACACATGTCTGTCATTCCCCATTAGCTTCTTCAACTCAACCCACCAACTGAGAAGAACTTATGCCTTGAATCCTTTCTGAAATTAATTTCTAATATGTACATACAGTTGGACATTTCTAAGGCGTCTTATTAATACCCTGGGAATAAATCAGAACCCATGTGCAACAGTAAGCATGAGTACATTCTCTTACTCTTAACATATAGCCTATTTGTCATGAGACATTTAAAGTCTGAGGTCTGAATTTCTTCCAGTCTGGGGCGACACAGGCAAGAATGAATCACGTAGAAAGAAGTAAACACACCGTAACCACAGCCTACAGTGTACGTCAAAACCCAACCACTGCATGTCTCTGGAAGAGTGGCCATGTGGACTGTCTGGAGTCTGGACTTCTTTTATGTCACAGTGTGAATGGCTGGACATCAGACATGACAAACAAACAAATGTCCCTTGTAACTGATGTTCTAAAAATGACAAATGTTTCATACCCGTGTCAAACACATTTAGGAGTTCACTCACCAGGCCAATGCCACAATAATCCTCTAAACAATCCCTATAGTAAACTGATATTTCTCCTTTGCAAACATGACTCACGCCTCCTCTGAGGTTAAGTTTTAATTAGGACTTCAGGGACAGAGAGTGCCCATTGTGTGTGTCTTCACTGGTGATCTCCAAAGGAATGCTGGAGCGTAACATCATCTCAGGAGATCACATCAAACCTAAATCAATCTTGATGAGCTTCCCAAAACTAAAACTCTTACTCCACACCTTCAAACTAAATCAAAACCCAAAACACTTAAAGGTTTATGTAACAAACTTTCATGAAGAAATGAAAATTCACTGTGTTAGTGATTATCTCAAGAAAACAAACAGAAGTTTAATCCTCACTCTTTACATTAAAGACTTGCCTACTTGTGGAGAAGAAAGCTTTTGTTATCCCCTAACGACAGCCTTTGAATGATCTTAAAATCACAGTCTTCTCAGAGTAGACGACAGGCAGCTATACATTATGTGAAAGCAGTACATACAGTACAGTATATTTAAGTCCCATTGCATTCGATAATTTTATCATTTAAAATTCATCTTTAAGCATTAAAATAGCATATGTAGAATTTCCCACCCTTGCTTAACTTATGCAAATTTATCCCCGCCTCCATTCAATCGCGTGCGCCTGGAACATTGATTTTAGGTACATAGCTCCCTCATTGGACATGTGGGCAGCATGTGCTTGTGATGCAGAGGCAGAGTTAAAACAGCAGCGATCTTTACAGTGACGAGTGTTTGCACCATTCTTGCATATCTATGGCTCAAACCTGCTATGGTTTAAAATAATGAATTTGCACAGGGTTTATCTTAAATCAAATTAAGAACATTATATAGACAACAACATTAATAACTTGATTTTCACCAAAGGGGGACTTTCCTGTGTTGATGATACAGGCTGTACATGTCAGAGCTGTCACTGCCAAAACTAATACAGCTAACACTGACTTGTCATTGTTCCGAGACGGACTACTCAGGAGTACAGACAAAATACTGAGACAACAGGTGAAGTAAATCCACAGGTAAAAACATCCACAGGTAACAAGGAAACAAGCACAGACATTCACAGGTAACAGGAAACAAACTTCGGTGTTGATCAATTTTATACAGAAGGGCTCTACAGAGAGACAATCTCAGTCACAATGCGAGTGGACATTAGTCTGTGCAACCGTGAGAAAATATTATGTGATATGTGAATGACCTGATCTAAACTCATAACCCGTTTAAAAACAATCAAATGTAAAGACTCTCAACTGTGCCTACATGTATATAACGTGACATTATGCACTGCATTTAGCTGCTTTTCATGCCTAGGCTGTGGCAGATCATGACAGTTAGAAATGTTCTGGGCATGTCCATGAGCTCCCGCTTCTCAGTTGGTTGAGGCACATGCAGAGCTGGAAGCCAGGGAGGCGCAGGTAGGGCTGGAAGCCCAGTGGTTTCCTTGGACAAGGCAGGGATCTCAGAGGCGGCCATCTTGGACGAAGCAGGGAGCCTGGCAGGTTCGGAAACAGCCTCTAGTGCAGACGAAAAGCACACACAGCAGGGCAGCAGCCACCACCGGCAAAGTGGACTTCAAGAGCTGAAGCTCAGTAATGGACATCTCAGGGACCACGGAACTTGGGACCGCTGGTGAGGCGGCCATCTTGTGAGCAGCCTCTGGTGAGGAGGCCATCTTGAGAGCGGCCGCTGGTGAGGAGGCCATGATGATCGGGCTAGCCACCACTAACTTAGGGCAAGCAGGCCTCTGTGACGGTCTGAATTTGTTGCCCCACCCCGAAAAAAGTCTTAAGGGAATCGTCCATCTCCACCTTTCCAATGGTGAGGAGACCAAACATACGCCAGAGCATATTACAAATATCTATTCAAAGGCCCTCAAGATCCATCACGGCCAAATTTAGTTTGCAGTAGTTGCCAGAGTCCATAACAGAAAAAGTAAATGAACACAAAATCCGAGACGTTTGTGGAATTTGTAATGTCCAAAAATACCTTAAAGTGGTCCTCTAGGATGAGGGATCCATAGTATTCAGTCCTTCTGTAACCGGGATTATTCCTGGCAGGAAGCGGGGCCACATGCAGTATTAGATTTTTTTTCAACAAACAAAGTACAACCCCCCCCCCAAAAAACTAAGAAACAAGGAACTAAAGTAATAAAATAACAGGGACACCAAAACTACATAAAAAAAAAAGACTTACACTTGACAACTGAAACGCAAGGGTTTAAATACAGAGAACTTTACAAGATTACAAGGCACACCTGGGGAAGACTAATTAACCCCAAAAACTACAACGGACTACAAACACATGACACAGACAGGAAGTAGCTAAAAATCCAACATGACAGGGGAAATATTGAACAGATCATGACAGTTAGAAACGTTTCGAGCATGTCCGTGAGCTCCCACTTCTCATTTTTTTGTGATTGGTCACACGCTCAGGGTTGCGTTTCCCACAAGCATAGTTAGCCAACTATTCTAAATCCATCATTCGAAATATTCAAATTAAATTTTACATCTTTTAGTTTGTCAAGAAAATAGAAGCATTTTTTTTTTAAGTGCACACATCAAAAGAATCAAACATCACTGCAACTCACCAATCTGGGCTTTATTGCAGAGTGGCCAGACTCAAGCCTTTAGTCAGTGAAGAAACATGAATATATGCAAAAATGTACTTCAACAAATCTTTCAAACTGTGTGAAACAAGATTCTCTGGTCTGATGAATCTCAGTTTCATGCATCATGTCTGGATAACACAAGGCATTGCTAAACACCTGTACAATACCATCTCAAAACTAAAGTGTGGTGGAAACGGCATCATGATGTGGGGGTGTTTTTCAACTGCAGGGACTGGGGCATTTGTCAGAGTAGAAGATAAGCTCAACGGCACAAAATACAGAGAAAATGATAATGAAAACCGTTTAATATTTGACCTGTGGTTCTCTCTTTATCTCAAATTTGTGCTTTCACTGTGTGTGTGTGCGAGTGTGTTTGCGTGTGTGCGTCTATGTCAATGTGTGTAAGTACATATGCATATTGTGTGTGTGGAGCATTCGTATGTCTATCTTTTGTTGTTTTCACCTTTTTCTTGTTTTTACAGGTATATGTTAGTTGTTTTACTTGTATTCAATGTGTCTCATGTACAGCTGCTTTGTAACAATGAAAATTGTAAAAAGCGCTATATAAATAAAGTTGAGTTGAGTTGTCCTTGAGTGGCCCAGCTAGTGCTTGGGCTTGAACCCAACTGAACATCTCTGTAGAAACCTGAAAATGTCTGTCTGTCTACTGATAATCTCCATCCAACCTGACAAGAGTTTGGAAGAAAATGGCCAAATGCAGAGGTGTAAAGCTTGTTACAACATACCCAAAAAGATTTGAGTCTGTTAATGTGCTTTAACCATCTATTGAGTTAAGGGTATGAATAATTATTCAATGTACATATTATAATTATTATTTTAATACATTTGCAAAGTTTTAAGTCACAAATCAGTTTTTTGATGTTTTTTTAAGTAGTTTAAGATAAGGCAGCAACATAACAAAATGTGAATTAAATTAATACTCTTGAATGGCACTGTATGCAACATCATCAACTATGTTGTTGAAACAACGTGGTTGGTTACTATGTTAAACAAAGTTAATATGTTTGGGGAAAAAGTCATGAGTAGCTAGTCAGTTTCTCAAATGATGCGTCATACTATGGTGGTTAACCAGGGAGTTATGTTGTTTTCGGGAAACGCACCCCAGATCGTGTTTTGACCATAACGTTTTTGGTTCCCTTTCGGTTCTTTTGGGAACCAAAAAGTAAGGTTCTAAGACTGTTCTTTTCAGGATTTATTTTTGTAACCATAAAATATTGTTACTAAACATTGCAGGTATTTTTTTAAATAATTTTTAGATTTTTAGATAACTTATACGTTACCTGATGATGATGTTAAGGTTATTAGTTTGCATGCTCTTCTTCAGTATTCGTGCCATGCATGGGCCACTTATAACACACCAAAGACACAGAAAAACACGTATTCGTGCCATAGGGCCCCTTCGAGTATTGTAACTTTGTAGATCTTGTTTACACTTTAACAACAACTTGTCACACTAACTAAATTATAAAAAAGTGAATAGCAATATTATAACTCAGTGGTCAGAATGGCCACACGTGGCTCTTTTCAAAAATCATGTGGCTCGCATGGTATCCTACCCTTCACCAACATTTGATCATTAAAAACATAATATATATGAATATTTCAGGTTGTCCTGACCAATACGTGCTTGCAGTGCTATGACAAGACGTCATGTCGCTAGGAGGCGCTCTTTTGGAATTATGTGCCTACTCTTAGACAGGTGGACCCCACAGATTTCCATTATATGAAGCAGAGAGGGCTGGGGATTTAGCAAACAATCTTCATGTCACCTACATCTTGGATGGGCTGCTTGGGGTGAGTAAATACACAGCAAATTGGAGTTTTTGGGTGAACTATCCCATTAAAGACACCCCCAAAAAAGACACACTGTTTTCAGTTTAGTCTTCTGTCAAACAAATACATATATTCACTATCCCATTTCTTTAACAAGCCTTACACTGTTTAGTCTGCCCTCAGAGTGCTGTAATCCTCTCAGACCGCAGTCCATGCCCTCAAGCGGGACAGCGTGCCCACTGACCTGACAATTTCCCTGAACTCCCTTTACAGCCTCACCAACGCTTTCCCAATCTTTTTATGCTTTCCCTTGAGCATTGTTTTTTAAGAGCTAAAGAAAAACAGATCAGAGCTGATTTTTCTTCCTGTAAACAGTAAAAGATATAAATAAAGTTTTTTTTTTAGTAGGCTATCTGTGACTAACCAGCCTTCACACTTTAACAGATTACCAGAAGCCCTTGTTTTCACCATGAAAATATACATATAATAACCGAAATGAGCTATTCCAGTAAACACCAATGACAAACACAAATGTATGATTGCTACTCTACAAAACACAATTGACCCTTCACAAGCAGTTTGATTGACAGGCGATCTGACCAATCATAACGCAGATAGTATGTGTCCCTGTGTCTGACCCTCATTTTGTCCAACAAACCTGCCGTAGTAGAGCTTTGCTGATTAATATGAAAAAAAAAAAAATCGTAAACGGAGAGATATATACCAAGATTTAATGGATGTTTACAGGATAAATGACAACCAAGTTTTAAAAATCATTCTAAATGAAGAAGCTTAGCGGAGTATTCACATCACAACTATACAAATACAGATCCGGGACACGAAATTGTTGGAATCATTAATGTATGAGCATTCGGGAAGTGTTGTTTTAAGGCGGAATATAATACTTATTAATATTACTTACATTATATACATATAAAAAATATGAGCAAGCTGGCAAGATATGCTTTGCATCCCTGTGATCTGATCTGAGAACTGCATTTGCAGTGGCATTTTAAAGGAAATAAGTTTTCAGCAATGAAGTTATAAAGCAACAGCTGTTGTCACGGTTAGACAAGGAGAGAACCCAAACGCAGACAGACAGATGGTTGAGGGGTATTAACACGGGTATTTATTAACAATAAATAAGACAAAAGGACAAAACAAAACCCACGAGGGGAAAACAATACAGGATAAATAACAAAAGACTCTGACTCACTAGACTAGAAAATAACACAGGGTACAGTTTGTTGTATTTAACTAACACTTACTAAGACTGGACAGGATCTTTGACGGGTACAAGGTATCAACACAAGGTATATCCACAATGAACAGCCACATCAAACAATGAGCGAGCACAGGACAATGGACACGAGGATGTTTTAAAGGGAGACAGACAAAGGATAATTAACAAGTAACAGGTGCTGGGGATTAAGCACTCAGGGAAGGCTGACGAGGAACGAGAGGGGCGGAGCCATAGACGAGACACGAGAAGACGCATGACAGCCAATATCAAAGCCTTGCCATGTCCTTCTCACACAAAACACGTGATACTATCATGGTTCTACCCCAAGGCTGGAAAAGTCTGAACAGAAATGGGAGAACCATGACAGCTGTACTGTGTTTGTTGTATTTAACAAAGTACAGTACATTGAGACACCGATGGACTGTTATTCTTTTCTGTACCGCACTAATACTTTTACTTTCATTTTCACAAAGAAGGATCACAGCCGATATTAAGTAAATATAAACACTTAATACACCACATTTAGGTTAGCTATACATCCATTTGTGTGACAGTAGTAGCCTACTGCATCGCGCGAGTTTGGAATTAACATAACGTTATCGTCTGCTGGTGTGGATGCAAATTTGGGTATAATTATTGTTACAGTTATCTCAAATCCTGAATATAATCCTCGAATGCATATTGCAGACTTTTCTCTGAAATCAGGGTGTAATTGTTCCCCAGGGAGTTCACAAATTTACATACGGAGGAAATGGCTGATACTGAAAGCTTGTCGGACATAGCAACAGGAACCAAGAGGGACGCGGTTTTGTGAAGAGTCAATTAAACAGATACATGCCACTCGTTTCTCCATGTAATGCTGGACAAGAAAGTCAATGGCATAGATGGATTGGCCATCTGGCAATTTCAAAAACCCTTTTTTAATTTGTAATATATATTTTTTATAAGTATATTTTTTACAGGGTCACAGCGCAATGTTGTTGAGGTCATTCCTCAATGTGAGAGGGCAAAACGCTGAAATTTTAGTCGCATCAAGCTGTCAACCTCCCCTGCTCTGAATTATTCACCATTCCTCCTCATTAACTTCAGAGAATCAAATAAAACTACATTTAGACATTGTGTTATGCTTTTATTGCATATGTGTGAGGGGGAAAAGATCGCATCATGCTGTCAAACACGTTTTTTTCACACCGAGTGAATCCTCAATCATCTTTTATAGTTTCCTTCAAAGCATGAGATTGAAGCCTGTGGCTGTGTGGACAGTGCTCCAGACATGTAGTGCAACTGCTCGTCAGGCAACCCAAGTGCGAGTCCCATCTAGAGGAACTTTTCGGGCCCCACCCCCTTCTCTATCCCACTTTGCAAAAAAAACACAAAAACAAAAACGTCCCACATTTTGCTCTAAAGCCCAAGACTGGTTGCCGCAGGGCTGACCCTGGTCAGTACCTGGATGGGAGACCTGCTGGGAAAGCTAGGTTTCTGCTGGAAGAGGGGTTATGGAGACCAGCAGGGGGTGCGCACCCTGTGGTCTATGTGAGTCCTAATGCCCCAGTATAGTGACAGGGACACTATTCCGTCAAAAAGCACAGTTAAACTGAGGTCCTGAAAAATCATATCCCATCGCCCAGTCACCTCTATATATCACGGCCTCCAAATCATTCCCATATGTGTGTGGTGGAGGTTCTGGCGCAATATGGCTGCCGTCGCATCATCCAGGAGGATGCTGCACATTGGTGGTGGTTGAGGAGACTCCCCCTTCCATGTATAGCGCTTTGAGTATCCAGAAAAGTGCTATATAAATGTAACAAATTATTATTATTAATAATATTATTAAATAAAAGTTATACAATCTACATTGTCAGTAAAATTCTTCAGAGGTTTTGCTCATTCATGTATTTAACTTTAAATGAATGTATTGCAAATTGTTATTGTTGTACTGTGGTAGGCAGTACTAGCTGTACTAGTGTTCAATAGCATTGCTGGTGCCATGCCATGAACCCTGCCCCCACATCAAACAGCATCAAACCGAACTGAACTGTGGCTCTAAACCGTGACCGGAACCGAACCGTAGAATTGGTGTATCGTTACAACCCTTCTTAGCATCGTAGAATAGACTCTATGAATGATCGCTTCCGCTTTTTATCTCATTCTGCCCAGTCACATTCGTCACATAGGGAACAAGGACTTTTTCACTTAAGATGCACCTAGGATTACGGTCAACGAAGTGAGTCAATTATTCAATTATTCAAACACTACATCATATATTGACAACCAAAAAGTGAAAAGGCTTCAGGATATACGTTTCAAGCTTCATCCATAAATACAATAAAAAACTAAATAAACTTGCAAAACTTTAGGCTTGATTACAGAGGCAGTCAACAATGCTGAGGTATAGTAATGTTAGTTTGTTCAAATTTGCATAACATAACATAATGTTAGAGTGAGCAGAAGTAAGCAGTATCTAAAATCTATCCTGAGCTTTGTGAAGAGAGTCTGAGTAATTCATTCAGTATGTTTGAGTGTAAAAAAATACCATATAAATTCCACAAGTCAGTCTCTTCTCAAATTTCGAGGTCTACGAGCGCAGACATCTGATCTGATAGATCTTCTATATCATCTCTCTGTCTTTCTTTCATTTTAAAGATGGTATGCATTCGTAAGCCTGATAGCTATTGTGTCTTTAGCATGATGTATTACCATCAATAGTTCTTGTAGCTTAGTTAGTGAGTGTAAGAAGGACTTAAGGTATGGGTTTAATTCCCAGGGAACACGCGTACTAATCAAATGTATAGCTTCAATACACTGTAAGTGCTTGATATGATTGTGGGGACTTGCAGAAAGACTACAAACCTACAGTGGTGTGAAAAAGTATATGCCTCTTTTCGGAATTTTAGTTTTTTTTTCATATTTGTCATGCTTAAATGATTCAGATCATCAAACTTATTTTTTAATTACTCAAAGAAAATACAAAATGCAGTTTTTAAATGATGGTTTAAAAAACTATCTAAAGAAAAAACTAATCTCAAGAAATTCAAGAACAGATGAGTTATATTGAAATTAAATTGAAATGTGTCAATCTAGAAAGGGTTACGAAGCCATTTCTAAGGCTTTGGGACTCCAGCGAACCACAGTGAGAGCCATTATCCACAAATGAAGAAATCATGGAACAGTGGTAAACTGTCCCAGAAGTGGCCGGCCTACCAAAATTACTCCAAGAGCACAACAACGACTCATCCAGGAGGACAAAAAAGATCCCAGAACAACATCTAAAGAACTGCAGGCCTTTCTTGCTTCAGTTAAGGTCAGTGTTCATGATTCTACAATAGGAAAGAGACTTTGCAAAAATGGCATCTATGGGAGAGTTCCAAGGCGAAAACCACTGCTGACCAAAAAAGAACACAAAGGCTAGTCTCACATTTGCTAAAGAACATCTTGATATTACCCAAAACTTTTGGGCAAATATTCTGTAGACTGTGTAGACAAAGGTTGAACTTTTTGGAAGGTGGGCTTATAAAAAGAACATCATACCAACAGTCAAACATGGTGGAGGTAGTGTGATGTTCTAGGGCTGCTTTGCAGCTTCAGGACCTGGACGCCTGGGCATAACTGATGGAACTATGAATTCGTCTTGGTTCCGTATGTAACCTCAGTTCCCTGATGGAGGGAACGAGACGTTGTGTCGAGAATGACAGAGTGGGTTCGCCCTTGAGAACCAATCAACTTTGACTACAATAGAAAAGGCCAATGAAATTTGGCGAATGAAATTTGCATGCCGGTCTCTGCCCCCGGATGTCCGGTATAAAAGGAAGCCACAGATGTCACAGCCCGGGTAGCAGACGAAATAGTGGCTGGTTCTCGTAGGAAGACAGCCACCCGTGACCGCAACTTCTGAATGACAATCTGCCCGCAGTGCGGGCAAGATGTGTCAACAAACGCTGCTTCAGCGTGCTGGACGCCCAGACACCTAATGCAGCGATCGTGTCCATCCCCCTCCTCGATGAGGGTGCCGCACCCAAGAGAACAGCGGGACATGCCGCACTGGAGAATGCTCAGTCCTGAAAAGGACCTTTTTAGAAAAAATCTCTAACACTTCTGGAACCACTGAGACGCCCAGGGGAAGGTCGCTGCCGGTAGGGACGATCCGCTGCTCTACGTCGTAGATCCGGCAATGTAAAAGAGGAAGAATTCATTGAATTCCTTCTGGTCGTAGTCATGAGCGAAGGCTCTGAAGAACAAAAGGTAAATGAATGCTGCACGCCGGCTTCTTTTTATACCGGACATCCAGGGGCGGAGACCGGCATGCAAATTTCATTCGCCAAATTTCATTGGCCTTTTCTATAGAAGTCAGAGTTGATTGGTTCTCAAGGGCGAACCCCATCTGTCATTCTCGACACAACGTCGAGAGGCCGACAGAAAGAGAACTGCGCTTTACCAAGAAATCCTAAAAGAGAATGTCCCGCCATCGGTTTGTGACCACAAGCTTAAATGCAGTTGGGTGATGCAGTGGGACAATGATCCAAAACACTCCAGCAAGTCCACCTCTGAATGGCTAAACAAATCTATATGAAGGTTTTGGAGTAGCCAGTCAAAGTCCGGACTTAAATCCAATTGAAATGCTGTGGCATGACCTTAAAAAGGCTGTTCATGATCAAAGACCCTACAATGTGGCTGAATTAAAACAATTATGCAAAGAAGAGTGGGCCAAAATTCCTCCAAAGCGATGTGGAAGACTTTCCCAAAGGCTTGATTGCAGTTGTTGCAGCCAAGGATGGCACAACTTGTTATTAGGTTTAGGGGGCAATTACTTTTTCACATAGCGTCGGAAATGTTTGGATTATTTTTTCCCTTAATAAACCAATTCAAAAACTACATTTTGTATTTACTGTGGTTTTCTTTGTGTAACATAAAATTTTGTTTGATTATCTGGATCACTTAAGCATGACAAATATTCAAAAAAATCAGGAAGGGGGCAAATACTTTTTCACACCACTGTATATTAAAGACAGACAATGGGGAAATCTTTAACACAGAAGATAAATAAACATTGCAGAGAACAGCTGTATATTAAAAACAGATATCTAGAGATCAGATTATAAACTTGACAGGTGTGTTATTAGGTGGTGATTATAGGGTTTGTTTTAAATCAGCCCAGCTCGTTTCACTTTCTGTTAGACTCACACTTTACTGTAGCGACACAAAGTGGCGCGTCAAAAGTAAATCCCAGCGCGCTGCATTGATTTAAACTTGAGTAAATTAGCGCCTTTACCTCATTAACAACAGCTTTAAACAGGGGTTAAACTTCAGAAATACATATGATGCTTCATTTAAATCTCAGATCCTTTTGATCATTTTATATTAGATTCATTTATATAGATAAGTGGGAGGGACATTTGACGTAAAATGACTACATTAAATTCTTAAAGAACAAGCTGAATGTAAAGATCGGGAATCATGCTATGTCATGAATTCTGACTTCTTCACTCTGTTAAACGTGCTGGCTTCTCATGCTTAACATGTTCAACTTGTTAAAAAACTAGTTGGACGTATGATGTAGTATTTCTGTGCTTGAGACACTCCCTCAGCACTCCAACTTGTTTCGGAAAGCTTTTTTAAAAGTCTGGATCCTTTTTTGTAACAGGGATCATATTCATCTTATTGGGCAATCCTCCCAGAAAAGCATGGCAAGGCGAAAGAAAGAGCCCGCCCACGCACCAACCTACGAGCGAGACCAATGTTCACTGTTAATTATTATAGTTAACTATCGATGTCAATAACAGGCGTAACTTGCACTACTAAGTGTGACCCAGTGTGTGAAAACCAGGCTAAAAATCGAGTTATTAGTGACGAGCGTCAGAGTTTGATTTTAGCCATTTATTTCAATATGATTTACTGTAAGTCTTTGAGATAGCCTTAGTCAAACTATATCAAAATCTAAAGATTATACTTTCACAAGATATTCTGAAGGATGATTTTATGAAGAACATTTGGTGGGTTTTCGCAAGCAGGTTCACATTTTGTAATGAACAACGTTTTATTTTAGAAATTATTTAATGATCGAATAGTTCTGGTATGAAAGTGAAAATGTGAAAATGGCATGGAAAGGCTTATTTAGTAGGTACCTTTGTTTCTGTTAATGATTTTAATTGTTATATAGCATTTTAATTGTTATATTACATTTGCTGTTTGCATGTTGTCAGTAGTTTTTTTATTTACAAATATTAATTATCAGACTTCTATTAAGAGCGCATTCTCCTAAAGCAACAGAGCCTTAAACATACATATATCAAAATTTAAAATAAATGGTCTGATAAAAGATCATATCTTTTATACAGTATATCCAACTGGGCTAAATTGATTAAATATTTATTTATTTTCAAAAAACATATTGTCCGGACCTCTGTTTGGAAGAAAATATATAGAACGGACCTCTTAGAACTTTAATTGAGTACCCCTGCTCTATGCATTTGTGAGTGTGGTGGTGCTCATGGGTTGTCGATCTGGTACGGATGAGTAGGCTGGGGAGGGGTCAGAGTAAACTGACTACAAAAAACTAGACGACACCACTGGATAGTTCACCCAAAATTAAAATTATTGCACCCACCATTAACCATAAAAATGTATTTGCTCTGTTTAACACAAAGAAAGATATTTGCGAGAATGTTATCAATTTTAGCATTTTCATATCTGGAACATCATTTTCTACCATAGTAGAAAAGAAAGGTTGTGTATTTTTTTGTTCTGTTGAACACAAAATTAGATACTTTAAAGAATTTAGGAAAGCAGAACAAAGTAATTTATTCAGGTTTGAAACAACTTGAGGGTAAGTAAATGATGACAGAATTTTCATTTTTGGGTGAACAATCCCTTTAGGCTATTTAACTGCTGTCAGGGTGAACAGAGTAATGTGAGAAGAAGAAATAAGGAGTGTAATTAAATCTATTTGAAATGTGGTTAATCTCCGTCATTCTACACCTCTAGTGTCCAACCGACTGATGTGTGATAATTGAATTTTTACTTCAGCAAAAAAACATTTACACTGACACTCGATATGCTTTGCCATCAAGACAACAAATAGCATTGTCTAGAGCAGGCGTAAATTGTACACCTGCAGTCACAGAGAAGGTGCTGCAACAAAGGATAATAGCAAGAGAGCCTGTGTAAATTATGACTCATGAAACATTCCCTCACTTCAAACACCTCTCATTATCCAGTGCATTTAAAGCCATTAAGCAGGATTTGGTTTATTGCCTTGAAAGAGGTTTAGGTGAAATTAAAGGACACCGGAGTAATATGAACCTAATACATTGTCTCAGAAATCTTACCACAAATTAAAATAGTTATCAGGGAATGTAAATATCTCATCCATGCTAAATTACAGCAATGGTATCTTAATTTATGAAGTACATTCCCAGAATTTCCGCAATTATGAAGTGAATTTTCTTTAGCTTTCCATGAAACATGCTTTCCATCATTCACATCATTCTTTGTAAAGCCTTGTGTACTTAAGTGTTATGCATTAATGATTTAAATTGTAGTAATCAACTCCAATCCATTGTAATCATCAAATCCAGACAGTATCCATTACTTCTTTTATTTACCAACAATGCAGTGCACTTTTGCAGTGGCTACAGTTGTGTTTTTGCGTGCTTGTTTAATTTCATTTATTGGCCTCAAGTATGCCCCAGTCCCTGCATACAAAGATTTACATTTATTTTCGAGTTAGATTTAAACTTAAACTTCACTCATAAATGAAAACTCACCCTGGTCACCAGCAAAACACAAAAAATATATTTTGAACAAAGCTGGTAACTAAACAGCACTGAACCCCATTCACTTCTATTGCATGGACACAAAACCAATGCAAGTTAATGGGGTCCAGTTCCCAACATTTTTCAAAACATCTTCTTTTGTGTTCTGCGGAAGAAAGAAAGCCATAGACTGCAGGCTAGAAATGACAAGAAGGTGAGTAAATGATGACAGAATTTGTATTTTAACTTTAAGGGAAAAATATTGAACTGAAGCTCACGCTTAAAAACAAAACAAAAAAAACATGACATACTGTGGACCAATGGGACTTTCTGAGAGGCCAAATCAGTTTTATTTTTCAAAACCGACTTTAATGTATCATAAAGTTCAATTTAAATAATGTGTTATAAATAGTAATCTAATCTAAAATTATTTATCAGCTCATTGAAAAAAAAAATGTCTTCTCATTTGTAATTGGGTTTGGACGAAAGGGTCAGCTAAATTATTAAATGTAATGTAAATGTATATTTACACCAGACGAAGTGAAAATGTAAATAGCTTGTATTCTAGTCAAACTGTTCAAGCATTTATTTATACAGAATTAAACTTCATCAATAATAAATTCTCGAAGTCACCCTTACCTGCAGGTGTGTGAATGACGCAGTTATCTGAGTGATGTGCAGCGCGAGGCAGCGTGAGACGCAGCGCGCGCTCTCGATTTTCTCCAGAGTTTGTGCGTCTTCAGTCTTGCGGGTAACAGTCACGTCAAACACACAGAAGAGCAAAAAACAGCAGATCTTCCTCATAAACATCATCTTCTTCTTCATCCCCTGCAGTTCTCACAGCCTTCACGTGTGTTATTCTGCGTGTGTCCTGGTGAATGAGAGCTGTGCGTGTGTTTGAGAGATGCGCGCTCCCGAACACGCCCCCATCACGCACATACAAAAGTGTGATTTTCAAGTGTCTGTCAGATTTGGGAATTGAGTCCAGAGTAAAGTGAGAAACTTTCTTTAGGTCAAATTTACTTAACGCATGCGGTAAGCAGTGTGTCTACTAATATGTAAGGTGATAGTTTACCAAAACTATAGTGCTATATTGTGCACTAAACGTGTGTAGTCCTGAAGAATGATTTATGAAATCGTAAGCCTACTATTATTCTTAGTTTCTTTCTTATTTTTCTTGTTTTCTTCCCTTTATGTTCATTTGGCAACAGTTTGTTTTGTTTAAAAAGTATTACAAGTTGGGTAAAAGCATATAAGAGAAAGGTCATTAATAAGGTTGTCATTAACTAGCCTATTTATACTGCACTCCTAGCTGTATAGAAACATTAAAGACAAACCCCTCAACCTTTCCTGCTTTATCAATTCATCCATTCATGGAAAAACAGACACTTAAAAATAAAGGTGATTCATGATGCATTGAAGAAAACGTTTTGTCTGTATAGTTCAGTAAAGAACCTTTAACATCTGTGTTTTTTACAAGGTTAATTGTGGCGGAAAAGGGTTCCTTAGCTTATAAAAGGTAATGATTCTTAAAAGATCATTTGAATAAATGTTTTTTCGAAAACTAAACATCGCTGTAAAGAACCTAACATCACAAATACACTTGAAATACCATTAACATATAAACTTGGAGGGTAAAATATAATTACTTGAATTTTATGTTTTATTCTTACATCTTATTTTACAATCTTACATAGATTTATGTTTCTGTTTTTGATCAAATAACATTCCACTTCCAGAAGTGTTGTTGTGTACTGTGTTTTCAATAATATTGCTTTATACCAGCGCCATCATGTGGCCTGATTAAGTATAACTATTGCAGATTGAGCAAATAATCTACATTCTATGAATTAATTTAAGGATTTGTGTTATTCAAATAAAATACACAAGATACTACAAGAAAAAATTTGATATGAATAAATATAAGTAAATGTTAGTAATATGTACAGGTGCTCAACGTAACCCAAACCTATGACACGCACATGCTATTTGCACTGCAGCTGTATGAGGATCAACCTGTTAATCTTTATCAAACCTGATTCCAAAGTCACATTTATCTCCCTATATACACGGATACTCAGCTGAATGAGGTTTTACTGGTTATCTTTTGCAAGACCCGGATCGCAATAAGAAAGTAAGATGTTGTCTCTGATTTGGATTATTCTGACCACAAACCTTTTTTGTGTCACTGGGACACATTTAATGCACATTCCCTGTGACGACAAGGTCGTGGAGAAGTTGTCCCGACTGGCCACCACGTACATAAATGAGGACCGAAAAACAGGTTACAAATTTGCCCTTAATAGAATCTCAAACGTCCAGGCACATCCACAGGTTGGTAAACTGTTATTTTTTTCAAGTGAAAAGGAAACCACGACATTAAAAAATTATTAGATTAATTATTCATATTGTAAAATGTTTATATTTTCAGAGACCGAAAATTATATCATTCATAAGAGTTTTTTATTTTATCGATATCACTTCACTTTGTTGTGCCATAGGGTCCAGCTGGAAAAGTCTATTATTTGGATTTAGATGTTCTAGAGACCAAGTGTCATGTCCTGAGTCCAAAATCATGGAAGAAATGTCCTTTACGACCTTTTATGGAAACAGTAAGACTTCAGACCCTTACTCCTCACAGATATGATTTGCTTCTATTAAACGGGTAATGTATAAAATGAGGATAAAATGTAATGCCTCTGGTTCAGAGAATATAAATGTTGTTATATCTCTGTAATGTTTCTCTGTAGGTATTGATCAAATGTTGAGGATTAACCAGAACTGTGTGTGTGTGTAAAACATATAGCCAAAATCATATATTTTGCGTTCAAATTGTTTATTAATTTGCTTCTGGGTTTAACATCAATATTCAAGGTTATATTAAGTATTTTTATGGAAGTGCTATTGCATGATAAACAAAAGTGATACTTTACACAGTAATGTTTAGCGGAATCTCTCCGAGATCAGAAAAGTCAATGTGTGTTTCTTGTGTTGAAGCAAATCTCTGGAAACTGTAACACTACGGTACTACATTCACCTGAGGGCTTCTCTTATCTTTACAGCTATGACTGCACGTTGTTTCCAGGTCAACATTTTATTCCTCTTTAATGAGTTCAATGCATACTAGAAAGTAAAGTCAACAAAAGCACCAACTTTATAGTTTATTTAACAGAGATCTTTGGGGAAGGTGCGATGTACAGTATTTATAGTCATAGTTGCTAAGTTTAAAAAACTGAATGATCATGTTTATATTGATAAGACTCACTCACACATTGATTCATTCTTGGAAACTGTGAATCATGTGATACTGTATTTATCCATATTGTGCACATCATTTTGTATCACAATTCACTTCTATTTTCCTAAGACCCTCCAGAGAAGTTACAGTTGACCTGTCCCGACTGCCCTCTGCTGCTGCCTGCAGACAGTGAGGAAGCCATGTTGAGTGCTCGGACGACCCTCCTTAAATATAACAGACAAAGCACACTTCCTGTCAGTTTCACTGTGGACACCATTACCCGAGCATCCCATCAGGTTACAATGGACCCCAAATAAGTATTCATTATACTGTGTCATTTTTTTCAAAGTTCCTGTTGCAAGAAATGAAGGCCTGGTTTCATAGACGAAGCTTGAGCATAATCCCTGACTAAAAGTAATATTTGAGCTGTCTTAACTAAAAATAACCTGCATATCAGAGCCATTGTTTTGTCTCAAAATGCACAACAGTACTGTTTTTCTCCAAGACAGTTTTATAAAAAGAGACTTAAAGGGATATTCCAGCCAAAAATGACAATTCTGTAATCATTTGCTCACCCTCAAGTTGTTCCAAACCTGTATACATTTCTTTGTTCTGTTGAACACAAAAGAAGATATATTTCTTTCAAAGGTCTTCTTTTATGTTTAGCAGAACAAAGTGATTTCTACAGGTTTGGAACAACTTGAGGGCGAGTAAACGATGTCAGAATTTTCATTTTTGTGAACTATCGCTTTAAATATCGGGTATCTGTGACAATTGGCCCGATCTGACATCAAATTTCTGTTAGATGATGTAAAAGTTTACGGAGATGCTGGCTCTTAAACGCCTTTGCACCCCAGCTGTGCTGTGCGCAGTGTGTGACAATATATGCTAGCAATGTGCTCTGGTGAACAAGCTCACATATGGAGCAGAGAGCAGCGAACAGCATAGAGTAAGCAACAACATCCCCGATTAAGAGGTATTTTTACAACAGCTATGAAAACAAGTTCCACCGCTGTTTGTAATATATGCCAAGTAAATGTTCCGAGGGGTGGTGATAAAACTTCTAATTATACTACATATTTAATTGAGATATCATCCCAGAGACCACATTATAAACTAAACGGTTATACAGAGACTTTGTTATCTATTTTAGGGATGTGGGAGACTAGTCGTTTGAACGGTACAGCTCCTACTTGTCGACACTGAAAACAACAGTAGATTACACAATGTACCTTAAATAAATCAAATGACTTTCATCTTAATGTTTTGTTTAAAAATATTTTAAATAACATCCTAAAACAATATTGTATCAATGTTCAAAGTAAGGAAGGAAGAAAGCGGGAATCGGCGAAGGTTAAATCAACTTTAATAAAATTAACAACAACAAAACTAAAGTAAAGTGCCGACAGCTTCCTCATGGTCGACTGCCGGCCACACAAACATAACATAAAATCCAGGCCTGGTTTTCGCTCATCCTTCACTGCTGTCGCTCCTCCTCTTATGCTGCCGGAGTTCCTCCGTGAGAGATGCGAGACCGGTGCAATGCGCAGCTGACGTTTATTATCACTCGCGTCACCGGCCTCGCGCCGTTCCCTCCTGGCCCTCTTCCCGCTCTGCTTGTCACATACCCCCATTGCCCCTCGCAGGCCAGGAGCCCACCTCGACCCAGGAGCACGGCAGCGAGCTCTACGTCCCACCTGATGTATACTTGCTCCAGCACCACCGCCTCGGGCAGCCACTTGCGGTCTTCACTCTTCACAGGAAATACATTTTAGATATCTTAGATGAGCCTTCAAAAATGTTTTTACTTGGTTTTATCCCGTCTTTACTCGTAAAAGGCAAACTCTAACAACAAACTTTTTTCTATCTAACAAAGTGCAACAGATTTTTCAGTAAAATTTTGTTTCTCTTTCTCAGAAATCCCCTGTTTCCGCTAGTTTTGTCGAGTACACCATTCAGGAATGTTCCATCAGTCCTTTCCCAGAGGTTCTGTGTGAGCCTGGACACAAAGGAAAAGACGTGAGTTACTGTCATTGGGCTTTATCAATAAATAACTTGCTTGAACTGCATAATTTTGCTATGCATTTATTATGTTTTTTTATCAGATTATGCCCACCAATTTTAAGATCGCGTATCACAGGCAGTTTCTGGCATTCTCATATTAATCTCGAGTGCCTATACTGTACTATTGCATATCGTATCAGTGAAGAGTATTTAAATTGATCAAATTTATAAAAAATAGATACAGCTGTTTGACAGAGAAACACAAGCTGCTAGAGGTGGGAGTAGTGGGTAAAGTGGGATGGAACTACAGCACGAGCAAGCAATACATTCTCACATATGATCCCTTTCATGTTTTGTAAATTATGCACGTACACGCCGATTGCCAACAGAAGATCATCTTGATGGTAAGCAGGTATCGCTCGTCGGTTGGCTTGTGGGCATGCTCTCTCTTTCACCTTATCAGGCTTTTCCGGGGAATGTGACGACACAGGGATCCAGAATTATAAAAAACTTTCTGAAACAGGTCGGAGTGCCGGGGGAGCATATTAAGTACAGAAATACTACGTCATACGGCCAACTCATTTTTCTAACAAGTTAGCCATGTTAAACTTGAGAAGCCAGTATGTTTCACAGTGTAAAGAAGTCAGAATGCATGACATAGCATGATACCCCGATTGTAACGAGGTTCAATTAAAAGGAAGGAAGGAGGCGGGAACCGGCTAACCTTTAAATAAAGTTTTAATCAAATAATAACACTGAACATAAACAGCCGGCAGCCCCTCACGGACGACTGCCAGTGAAATAAAACAAACCACGACTAAAATCCAGGCCTGGTCCTCTCTCATCAGCAGTCCCGTCGCTCGTCCTCTTATGCTCCCAATCTCCTCCGTGAGATATGCGGGACCGGTGTGCGCACAGCTGATTCAAACTATCAATCACGCCACCGGCCCCGCCTCACGGCTCTCGTCACTTCTTCCTAACCACACCGATCTTTAAATTCAGCTTGCCCTTTAGAATTTAATGTAGTCATTTCATGTCAAGTGTCCCATCCACATATCTATATAAATGACTGGATTGCGCCTAAAATGCTTAACCTGCGGCAGGAAGTGAAGCCACCTGAGGCGATTGCGCCGCCATCTTGACATCCCCAACTGACAATCTAAAATAACCAGTTTAGGTCTTTCTAAATAGTGTTAAACATGTGTGTTTAAATAAATTTTTACTTCTGATGTTTTATTCCACTGTTTATGTTTTATTTGGGGGGAAGAATAGCGACGTATAGAAATCAATGCATGGAGTGTTTTGCAGTGAGTGTTTATTGCACATTGTTGTAATGGCACACGTGTATACCTGTCAGGGATGTGAAAAACATGGATTCAATTGCGGGTAATGAAGAGTTTATTCAGCGACACAACACACAGGCAAATTCACTGGAGAATCAAAAGGAGCTGGAACCGGAAACAGCATGTAGAAATCCACTTGAGGAACAGCGGATTCAGCTGAGCTGGCATACAGAGAGTCCAGAGGCCGTTGAGATGGCAGTGACAGCCGACAGAGAGTCCAGTGGCCGGTGAGCCGGCAGAACTGGCTATGGGTGGTGCTGAGTCAGGGAAGCAATTCCCAAAGGGCGCTAACAAAACAAAAATAACAAAATAACAAACTACTAGAGCTTAACCAAACTGGGAGATTTAACTAAATGGACAAGACAGATCAAAGACACGGTAATCCACAGGGGTAAAATTCCAAATGACAAGACAAGAGTTCCCTAAACCTTGCACGACAAGACTAGACTAGACTGGAGATATGGCAAATAACAGGTACGGAGCCAACCTAAGAAGATGATCGCACAAGGAGGGTGAGAAGTGACAGTGAATAAATGGGGCAAAATTATTGAACACCAGGTGAGAACACTAGAGACTTACAAGGGAATAGCAGGTGGCGGTGGGCGGGGAAATCAAACCCGCAGACGGTGAGCATGTGGAGCTGTCAAAACAACCCTAATGTGGTTGGGACATTCGCACACACACAACATAGGAGACGAAACAGACAAGTGCTTACCTTGACCCGACAATACCCTTATAAAAAATATAATAAGAAGGTGAGGATCAGTGCTCGCTGTGCCTGGTACGGACTTTGCGGGACTACATTGAGAGATCTTCCTCATTTAGGCACTTGACCAGCTGTTTGTGTGCTACAGCATAACAGTTAAAGGACGCCTTGTTTCGAAGCAGAGGTTGTCTCACTGGATATGAGGATGTGATAGCGCTGGCAGACTCCAGGTAGGGGGCGGATTGCCTTATTGGTCTTAGGGCACATTCTATGAGGGCTGTGTCTTCTTCATGGGCTTGGTCGAGAGGGCTGTGTATTTAGGACATGTGTGCAGCAGCTGGCTGGTATTTACAGAATACCTTCGCCAGATTTTACGGACTGGATGTGTCCACCCTGGCATCACAGGTGCTGTCTGCCGCTACGTGCAGCAACTAGCTGTTTTGAACATGCTATGTTCAGCTAGGTTGTAAAGGTGGTGATTGGAGGAGGAAAGGCATCTGCACCGCTTTGCTAGTGTAGTGGTATGTCCTATGTTAGTCCCCACAGGCGACTCTTAAGGCATTGCTTGAATTAGTTCTGCTTTGCAGCCTGGGACGGCGGTGCGGAGCTGATTGCACCCTTCTCCGCCTCAGTTCAACTCACCGGGTCACGCTACTAGTTTATTTGTCGTATGGGCAAGGCCCACCCGCCATTGATTTCTTGTTAGCAAATGCCCGGCTAAACCATTCACTGCTATCTTTTGCCTTCTTAACATTCTTAACATTGCTGTGTGATTGCCACACCGAGCCTAGCTCAGAATAAAGCAAATTTTGCCCAAGCCAAGAACTGTTCCTGATTGGCTCCCGGTTGCGTGGCATGCAAAGGGCTTAATGCTTGTGCTTGCGGCTACGCTGATTGGCTAAGGGGGTTTTCCTCACACATGACCTGTGATTATGCAGGGAGAGTGCTGGCTTCCACTCTTTGCTGCTCTTTTCACGCAATGTCGAGAGACCTCTCTCGAAAGAGAATGTCTCCGGTTACTATCGTAACCTCGTTTTCCCGGAAGGGACATTGCTTAAAATGCAGGGTTTGCGTGCTCATTGTACTCATTGGCCAGTTCGATTTTCATTTCTACTGGTGTTGTGCAATAAATCTTCAGTAAAGGTTTGGAGAAGGGGATTCCCTCTAGCGTTTCAAGAAATGTCTCTTTCCCTTAGACCCTCAGACTTTTCTTAGGTTTGCTTCTGAAGATGAAGCACATCACTTCTTTTAGGTCTAGCACTATCACTTCCCCCAATTTGTCAAGACTGTTGTTTCTCTGTCATTAATGATTTTTTTTGTTTTTGTGTTGTCATTTTAGCCCATTGGCTTCTGTGTTGGCTCAGTTCTTCGCAGCGATTACAGCCAGCAAGATGTGAAGGTGTCCTGTGATATATTTCGCTCGCAGGTAATCTTAATATTCTAATTTGTTAAGTGAGTTTCTGGAAGAGTCAGATGAATGAAGTTCCTGAATTAACACCTAAACATACTGAGGAAAATGGACATAAATTGTAAAGTGTTGCCAACTATTTTCAATGGAAATCCTAAATGCTAAAATCTGTCCGTGTTCATGTTTATACATCCATACAGTCAATGTGTTTTTAATCATAAATGCCCAAACACAGTCAATAAGTGCTTATTTCTTGGAAAAACTGTTTGCACATGCGTTTTTCATTCACGCGTCAGTGTGGTCTGAACTGAATGTGCTGCTTCTCCCTGCCGCTCACTGAACAGAGTAGACAAAGAGAGGTGGTCCTGCGCTGGAAAAGCAAAAACTCGCTCTCTGGGCTGTACAAGTGAATCAGAATGTATCACTAAGATGCAATGGTTTATTCAGAAAGTTGATAGATTTGTCGCTATTCGCTTTTTGAAAGTTGCTAAAGGGGTCTCAAAAGTCGCTAAATTTAGTGACAAAGTTGGCAATTTAAATTTAAATTGGGCCGAGCCATCCGGGGCGGAGCCTGGCACATAGGCTGACCGTCTCCCTCTGCTCCACGACAGTATAAATCAGCTGTTCCCCAGTATGGAGTACCTCAGAGATTGTGAATTTTTGTATGCAAATCCCGGAAGCGTGTTAACATTTTATTACTTTCGGGTTCCATCGCCCCAAAGTCTAGGGATTTTTTGATTGGATTTTTGGTAATTAACCTGAAATAAGCTCCGTGGCCAACAAAACCTCTTAATATTTGCATGTTTAATCTATGACATAAAACACACCATTTATAACCTGCTTGTAATTTTTCAACCTTTATTGTATCTCTAAAACAGCGGTTGCTAACAAGTTTCTAAAAGCGACTACTTCTTTTGGCTGGGACTTTAGGTCATCGAGCATATAAATCTCACAAATAATGCAACATGGGCACAAATGTCTGAAATCATTGATGGGGATTCATTCACAGAGGGAACACGTTTTTAATAAATTTTGAGAAAGTTCTTGGAGGATTGGTGGTGGTGACGTCAATATCAAGCGACCATGTGAAGTCTGTTTATAGCCTTGTGTTAGCTTTTTACTTCTGGCAATTGTATTTAGGCTTAAAAAATACCAAATATAGTGTTAATCAATAAAGATTGTATTGATAGACAAAACGTGTAAACATCAGAAACATTTTTTAGTCACAGATCTTATTTTTTGCTATCTTCCAAAAGTCTATGGGAAAAATGCATCTAGGTTTTCGGTCGAGTGACCCAGTGCAGCACTTACTTCTGGTTTACCCTACAAAAATACGTCATCTCTGAGGTACTGGATAAATCTCAAGTTTAAGTAAAAAATTTCCTTATTTGTCAGTGTATACACTTACATTTATAACCGGGAAAACAGAATTATATGCAACGTATATTGTTATATGGTCTATGTAACCACTTCTCGTCCGGTACACCTTGTTGTTTCAAGTCATAAGGAGCTGTCTGTGAAGAAAAGCTTGACTTCAAATTGATGTAATTTTAATCAAATTCAAGCATTTAAAGCGGTTTGTTCATGGGGTGTGATCATTTTTTTACATTAATCTACACAACATGCAAAATAATGACAAAACCAAAAAAAAAAATTGTGACAGCTTTGCAAATTTATTAAAAATAATAAACTACAATAAGTACATTGGACAAGTATTCACACCCTTAACTCAGTAGTTGGTTGAAACACCTATACAGACTCAAATATTTTTGGGTATGATGATGTGGCATCTCTGCATTTGGCAATTTTCCGACATTCTTCTCATCAGATCCTCCCAAACTTTGTCAGGTTGGATGGAGATCATCAGTAGATAGACATTTTCAGGTTTCTACAGAGATGTTTAGTTGGGTTCAAGCCCAAGCACTAGCTGGGCCACTCAAGGACAAACACAGAGTTGTCCATTCGCCAGTCTTGCATTGTTTTAGCTGTGTGCTTAGGAACAATGTCATTTTGGAATATGAACCTTCTGCACTGTCTGAGGTTCTGAATGTTCTGGGCTAGGTTTTCATGACCATTTTCTCTGTATTTTGTACTGTTGAGCTTCTGCTATGACAAATGCCCCAGTCCCTGCAGCTGAAAAACACCCCCACATCATGATGCCGTTTCCACCACACTTTACTATTGAGATGGGTTTTATACAGGTGTTGAGCGGTGCCTGGTTTTCTCCAGACATGATGCATGAAACTAGAGAATCTTGTTTCTGACTGTTTGAAAGATTTGATGAAGTACATTTTTGCATATAATAAGTTTCCATGTGTCTTCACTGACCAAAGGCTTGAGTCTCAACACTCAGCCATAAAGCCCAGATTGGTGGAGTGTTGCAGTGATGTCCTTCTGAAAGTTTATCTCCATATATGACATGGAGCTCAACCAGAGCGAACCTTCAAGTCTTGCCCAGATCTGTGTCTTGATACAATCCTGTCTCAGAGCTCAACTGGAAGTTATTTTGACCTCATGTCTTGGTTTTTACTATGATATGCATTTTCAGCTGTCGCACCTTTTATTGAGAGGTATGTGTCGCTCCAAATCATACTTATTCAATTGAATTTGCCACAGATTAACTTCAATCGAAGTGTAAAAACATCAACAAGCAAATTGATTATGCTTCTGATCCAAATTTCAAGTGTCCCAGAAAATGGTATGAATACTAAAGCAATGTACTTATTTCAGTTTAAAAAATAAATTTGCAAACTGGTCACAAACCTGTTTTTTTGTTTTGTCATTAGTGTGCATGGAGTGTAGATAATTTAAATATTTTTTAATTTAAAGTATTTATTATTATTTTAGATAAGGCAGCAACATAATAAAATGTGAATAAAACGAAGGGGGATTGATACTTTTGCAAGGCACTGTAAATATTGAAAATGCGCATTAAAAAATGATGTGCACAACTGCGTATGATAAACTTTCTATCCGATAAGAAAAAATGTGCATAAACTACGATGGAAACGTATATACCGAATAAATTCCAGTATGTGCTTCAAAAAACTGATTTTGCTTCAACAGATCACGTGATAATAAAAATGGCGGAAAGTGACAGGTATGTTTAGGTGGACGAGGAAGTCCAAACATTTTAAAATGTCATATATGACAAAGAAGGTACGACCATTGATGGAAAACATCAGCGGAATGCTTAAAGCTTCCAAGAAGTGCAAGTAAAAAAGGATATGACAAACCTTGGACTATTTTGGGAAATCATGGCTCTGAGACGCAAATAATTTATCATAAGCGACAAATGCCCACAGTGGCTTCTCAGAACGCAGCAACTTCCATTTTTCTTTTTGATATTTGGTGCCAGTTTACCAGGAAGTGACGATTTTGATCTCTTTGTCTCATTGGATGGAAAAGGTGTCCTATTTGCAAATATTTTCTGTGATATTCCAGTTTTGCGCATAAATTTAATTTGCTTCTTTGGATGGAAACATGGCTACTGTGAATGTTGTAAGAGGTTTTGACAGAAAAGTAGGCTACTGGAAATACACAGGTCATTGATACAATTCTTTGGACATTTAATTTAATATAGATACAAGTAAAAGGTACAGGCCTTCAAAAATATTTTATTCTCATCAAATGTAACTTTGTAACTGCTGGAAACTAGAATGAGTTTGTTCAGCATTTTATTGTTCACAGCAAAGGGCTCTCAACTCCCATTTTACAGTTGGTCAATTAATAAGATTTTAAGCTTCGTATACACACCCCTAAAAATCCCCCACAGGGCCCTGGCACATGACAAATACCAAATGAACCCTGGCTTATCATATGTGGCCAAAGACAAAATAATGTAGAAAAGGTGAAAAATTCAAATGCTTTCAGTAGTAGCTTTTAAAATCTGTCTCCTCCTCTTCTTGACATATGAACATGTTGTGTTTCTACTATTTTCAATGTATTTGGACTATTCACTTTTATCTCTGTAATACAGGGCCATGCGATATTGAGGTTTATACACTCGAAAAGCATTCTCATGTTCTGCTAGTCTAACTTTTCATTTCCTTATACTTAATTCCTTATACTTAATAATTTTTATTATCAAGTTACATTTGGATTATAGTACAGGTATTAATTGACAGGTAGACATTTCAAATGATATAAGGATGTATTGAAATTATATTTTAAGCACCAATAAATGATTATGGTTTCTTCACTCCTCTGTGCACTGTAGCTCTTTGTTGTGTCTGACCCACAGGTGCATGCTGTGACCCCGACCCACCATAATGGAAAGTTCACCAAGCTCTCCAAGACTCCAGCCCATGACATGGGTGTTCCTTATATTCCTGCACCCCCATTCCAGAATGTCAAACCAGCAAGTCCTCTTGCTGACCCTGTGTATCAGGTTGTACCTGCTGAGCCCAGATTAAACCCTGCCTCAGATGTTGCCCTTACCAAATCATCCAGCGAGTCAAATGAGTCTGCTGAGACTGACTCGGACTCATCCGAGGAAGTGGAAGGTTCTGTTCGTGTTGCCAAACCTCCAGTGAACTTCCGCTATGTGCTGCCCCGCCAGAGGAGGCAGACGCCGACAGCTACCACATCCCCTCATACACCCATCTTCTTGAGCGTTTTCCCAAGCATACCTTCCCCTTTCCGTTCCTGTCCAGGGGTCTCTCGATACACCACTGTATAGATATAATACAAAAACGCTACAATTCAGCTCAATGATATATGCAAAAACTATTTCAGATAAGTCACTTATATACTATTGCAAAAATTAATGGAGGTATTGACCAGTGCTTTCATGGATGCAACTAAATGTTGGCAGAAAAATTTAAAAAGACCATGAAGCAGACAGCACAGATCAACAATATATATAGATTTGAATAATTCTTAAAAGCTGTCTATATGATTCATTATCAAGGGATGTTCAGGAACTACATTGTAGGGCTTGTTATGTAATTCTGAGTCCAATATGTGGAATATAGGTCACCTATAAATACTGATCACCTACCAATGCCCCTTTTTTTGCTAAGCTCTAAAGCCAGTCTTGTCTGATGTTCTGCTTTTCAACAATAATTTAATAAGGTATAATGCCATTGTTTACTTGCAATTGTTTCATTTCCTTTCAATTGTTGTCAATTAAATGGGTTGCGTAAAGTGCCATTCCATGAATTTATGCACATTCAAACTAACATTTGACAGTTTTTATTCTTTGTCATTCTATTGCATGTTTTAAAACTTGGAAATGCAACCTGCTGTCTGCAACGATAGCCCTGTAGTTAGTGTGCGGGCATATAGCACCAGTGCGCTCCCAAAGATGCGAGTTTGATTCCTGTCTCGATGGTTCTTTGCCTGTCCTGCTCCCCCATCTTTGCCAATGCTTTCCTGTCTGCTCTCAACCGTCCTGTCCCAATAAAGGCAAAAAGCCCTAAAAATATAACTTAAAAACAAAGGCCAAAAATATAAAGTGTGTTTGTGTGTCCATAGGAGGATTGGCCATCTGGCAATTCAGGCAAATGTTAGAGGGGCCGCAGACCATTTTTTAATGTTGGCCGGGCAGATTTTTATATATATATACTGTAGTATATTTATATGTATTTTCAACTCAAAATGTGCTATGCTCCAAAGCAACTTTATAGGAGAAGATAAGAAAAACAAGCAAAATCATTCTAGTAAATAATATCTAATAAATGCAGTTGTCAGGATCAGTCAGAAGACGAGGAATCAATTGCAGTAATAGAATGTTTATTGAGGTTAAACAATATAGACAGGGAGAATAATGGTAGCCAGTTAAGCAGGCAGGGTTTCCGCTAGAGTTGGTTGACTGCGAGGCCAACTGGGGTAAGCCCCAGTGTACGGCAACATCAACCACGTTGAGGAAGCGTCGAACCCATCTGCAGCAAGGGCATGAAGATTCTCCGGGGGAACCCACTGGCACAGTGATCAGACCACAGAAGAACGAGACCCGGCAGAGCTGGAGTGATAGACAGTCCTGGAGTTTGGACAACACTGGAGTGAGAATCCCAGAGTGAAACTTGGGATCTTTGTAGGCAGCTCTTCCTCGTGAGACTGGTCGAGGGTGGTGAGGGTCTGTCTGGTGAAACGGTCACGAGAGTAACCAAATAGAGCACAAAAAATAGTGACAGCAACATATTCAACCTGAGCTGAGAATATACCAATGTCTAGGAAGACGAAGGGAATCCCAGGACACAGTCAACAGGATAGTCAATCAAAACACAAGACTACGAACAGGCTACACAGATTCAATAAGGAGTAATCCACTTGACAAGACTGGGTTTGACAAACAAGGAACGGTACTGTGACCATAGGCAACGATAGCACAAGGGAAGTGAGGAGTGATGGTGTTTATAAAGAAGTAGGTGAGATAGAAACCAGGTGTGGACCAGGTGTCTCATTACCAGGTAATGAGAGCGGCAGGTGGCAACAATTAGACGCAGATCGCGAACACGTGGCGCCAATACACGAACTCCACGTGTTCGAACACTCAGACACTGAACAAAACAAACATGATGGAGATTAACCTCTGAACCCAACAACAGTGTCCTGGTGAGCAAGCCAACACTTTTTTTACAGCCCGATAGTGCATAGGAGTTTTCCCATGGGCTGTTGCTCAATGTGGGCTGGCCCACTGAAAGGATATAAAGAAATAATAACATGATCATTTTATTTTGCCCTATTGTTAATAGCTGTTGTGCTTTGGGTACCCTAGTAGTTTAGTGCAGCAGCAGTAACAAGCGCTCGTCAATGTCAAAAGGTTGACCAATCAAATGAAAAAAAGACACGAATCACGTAGTTCTAGCCTATCAAATGTCAGAGACCAAACAGAATGTCAGTCAATCAAACTGAAGCAGACAAAAATTTCTGCCAAAAAAACTGAAGGCAGAACTTTCATGTTGGTAGGCAGACACTTAACAGAACCCATCTATGAACAGTGCTGTGATTCAGTTTTAATAATGGCTTGGTAAGAAGGTAAACTTAACAGAGCCAACAGTTTAACAAAAAAGAAAAATTTTCTTAGTTCATACAACATTTATAAACATTTAACCTTTAAAGAAGGGTGTACAAAACATTAAAACCTTTTGTTAGAAGTAAATAGACTACATCAAAGTGATTACCATAAAATGTCCCTCTATCAGTTGGAAGGGGGTGGGTGCCCACACTAATATTTTTTCAGGGGGGCCAGAATTCTCTAGCTACGGCCCTGCCCATCAGACTTTGGTACCAACATATAGGGAGAACTCCAAGCACTTTGGCTTGGTAAGGCTATTCCATGCTCCACCATATACGTCACTTCTTTCCTCAACCGTGAATGCTTTTCAGGACTGGATGTTGATTCACTGGAGCAGGACCTGAAAAATCAGTATCAAGCACAACAAGGTTAGTTTGGTTGGGAACTTCTGGAAACGAAAAAACATAGGAGCTCCAAGAATAGACATTTCAATCTGAGGCAGATGAGATAAATAAGCCTCAAGATTAGAAAGAGTTTCTGAATTATTCAACCTCTAGGGGTAGGAACCACCACTTCACCGAGTTCTTCAGATTGAACTTAAGCAGAAGACACACCACATTCTTAGTTGAATCAACAGAAGTCCCATCTCTTACAAAGTACTCCTTCGGCATATTACTATGACAGAGACTGATGTAGAAATTAGATAGTCAATATCCCCAACCTTCGATTCAACTGTGTAAGGCCCTGAGAAACGTGCCTGCAATGAAGAACCATGGAAAGGAGGTAAAGCTAAAACTTGATCTCCTATGAAAGGGAAAGCTTTTTAGCAGGCTTATTATACCAGGTCTTCATTCAAGATAAGCCGATTTTCTTTCGCCAATTTCAAAGGACCACCAACATTATGGTTTTGTTCAGCCTGTCACCCCAAATTTTTGTGCATGCCCGATTGGAATTTCATTTAAATGATTGTCCACACTGTGTATAGCAACTGTTCCGATCCGTTTGAGTGTCCCATGGCCCTCTCTAGTTTTTGCAATATATGATTTGATTTCTTGGCAATGACGTCACATTTACAGGGAGTGTTGAACTTCATGCTTCGCTGTGCAGACCAACTGGTGTATGTCATCGCAGTACCACAAGATGGATTCCAGAGCACACTGCTGACTGCTGATACCATACGCTGATCAGTCTGAGGAGCGTTCTGTAGAGTCGAACACGGTTCATTTTTCGTACTATATGATGAATATGTAGCTGCAGCCGCTGCGCCGGGCTACTTTAAGGAACCTGCTGCTGAAGCGTATAAGGCTGGTATGTGTGGCTTTCGTCTCCTTCAGCAGACAGACAACAACAACAGATGAACCTTGTATCTGCAGAGCCGTCTGACATCCTTACGTTTTAACGTGGTGTTTCGTGGGCGCGAGAAGGAAAGAAATGTATTTTAAATGCATCGCTTTTTTGCTAGGGTTACTATATCTAGGGCTGCCAATGCTCACGCATTAGCCGTGAGACACAAGCTTTATATACTGTCCACTACTGTACTATCCATTAGTGTCCCGCTGATTTAATGATGGTGTTGTGTTGCGTCTGTCAGATGTGGTATTGTCATCATGCTAATGCTGTTCTTATCGTTATCTTCTTAACACTGACAAAGAAGCTTCAAACTAACTTTGAAACATGTGATCAATTTATAAACTGCATAAACACATGAGTAAATGTAATGAAATTAAATGATATTTGAAGACAGAAATAAATTTGTATTTAACAGTCTTGACTATTTGTGTTCTGTGCTACAGTATAACAGCGTGGACATCTGGACAAAGAGAGAGATATGAACTCATTTGATGGATTTGTGTCTATGTTTACTCCAACACGGGCAAAGTATCATCAGCTTTTGTTTACCAAACTTTAGTCAATTTGCCTTTTACATGATGCAAGTTCTGTTTGGAGGCAAATATTACCTTCACTCATATTGATCTTTTTATCTGTCAGTGCTGACCATTCACTTTAAACACACCCACAGTTGATTTTCTATTAACCCTAACAACACTTCTTGTCATTTTGATTATTCATTAATAAAGCTGCATTTCATTTTCATTAAAAACGGTAATCCATCAAAATGGTTTTTCTGTGGTATTTTAACAATTTGCAGAGTTAATGTTTTCTCATTTTTAACACGCTCGTACTGAATAAGAGTTTATTCAGAAATGTCTGGCATTCTGCTTTGTCACTGGGTGTTATTCACATTTACAGTCAGATGCTTTAATCCAAAGCGACTTACAAGTTGGGTAAACAATGGAAGCAATTGGGTCAAACATTAGGACAACAA
Organism: Triplophysa bombifrons; assembly: GCA_029783895.1. Classification (NCBI taxonomy): domain Eukaryota; kingdom Metazoa; phylum Chordata; class Actinopteri; order Cypriniformes; family Nemacheilidae; genus Triplophysa; species Triplophysa bombifrons. The sequence continues at coordinate 2,029,302 of JAPMJR010000028.1, read as the reverse complement.
AAAGCATAAGAGCAATAAAAACATGTCTCACAAAGCCTACTACAGTGTACAGAGCAAAGTTTAGTTTATCAAGCTTAAAAAAAATGCTTTTTATTTTTATCAGGTGTAACACTCCGTGTAACACTGAGGTGTAAAAGATTACTGACAGAACATCATGTACCGTAAATGTCTTTAAAGTTCATCCCTCCGGTTTTCATTTTCATTGGCAAGTCTGACTGGCACTATATTGTTTGCTCACAGCTGGTATAAAGGTCTTGGTGGGAGAGGAGGTCTGTTTTTTAGTTGAAGATTTACTGGTCGTATGCAGTATGAGAGAGCTGGTAATAGTAGCGGCTCTAATCTCGGCCCTGTACGCCATCAGCCTCCCACCAGCAAGTGAAGTGGAATATAAGTGTCAAGAAGATCAAGACAACAATGCTACACGTGTTGCCGAGCAGTTCATTAACAACCATCATCGCCATGGATACAAGTTTAAGTTTGTCTCCTTGGACGGTCGCACAGCAGAAGGGAAGGTCAGTTGTCCATGTTTGCTTTCATATCAACTTCAAGTGATTGAATGAAATTGAGCAAGAAAAGCATATATGTTGTGCACATGCTATTATGTTTCTCTGCAGGCTGATTCTTGTGAGGTGGTCCTCAAAATGACTTTAAAGGAAACTGAATGTCATATTGTGAACCCCAAACCCTTAGATCAGTGTAACATTAGATCAGAGAGTGAGACGGTAAGCTGAACGTAACACATGATCTTACTTCATATATTTACTCTTTATTGTACATTTATTCATCTAACATTCCTATATTCTCCCCATAGAGCGTGACAGCTAAATGTAATGTGACCATCTATAGCGTAGAGGGAAAAGCAGCTGTGAAATGCTACATTTGTGGCACTGAACCAGGTGCTATAACACCAACAAATCAATGATTGTTTCTGCTAGCGTTTCCACTTAACCTCTGCTCATGTCTATAGTTTAGCTTTCAAAAAGCCCCATGTCAAATGAGGTCAAAGACACTTTTAAACACCGTATGAACACATGTCACAGTTAATGTGCTATAATAATACAAAAGGTACACAAATTAAAGTTTAATGTCAGAACAGAAATGTACCACTATTTTGACCAGGTCAATGTATTTTATTTAGATTCAAATGACGCTCATAATGCATTGTTTTTTTCCAGCTTCTCATGAATTGCTGGTGCAACAATGTCCAGACTGCCAAGCTCTCCTGCCCCTTCATGACCCTCAGGGTCTAGAAACTCTGAAAATTGCCCTGCAGAAATTTATCAAGGAATCTAACCAAACGTCTTATTTTAAACTTGTGGAAGTAGGAAGAATCAGCACCCAGGTGCGTAAGCACATGATAGCAAACACCTCTAGTTACATGAGCTGATTGACACTCATTGCTTCTTGGTTAATTGCATCAGATCTCAGTTCGGCGACCCTTGCGTTTCCACTCAGTGGCCACAGAAGCAGATATTTGTGTAAAGTATCGCAACGATATAGACAACTCTGGCCTGCAAGATCCCTTTTCCTGTTGAGCTTAGCCAACCCTGATAAAACACACTTGAAAAAGCTAATCAAAGTCTTCAGGAATAGACATATTCAACTAAATGCGGATCACTGTCACTTGAATCACTGTCATGGTGTGTTTCATCAGAGTTGGGGTTAGGCAGGAAAATGGATATCGCCAGCCAGAGTTGAGGAGCACAGATAGAATAACAACCATAAAGTGTTTTAGTGGAGCAGACATTTGAAGCTGACACCATTACCAATGTTTGTTACTAACAAAATAACTCACATTATTGTACAATCAATATCACGGGAAAACAACTATTTCATGATGTGGCTATTTCATATGAATTTCTACAATGTTGTAAATTGTTCATGAACATAAGAAAAACAAGACGAATGTCCACCTGTAAACACAACTGTCATTAGGGTGAAAGGAGATCATATAAAAAGGCACAAATGGGATTGTATGAATTCTTATATAAAATCAACCAATTCATTAAAAAATTTATTGTAACTTCATCACTCATATATCTTTCTCTTCTAGTAGATGTTTTCAGGTCAAAGCTTTTTTGCTGAGTTTACCATTGTGGAGACAGACTGTCCAAACAAGCAGGCATCCCCGGAAGCGTGCAAGGCTTTATGTATAGATCAGGCTGTAAGTGACAACAAATTTAAATTCTGACTGTATTTTGTCCACTTATAATAAATCACAAGTGAGTTCTTTAGGCATTTACTTTACTCATTTGGTTCCCCTTTGGTGGAATGAACAACCAGGGTCCACCCGAACTGCAGCATCTTTCACAACTTTCAAAAAACAGCTCAATACATACCTGTTCTGCATTTATCTGACTAACCAATAACTGTCAAAAAAAAAAGATGTTCATTCTCTGATTTGGCTACTCCAGCTCTAACCCTCCTAGTAGCTTGGCCTTGTAAACTAACGGCCCTGTTTAGCGTGTTGATAAATGTTTATATGGTCTCCAACTTGTAAGTCGCTTTGGATAAAAGCGTCTGCCAAATGAATAAATTAAATGTTAATGTAAAGGAAGGTGGATATTAACAGTATTCATCTCCTTGTACCTCTAAGTACCTCATTGTCAAATATCTCTGTGTTTCTTACTCTAGCGGTATGGGTTCTGTAAATCCAGTAAGGTTCAAGACTTGGAACCAACAGTGGAATGTGAAGTTTTTGAAGCTCATGTATGTATCTCACACACATTAAAACTGGCCTAGACTTGGTTATGTTCTCCTGTTTTATTTAGTTGTGCCATTCCTCTATACATTTCCAGAACTCAACTCAACACATGCACCATCATGGCCATTCAAGAAGAGTCTGCAAATCCCGCAGGCCCCCACCTCACCACCATCATCGCCCAGAACACCCAGGCCATGGCCATAAGGACAAAACACCTGCCCAAAGGGGCCGACCTGAACACGCAGGCCATGGCCATAAGGACAAAACACCCGATCACAGGGGCCGACCAGAACATACACATCACGCCGACAAAGACATACCCCACTGTCCAAAAGGCCCTTCAGCGGTCCCAGAATCCAGGTCAGAGGGACACCATGAATTCCCCTGTCATGGCTTTGTAAAAATACCCCCATCTATTTACCCAATCTGTCCTTTCCCTCCACCACGTCCCTGCAGAGGACCTCCAGACTTTGCACCTCCACCTCTTCGTAAATAAATCCACTGAGTAGGGCTGTGTTTCTATGGTTGAATACATCTCTAAAACTAGAGTGCAAAACTAAAGAGGGATTTACAGAGATACTCAGAAGTGAGAAAATATTTAGGGTCAGACACAATAAAATATTCTTCATTAAACATTCTGGTTAAGTAGTTTTCACTATAGTCTTTACTGTAAGGTGCTGAAAAACAATTTTATCCTTTTTCCATTACAAAGAATCTTGTGTGAAACAGAAAGGTGTTGAAGGTTTCAAAAACAAACAGAAATAGACTAATATACTTATACTGTGCTGTCTAGTACACAGAGGCCATAACGTGAGGAAGTCATTGTTTTTGGATATTTAAAAATAAAATTGTTTTAAAATAGCTGCTTGAAAAACTATCAAAACCTTGAAAACAGGTGGTTCTTTTAAGAACCTTTGACTGAATAGGGCTTTTGAGAACCAAAAATAGTTCTTATATGACGTAAATGTGAAGAGCCCTTTAGTGTACTGTACTTAAGCAATAAGCCAAAAGAAGCAGTGGGTTATAGTGCATTTTTAACGGCTAAGGGATAAAACGCCCCTTAGCTGTTATAAAATACAATTGTAACCCACTGCTTCATGGGGCTTATTGCTTTTATAAAACGGTTATTATTTCATAAAGTCCTTTTTAGAGCTTAAAACTTAAACTTATCACAGAGACAAATGTACTGGCCTGGATACATGCACTTATGTGTACATATCAATCGTGCCAATTATTGATCAAACAACTTGATCAAACCTAACAGTAAATATACAGCCAGTCAAGGTGAGGTGACAAGGAGAAAGCACTTACAGGTATTACAATGCACAACTGCTGTATGTAATCAAATTTTTCAAACCTTGTGCTTCTCTGTGCTTTTTTACATCTTTATAAAGAATCCACTCTTTCAAATGAGCAATGAAATTAGTTTATTTGTAACAAATTCTTCACTTCTCTGTTTTAGTGTGTTCTTCCAGGTTTATGAACAGGGTCAAAATGTGATGCGGATTTGATCAAACTAAAGTTATAACGTTATTGCTTTCCTGTAGCTCAGTGGCACAAGCATGGCGCTAACAATGTCAAGGTCGTGGGTTCGATCGCAGGGGATTGCACAAACTTAGAGACAAAATGTATAAGATAATGCAATGTAAGTTGCTCTGGATAAAAGCGTCTGCCAAATGCATAAATGTAAATGTAAGTGATGCTCAGGAAAAAATGTCAAGACCATTTTAATCATTCAGTATGTGCTGTACAAGTGTGTAGGGAATTATAGGCCAAAGACTAAAGCATGACATAATCTTCAGTTTAAAAAAGCAAGAAACAAATCACGATGCTGAAGAACTAATGATCAAGATCTCAGGAATTATAATGCATCATTTTCTCAATGTGAGCCTTAAAAAAGAATTCAATCAACACCTTAAATTCTTGAGATAGTTTAACAGTGATAGGAAAACCAGATTTATCATGTTTATCTCAAACTTTTGATCAGAAAACAAAGACTGTGATTGGTGATAATGGTTAACAATCCTAAACCTTAAGATCTATTAAAATACAGTCATCTCTGTTTGTTTGTAAATCTAAACTCTTTTGTGTGATATTCATTGCATTTGTTTGTGTGTGTTAGGATTGTTTCGTTGATGTCATATTTTTGGTAAATTTGGGTCAACCTTGGGTTCTTGTTAGATGTTCTTTATAATTAAACATCCAACAAGTTAAAGGTAAACCCATGAGCTATTATTTATATTGGAATGTTTATACTTGCAGTTCAAACAGATTCAGTCAGTCTCAGTTTTGTGGGTTTTATTTTTGAAAACCATGACATATCTATCTTAATTTTTTTTTATCTCTTCAGCATAAAAGGGGATAACACTTCTTTGATAAAATAAATTTGTTAAAAAAAAGTTATTATTAAACAAGGTGAATTTAAAAGTATTTCTTTAATTATAAAAGTTTGAATAGTGGGTAAGTCACAAAAAACAAATTCAGCGTTTTCTTAGAAAAGGTTAACAGCATGTTGCAACAGGTCGTGTTCATCGATCATCGGTCATGTTAGAGGCCAGTGATAAGAGTGGGTGGAGTGAAACTGTGGTTTTGATTCAAAGTAAATCAGGAGATCGAGGAGAGATAGCTCTATGTACTGACGTGGGCAGTGGTTGTCGGATGTGTATATAAGTTTGCATGCATCCTTTAGACTTGTGTTTGGATGAACGAGTACTGCTCCACCATGAAGCAGTGCGTGATATTGATGCTGGTCACCCTGTGTGTCCGTGGGGCACCAGTGGACCCTTTGACCCCTGGATCCTGTAAGGATGCTGCAGCTAATGGAGCTGCGGGAGAAGCCTTGAATAAGATCAATCTGGACCGCACCGAAGGTTACGTATTCAGTATGGATCGTCTCAGTAATGTCCACCACATGAAGCATGTAAGTCTTTTATCTTTATATTGTTGTTCTTATGTTAATCTAAGCATTTTACATTTAGAAACAGACGTTTGATACAAGCAAATTTTGTTTTTATTTATATATATTTTTTTATAAACTTTTAGTCATTTAATTGTTTCTAAAGGTCTTAAAAGAATGTGAAACTTGTACAAATATTTGTCCATATTCTGGAACAAATTACAGAAAAAAAACAATGTGATCAAATTAACAGCTGCTATATAAACAAATCTACTGCTATCCTTAATTTTCGATATCATCTGTCTCATATCATGTCTCATACTTGATTCGTCGCACATCCTTGGTTCTAAATGATGCATTTTTTTTATCATTTATACTGTTTTTAAATGGTCAATTATCGAATCACTCTCTCTTTTTCTCAGGGTGAGACAGGGGTCGTTTTTTATTTAACTCTTGATGTTTTGGAGACCGACTGTCATGTCCTCAGCAAGAAGAACTGGAAAGACTGTGAAACCCAGGGCCCTGAACAATACCCGGTATGTCTTTACTTCAAAATGCAACTTCATGTGTTAATTGATCAGGCTGGTAACAACATTTTCTTTCACCCAACAGCTGTATGGTCAGTGTAAGGCAGTCATTTACATGAACAGAGTTCAGAGGGTGAGCCGTCTTTACAAATACAGCTGTGTCGTCAGGCCAGGTAAACATGAAGCATGTCTAAAGTTTATTATCATACTCTGAGAAAAAGCAAGTCGATTAAAATTAATCTTCTTTTTGCAGTGCCCGCTTCCAAAATCAGAGAACGGTGCCCAGACTGCCCTACGCAACTATCTAAGGATCATGAAGAGATCGAGAAGACTATGAAGATGGCCATGGAGAAATACAATAAAGAGAGCGGTCTGGCTAACTACTTTGTTCCTCTGAATGTTACAAGAGCTTCCGGTCAGGTAAGTGAGGAAGCAAATTAATTAAAGAAGAAAAATAATAAAGATGTCCAGATATGTTTATCATGTATGGATTTGATCATTTTTTTCTAGTATGGTTTTGGAAGATTCCATAATGTGGAGTTCACCATTCAGGAGACAGTGTGCTCTAACAAAACCAGTATTGATGACATCTCTAAATGTGAGCTCATGGCATGCGAGTTTGCGGTATGTCACAAGATACACATAGCATATGTTTTGTTTAGCAATTACGGTATATATTCACATCTTTCACATCTATCATTTGTCTAGCACAAAGGATTCTGCAAAGCTTCCCACTCTATGATGAGGGCCGACCAGGAAAATCTCAATGTCGAATGTGAAATCTTTGAGTCTGAGGTAAGATTTCCATCAGTAACATACGTTTACATTGTTGACTGGTCATTGTGATTTAGATCAGACTATTTTCCCTAAGACGGAAGGTATATTTAGAATTCATTCACATTTTTTTTACATGTGTCGTTGTTAGACATCTGGTGAGGAGAAGAAGAAACACTTGATCGGAGGTGAAGTGGACCACAGCCACAGCAGGACTGGCTCATCTGCTGGACATGGCCATGACCATGACCAGACAAAGCCCCATAAACACAGACATGACCACGGCCATGGTTCAGGTCACCACCACACACATGAGCACGGCAAGGGCCAAGGACACGTTCACTCCCACGATCACTCTCACGACCATGACCACGATCACGTTCACGCTCACCACGACAAGGCCCACGAGCATGGCCAGGATGAGTGGGAGCATCAACACCACCAGTATGGTCACAAAAAAAACGAGACCCATGAACACGATCATGAGATGGTCCTGGACCACGAGCACAAGCACAGACACCTCCACAGTCACGAACACCATCATCATCACCACAACCACAAGAACAAAACTGCAGCAAGAAACCCTGAAGGAAAGATTGATATCCTGCCTCCTGTAGACAAACCCATGGTCCTTCCATCCTTCCCTGACAAGCCCGTCGCTGGAGATGAGAAACCGTCCACCCTCCCTTTTCACCCTGACCCCCAGATTCCAGGACAGAGGGAACCCACCATTCTTCCGTTTCCAAGCAAAACGTCCCCTGAGTGTCCAGCAGAGTCCAAAATAGAAAACCTCATGCTCAAGGAGCTCTTCAGCGAGGATCCGCTTTTCAAATCCACTGAGTAGAGGTCTTTGAATGTTCGTGAAATGTAGTGAAAATAAGCTTTGTACAATAAAGCGTTTTTTGGGTCATGTGCTTGTGCTTGTTATTTTCTGTTCAATCTTAAGTCATATTAATATGAAAAGGCTTAAGAACTCTAAACTGCTAAGATCATCTAGATCATTGCAGAAATGGGAAAGAAAGGTTACTATGGAAACTTGGAAACTTGAATGACAGGATTATATGATATGAAATCTGACAGGATCTGGTATTCTGCTGTCCATGCAAGACTTCGCTAGTAAACTGTGAAACTGAAATTATTCTTGGGCACTTTATTCAAGAAAAGTCTGTGTAGTTAAGTGATCTCATTTCCAAATTAAGAGTGGGAAAATGCCTCAGCTTAATAAAAAAATGTTTTATACTTAGCCACAATATTTTCGCAAATTTTCTAGAACCTATGCAAATTAATCAAAAACATTTTTTTTCATTGCTGTTCTTTCTTCCAAACTCAATACATAGAGATCCTGAAAATGCTGAGAATTTTAAATATATTCAAACACATCACATTAAAACATTTAATATATTAAAAATGTATAAAAAAATTGCTGAAAAGGCTTGTATAATACAAAGAATGCATAAAAGACTTGTACTTAATAAGATATATATTATAATTATGTTCACCATGAACATTCTTTCAAAACAGCGTTTTAGAAAATACATATATATATAAGATCACATAATAGTAACAATAACACAACAATCTCAAAAGCAACATATCAACCCCAGTAACTTCACTGGATCCTGCTGTACCCTCGTTTTCTTTGCCGCAATAAATATCTTACAAGACGATTTCAATAGGCAAAGACAATCGAACATTAAAAGTTGCATTGAGAGCACAACTAAAGCAAATACTGATCACTGCAATGGTGATTTGTTTTTCTACATGTTAATTTCAAATTAATTTATGTTCTTGCTACATGTTTATTTCATGTTGAGAAAACATGACTCATACATGTTGAACCACAGTCCATGGTTGAATAATGTTAAAGCAAATAGCCAATTTTTTGGAGTGTAGTAAGTCATTAAAGATTGATTAAAATTTAAATTTTACATGTTATTTCAGATTGACAATTAAACAAACAAATCAACACTCACAACCATCCACCTCATTGACCTGAGTTATGATGAATAAATGAGGCAATTATATACCCAACGCAGCAATCATGAGGGGGTCTCCCCTCAACCACCACCAGTGTGCAGAATCGCCTTGGATGATGTGATGGCAGCCACAGTACAATGGTGACAGTAAGCTCACCCCATACCAGATACACTGAGGGTGAAGAGAAAAGAGCTATAAAACCAATTCATTGGAAAGTGGATTATTTGGCAGCCATGATAGACAAAGTCAAATGCACAGTTGCTGCTCAGTTATTTCTGTGAGCAAATGTTTTCCCAGTGACAAAGGAGACATCTTGTGGCTCGATTATATTGGTGCACGGAATTAAGATTGCTTTTATTACAGTTGCTTTGCACATGGTAAACCAACAGATTGTGTTGTAGTTAGATTACAGATATTTATACAGCAGTGTAGGCCTGTGTGTAGAAGGAGCCCGGTTCTCAAGAGTCTGCAAAATCAGTGACTGCACATGGACTGTTTGGGTACTTTAATAAGTACTGGAAATATCCTTTTCTGAATTCCTGATGTTGAGGTACAGAAGGTGTTCATTTGTCATGTCCTATATCTCAAATATATATAATATACTATTTGTTTTCACAGTGTCAAACTTATATTATTGTATTCTGTAGAGTGGGCAAAATATGCGTATAAGATAGTCTAAATGTCTTCGTCATACTTTTAGAAATTCATACAGCGCAGAGAGTCTGTTTAAGCTTCTGAGATCAGATGAGAGCAAGCGTGCTCAGGGTGGTGTAAAAGCGTTGGACAATGGGGCCACTAAAATTATGATATAAATACATTCAAGTTGCACACAGGGGGATAAGGCCAGGTTCTAAGTTAAATAACACATACAAAATCGGATAAAAGTGTCTGCTAAATGCATACATGTACAACATTACAATGTTTTAATGACAAATTTAGTGACATCAAATATAAAGAAATTAAATATAATGAAAGTGAAAACACTACACAACGGCAGGGGGAGCCAAAAACAAACAAACCTAAAACTAACTGAATGTAACACAATCTAAACAAAACAACACATTTTCTACATAAATTCAAGACGTGGTGTCTGAACTAGTGTTTCTAGATAACTCATCTTTGTAAGTTATTTATGTAAGATTATGATTTTTGGATGTTCTTTCCTTGGCCATCAGATGTCCTCGTTGATCTCTGGAATGCGTCTTTGATACGTGACTCTTGTGTTCATCAGCAGGGGGAGCACGAGCTGTCTGTGCTTATATTGTGAATCAAAATCGTAACAGCAGTAAGCCAGTCACAATCATGTAGACTTCAGGAGACACAGATGCATGTTTACAGTGATCTGAGAGCGCATGAGGAGCAGGGATGGCCGGGGGACGCAGGGGACTGGTGGCCCCTCAGAACACTTTCCTGGAGAATATTGTTCGCCGCTCCAATGGTGAGAGAAGCCTTTCATCATTCCTTTACTAGTGCATCATTTATTCTGCAACATTTCATTCATCTCTCTTAAACTTCTCTACCATAAGCTGTGTCTTTTGAGTTAACATTAAAATGGGGTTATAGTGTAGGCTACATAAGCTCCACAAACATGATTTATCATCTATTGCAATTATTTCTCTTCATGAGAAATTTGCCCATTAATGCTGTTGATTTTGTTATGCCTAGCCTGTCAATGTATGCACATGTAATGTATACGTGTAACACAGTGTAATTCCCAAGAAGCAGGAAGTCCAAAACGTTTATCCAAATGCTTTAACTTAAAATGTTTTCTTTTAATTTTTCAGTTTGGACATTTTCTCATAGACAGACAGGTGATGTTTTGAATTGATGATTTGAATCCATGATTCTTTTCGTGCCGTTTATGTTATCATTGTTTGCATTGACATCTGTAGTTTGTAGAATAAGATCCGTATATGTGATTTCTTTATCCCCCAGTTCATTTTGTTGACGTCGTTGTGTTTGTGTTGTGTGTTATTGAAGTTATGTAAATCAAAGGAATTTGTGGGATGCTTCAACACTCAAGCAAAACTTTTATGAGTGCAGAAATGTATTCTGCGTGGATGATTGTAATCGGGTTGAATAATAAACTAATGTTTGCTGGTGGAATCATTATAAAAGACATAACAAGTTTTGATTTAGATCTCACATATGCCTTTTACTGAACCTTTTGACATTCATAACTCCTAGGTCTTTTCTTTCTAGAGATTTGCAAGGTTCATGACATCGATTGTCCCAAATAGTTTTTTCCATGTCTTACTCATTCAAGTTAACAGATTTGCCATCACTCTTTCCCCATACACTGAAACACAGAAAGTAAAAGTTTTTGCAACTACACAATTCTTATGAATATTTGATTTTTTTATTATTGGTTACTGCAGGAATTAAAGTGTCCTAGAAGGAGCAGTAAGGACCGTGTACTGTATCCACCAAATCATTTCACGGGGTGTCATAAGGCATTACATGTGTCCGTAGACTAGTCCCTGTATAGTTAATGTACACGAGATACAGTCAAATATAAGATGGAGCGTTCAGCAAACAAATGTGTGTTGTACAGTGTAGTCTGAAATACAGAATTGATCAGAATTTTAATTTGATCAGAATACACAGCTCAAGAATAACCATCCAAACCTTGTACATTTGCTTAGAAAAAATATGAATTTACTGATACAACAGTTTTCTCTGTCATAAAGTATAATCTGACAGATGGAATAGTTCTTCTCAAAGGCAAGGACATTGTGCGAGCTGTTTATTATTAATTGTGTCAATACAACAGAGATCGATTTTGTGGTTACGAGACCAGTATACCTTTGCCGATACCTCATTTAATCAATCACAATATCCAGCCTCTAACAGATTTCTCTTTATTTCCTGGCAGACACCAATTTTGTTTTGGGCAATGCCCAGATTGTGGATTGGCCTATTGTCTACAGCAATGATGGATTCTGCAAGCTGTCTGGTTACCATCGTGCTGAAGTCATGCAGAAGAGCAGCACTTGCAGGTTCTTTCCTCATTTACCGTCTTTTGAATGATCAAAACATTGAGGCAGTTACATTAGAATGAGTCTGAAACCTCATGGAGACTGACAGTTTGTGATTGTTTTATAACATCTGAAATGTTTCTGAAAAACAGAAATTTATTTTAGAAAGGTATGCTTTTCTCTCTTAGACTCGCTGGTCTTGCCAACATGAACTGTTTATTAAAGAGAATAGAGATTGTGTAGTTTGCATCTCTGTGTTTAAGAGGTTGACGTTTATAAATGTATCTCTTACTCATTCTTCTAGCTTCATGTATGGAGAACTTACTGATAAAGAAGCCTGCGAGAAAGTCAATCAGACCTTTGAGAGCTATGAGATAAACTCTTTTGAAATACTCATGTACAAGAAGAACCGTAAGTTGGCTGTTTGAAATGAAACAAGAGTCTATGTTTAGCGTGTTTTGACAGATTATTTATAAATGTTGTTGTTGCAGGGATGCCAGTGTGGTTCTTCGTCAAAATTGCTCCAATCCGAAATGAACAGGACAAGGTTGTTCTGTTTCTGTGCACCTTCAATGACATCACAGCGTTCAAGCAGCCTATTGAAGATGATTCATCTAAAGGTCTGACGTAACACACAATCAACCTAGATACATGTTCAGTTAATGTTGCCGATTTAATCTCAGGTGTTATTACCCAATTTCCTCCTAAAACAAGTAACTTATTTATATTTAGGTGCAGTATGAAAGGTTTGACTAAATTTTGAATACTACAGTCTTAATCTGGCACCATACAATAAGAACACAAATGTTCACTAAAACCTTCTTTTATTAAGCAAATGAATAAGGTTGTAGATTTGTATTGTCTCATGTGTGTGTGTGTGTGTGTGTGTGTGTGTGTTGTGGGCAGTGATACACACAGGTATTTCATTTCATAGCTATTACTAAATTCTGTAGTGTATTTAAGCACTGCTGGCATGTTGTCATCAACTATCTTGCATCAAGGCCTTACATTTGACATTATATTTAATCATACTCTATAATGATTCAAATGTTTTGTCCTTATCTGTTATATTTCCTAAGGCTGGGGTAAGTTTGCTCGCCTGACGAGAGCATTGACAAGCAGCCGTGGCGTTTTACAGCAACTTGCTCCAGCTGTCCACAAGGGCGAGAACGTCCACAAGCATTCCCGTCTGGCTGAGGTAAAGTGTGTGTGTGTTCAAGCACCTTCATCAGAGGAACACTGCATACGTTTATCCCTGAGCACTTTTGGCCAGAATCCCCTCTGCTGTGCTAAGATAAATTTCCACTCCATGTGAACATCACCTGAGGCTTATGAAATCTGAAGCTGTGTGAAATCCTTCTGTAAGATTTCCATGACAGCTTCAAAATCTCTGAGCACAACCCGAGAAACATTCTGAGATCACATTACTCAACGAGCATAGCATAGCAAATCATCCATGCATGAGGTGCATAATACATATGAATCTGATTAGAATGTTTAAAAAAAGCATTTTAGGATGGACTAAATAAAAACGTCTGAACCTATCAGCGAGTGTATAAGAGAATGTGTGTGTGTTCTGCTTTTATTGTCGTAACTCTTGCTCAGACATTGATGAATTGATGTGTGTTACCCATCAGGTGTTGCAGCTGGGCTCTGACTTTCTCCCGCAGTATAAACAAGAGGCTCCTAAAACACCTCCCCACATTATTCTTCACTACTGCACCTTCAAAACCACCTGGGACTGGGTGATCCTCATCCTCACCTTCTACACGGCCATCATGGTGCCCTACAACGTGTCCTTCAAGACCAAGCAGAACAACGTCACCTGGCTGGTGGTGGACAGCATTGTGGATGTCATCTTTCTGGTGGATATCGTGCTGAATTTTCACACCACTTTTGTGGGACCTGCTGGAGAGGTCATCTCAGACCCAAAGCTCATCCGCATGAACTATGTGAAGACCTGGTTTGTCATAGACCTCCTCTCCTGTCTTCCTTATGACGTCATCAACGCCTTTGAGAACGTCGACGAGGTGAGTTTACTCCTGAACCCTCATCCTAAGCAACACGTTGTAAAAAGACACAATCACAACCACACATTCCTATTTTTAACTGGCTGTTGGGTTGTCTGAATGACCAGAGGCATGTACACAGCAGATTTGTTATGTTACAGCTGAATGGAGCTGAGAATCTTTCAAAAAAAGTAAAAGCTTTTTCGACTTGACGTCTTCTTTCCCTTTTTATGTTTTTTTACTTCGTATTAAATGGTGCTATGCATATAAGATGAAAAGATATAATGTGTGATATGTATTCTATTGTATTTTAATGTATATTTTAGTTATCAGCCAAAAGAATGTTATAATAAATAATCAGAAGTGAAGGGAAGCTGATCCGGACGAATCGTAAGATATCTGTAAATGTAAAGGTCTGTAGAGCCGCTGTGCTGTTTGAGAAACTGCAGAAATATTGATATGTTATCTGGAAGCATGTGTCAGTCTCAATCTTTCTGCTGAAATTGCATTATCGCCTTACCGTCACTCTTGATGGCTTTGCAGCACAGAAACAGCGTTTTCACGATTGATTTCATTCCAGTATGTCAGGTATTTCCCTCTGGACCATGAATGAAAGTGAGTGAAATAGTGCTGCATCATTCTTTATAGAAAGAAAGCCCCTGCAAGCACACATTTGTGCTTTTCACCCAACAACAACTATTAAATCCTTCTGTCATTGCTTTATAATTCCATGTACATTCAGACCCCTCAGATATCACCGTCTCAGATGGATAATACGTCCCGCAGGCATCATTACCAGCGTTGTGTTTCAAACTCGCTCAAGCATTCAGCTTTATTAACAGATCGTGGTGCACCGCAGGGTGCAAGCAACTGTTTTGTCATTGATTTAATGTAGCAAGCATTGGTTTTATAATGAAAACGTTTTTGAAGTCATCTGTGAACACAACAGAGGGATTTTTGTGTGCCTTGGGCATGCAAAGTTAATGGGCACATATGTGCAGTGTCTTACTGTATGTTAGCCTACAGAACATCTCAATCTTTGAGACAAAATCAGCAGCTAATACACTTCTTATCACACTCAACGGCAATGTCGAATAGAGGTCATTCTCATTACTGGCACAGACGTGCTGTCCAGCAGTGACAGAAACCCGCAGCTTCATGTGTGTTCCCCTGCACAGAAACGGTAGTGCAAATAAGCCAATATATCTAAATAATTTGTGTTTGAATCCAACGAGCTGTAAATTGCCTAAATGCTGAAATTAGAAAAACGTCTTATAAAACATCAGTGATCTCATGCTCCTTATTTGGAAATTTCACCCAAAAAATTATCATTCTTTTGTCATCATTTAATAATTTATGTCATTTAAAGCCTTTCTCTTCATTTGCAGACAAAAATAAAATATTTTGAGGAATGTTGATAACCAAACAACACTGAGCCCCATTGCCATCCATTGTGATGAGACATTTCTCAAAAAATCTTTTTTGTGTTAGACAGAAGAATGAGCTACATACAGGTTTACAATTACATGAGAATAAATAAATGATAACTGCCGTTTTAATTTTCGGTGAACTATCCCTTTAAGACTTAAATGTTCAGTTTCTCTAGGAAGATAAATGGTGACCAATACATAAAGGGGGAAGGTCAGAAACAATGGCAGATAGTGACAGTCAATTTTAATTTCATGTTGACTTTCCCACTGGAGTCTCACATGACCTGTAAGATGGTGTCCTTGGTTTTGGCACAAATGTTAATCACTCTGTAGGAAGTGAAAATTCAAAGCCATAATTTTCCTGGGGCTGTAGTAGCTGTCACGTTGCTGTGCTGTAGCCTGCAGTGAAACAGAAGATTAGAATGCTCACAGTCAACACCCTTTCCCTGCTACTGTACCCACATGACAGAACCAAAGCCCAGCCAGTGGGTCTGTTGTAAGGCCGCTGTTGTGTTTTGTTGTACACAATCCAGTAAAATTACAACAGTATTATGATGCTACATTGTGTTGAACATGTGCAGTAATATGCCACTGAAAATTCACACAATTTAACCAGGACCCGGTTTGCTGCTTACATTTGTTACCTCAACAGTCGCTTGTTATTATATTATCACTGTAGAAAAATGTAATCAAATGTCCTCAAAGAATCAGATTTCCTGAGAATCCCAAGAAAGCCAATTCTGTGAGTGTGAGTTACAGTAGTTATAACTTACCCCACCCGTAGGAAATATAATAGATAAGAAAAGAAACAAATGATTCATTATAGAGTATGATTAAATATTATGTTAAACATAAGGCATTTATTTTCATAAAATTTAAAAAGAGTAGAAAATGTCTAACTGGTGTATAAAAATAAAGTGTACGGTAAGTTTCGGAGTAGTAGGGAGGTCTTTATTGTCCCAATTAGTTGGAATACTTATTATCATTTCAATAAATTGAAATTATTTACAGTCTATTATTAGGAAATAATGTACAAGAATACATCGTTTACGGAATTGGAGTTTAATCAGGGTTGCCAGGTTCACAAAATATTTATCTTCAAAAGGAATAAAAACTAGCCCATTTTTTTCCCGGTGTCAAATAAAAGTTAACAACTTTGGTTTTGCTGTACTGATGTTGAATGTCAGCTCTAACAAGATAATACAGTACTATATACATCTGACAAGTCATCAGCCAAAGTTGCTGCACTTCTATGAACAAATGGTAACGATATCTATATGGATTCAGGATAACCAGCTTCCATTAAATTCCAAGAAAACTGCTTTCATGTGTTTTTCTAACAGAAAGCAAAAAGAAAGGTTCTTTATGATGAAATAGAGGGAGTAAATACATTCAGTTTCTTAAAATACTTAACTCATTAGACATTTCATTACAGCAGAGGCAGCTCATCTTTTTTTGCACCGAATGATTCTTTCCCGCATCTCATATTGAATCACAGTTTGGTCCCAAGGTAGTGTGTGTATGTATAATACATTATAAAAGTAGTTTTAATGTTTTAATTATGTCTTGTAATGCACCTTATAATGTCTCATGAATAATTGTAACTACAGTTTATACATTATAATGCTTATCAATTAATTTTTATACTTATAATTTAACATTTAATGCATTACAAAACACATAATGAACAATTATAATGCATGTTCATACAATTTAATAATGCATGGTCCTTAAAGGCTTTAAATAATGTCTTTAACACAACTTTAATATTCTTTAACTAAAAAACGTAGATGCTGTATAATTGGGCACTAAAAATAATGGATAAAAAGCCAATTCAACGGCATCACTGTCATATTTTAAAGAAATGGGATATGCTTAGTTTTATAATTTTAAAAAATCTGTCGTATGTAGAATTGATTTCAAAATGTTTGTGTAATAAGGCACCTTCTGTTTTATGTAATATGGTAATGAGACAAGATGATTCAGGTAGGACTACTAGGAGTACAGCGGGTGGAAATTGTAGCATTGGATTCCGCAAAACTTCTCAAGGACAAAGAGCATTTTCTGTTAAGGGTTCTCAACTCTGGGACATGTTGCCAAACGAGTTCAAAGCTATACATGGTCTAAAGTCTTTAACATTGCTGGTCAAGCGTTGGTTCAAAATACATTTTCTTGTCTTTGACTGGAAGATCAAGTCTATGGTATTGTCCCTATTCAAATAAACATAAAAATAAATAAATAAAAACGGCCAAAAAACTTTTCTATTGCTATTATTACTTATCAGAATGGTTTCCTAGGTATAATGTATTTTGTTTTGTTCTGTTGAAATCAAAAGCAAGCAAACAAAGCGAAGCAAACACTTCTGGGGCATCTTTTACCACCAGTTTCAGTTTTTCTAATATGGTAGTCAATGATGCCCCAGAATTTTCAGTTGCTAACATTCTTCCAAACATCTTTCTTTGTGTTTAACCGAACGAAGAAATGTATACAGGCTTGGAACAACTAGAGTGTGATTCATGACAGAATTTTTTTTTTTTAGGTGGAGTGTTCCTTGAAAGGAGGCATGAATTAAAATCACAATTTTAACCCAAGCTTTCGTTATATAAGAGGGAATCGTATTCACGCGAACATCATGTAAGTGTCAGAACTGAAAATGCCCTCGTTACTGAGATTACATCTGTTATTGACACCAGGCCCAGTGAATGCCAGGTTCTGGAATGCACCTATCTACGACGACATTGATAGATTGAACACCACCTCCACAGAAAAATATCAACGACTACTTCTCTAGTCCTGCCCACAGGTTCCTGCATGACAGAACCAGTGGCGCGAAACCAGATAGAGTGATCAAGCAATAAACAAACGTGCCGTTAAACATAGCTAAATATTGTTCCATCCCTGGTTGTGGATCAATACAGTCATGGCATAACCCTCCTTCGGATTCCGATATTAGGAATCCGGGGTTAAAGTTTATTTTTAAAGACGTTCCAGCTCATGTGGGAAAAACCTGGAGCTTTTGTTCGTTTCATTTCTCCGAGGATTCCTTCGTGAACAAGGCACAGATCGACACTGGATTTGTCGAGAGTTTAAAATTAAAAAGCAGTGCTGTGCCTTCAATATTGGATCCGATAGGAATGGCGGAGCAATCTTATGTAAAAAAAAATGTACTAAAATGTACTATGTGTCACTATGCTTTGTTAGAGATCTCATGATGTGCCCCGAGCACTGCATTTGCACAAGATTATTATTACCTGGGGACCTCTTTTCAATTGTATTAATTGCAGAGGTCACTTAAGCTTGTGCGAATCGGCATCTCTGGGATTTGGTGGGCTCATATATCATTTTTCAAGGTTTTATACACCATTTGTGAATAATGGTGGCTGTTTTGAAGTGTTTTGGTATTATTATCGCTGGGTGATATCCATAAGTTACCAGGAGTCTCCCATTTGTTTATTTATCATGGAAACTCTCGTAACATTTGAGACTTGCGGTGATCTTTTGTCCGGTTCGGGATCACGGGTCTCAAATGCTGACAGGTACTGTCATGATTCCACTATCATGATGACATGTTTATTCTTATTCTTGCAGCGGAGTCATGACTAAGTCTAGGGTTTTGTGTGAGAAGGACATGGCATGGCTTAGATATTGGCTGTCATGCGCCTTCTCGTGTCTCGTCTATGGCCCCGCCCCTCTCGTCTCCTCGTTAGCTTCCCTTGAGTGTTTTATTACCCACTCCTGCATATTGTAATGATCCTTTGTTCGTCTCCCCATTTAATGCCCTGGTATTCTCTGTCTTGTGCTCGTTTGTTACTTGTAACTTTGTATCTGCTTGCTCGTCTGATCTGCTGTACCTTGGATTTATCCATACGCTGTGTCCCAGCGTTTCTGCTCAGCCTCACTCTGTTCCTGAGAGTTTTGTTACAGTTTGTTACTGTCCGTGAGTTTTACGTTCCTGTTTGGCTGTCTTTGTTTATCCCCTGTATTTTACCCCATTGTGGGTTTTTGTTTTGTGTTTATTAAAATCTTTTGTTACCCCGTACCGCTGCCTGCATTTGGGTTCTATCACTTCCATTTCGTGACAGGTACGGTCATATATCATTATACGCAATACAACTATAGGCTATACAAACTATACGCAAAGCCATGCCATCACAGCCGGGAAATAAGTCAGAAAAGTAAAAGAGTAAAATCATCCTGGGCGAATGCATCACATGAAATACTGATGTGGGGAGGTCATTTATAAATCACAGGAGATCTCCAGATAATACTGTAACAAAGCTCAATAAAAGGGAAGGAAGGAGGCGGGAACCGGCAAACATTTAAACATTTAATAACAGAAATAATAACAGCCGGCGGCCCCTCACGGACGACCGCCGGCAAAATAACATAAACATAAATACAAACACAAGTTCGGGCCCGGTCCTCTCTCCTCGACGGTCCGGTCGCTCGTTCCTTTTATGCTCCCCATCTCCTACGAGATTCGAGCCTGGTGTGCGCACAGCTGGCGCTAATCCACAATTACTCACCGGACTCGAACCACGGTCTCGCCCCGCCTACTCTACTACATACCCCCATCACCCCTCACAGGCCGGGGGGCACCCCCGCGACTGTGCATGATCCCTCCCTCGGGGGGGTTGGGGGGGTATGCAGCAACGAGACGAGACAACGGAAAATAATAATAGTCCGGTTCACTGACATGCTGCCGCTCGTTCCTCAACCAGCCGAGTACTCTCCTTCGCGTTGCCTTGCGGTGGCCCTGGGGCTTCGGTGGACGGCTCGACCGTCCGCCCCCTGGCGGCCGGCGGTGGCTCCTCCTTTATCTGGGAGTCGGGGCGAGTTCCCCGTCCCCTGCTCCTCCCCCTTGGGTGGACGGACGCAGGCTCCGGCCTCTGGCAGGCGGTGGCCGTCCTCGCCCCCCCGCCCCCTGCTCCTCCCCCTCGGGCGGACGGACGCAGGCTCCGGCGGTAACTCCCCCGCTCCCGCTTGGACGACAGCCACCCCACTTCGACCCAGGGGCGCAGCAGCAAAGGTCGCCGTCCCACCGAAGATTTGACGGTGGCTGCACTGTGCACTTCCGTTCCCCAGAGCAACCGCTTCGGGCTGCCTCTGGCGGACGCCCTTCGTCCGCGCTGCCCGAACTCTCCGCCGCCGCGAGGCCACTCGGCGGCGAGGACTCTCCGACAGCATGTCTCTCCTTCCTCCCGGGTTTCGGCACCAATGTAACAAATCTCAATAAAAGGGAAGGAAGGAGGCGAGAACCGGAAGACAATAAAATAAACATTTAATAAAGTAATATAATAGCCGGCGGCCCCTCACGGACGACCGCCGGCAAACAACAATAGAATACAACATAAAACGAAATATAAACACAAGTTCGGGCCCGGTCCTCTCTCTTTGACGGTCCGGTCGCTCGTTCCTTTTATGCTCCCAATCTCCTACGGGAATGAGCCCGGTGTGCGCACAGCTGGCGCCCTTTAACAATTACTCACCGGACTCAAACCACGGTCTCGCTCCGCCTACTCTACTACAGTTGGGGTGTGGTTACACGAGCCATTCAGCCAGATCTGGGTGAGCATTTTCTTTTTTGATAGAGTGCGTCTTTTGTTCTAACACTTTCATTTTAGCAATTTTAAGTGTCTAATACATGCATGGGCAACTTATAACACACCAAAGACACAGAAAAACACTTATTCGCATCATATGACCCCTTTAAGCTTTCCTCAAGTGGAATGGATTTGACTTACACTGCTTTGCGGTAAATGAGAGACACTAAAAGTGTGTGGGTCGAAAATATCATTGGTCTTAAAAAAGGAGTGGGTCCTGTCCCACCCACATACAATGGTTCTGACACATATAGTACTCATATTAACAGTATATGTATAGTGTGTAATACAATATGACAGATTTGGTGCAACAGATTTGTGTATGGCAAGATAATTTTTTGTGCTATTCTTAAAGGGATTTGTGTTGAAGGCCTAGTTTGCAGCACTGATCTGAGAAATGCTTGAATGATTTTCTAACCCGTTCTCATTCACTTCCTGTAGGGCATCAGCAGCCTCTTCAGTTCCCTGAAGGTGGTCCGTCTGTTGCGATTAGGGCGTGTGGCCCGTAAGCTGGATCACTACATAGAATACGGCGCAGCGGTGCTGGTCTTGCTGGTTTGTGTCTTCGGTCTGGCTGCCCACTGGCTGGCCTGCATTTGGTACAGCATCGGAGACTATGAGGTCATAGACGAGGAAGCCAACATGGTCCGTATGGATAGCTGGCTGTATATTCTGGGAGAAGCCGTCGGCTCGCCATATCGCTTCAATGCCAGCGGCACGGGAAAGTGGGAGGGGGGACCCAGCAAAGACTCAGTCTACATTACGTCACTGTACTTCACCATGACTAGTCTGACCAGTATTGGCTTCGGGAACATTGCACCATCCACTGATGGGGAAAAGATCTTCGCTGTGGCCATGATGATGATTGGCTGTGAGTAAAAATAATTTCATTTCTACTGAAGCTTTAGCTGTATGCAGGGGTGCCGTATAGGGGGGGAAAGTTAGGACAATTCCAAGGGCCCATGACTAACAGGGGCCCAAAAAATAGGTAAAAACTAATATAAAATAATCAAACCATCATCATTCATTATATAAATTAATATAATAATACAATTAACGATCTCTTTATTTTTGGCAGTAAAAGTAAAAAATCCCCATTGACCAAAAAGTAAACATTCAATTCAAGTTTATTTATATAGCGCTTTTCACAATGTGTATTGTTTCAAAGCAGCTTTACAGGGGCAAACAGGAAAAACAGAAAAACACAGCACAGTGCATGGTATTCATACAACGAGTAAGATCATACTAATAAATAATAGCTAATTTCTAAATAAATAAATAAATGAATGAATGCAGTTCGGTCATAATGCAGTTCGGTCATAATGACCGACCACCCACCTGTATCTGCATGAAAGGGTTTGATCCTGCCTTAGCGCTCTCAGTGACGGTGTTTAGTTGCAGTCAGTAGATGCGCCAGAATCACAGTGACCACAAATTCTGCCTAGTAATGATAATTCAAAATCTGGTTTTCTAAAAAGGAAAGAGACAAAAGAGAGAGAGGAAAGACAAAGGAAATGGAGTCAAACTGTAACCCAGTTTTTCACAAAATAAAGGTGGGTAGCCTATAGCAGTGGTTCTCAACTCTGGCGTGCAAGATCCACTTTCCTTCCGAGTTTTAGCACCAACTCTGATAAAACACCTGAATAGGCTAATCAGTGACTTCAGGAACAGACGTGTTCAACTTAATGTTGGGCTGTGCAGATTGTTTGGCATATCGCCAAAGTACCGCGCAATCTGCACTTGAATCTCTTTTGCGGTACTTAAATGTCATTCGATGATAGATTTGCTGATTTGATGATTAGCTTGTTCAGGTGTTTTATATCAGAGTTGGGGATAAACTCTGTAGGAAAATGGATCTCGCGGGCCAGAGTTGAGAACCACTGGCCTATAGTCTGTGAGTGGTATTAACCTGTTGGCTTAATGTACATAGTGAAATAAGCTAGCTAGAAATAGACTAGTGTTAGGCTACATATATGTTCAGCCAAGTAAAAAAATCAGGAGGATGTTAATTTTTAAGTTTGTTCGTTTTTCTTTTTTTAGATCTTTCCTTTATAGTTATAAAAATAATTCATAATAATAATTCATTATAATTTTGTTTGGAGAATTTTCCATTTTGTCAAATTTTACAATAAAAATACATTGAGACTGTAAAAGATAGCCTTCAGCACATTTTTATGGTTGTTTTTAATCATGCATCGAATTGTGAACTGAATAGTAGACTTGCATGCATGTACAAATCACCAGCGGTAAATATTGTGCTAGTAGGCCTACTAATATTGAACTACAAGAATCAAGACAGTTGCAAGCCTTTAATAAGAGTTGTGTAAAGATTTTGATGGCACCGTTAGGTCCTAGAGATGTGGTGTCAACAGCTGCGCTGAGGGGGCCAAATTAGATTTTTTGTCATGGGGCCCAAAATTCCTGGCGGCGCCCCTGGCTGTACGACAACATGATTCTTTTGTTTAAGACATTTACAGTGAATCTCAGTCTTCTCTAAGAACACAACAGTCAGAAAGTCATCTTCATGCTGTCATTTACATTATAGAGAAACTGTTTTGGTTGTTAAGGTGTTTTTATTGCAAAGATGAAGAACCAATTGTTAGGGCGATCTAGATTATATTTAGTCCAGCCAAAACGCTATTTATGAAGGCACAATTTTCTGTGCTCTGGAAATTGTGAATATGCACAGACAGTAAAAGTAAATACATTCTATTGGTTTTAAAAGCAGATGGGGAGTTGACCTATAACTAAAGACGCATAATTTAGTTTTATTTAAAAAGTACATATGTTAGATGTGGTTCTTATTTTTCTTATTTATCTTTTAAATAACATGTGTCCTTAAAGTTTAACCTGTACAGAACCTAAACGATTTACCTTATTTACAACATCCAGTGTAACTTAAGTGTATTCTTTAAATTTGGTTTATATTTGTACTCCATTTTTTTTCTCTAAAAGAGACACAAAATGCATTCTCCTCTGTTTATACGGGTCACATAGGCAACAGGCAAAGTAGAGAAACTCACACATCCCTGGCCCTTCTACTACCTCCTGGGGATTCTAAGGGGTTGATATGTGAGATATCGCAATGTGTCCTGCGTCTGTCCGAGGATTTCTTCCCTGTTAAATATGACCAGTTCATTACCTCTGTGTGGCATCTTACCACCTCAAATGTGTGTCCTCTGAGTGCCCCCCAGATTTCTTAACTTCACACATTGTCTCTCAGGGCCAGATACAGTACAGAAAAATAATAATTTCAGCTGCTTGCATCTGCAATTCTGTTCTTTCGATCACTACCCACAGCTCATCACCATGCATAGATTAACTATAAATTGGCAATTTCACCCTCAGCTTTAATTTTCTTTTTACTGCATTACTGCTGCCACTGCACAACTTCAACCTGCCCTCACTCGTGAGCAATATCCTATCATACTTAAACTCCTCCATCTGGTGAGGTAACTCACTCCCTAGGTGATGTTACCCTTTCCAAAATGGTGGCTGGTGTCTGAGACACGCTCACCTGGTAAATCTGCTTTCCACTCAATGTGTGTTATCTCTACCAGGATGAACGTGTGTGTGTGTGTGTGTGTGTGTGTGTGTGTGTGGAGGGGGTCTCTACCGAGTCGTGAGTGATGCGCTTGGCTGCCTGAGGGTGACGGTGATATGAAGTGTCATCAGGGGAGGCAGTTCTGACATTAAAACTTCTATACAGCAGGCACTGATTCAGTCAGACACTACTGTCACATACAGATAGAACATGTGCTTCTGCATGTGCTTATGTACAACTTCATTCTGTTTTTGCCTTAAAATTCTGACATAAATTATTTACCCTTATGTCTTTCAAAACCTGTAGAGCAGTTCTTGCATTATGACTTCATCTTTATAAAAATCGGTTACATGTAACACTGTAATTCCCAGTAATGTTTTGCTGTTTTCTTGGCAGTTGTGTGATTAGGGATTGTTGGTTGCTGTGAGGATTAAACAGTTGGTGAATTAAGGCCATTTCGACTTGATGTGATGTTGGGATGAGAATACCGGCCAAGACTAAAATAAATCCTTAACATAATTCTGTTTCACGTACAGTTGATAGTTAAAGCATAGTATCACCACAGAACTACCCAGACCATCATGCTATTGCTCTTTCATGGCTCAGGAGATTTGATGGAGTTCTTTATTGTGTCATTCGGGGATCGGCTTAGCCTTTACTGAGTAATTACTCAGGAGCAATAAAAAGAGAAACAAATGAGAGTGTAATTGTTGAAACAAATGAAGAGTATGGAGATTAATGTAGATGTAGAGGTAATCGGGATTTGATGAGAATTGTAAAGAGATCATATTGAGATCTTCAATAATATTGAATTTAGATTGCAGACTTACAAATCTGGGCTCAAATCTTTGAGGCGTTGCGAACCCTTGAAACTCCAATGAAGACATTTTTGTGATATTTCGGATTCTTTTCTCAGGAGAAATATCTGAGATGCAGATCTGACATAAGCAACGGTTTCCATTTGTTGTCCATTAATTCTCATTGATGTCTAGGGATAAAAACAGAGATATTAAAGAGATCTTATCTGATTTTTAATTCTTAACTAGTACTTATTTGTTGATGTTGACATCAGCTTTTACTGTTACTAGAAATTCTGTTTTAGTTTGATCCTTTATAAACCTATAATGCAACTGTACCCCGATCTATACTTCTAATCTTCATTATAAAATCACAGCAGCTTGAGGCATCCATTCTGTTTGTGTGTTGTCTGACGGTGGAGAGAGAGAAAGAGTTCATCTTTCTTCTGTTTGTCTTTGGGTTGTCTTCATCTCTTGTTACTCATGAGACTCGTTACAAGCTTGATACACTTCATTGAGAACACACAGAGCATTAAAGTGATCATTCTTTCATGAGGAAGCTCCTCTGAGAGGAGCTGGAACACTCAGATTGAGTTTTTATGGTTTACGCTGCATGTGTCCTGTGCTGTAGCTCAACATTCCTGCAAAATTGTCAACATTTATATTTAATACTGAGAAACAAATGCCCTTTTTTTATTCATTTAAATTGAGTTGTCAGTCAAGTGAAATTTAAACTCATGACGGAAGTTTAGATCGTTGTGACCTTTGTACATTTACATTTACATTTATTCATCAAGCAGACGCTTTTATCCAAAGCGACTTACAGATGGGGTAAACAATGGAAGCAATTGGGACAGCATAAGGACAACAAAAAGCATAAGTGCATTCAAAAAGACTGGTCTCATATAGCCTACCACATAATTCAGAGCAAAGTTAGAAGGATTTTCTTTTGAAAGAGTAAAAAAGAAATAGAAGTCAGAACTGATCGGTCAGGTGTTGACCGAAGAGATGCGTTTATGTATCTCATAAACATTACAGCACAGTGGCAGTAATCATATGTAAAACAACATTAATAAGAGATTACAGAGGCATGTGAACATCTGTATGAGAAGTAGAGAGAGAGAGAGAGAGACTCCACACTGGATTATATACTGTCCAGTTCTCTGTTTATTTGGAGCTGCTCTTGAGGACATTGAATAAGAATCTGAGTGAGCATGACCCTTATAAGTGTAAAAAAGAACACATTTCAATCAACACCCTCCATCCATCTGCTCTACAACTGTAAAGTTAGTTTACAAAGTCTTTTTCAGTCAGTCACAAAAGATTTCCATATGTTTTATTTGAGCCACACAGTATACATTATATGTACAAGTTTCAGTTTCTCAGAAAGTCTTGTGAAATTCCCACCAATGCAATCCACAAAACAAACTCTCACTGTAACATCCAGTTTCACTTTTACAGGGCTGGGAAGGTTACTTTTCAAATGCATTCCAGTACAGATTACAAAATACATGCTTTAAAAAGTAGTCTGTTATGTATTTTGTGAGATAACAAATTTTGTAATTTAATCTAAATACTTTAGAATACTTTGGAATATAAATAAGGTTTGTAACACAAAGCCAAAGGGATCA
The DNA here is from genome assembly GCA_029783895.1 of Triplophysa bombifrons. Classification (NCBI taxonomy): domain Eukaryota; kingdom Metazoa; phylum Chordata; class Actinopteri; order Cypriniformes; family Nemacheilidae; genus Triplophysa; species Triplophysa bombifrons. The sequence continues at coordinate 2,002,432 of JAPMJR010000028.1, read as the reverse complement.
CCAAACAGAGGACTTGGCTTTCCACTCCTTATTATTTTAAACAACATTAGACATTATAGTCCACAATTCTAAGAAAAGAAGTTAGAATTATGATTAATAAACTCACAATTGTGGGAAAAGGTATGACAAAATGTTGCAATTACCTTTAAAATGACTTAAACAAGAAACTCACAAACAACTAGCACAAAACATTAAAAAAGTCAGACGATCATACGATAAACATTCAAGGGTATGGTATTCCTGTAGCTCAGTGGTACGAGCATTGCGTTAAAAACCGCAAGGTTGTGGGTTCCATTCCAGGGGATTGCAAATACCTATGTAAAATGTATAGGATAAAGCAATGTAAATCGCTTTGGATTAAAGCGTCTGCCAAATGCCTAAATGTAAATGTAAATGTATGGACATACAGTTTGTATAAAATCGGTCAGCTTATTTTGTGGCGAATAGGTAAAGTGTATTATAGGATATAGCTTATTCAGGACATAACTTGATAAAATGAACATCTAATTTCTACCAACCCAGATACTTCTTTTGATAAAATTATTAAAATTTGGCATATTCAAGGTATGAAATTTATGAGCAGAACTGTGGTTTAGGGTGCATTTGCAGATTGTCAGAGTCAAAGAATCACAGATTACTGTTTATATTAATTGCCTGCTACAGTTAATGCTGTTTAAATTGAATAAATGACGTTAAAATTAATCACTTTGTTAATTGAAAATACTTTTCGGATGTGACTGTAATTTGACTGCACTTTTATCACACAGTAAATTAGACGTATTACAGAAGATATTGTGCTGTACTGTACAGAAGTGATTATTTTGGAATTTCCTTTTTTACTGCTGACTTTCATTTCCACAGGCTGACAGTGAAGAACAAAACTGCAAATGTAATGAGACATGAACTGTCTGATTCCTTTTTTACAGAAATAGATTATGCCCTACAGGTCCTTGAATTACAAACTAAATAAGCCACTGTAGATGTGAATTATTTTTCGTCCTCTTTCCTGCTTTTAGTTTATCAGTTACTATAAATCATTCAAATGTGTTTATGTTGAAAATAAGCTTGGAAGTTTAAATATCAAAGACTGATCAGTAAATTAAAGGAGCAAACAAGCAGCATTTAATTAACACAAAACAAAGTACAAAGACATAAGAGAACAAAGAAACAAGGGTCAAAAGTAATCTGAAACATACATGAACCAAAGCACAGAAACAATGACTGACAAATGACAAGTGAAACACAAGGGCTTCTTTAACCGTAGGATGCGTCAACAGGCGTCATATTTAATGTTGGAATAAATATTCTCTATTGGGTACACTTAAAAAAATGAAAATTTCATTGTATCATGTAGAATGTAAGAATACAGAACTTTACAGTTTTTTACAGATTTTTATGTATTTTTTTAAATACGGTCAAATAACGCAAAATTACAGAAAAAGACTGCAAATTTACAAGAAAATCACGGGAAAAAGTAATTTTACAGGTAAACCCTGTTATTACAGTTTATTTCTGGCACCCCAACTGCGCCCCAACTTTTTTTTTAAACAAGAGATCTATTTTTAAAGTTTATTTTTTAAATAAGGTCAAAAACTATTAAATTACAGAACAAGACAACACATTTACAAGAAAAATGGAGAAACCAATTTTATATACATCCTATTATTTTATCCTATAATTTTTTTTTCAAGTTTATAGAAAATTTCATTTTTTTACAAAAAAATGTAACAGTGGATGAGCTATTCACTTTACAGACATGTATCATCTGTAACACTGTAAGCAGAAATGAGATTGATCAGTATGACTTTGGATAGAGAGGAAAGCATCAGATGGTGATGGGCTGCACAAAAGTGCTGATTGGAAAGCAATATCCTGAGATGTATGTGATCCAGCAGAGGCAGGCATTAATTCAGTCGTTTCACTGGTGGAGCACGAGAAGAGGTCTCAGAAACTCTTTTGTCTTCAGTCATGATATGCAGAATTACTAATGTCATGGCAGTGAAACTGTGGTAGCGGACAGATGTATAAACTTAGGTGCATTTATTTCTTGACCTCATTTCTTACTCACCTAAACAGATATATTTTCTCTTAGGATCTGACTGTATGACCCACATGCTAGTCCAGACCCACAGTTTGAGAAGCCCTGCAGTTTGAGTCATCTAATTTCAGTTTAGTTGATATGTGAGGGACTGCTGTGAGCATCTTTAACTGCATTACACACACACACACACACACACAAACACAAACACACACACATGAAGCTTTAACCTGCAGAGGTTGAGCATTTTAGATTCATTATAGCAATCAATAACATGACCTACATGACACACTAATGAACCTGTAGAAGACATTGGCTTTGGGCCATAGATTGGGCTGGGGATTTGGGATTTATGCTTCTTGTTGTAAGGTCAGAGGTTCAGAGGGTTGAAGTGCTAGCAGGCGTCTGGTTTCTCACATGACAAAATGTGGTGTGTGTCCTTGAGGCAGACATGTTTGATGTCTACAATATGCAGTATTTACACCTTAATGGATCTTAAAAGCTCACAATAACAACTTTATTAAAGCTGATTTCAGGGTGACAAATCTGATGATAAACTGAATTTGACATCATTTCAGTTCTGTGCATATGACACAGTATTCTGTGTAGTGACGACATTACACCTTTTCCAAATGATAAATCTCAGAAGGCTTTTTTTTGGTTTTCCCACAATTGGAGACAAACGTCATGTTTATCTGAGCAGCTCAATAGGGCACAAATGAGACATGACTGCAATCTGTCAGTGCACTTTATTTTTCTGTTTTACTTGAAAGACATGACTATACTCTTTCAAATCGATACAGTTGAATATCAAAAGTGTGTTTTTTTCTTTTAGCTCTCCTTTACGCTACCATTTTTGGTAACGTAACCACCATCTTCCAGCAAATGTACGCCAATACCAACCGCTACCACGAGATGTTAAATAGCGTGAGGGACTTTCTAAAGCTCTACCAGGTTCCCAAGGGCCTCAGCGAAAGAGTGATGGACTATATCGTTTCCACTTGGTCCATGTCCAGAGGCATTGATACAGATAAGGTACTTGACAGATTCACATAAGGCGCAGGTTCCAGTCTTAACCCAGTGAGTTAATCATCATCGGTTATTTTAAAGGCCACTTATCCTATGCCATAATAATGTCCTTCACATGTTTAACTTCTTTCGTGAGGTAACATCATTTTAAAATCATAGTTTTAAAAGTGGAAGTATTTAATTGTTTTTCTAAACATTGTCTTCCGCAGGTGTTGCAGATTTGTCCCAAGGACATGCGAGCAGACATCTGCGTCCATCTCAACAGGAAGGTGTTCAAGGAACATCCGGCTTTCCGACTGGCCAGCGACGGGTGTTTGCGAGCTCTTGCTATGGAGTTTCAGACCATCCACAGCGCTCCGGGCGACCTGATCTATCACGCTGGTGAAAGTGTGGACAGCCTCTGCTTTGTGGTCTCAGGCTCCTTAGAGGTCATTCAAGACGATGAAGTTGTTGCCATTTTGGGTAAGTGTAGAGTAGATACTTTCCTGAGTTGATTTACTAAGAATTACTTTGACTTTTATTCATTGTGTATGTAAAAAACTTCTCTCTACATTAAAAGCGACTTGTGATATTTCTGCACCTTTGGCCTGCTAATGACCTTTCTTATTTTATGTGTACGCAGTTATCACATTGTGCATTAGATGTCAGTCTCATTTAAATGCATGAGCAGATTTCACACTGTTTGCTTGAAGGGATTCAATATAAAGTGCAGATTGAGTTCAAGTCAATTATGGAAAAGGCTGTTAGGAAAACTATTGGAATGTCTCCACTCTCTTTCTTGCAGGGAAGGGTGATGTGTTTGGGGACGTGTTCTGGAAGGAGGTGAATTTAGCTCAGGCCTGTGCCAATGTTCGTGCACTGACCTACTGTGATCTTCACATCATCAAACGTGACGCCTTACAGAAGGTTCTGGAGTTCTACACGGCCTTTGCCGGACACTTCTCTCGAAACCTGGTGCTCACCTACAACCTGAGGAAAAGGGTGGGTAACAGACTATCAGGCTGTTTTACATGAACATAAAAACCAGTCTGTAGAATACCGTGTTTATAAGGTGAGAGGTGTTTACTTTCCTGATTTGAACTGATTTTGCCAAATGAGAGATGTCCCTATTCAAAATGATAGATGAATAACACCGGAGTAGTAGAACCTAACATTATGCATAACCTAACTTAAAATTTATCTGACACTTTTATTCAAAGCAAGACAGTGCAGTAAAGAAATAGATTCATCATCAGTATGTGTGCTCTTTCAGAATTGAATCAGCCTTTGCACTGCTAACACAATTCACTACCAATTGAGCTACAAGAACAGTACTTTACACCTCACTAATCCACTGCAAAGCATAACGTAAAACCTAACCCTAAAATCTGATTGGCTGTCAGGAATGGGGGATTCAACAAGATCTAAATTTCGCCATCATCTACTTTGCATCTGTGGAGGAGGGGCTGGTGCCGAACTGGACTCAGTTTCATTTAAATTCATGTCTCATCTCACGCTGTAAGCACTTTTTACAGCACAGCGATTTTGAAGCCAACTGAGGTGGAAGATCTATGAGTTCAAGAAATCTCTCACAAACACACACCCCAGAGAGTCCATTACTCATAGAGTAAATATATGGCTCTGAATACAGAATGCTCTGTATGACTATGTTTTTATTAAATTTCTGAAGCTGACAACATGACACCCTCAGGCAATAGATTATAAACTGTTTTATATGTGCACTAAAACATATGTCATTTATCTCTCAGTATACACACCTAGGGGTGTAACAATATATTTTTTACAATATTACCGATAACAGTTTAATCCTTTCGGTTTAGCTTTTAACATATGAACTGCAATTTTGTGATTTTACTGCTTTTAGAAGTTCTCTCTCAGGATTTAGCTTTCTAAATTCCTTTCTTAAAATAAATTTTATGTTAAAACCTTTTTTTAGTGATAGACTATTTATTTTATTTACACAGACACTTAAAGTGGCCATAACACAAACGGTTTCTGCAAATCTCATAATAATCTTGAGTACCTATAGAGTATTGCATACTTCGTATCTTTGAAAAGTATTTAGTTTGATCACATTTATAAACTCAACTATATTTATATTGCGCTTTTTACAATTGTCATTGTTACAAAGCAGCTGTACATAAGACGTATTGACTATATGCTAAACAATTAAATTCATATACCTGTAAAAACAAGAAAAAGGTGAAAACTCAAAAGACATACATACCCACATATAAACGCTCCAAACAAAAATGCACACGTACTAGCACCAAACCGAATCTCCAAGTGCTCTCTTGAGAACCTGACAGAAAAACTTATGTGCACCCCTGCACATGTAGTTTTAATGCGCAGTTTTTAATTTTCGATAATTATGTTTCCATCATAGTTTTAATGTATTTCTTCATCATCATAATTGAGAATTTATGCGGATCATCATTTTTAGAATGAATGCTTATCTTGGCCTTCCCAGACAGTGTTTGTTGAAATATCCCAAAATGTGAATGTGAAAATAGATGATTATACATTCCATCTGAGTATGGATCAAACCCCGTGACCTTGGCATTGCTAGTGCCATGATCTAACCACTGAGCCACAGGAAAGCAATCGGCTATTAGAATTTTTAAGATTTTATTCATAATATTGTAATACAAAATGAATACTATTGTATCATGAATCCAGAACCAGGTATTATGTAAAATAGTGAGCTGCATGTACTGTTACACCACGACATTTTGATAAATCATACTCATACAAATTTTTGTTTTGTTGACATATAACATTACTTGATATGGATCAAATGATTCATGGAAACTTTCAGAAGAATTGGTTAACCTGGTGTAGTTTGACACTGTAGGTGTGATATATAAAAAGGCCACAGCGTGTGTGGTTGTCATCAGAGTAAAAGCTTTGTTTGATCATGTAAAGATTGTTTGTATAAGCAGCTCTGTGTCTCTGGCTGTATTATCAGTCTAATCAGATCCAGCTTATTTAACTAATGCTGAAATCTAAAGTGTCCGGGCTGGCAGAGGGAAAGATTACATCGCTCAGATCACAGCCGAGCATTTCATTTCATAGCGGTCAGAAAAAGGCCACGAAGAGTCAAGAGCTCAATTACAGGAACACAAAGTCACTCTGACCTCAGAAGAGCAGAATGAAAATAGAAACCTGATACAGAAGTATCTTTATCATCACATCAATAACTCTGTCCACCTCTCAAGGAGTGCAGCATCAGGTTACAGTCGAGCCCCCAGTGCATTGCATGAGTTGTCAAACACTGTGAGGCAATCACAGCCGACAATTACAAATGACCTGTGTTTATTGAAATAAACAGAGTTATATGTGCCTCCGACTTTTGCCCATGAATAAACTTTTCTCAGGTATTTCTCGGTACAGATATATTGTTACATTGTTCATTTACATGTACTACTGATATTGTAACAGTACAAAGCAGGTTGCATTCGGTGAATTTTCTATTCAACAACACTGTATCAACAGCACTTTTAGACAAGGATTTTTTAGACCAGTATCTAAAATGTATCTTTCTTAAAACAATAGCTTTATGTGCGGATTAGACTGATGATGTTTTCTTCTGAGGCAGCTTTTGAATGTCATTCTGTATTCAGAGCGGTACACACTCTCAAGACTAGGAGCCCTATCATACACCTGTGTGGCGGTTTTTGCTAGTTTCAGAAATACAGATATAGAGATAGCTCCCTGGATAAAGGTAAAGATGTGTGATCGCAAACCAACAAAGAGTTGGCATATGTTGTTCATCAAACATGAAGTACCATTCAAACCCATAAAACCCGACCAGTGATTCATGACAAACCACTCTGTATGATCAATGCAGTCGAGCGGTGAGCAGTTTGAATGCTAAAAGGGAACAATAGACCAGTGAGTCTTTATATACTGTATCTCTATCAAAACAGTGAGAATAAATTGATCAAATTGTTCTTCAGCATGTATTCATCCTCATGGCATTTCAAAGCTTTATGAGTTTCTATCTTTAGCAGAACACAAAAGAAAGTATTTCGAAAAACGTCAGTAATCAAACAACATTGAACCCCATTGACTTCCATTGTATGAGCTAAAAACCAAAATATTTGATTTTATGTACCACTGAAGAAAGAGTCAAATACAGGTTTCTAGAGACTTTTGTGTAATTCTTGTTATACTGTGTTTCTATGGTTTTCTTTTTTTCTGTTGCATATTAAAGACAATTAACTGGTTCACACATATATGTTAATAATAATGACATTATGGGGGAACTGTTCCTTTAATAGCAGACTGATGGGCCACATTTGTTTTGTTCTGTTTCTTATCTTCTTCTCTGCATGATCGATCTGTGGTCAGGTCTCTGGTACGGATGCGTGTGTTAGTCTATGTGTGATAAACTTGTCCTGTCCGCCTCTGAACAGATATAACAAAGATGTTTTGTGATCTTTGTGTTCATTTGGATAGTCACACAATATTAAATCACATTTAGCCACGGGAAAGTATCTGGTCCCCTTTGTCCACAAAATGTGCTGAATGAGGTTTTGAGACAAGGTGAAAGATTCATTATAGGGACCTGTAAAATATTCACAGATACTTTTACATTTATTCAATAAGCAGATGCTTTTCCGAAGTGACTTACAAATGAGAGATAATTTATCGTAAGGGCAGTTATATGTATGTCTTTTTAACAATAAATAAGACAAACATTATACCGAGCATGAGCAGTGTAGTGTTATTTGAATGAAATATTTATTTTGAATATACTTACTAAGCAGTGAGTATATTTGAATTAAACGGTCAAAAGTGATCTTTGTTGTACTGCACATTGTGGTGTGCCATCCATGCATACAAAACATTTCCGAGTGTGTACTGTGCACAGCAGGAAATGTTATGGATGCAGGGGTGCCGCTAGGGTTTCTGGGCCCTCTGGCTAATTTGTACCCCTGGCCCCCATAGAGTTATTGCATATAGCTTTCAATAAGAAACAAAAAATAAATACATTTTAAAGATTTATTAATTAATTAATTAATTAAAAATAAGTCTGTAACTCTCAGTCTATAAATAAAAAAAACTTAACCAAAATTTTAATTACATTACCAAGTTACAAATACTTTTGCACACATACTTGAGCTGTCACACACACCAATAAAATTTTAACATTTAAACATGGCAAACAACAACAATACATCTTTTCTAGAAGTTTATTTTCTTTCTTAAATAAAACTAGATAAAGAAATGCTTGAACAAAGATTGTAAAGCTTGTATTATTATTATTATCATCATATTCATAACAGGTTTAACCCACCAGCTTCAGTAAAGCAAAAATAACGACAGATCATTAAAACAGTGAACTCGAGAGAACAGCTATATTAAATTATTTTCAGGACTGTTTTTATCAACAGGATTCTACAATGATTTAAATGAAACGAAGAGGATAACTATAGCAGTTAATTTGATTGATTCTTAAAGCTGTTGCAAGGTGAGAAGCTTTAATATAGATAAATGGACTAGGATAGCCTTTGTTGCGTTTCTGTCTTTTCTAAAGCTCATCACAATCATCTCGATTCACGAATGCATAAGAATACTTCCTTGGCATATTGTGTTACAAAACATTGGGGTGTGTAACTGATAGAATTGATATGTTAATTAAAACAGCTTATAGGACCAAAACATGGAACTTTATCACATTGTTAATCACCTGGGTGAATAGTTTTCTTTCTCATCTCGACCTCTCGTCTCTCTCATATTTCTTTTGATATCCTTATTTTGTCTGCCTCCGCGCCATGTTGATACACGTACAGAATTGTGAAGCGCAACAGTGCCAGTGCCGCTTGACTGAATGATCTGCTTACATCTTTTTAAAAGAGACACACACACAGCATATGTCTTAAGGGGACACGGACATACACACACGGGTTCTGATGGGTCCCCAGTGAAACAAGGGCCCTGAGAATCGTCCTCATCCACCCCCCATTACGGCGCCCCTGCATGGATGACACACCAAAATGTGCAGTACAGCACAGATCACTTTTGACCGTAAAAGTATAATGTTTAGTACTGTATGTTAGTAGTCTCTGCTAAAGAAAATATTAACTTCATAATTTTATTGGTAGACAAACGTTTAATATTAAAAAACTTTTCTGTGGATAAAAATAAAAAGGTGTGAAAGGTGAAATGATTTTCTGAATTGGGCGAGTAATACATCTTTCAGACATGTGACTCTCAGTAACCTCTAACTGCAATTGGAAAGAAGTTTTAAAATTGACCGTATTGATCATTAATCATCATTGATCATCAATGGAGTGAATAAATGAAGATGAAGGTGGACAGTCAGATATATGCTTTACATCACACGTCATCTTTAAATCAGTATACTGGATCAGCTTCTTTGAATGTCTTAAAGTTCACTCAAAAATTATAATTGGCATAATTTATTGTTTTTCTTATGACTTTCTTTCTTTCATTCTCAACACAAAATACTTTTTAGTCTGTAAATGCAGACAGGGTTACCAGGGGTTGTCAAGCTCTTAAAAACACTCTGACTAATACACTATATTCTAGTCCTTCAAACCCATATGAGATATTTAGTACGTTATTCTTAAAAAATTATTCAAAATCATTTAGTCACCCTTAAAGGTGGGGTGGCAGGGTAACTTTCGCCTGCTGGCACTGAAATTACTATCCCACCCTCTATGCTATTTGCTGTCCAAAGCCAAGCCTCCTCCAAACACATGAATATATTTCGTAAATCCACATAACGAATAACAAAGTAATTCCATTAAATTCTTCTCGAAGCATGTACATACCTGTACAAAAGAAAGAGGCAACCATCTTATCGTCTTTCAGACCATTTGCCTGCCGGAGCTGTTTCCATCTTGTAAAAGCTGTACCGATATTAATTCGAGTTTTTCCTCTTCAAATACGTTTTTTGCTCTAACTTGGAGTATCACTTTGAGACACAAGTTATTGTGACGTGATGGAATCTCCCTCTGCTCTTATAAGACGTGTTTAGGGAAAGTAATGAGATCGATACAACTTTGTGTCAGGAACATATTATGTTTGTCATCATGCACTTAGTGCACAAAGATAGCTGATAAAGGATTCTGAGACATTAAAAAATTATATTTTGTGTTTATTAGTTTTTTTATGAGAGTTTTAAGGTAATTTAAATCATGTTGATATTTTGAAGATAATATTGTATTCATTTGTAGGTCATCTGAGTACATTTCACCTGTTTCACTTGACCGATGGTTGTTCCTTACACAGGCAATATGCCATAAACCTCTCAAACCTCCCAAACTCATCGTTTAGCTTTGATACAGCAGTAAAATGAATTTACCCCTCCAGTCCAATGCTGCCACCTCCACACGTCTGACTGTCATCCATCTGATAGAAAACTAAATCCATGAATGTTTGCACTTCACAATTGGCTTTGCCGGGGACTTTTGCGCTACAATTTGTGCACAAGAATATATGAATACATGCCTTTTTTTTTAATTTAGATGCAGTGAGCACATTTTTGTGAGTTGTACTCACAATTTATATAAACATAATTCAATTAAAAGACATATAACGTTACACTTTAATGACTTTAAAGGTTTAGACTTTAATGACTCTAAAGTCTAAAGACTTTAGAGGTTTCTTCTAATCCATCTCCTGGAGAGTCAGTGTCCTGTAGAGTTTAGTTTAGTTAAGTTAAGTTTAAACAAACACCTGATGCAATTCATCACTAGTCAGACTAGAAAGGTCCAGACAGGTGTGTTGAGGAAGGTAGAGGTTAAACTCTTTAGGACACTGGCCCAGGACAGAGTTTGGACAACCGTGCTTTGAAAGTATGAGACACCCAACGTGAAAATTCTGTTCTACCCACAATTCTTGACATTCTAGTAAACAAAATGACGTCAAGGTATCACAATAATATCACATTTCTTTATTACAAAAGAAAGCATATCTACAATTATACAATGACATGCACTATATTCCACATCTTTTGGAGACAAATGTTAGTTTAATTTCAAATGTTCTTTTCTGTTTGAATCAAATAGATTGTCTTCCGTAAAATAAGCGATGTCAAACGGGAGGAGGAGGAGATCCTGCGGAGGAAGAATGAAGCTCCTCTGAATCTTCCTCCGGACCATCCAGTGCGACGCCTCTTCCAGCGATTCCGTCAACAGAGAGAAGCCCGGCTGGCCGCAGAGCGAGCAAGTCAAGGAGAACACGACGTCGAGAGAGGCCCGATTCGTGTACAGCAAACTGCGATGCACGAGATCAGTGCACCAACTAGCATCGTCACAGTTACTGAGGGTACAACTACACCAGCCACCTCATCATCATCTAAAACATCATGCAGAGCCAAATTTCAAACTCATATGGCCCCTAATGGAAACTATAGTGCAAGTAAGCCAGCCGAACCAGCCATCAATAAAGGCTGGGGTCGGTTTAAAGAAGCCACAGTCAAGTCTGATCTCTCTTGGTCCCCTGTGTCCAAAGCAGAGTCCATGGAGACACTCCCGGATAGGACTAAATCACAAGGCAAACTGTCCCTCAAAAAGATTAACTCTTGTGACAGTGGCATCACGAAGAGTGACCTGAGACTCGACAGCATGGGTGACAGTACTGCTCGAACCCCTCAGGATCGCAGCCCCATGCAACATGATGGGCGCCAAGCCTTCTGCCCCATTCAAGAGCACAGTCTTCAGGCCTGCTTCACAGAACTCAAGCAGGAACTGCGAGGAGATATTCACTCTCTGAGTAGCCGAATGTCAACGCTTGAAAACCAGCTTAGCGATATACTCAGACTCCTCAAATCAAGAAAGAGCTCAGAGTCTTCCCATATGTATGACATATCAAGACCTGAGTCACCGGACTCGGAAAAAGACGACAACACGTTCTCTTAACGACATTTTTTGTGTCTTGTTGATGGTGTACTGCAGGGAACAGTTTTAGGTCCAGTTACATTTAAAGCTGAACTAACCACTATCAACACATGATACTTCACTGTTAAGAATTCATTGATGTTCATGATGAATTTAAATAATGCTAGGGTTTTTTACTTATTTTTTTTATCACTATGATGAAATCAACTGTGAACGTCTTTGTATGGCTCAAGTGAACATATATTTGTTTCTGTGAAATGTACAACTGTCACCAGTCTTCTCCTGGTTTTCACTATGAAATCATTTATCAGATTTTATTCTCAAAACTCTATTGTGTGCGATGAATCAAACCGAAACCCATTCATTTTACAACAGTTAGCAGTTGTTGGGTAAATTGTACCACCTAAAATAGGTACTGATGCCACATATCTCCCCTCCCTTTTACAGTATTATTTCAGATATCTCCCTGTATAAAACACTTGATTCAACTCATCAGATTCTGATGATCAGAAATACACTTGTCTGACTTGATGAAGCACTGTAAAAATGTTTCCAAATTATTTTGGTACTTGTTTTTTACAGTGTAATAAATGTAGCCAGTTTATGTTATTAAATGTACTAAAATAATGGTGGTGGTATGCAATAGAAGCCAAATTTTTCTATTCTTACATAAGTATGAGCATGTCTTTCTGCAAAGATGAAACCAATATAATGTATTGTTCAAGTAGCTTATTACCACCTATAGTTTTGTTGAAAGCGCCCTCTATGTGGAGTAAAAGAAAACATCAGTTTCATTTTGTGTCATGAAATGACGTTTGACTATGGCTACCAATCAAAATGCACATTTAATGCTTGGCCCCTAATTATAAAATTGTTACTGTTATGAATCAGAGTAAAACAAGGCAACAGTTTTGAACGTTGATATGTCAGTAGAGGGGCTTATTTAGGTCCTATGGGTCGTGTTTGAAGGAAAATTACAAGCCATATTGTCATATGGGGTGGAAGATATGTTATGCGTAACCTGAAATCAGCTGTCATCTTAATTATTTGTGTTATGTATTATACTTAACAGATACCTCTACAGTCCCTTATAAAACTAACCTATTATGGCGTTTAAGCAATACAGATTACCTTTGACAGATTATTAACAGGCCTGAAATAAGGTTAACTATAGAGTTAAACTAGCATGTGATTATTAGTACAAAAACACTGTACGGTGTTTTTAATTGTACAGTATTTGCTTTTATAGTCCTGATTTCATTGTTTTAAGTCGAAGTGGTATTGCATTCCTTGTTTAAAATATTCATTTCATAGACATTTAGCATAATTTGCACTGAACATCTACATTGGTCTTTCTGATAATGTGTATACTGTCAGAATGAATCTACATGTACACTGTAGAATTGTAAAAGACAGATTGGATTCCAACATAGTGATTATACCTTTTTTTTACGAAAATGTAAAACAAAAATTTAAATGCAAACAAACTTATTAACAAATAAGTGCAGTACATTTTTCAAAATACTGGAATAAGGATAAAGATTATGAATTAATGAAAAACTCATAATAATGTATGGATAAACTGTAAAGAGAGACCAGAACAGCCACTGTGGAAATTAACTTTTAAACTCTGCAATGCTTTGTAAAAATCAGTGTATGTATTACGTGCTTGAGAAGACCTGCTTGCTGCTAATTAAATTTTCCACTTGACTATGCATATCTGTATAGTCTTTTCATATATGCAAGAGCAATGTTTAATAATTTTTTTATAGATATTCTTAAAGCATGAAGAATGCTTGTTATCCAACTAATAAAATAAATGCTTTTAGAGTATACACAGCTGAGAGTATAGCAAACACTGACATAGTGAATTAGTGGAACACAGCATACTTTTGTGACGTGGAAAAAAAATATTCTTGTTCATGTACGTCTGTATGACTAAATGTCTCGCAAGTCATGAGCCTAAAAACATTTGGTTTGAAATTCTTATCTTAAATATCTTAATATTTTGTAAGTTCTTTCTTCTGCTGCTATTTACTGTATGTTGATCTCAGTAAAAATGAGTCACATAAAAGCACAAATGAGTTGATTCAAATGTTTTATTAAAAAAATTTATACATTGCAATCACGTGAACATTGTTTTCAATAAACTGATTTTTCAAGCGTTAAATACACAGATAGTTACAAGATGGGTGTGTGTGTATGATACAGTATGATACATTTACGTTCAACATTTATGGAGAGGTACTGAAGGATTTGCTTAAAAGGATGTCTGTGTTAGCAGGTTAGTTTGTATCATTGGTCTGACATATTGAAAAGAAAGAAGACTGTCTTCTTTGATGACTCTGTAATCTGCTCAGAGCCACAGATCCCTCCTGATCCCCTGAGTGTTCTCAAACACATATATGTGATTAAACACCTGCGCCATGCATCTCAACATCTCTAAACAAGCTTTTACAGCTTCTTCCACTCAATTGCTTAAGACAGTTGATTAACATGAAGGCCAATCAATATTCATTACACACATGATGTCAAAACTTATAACAGATAAATGTCAACAGATATTTAAGACTTCGATATGTATTCAGCTTTGTCTTATCCTTTTGTGTACGTTACTGTTATCCAGAACTGTCACATTAAAATACCATGCAACGGTATTTCATGCATTCTGACTTCGTTACAATGTTAAACGTGCGGTCTTCTCATGCTTAACATTGTCAACTTGTCAAAAAAACAACTTTTCTTAGTCCCTTATTGGACAATTCTCCCGGAAAAGCACGCGGCACGGCCACAGGAGAGCAGGAGAAGGAGCATGCGCAGACATAAGCAGGAGAGAGAGAGCATACGTTCGCGAAGTTCAGGTGTTTGTTTGTTCACTGCATTTGTGTGATGAATGTTATATAAACGGTGGATATAACGCTGGATTTGGAGATCGTTTGAAACTGATATATGGAGCCGTCCCAGCGCTAAAAGATGCCGGACGTGCGGTGGGTGAAACTGATCTCTCTTCATATCCTGATCTGTAGCTGTTACAGGGAAACATGGTCAATGCAAGAATGGAGAAGGAATGATCAAAAGCAGATGTTAATCTATCAGTAATATTCAGCTGAAGAAATATTTCACTTTCTGTTGAGGTGTTTTGGGAATATTCGATTTTTTAACATGGCTAAACACTCCTGAAGACACATGAGAGTAATGCAATCATATTGAGAGCTAATAAAAATCTTAGCTTGGAAAATACCAGTTGACGTGTGTATAATTGATGTACTTGTTGCATCAGAAATAAATAAAAAAAAGTCATGAAAAATACTATATTACGATATATACTAAATATGATGTCATTATTTATTACGAATAATTTTACATAAAACGTACATAAATTGCATTGAATGAAAAACACAAATGACACAGTTATTCAAGTGATGTTTCATAAGTATTCAGTATTGTGAATCTGTCTTTATTGTCTTGTGGTGTGATGCGGTGAGGGCTTGGTATCTTTCACAGTCTTTACTCTTTAAAGGAGGGAAACCCTCAGTGATTTCTCCAGATATTCTCTCAGCGTGACTCCTACAGTCTCCTCCTCTCGTCTGTTGATCTGCAATGCAGTGTCAGGCATTCCCGGCACATGGGCATCCTCTGCAGTCTTTCCTAGCGCCGGCTCATATAAAAACAGACCTGTACTGCCCCTCGCAGGACACAAAACACCAAAGCTGACATCATGTATGTCACATTCCTACTTTCAGTTTGCATAAATATGACCAAACCTATTTATAGGGTCACAAATTGGTATTATTTTATTTCTTTTATAAAAAAAACCCCACATCTGACTGTCACTGTAATCCTCATAATCACATTGACTTAATAATGTGAATGTGTTGATATCTGGGCAAATGGTATAAAATGTTATATCTGTATTTATTTGTTTGGTTGTTTATTTGATTTCAGGATGTACATTTTTGGTTGGGGGTGGAGAGGTGACCCTTCATGTCATTGTAAGATACAATTTGACAATTTAATTCTTGATTTCAATGATATTTCACTATACCTTTTGAAAATGTGGTCATATGGTAAAATAAACATTTCTTAAATTGCCTTTAATGCACTTTGATACTGTAAAGGGGATGTATGCGCCTGGTCTGAAGTTAACAGCGGGTCTGTTTGTTGAGTCAAGGCCACATAACATTTGTTTGCATCGCGTCTATAGAAACACAATAATTTAAGATTTCATTTAATATTGAATAGAATTGCATGTGGCCTGCGTCATGCTCAGTGTTTTTCATCTCTCATGATTGGATGAGTCTAAGTATAAACAGTATAAAACAGTGTGTATAGCCTAATTAACAGATATCCAAACAGCTTATAATGCATAACAGCGTCACACAGCGCTTGAGTCCTGTCCTCAACACTGTTCAGGGCTGAGGAGGTTCAATAGTTTGCTGCCCTCATACTGCACTCTCACTTTGTTTTATATCAGTAATATACTGGATGTCATAGTAACAGTGGCAGTGAGCGCTGTGATTGGTGGAGAGGTCTGGATCATCCGTTGTTGCTCACTGGCAGAAGTGCTGAGTGGACCCTCCTGTTAAAGGCCCCCCCACACTGCCCCATTGAGCTGATGCACTTCCCATTGTCCCACACATTTGTTTTTTTTCCGTCCTGGTTGAACTTACTAGTGTGACAGTAATAAGTGCATTTACATCATATATGTGGCCGAGGAGGGCGTAGGGGGCATATCCTAACAAATGTGTGGAGTCAATTGGTAAGTAACACTTTCAGTTTTTCTGTTTTACAATATTTTTTTTAAGATAACACGCTGTTGATCACTGTAATGCTAATATTGAAATAATTATTCATTGTATTGAGCAGTATTATAGTCTATTACATTCTTTTCTACATTAGAAATATTGTTCAAAACTACTTTGAGTTGACGTTTTTGCCTGGATGCTGGTCTGGTAACACTATAGTGTAGGTTTGACATAATTATTCCTGTTAGTCTGCTATTGGCTGGTGAATATTTTGCTTAAAGAATTCTGGTACTTTTTGCTAGTTTAGAATGTCTTCAGATCACCGGTGTAGAAATTCTGAAAGTGATTCAAAGCAGATGAAAAAGTCAGACTAGAAATAGATTTGTGTGTGTATGATGCTATAAAATAACATCAGTAAAATCAACAACATCAGGCAAATTAAGAAAGTGACATGTCAAACCTTAATTTGCGTACTGTATGACATTTGTAAAGTCTATTAAATCGAAGCTGCTGCTTAATGTTGAAGAAATCTCAAAGAAGAATAAACAGACACGCATTAGACTGGATTAAAGCTCACTTTATCTCTCACGCCATGGAGAACCAGCATCTGTTTTACACACCTTGATGATACACAAGGAGCGCTAGCAATAATTCAAAACTCGAACATCCTCAAGATGAACATCAATTAAGGTCTTTAATGACAGAAATGAATAGAAAAAAGAGATAAAACAGACAATATTGCTTTGGCCACATTAACATGGAGCCCCGCTTGAGTACACAACAATGCTTTCAGGCCGGCTGGAGCAGCTCTAAACGTTACTAGATCTCTCTCTGTTTGCTCATGCTCATCCAGCAAAAGTTGAAACAATTGAAGTTTTATATTTCCATTGAGCTCAGCAGGAGAGGTGTGTATTAAAACTCAGGGCGGTTCATCTGTGAGAACACTGACGCTCTTCAGGAAAATAAAAAGATTTCTTCAACGAGACGTGTTTGAGGTTCTGTGGAAACATCACACTTATATGAGGCTGTCCTACAGTTGCTTGCAAAGTTTTTAGAGATGCACTGTTACTGGTAACTGAAAACCTGAAAGCAAAAAATATTTAAGAAAAAATCAGTCAGTGTGTAGGAGTTATTGTAGAAGTTAATATCATTCTCATGTGTGTGCCTGGTGATGTGTGGGTCACCATCATGTGACTTGATGAAGTCTGTGATGTTGAGTTCAAATTGTAATCATAATGAGAGAGATCTCTTTATTACTGTAAATGTCTGTAACTATAAATAAATGTCTGTGTAATGCTGACTGGATGAGATATACATAAACTTATAAAGAACCAAAATAAATTAGGAATTTTAAATGTCATATTTTATCATTACACAGCTCTATCTATTTGATCAGCGTTGTAGGGAACGTTGTGTAAGCCTTGTGTAAACGAAAAATTTTGACACCGAGCACACAAACATCCTGATCATTGAGTTTGTACAGAACAGTTTGCACCTATGTAATTTTTATCTACAAATGTCTGTTGTTCAGTCTGTTGTAAAATGGTGCAACAGAAATGAAACATTGTACAATTTTGTTCTCAAACACTACAAACTACAGGCGTGAAACCATCTTAAAGAAAAACAATCAGACAATCAATTTTGTGCAGTAATCTGGGTCTCAAAGTAAACTGCTCTAAAATATATTGGAAACATGTTCTCCATGTATTGAAATGAGATCAACAGAATTTGTTGTGGTAAAGTCCATAATTTGTTTGTGTCCATAATAAAAGAGTTCACAACGTAGTTTATTAAAGCACATTTGGGTTGGACACAAAATTATAAAAAATGTAGACCTTAAATGAACAGTATGTTCTCTGCTACATGTGTAAATACCACTTTAGTGAAAACTAAAAAAATAAGGATTAAGTTAACCTAATGTATGCCATAACATTTGGTGTGTAAAAATGAAAATTAACCACCATGTACCACAAATACAAACACGCTTACAACATGATTACTAAGGTTAAACCATGCTTACAGTGACTTATTTACAGAAACTGTGGTTTAACCGTTGTGTTTGCAGTAAAACGCATGTTTTAATGTGTTCCAGGTTTCCCAAGGGGACGCTACTGAGAAGCTGGCTGACCAAGTCCCGACCGAGACTTTTGCTGCTTATCGCCGGCTTGAAAAGACCCCAGGTGACACTCATGCGCAGGAAAAGGATGAAACGCACAAAAGTAGCAAAGGCCACGTAAGCGGTAAATATGGTTGTTGTTGCCTGTCACAGTTATCTCTCCGATCAACTACTTAGGATGTAAAAACTCAACGAGAACAGATTAAGTAAAATGTAGGGTGAAAAAATTGGTCCATATCCCAAACCATTGTTTATTTTTGGTAGTAATTGTGTATTAACCATTTTTGGCCTTGGTGGATTTATAGGCATTTGCATAAACACATTATTACAATTATGCCTACCACATTACCATGCCTTACATTTTTAAAGTAAATCAAATAAGCTGTATGTGGCCTTTGGAATTAAATTATATCAAACTGACATTCGAAAAATCTAGTTATATTCAGCTTGAATTAAAAAATTAAGTTATATGAAATACAACAGGATTTTTTAAGTCAGTATAGTGTAATTTAAATTTAATTGACTCATAAAGCTAACAAATTTTACTTAAAATTTCAGGCAGCTGAAATTGGTAAAATGATTTTCAGCAGTTTGACTGTGGCAAAACTATTAAACATATGCGGTTCCTTCGGATGCAAACACCTTTGCCGAAGTTAACTTTGTGTTTGGTAATAATATAACAATGTATTATATATTTAATTCATATTAATATTTTATTGTATATTAATTGTCTTAAATTAAACCAAAACAGTTATTGTTTCTTTACGGAGGTCTATTGGGTGAAGGAGAAGGACTGGGTTAGACTGAAGATGCTACAGAAAGAGTCTTATTTCTTCTTAATCAAAATAAATTATGGGATTAAAGTAATACGAATGCATAATGAAAACGCGTTATAACTAATAATTTTAGAACAGGCAGATTTGACACACAGTATTATACTCGGGTAGGTTGATAACACAAAATGTTGCTGGTATTGTCCACAAAGAGGAGCTCACCCTTTTACAACCATCTGTGGATTGCCTTTCTGTTCCTTTAGAAAAAGATCTGTTATTGTTCTTTACCAAAGAAATTGACGATTGGTTTTAAAAAAATAACCATTTTCCCTCTCTTTTGTTTTAGTTAGCCTATCATTAGCCAACTATAGATGAAATGTTTGGCAGTGTGTTTTGCATGTGTGAGTGTGTTTATTAATATTATAGATTAGCATGTATGGTCAGTGTATGTTATGGGGATTTATTGTTTTTATTTATTTGTGTTCTTTTTGTTTGTGGGCTTCACAGTCCAAGGCATATTACCCCACTGGGGACAATAAAGTGTATTGAATTAAACTTTTGCGGGATGCAGTACACAAAAATTCTGTAAAGATAGAGCACAATACACTGTATTAATATGAAGGAATTTTCCTTTTTCCAGTTGTTTTACCTGTATTTTACAATTTTTACTGCATAAAATTACAATTTAGCATTAATGGAAATGTTCGCAAAAATAAAGGAAACTGCACTGGTAATTTCCTGCAAGTACTCTACAGTGTACATTGGCACAACATTTTTATTTTAGACTATCTTTTTAAAGAGTACTTTTTTATTTTTAAAGTCCTACTTTGGTTAATGGAGTGTCCAACAACAAATTTACATACATACAAGGTGTAAAACACTTTTATTTTCTAATAATAGGCAGTTATTATTACCTTACTTCTTGAATGGCTCTCAAATGATTCATTCGGCGATTCAACGGTCTAATCCTCTACTTTCCGCCAGCCTAACTTAGTGGAAAGGCTCTGATCTGATTGGACAGATGGTCTAGTCTGCTGTGATTGGTCTTCCTCGTGTAGTGTCACAAATGGAACGTAGGCGGGCATTACACGAATTGAAGCAAATCTGACCCTGAACTAAAATTATAACGACAGTCCTTCGCGTGACTCAGCGTCGATTCCTATTTTCCCAAGCCAATAACTGTTGTTATTCGATCACTTTTAACTTTAAAACTTGGCAGAATGCTTACATTAACACACAGCAACATGACACACTGCATGAAATGTAATTTTAAGGACATTGTAATAGTTAATCTTTAATGGAATACCATGACCTGACATTAAAGGAAGGTCAAAATGCTATAAAACTGTAAATGTGATTAAACTTTTTCATTATTCAGACATGAAAAAAAATCCCACCTTACATAAGAAAAATTCAACAGCAAATTCTCATACAAACTCTTACATGCTATTTTTTTTTTACAGAACCTGCAGTCGCATGCCACATTTCACATGAGAGTCTAAGAGAGAGAGAAACACCAACTACTGCTAAGAAGGACACATATCCAGAAATGGAGAAATCATGTTCTCCTTCTCTACCAAACCTACAAACTAGAGTCCGACACAAACCAGAAGAGATTTTGAATTCATTGTGAAAATGAGGGATCTATCAGAAAGATCCAGACCCCCCGACTAACATCTTGACCCTCGCACTGACTCACGTTTCTTCGGCTTTCTCTCAACGCTTTACTACAGTACACTGTGTGTGACGGGACATTATTGCTATTTCTTTTTTCCATTGCTTTCGGTTGACAGTGCTGCTTTCTTCTGTGATATCTGCTCAGGATTTCAGGGATTTTTGATTCCAAATGATGTGGGAGTGAAATAAAAAGAGAAAAAGAGAGAATATGTATAAAGGTCATAACGAGTACACCAGTGGCTTTTTTTATTACCTGATGAGTAATCTCAAAACAAACCAAAATTGTATATGATAATATATAACTTGTTGCATTATGATTTTTTAAATCTTTGCGCTCTTGTGAAAAATATAGTTTTTTTGATGTTCTTGACAGCTGACAAAACCACCAGACACAAGTACAATGCATCAAACAATATAAGCTTGCACAAATGATTTTTCTCTTTTTTGTCTCTTGTGTTCATATTGTCTTATACATTTAACTTCTATGTCAAATCAGACACATGGATCTGTTTGAAGGATCACATACATATAATTTAAGGAATTTTGAATAAACAAGATAACGTTTAGATTATTTGTCTTATGTCGTTTATAAAAAGTTTAAAATTTACACTTTTCAATATTTTCCGTTAATAATTTCCCTTTCTCAAAATATACAGATGTTTTTTAATGTTATGTGTGTAAATCAAATAACAGCAGGTTTTAAAATTTACACAGTAAATTAATTGATATAATTTAACTAAAATTATCCACATAATATAAAGTGTGGGACAGTTCATGTCTTCGCATCACAGAAAGGATGTAAACCTCTGGGGATGAATTATGTGAATATAACTCATTTATCTTTGCATTTATGAAATTTTCATGAAGTATTTACAACAAATTGTGACTGCAGTGCTTTGTAGAAATCTGCTTGAAACAACTCACTAAACTGTGTCTCTAAGCAGAAAGTCAATGACCTTTAGATTCTGCCATTATTCAACATGACTGAGTTCCTTCCAAGCAATTAATATAAAAACTCATTACTGAAAATGTCCTATCCTGTGGGAAAACATGAGCATGTTTGACATAATCTGACACATCTGACTGTTTCCTTCTCCCTGTTCAAGATAAAGCTGCTGGTTGTTTTGTTATTTTGCATTAAATTTCTGTTGAATGGCTTTATATCTGTCGAGTTCTCTCTCAGAAACAGATGGAGTAAGGCCTGTGAGAGCATGTCTAAAGTCTTGAGAACATAAAGTGAGAGCACTGCTCTCTGAATCCACACCTGCATGAGAGAGAGAGAGACGTTCAAGAATGATGGATCATAGTCACGATATTGAGAACAAGAGAGAAAAACGACAGATTAAAAAGTTGACCCAGAAACACACTATGCAAATATTTCAGCTATGTGCTGCAAACAAATGGTCTATTTGTAAATATGCAATCTTGTGGCAATCATCCAACAAATAAATAAACATGTAACAAATCATTTTACATGTCCAGTCCTCCTTCAAATAAATTTTGAGAAATCACTTTAGTTGCTTTTTACTTTGATGAAGTGTAGCTGACCTTCATTGATCAGTGAGATCTTCCTCTTGATGGCAGACATCATGGCGTCCGAGCAGAGGGCATAGAGATCGGCTCCGGTCAACTGTGACGGACAACTATCAACCACATCTGACAGACACACGCTGGGATCCACTTTAAACCTGCAATCACATCATAGTCATGGCCAGTGAAACAGCGGACCACAGCCATACATACCTCACGTCAGGATAGACAGACATACTTGCGTAATATCGCTTTGAGAACCTGTAGCTGTGACTCCTTGTCTTCATTAATTCCAACATACACTAATTTATCGAATCTGTGAATCAAGAAGGTACAAATAGATTATAAAGGAATGCCACATGAAAACCCACAGAATAGCCAGTATCTGAAGATGATGTCACCTGCCAGGCCTGAGCAATGACTGGTCCAGCAGATCAGGACGATTAGTGGCTCCGATCACAAACACGTCTCCAGATGAATGAAGACCATCAAGCTCTGCTAAGAGCTGTGACACCACCCTAATAATACACACAATTTTTTTTATCAAGACACCTTATCAGTTACAAAGGAAATATTAAAGATACTAGTTAACCGAGTTGTTTCTTTGTACTAATAATGTTTGACATTGTTTTGTTTCAGCCATTCTGCTTTTTGAACCTCTCTGATGGATTGACGAGTCCAGAACTTGTAAATAGGATTGCATTACATGAAACATAAACACAGGTGTTGTGAAGCATTAACATGTTTTACGTTGGACTGACCGGTCCATGACTCCTCCAGAATCTCCAGTGTGTCCTCTGTTAGGAGCTAAAGAGTCCAGCTCATCAAAGAAGACGATACAGGGAGCAGCACT
Organism: Triplophysa bombifrons; assembly: GCA_029783895.1. NCBI lineage: Eukaryota > Metazoa > Chordata > Actinopteri > Cypriniformes > Nemacheilidae > Triplophysa > Triplophysa bombifrons. Next base: position 1,978,798 of record JAPMJR010000028.1, on the reverse strand, counting down.
TCTGGCCTTACTGAACACTGACAGACACAAGAGATGAGAAAAACACTTATGTGTAGTGAAAACAAATTCCTTGAACACAAATGATTGAATGTAGTCACTCTTACCCTCTCGAATGTTCTCTTCACTCTGACCCACGTACATGTTGATGAGTTCAGGTCCTTTCACACTGAAAACACACACGCACATTATTGAGCTGGGGCCGGATTCACAAAACATTCTTAAAAAGAAAATTCTTCTTAACTGCCATGTATTTTCTTAAATTCTTATTAAAGACATAAATTAGGAATGTTATGTAATTCCTGAAAAAAACTTCTTTAGACAGTTCTTAAAATTCTTCTCAAGATTGATCTTGGAAAAAAAATGAAGAAGAATCCAAATTCTCAAAACAAACGCTGTCAGTGGACAGCCTTACGGTTGTCTTAAATCTCAAAAGGTGAGATGTTTAATACACGTATTTGGTTGTTTCACATGTGACGTGTATTGTATTGAGTAAGAATCATCCTGTTGACATTGACTTGCCATTAAGGAGTATTCATTTTAAGATTATAATATTGATAAGGTCTAGCTCCCGTACTTTAGCTTTCAATAGTCCTTGTTACATTATTCTGGGCCAAAGTGACTCGAAACGGAGAGGGTCACAAATATTATGGCGTAGTAACATACAAAAAGGATTATGAATATATATTTTTTAATGATTGATTACATATTAGCTAATCGTAAACGCCGTTAAACACATCACATGCTAATATATATAGGCAACATATGAATGCGAGGTACTTGTTTCACACATAAAGTTTATTGTATAGATAAAAATATACAGTTCCCTTTCTGTCGGTCTCTCGACGTTGTGTCGAGAACGACAGATGGGGTTTGCCCTTGAGAACCCAACAACTCTGACTACTATAGAAAAGGCCAATGAAATTTGCATGCCGGTCTCCGTCCCCGGATGTCCGGTATAAAAGGAAGCCGGCGTGCAGCATTCATTTACCTTTTGTACTTCAGAGCCTTCGCTCAGGACTATGAACAAAATTAATTCAACGAATTCTTATTCTACATTGCCGGATCTACAACGTAGAGAAGCGAATCGTCCCTACCTGTAGCGACCTTCCCCTGGGCGTCACGGCGGTTCCGGTGGTGTTAGAGATTTTTTCTAAAAAGGTCCTTTTCAGGACTGAGCATTCTTCAGCGCGGCATGTCCCGCTGTTCTCTTGGGTGCGGTACTCTCATCGAGGAGTGGGATGGACACGATAGCTGCGTCGAGTGTCTGGGCGTCCAGCACACTGAGGCAGCTTTCGTTGACACATCTTGCCCGCACTGCGGGCAGATGGTCATACAGAAGTTGCGTTCACGGGTGGCTGTCCCCAGCCACCATTTGAGGAACAGTGCATGAGGAACTGTGTAAGACTTAGAGCGCTCCACTCACAGCCCGCTCCAGTCAAACCAGCTCCAGCTCCCTCACTTCCCTCGCTGGTGGGGCAGCCAAAGGCGACGTTGAGATCCCCCAGGGGAATCGGCCACGCCTACCGTCCAAGGCATGTAGGACTTCGGCATCACTGGTGTCACTCCTCTCTCTACGCCATGGCCATCCTGCAGGTCCGCCAAGCCAAGGCGTTGAGAGAGCTCCACGAGGGTAAGGCCGACCCGAGTATAATGCAGGATCTCCGTGCCGCCACTGACAGCGCTCTACACGCGTCCAAGGTGGCAGCAAAGGCCCTGGGTCGGACAATGTCCACGGTAGTGTTCCAGGAGAGACACCCCCGGCTGAACCTTGCGCAGATGAGTGACACTGAGAAAGTCCGCTTCCAGGGACTTGAAAGCAACCTTCCAGGGAAGTGACACTGACGGGAAGACCCCAGGGAGAACAACATCGGGCCCGACCTTCACAGCCACGCCTCTGATCGGTCGGTACGGGACGGCTCCTGCATCGTCACCAAAGCCGGACCCTTTTCAGGGCCTGGCGCCCACTTACTCACAGAGTTTTTCCGTTCTCCCTGGGTGTATTTGGAGCCGATCGCACACTTCACTGGACTGTGCCCGGCAACCCGACCCCACGCCCTGGCAAGGCGTAGGGCCGTACATACACGACAGCTATCACCACTTTCAAACCGACAGTGCGTGCAGCTGTCCCGCCAGGCAGGCAAAAAGGCGGAGCCTACCTTCCCTCCGGAGACCCCCCGCGACATATGGTTAGCTCCGCCAGCCGATGAACCACCCCCCGTGGGAATGGTGAAGCAGACCGTTCCCTTGGTCCCCCTGTCACAGTCCCTGGGAGCTTGGGAAAAGCTGCCCACACTGTCTCGGTGGCTAATGCAGACGGTTCTTCTTGGCTACTCAATACAGTTCTCCAGAAACCCTCCCAAGTTTCGGGGCATTATCTCTCCCTCTCACAGAGGCAGGGACGCCCCCGTACTTCGGGCAGAAGTCTCCACCCTTCTTGCAAAACAGGCAATCGAGTCCGTCCCTCAAGCCAAGATGTTCAGCGGGTTTTACAGCCTGTACTTCATCGTTCCCAAAAAAAGACAGAGGGTTGGGCCCCATTCTAGATCTGCGTACCCTGAACAAGCACCTTCACAAGCTGCTGTTCAGGATGCTCACGCAGAGGCGCGTCCTGACATCTATCAGGTGTCAGGATTGGTTCGTGGCAATCGACCTGAAGGACGCTTACTTTCATGTCTTGATCCTCCCTCGACACCGGCCGTTCCTACGGTTCGCGTTCAACGGGCGGGCATATCAGTACAGAGTCCTCCCTTTCGGTCTGCCCCTGTCTCCACGGGACTTCACGAAGATCGTGGAAGCCGCCCTTTCTCCCCTTCTGGAAAAAGATGTGCGGGTACTAAAACTATTTCGTGATGGCATATCATTTGAGTTGTGGGCTGTGCCGCTTGCACTGAGAAGGCTGAGGCCTCTCGTGCAGGACCGGCACGTGCTGGCGCACTGGGTCATGGATGCCGTCACGAATCTCAGAATCTCCCATGCCCATTGGCAGTGAAGTCTCACTCCACACGGGGTATAGCCACCTCCAGAAGAGCCTCTCTAGCAGACATCTGTAGAGTTGCGGGTTGGGCTTCGCCCAAACACCTTCGCAAGGGTTAACAACCTTCGCGTAAACCCGGTGTCAGCCCACGTCCTGCATGGCGACATGTAGGACTGGCATCCGGGGGGGCGTATGCCTGCGAAAGCACCTTCCCACCCTCCAGTAGGTTGGGTCAGTGTGCTATCTACCTCTCTTCTTACCCAAACATATGGCTAAGAACAGGTATCTCACCAACCTTCCTTCTTACCCAAACACTGGTTAAGAACAGGCATTCCATCCATTACTAAGCAAGCACCCCATGGGGGCTGGCTGGGCAGAGCAGCCTTCCTCCTTAGGCCGGGACACCATATGAACCATCACAGATAGCTCTAACCGGACCAAGTGCTACCGGACGTCTGTAACACCCCCTCCGTGGGCTGTTCCGTCTGATGTATCCTCATGAGAATGGTTCCCACTCCTGGTAACCCATGAGCTTCCCCAGGTGGACCTCCACCTCGCGGTTAACTACTCAGTCCACACGTTCCATGCGTTCTGCTCCAAGGACGAACCATACCTATGTCCACCATATTCCTCCCCTCTGCAGCGCATCCCTAATTATGGAAGTTGCGATTACCTGGTGTGAACCCGAGCCGGACGGCCTCTCACCAGTAGAGAGCTAAGGCCTCTGTCTGTGAAAGGTTACCAGTCAGGGTTGTACCCATCTTTCTCCAAGAAAGCTCTGGAACCCTCCGACCAACACACTGGAAGGTTACAGTTTTGCGAAAGCTTCTAGATGACACACCTAGGCCTGTTACCGTCGCTTCGCTAGAGATTGTGACGCGATACAGCGTTGTGTCGTTTTCCATAGGTAACCCCATCTGACGTTCTCGACACAACGTTGAGAGACGGACAGAAAGGGAACGTCTTGGTTACGTATGCAACCTCAGTTCGCTGATGGAGGGAACGAGATGATGTGTCCCTTATGCCACAAACACGTATCGTATCCTCCTGGAGTCGTGAGAGGCTCCCAGGCTCTTCAGAACAAGAGGTAAATGAATGCTGCACGCCGGCTTCCTTTTATACCGGTCATCCGGGGGCGGAGACCGGCATGCAAATTTCATTCGCCAAATTTCATTGGCCTTTTCTATAGTAGTCAGAGTTGATTGGTTCTCAAGGGCGAACCCCATCTGTCATTCTCGTCACAACGTCGAGAGACCGACAGAAAGGGAACTGAGGTTACAGACGTAATCAAGACGTTACCACACAAGTGTGTAATCATATTATTTTATTCCTACGACAACAATGAATGAGAAACGCACTCTCGAACATGGTTACAAGTTACAACACGAACTTCCTATAATTTATCTTAGGAAAGTCTTATATTTTGTTTCGTGAATCCGGCCCAAGATCTCTGAATTCTCTGACCACACGTATGTCAGTGAAATATAACAGAAAAGGTAAATTATCTATTATAGTTAGTCTGATGGTCCTCCCAAGTCCTGTTCCAGCCTCAAATGTGACAATTTTTCCTCTAAATTTGACTCGTACCTGAGGAAGGTCATTGAACACTCGGTGGCTACAGCTTTAGCCAGCAGAGTTTTTCCAGTGCCGGGTGGGCCGTAAAGCAGCAGACCTGAGCGTCGCAGACCCAGCGTCAGCAGCTCTGGATGATCCAGAGGAAGTTGAATCGTATCCAGAATTTCCTTCTTAACCTGCTGCAGTCCGCCAACATCTTGCCATCTGACCGATGGGATCTGAGACAAGAAATGCATATGTAATTCATTGCTGCCGAAGGTTGACTCCAGATAAGGTGTGTTGTGTCCAAGGGTGTTACAGGCACTTGAAAAAAGGAAATGATTATTATGTTCAGTTATTTTTACCCTGTTCATAAGGTTGGTTTAAAATTTATAGTATGGGATTAAAGCATACACGTTTATCGCATACATTTTTTCCAAATACAAAAGTAAACAGGCGAATCATGATTTGTTCTTGAAAACATTGGCACGCAGATTTCATGCAGAAATGTGTCTGTACGCATGTTCCGTGAATGTGACTCAATGAAAGCGTGCCGTTGTAGTAGAGTTTGCAACTGACTTAATAAAATATATTTTCACATAGAGATGTAAAGAAAGCATGTCATTGTACTTTTGGAGCTCCTATGGCCTGTGAATGTGCGTCCTGTAGAGCTTCCAGAGCCGTGCTGAAATCATCGGACAGGACCTTCACCCCAGACACACACAGGTCCTCTTCGTCCTGTTCACTCGCCCCGTCTGGAAAACTACATCCACAAACATCACACCAGCCTATGAGTCACACCAGAGAACCCGAGTATCAAAAATTCCCACAGTGAGACTTACAATGTCTTCAGAAGTCTTCTGTGAGCGGCTTTCCCTGTCCCGGTCAGAAGTGCGCAGATATCTCCTAAAACGAAGCCCTTCAGAAACAAGGCAAACATTAACTGTCTGCAATGCTCAATGGTATGTGAAGATGTGATGGATAATCTGTCTCACAGCTGTCTGTTTGGCGATCCTGGCAAGATTGACGTCTTTTCCCAGTGGCAGGTCTTCGCTGAGGCTGGACAGCATCACCTTCCGCTGGTCCTCTGTAAGACTGTCGACGGTCACCTGATGTATGAATGCTGTCAGCACATCAGACGAGAGGTCTCGTGCACTGCTCACAGAGCCCACCACAACCACACTGCAGAGAAATACATGTGTTCATACAGAATAACTGTGCTTTCAACTATTCCAATTAACCAAATTAAATTATTTAACAAAATCACAGTATACGTTTATGTCTATATAAATAACCATTATGTATCTATTACTGTCTTTGTTTGGTTTCTTGGAAGCCCACCTGGCAGGAAGAGCTGTTATGATCTGACACAGGCTTGAAATGATTCTGGAGTCAGTCTCAGTGCCGTCCCGTGGCTGGCCCAACAACTCCAGGTGTCTTAGCAACAGAACACACGGGTGATGAAGCTCCGCCCTCTCAAACATTGACTTCATCTTGACCTCACACGCAGCTGCCGTGTCTGCGCAGACGGTCACGCAGTCCACCTGCAGCCATAAGCCCAGGGTCATTTCAAATTTCTCAATATCACTCTAGGAATATGTTCTGAAACCTAGACACTGCCTATCTAGACAGCACTTTAACACTTTGCTGTTAATTTATAAATAAAGCTATCCCAAAATGCACTGTGATTAACTTTAGCGGAGAAGAAAGCTGATGAGTCGCAACACTCAGATTTAGAAATCATGCATGTTGAAAACTTCCCTAAGTAGTAAGTGTAATATAGTAATAGGTTATCCCAAACCTTTATTCCTTCAAATACTACAAGTATTGGAAAAATAGTTTGGTCCAATTAAAAGTAGGGATGCACGATATTATCAGCAGGCAGATATTATCGGCATATAATGGCTTAAAAATACAGATTACGGCCCGATACAGAAAAGAGCGGCAATATGGCTAGCCGATAGGAAGCTGTGTTGATTGATATGCGTTTGCGTCCATTTGCGTGTGTGTGCTACATTGAGCATGTCGGTGCTGTATTCATTTGGGGGCATGGTTTAAATTAGGGATGGGCATTTTTCAATTTAATATTTGAGCTCAGGAAAAACGAAAATTTGAATATTTGTTTATTTAAATTAAGTTAATAATGACGTAACTTGTTACGTTTTCATGTCGTCACAATTTCACATCAAGCTTATAATTATCATTTAATATATAGAAAAATACATAAAAACTGAATTTAAACCTATGCGCAATGGGATAATACAAAAAGAAAACATATAAAACTAATTTAACAAAACGCAACGTACAGTGAGTATATTGACAGTCTGTGTTATATAATAATATTGTTTATTTTCTTTTACATGTTCTTGATAAGAAAAACAAGCATATAGGCTAGGTCTATTTTAATGAAAAGTCTGTGAAACATGCCGATAGTTAACAAGCCGACAGCGGAGAAACCGCGCTGATCTTCTCTAACTCCCGTTAACAAGACCCAGATCTGACAAGAATATCTGGCTTTATTGTTTATAATGTTGATAATTAATAAAGTAAACAGCCCTGATATCTCCAAGCCGACAGTTAAGATCCTAAAAAAAAATACCCCGCAACAAAGACGGAGAAATTATAGTGCTATAGATATTTCCTTATCAGCACCACATAAAAATATTGCTTTCTTTGTCGTTCACGGCAAGTGTCTTGCTTGTTTAGCTTTGCATTGCATTTGCATCAATAAATAAGATAGGCGTTTTTATTTCAACTTAGGTAAGAAATCATAGCGCATTTTAAAATAAACAAAAAAGCATCCGTGTAAATTTATTTACATGCTGTAAGTTGAAGGCGAAGACTAGAAGGAAATCTCATTAAGATTCTTAAATGTTGAGATTCATTCAGAATTCTACAGGTCGATCAGACAGATACCTGGATGAGATGCAGATGTAGCCTCCTGCTCGTCGCTCTGACCGCTGTGGATTTACCGCAGCCATTCGGCCCCATCAGAAGAACAGAACAGCCTCTCTTTAATGTAATGGAGCTGCAACACCAATATTTGCACGGCATCAAATAGATGTGTGTCTGTAATATTTTATAATAGCAATAATATTCATCTATTCCCGACCTTTCACTGAGGTGGGGCTGAATGATGGTGAGCAGTTTCTCTACAGTGCTGGAGACACCAGGAGGACAGAGACTCGTCCAGACGGACATACCCTTCTGCAGAACCGAGCAGGGGCACAGGCTGTGGGCGGGGCTTCCCTGTGGACATCCAATCACATATGGGTTTAAATATTATTATTATTAGATATCAAAGCAAACGTTGCTGTCGCTCACCATGTAAAGTGAGGTGTGATATGAATCAGCCAGATATGAAGACACCTCATCATCATCTTCAGAAAAGCCTGACACCTGCTTCACCTTGAAATACACCACAGGCCACCTATAAAAAACACCAAAGACAACAATGATCTTGTTTCTTTATGTTCAACCGAAATCTTAAAAGAACCCAGTGAGGATAAAAAGAACCTGAAAATCCGTTCAGAGTTGTGCTCTACAAGATCTGGATGTCCTTGCGATGGGATTCCCAAAATATGACCCTGCTGAACAAGTCTAAAAACACACACAACATTTAGAAACAGCAGAAGACAGAGCAGGCAGAACTAAAGTATGTTTGGTGAGTAAACCTTGCTGTGCTGAAGTGTTTGTGGAGGAGGTTTTCAAAGACACCATGACAATTGTATTCTGGTGAAATAACCGCTTCAATATGCAGCTCTTTAGCATACGGCGGAGCTGCAGATCGACATGCACTCGCAGAAATCTGTGAAGCTGCAGTTGACGACACCTTATTCCACCTCTGTTTAAAGTCAGTTACAAACGCAAGTTTACACAAAATAAACTCACAAATCTCACTGAATTCTACACACCATCGAACAAGGCTGACAGTATTTTTATTCCGATTTTTTTTTTTCAAGCCCACATCAGTAAACACAAAAATGTCACCTTTATTTTGATGGTTGTGTTCCCAACAGGCACCGGCATCCCACCTGACAAGTTAAACCACTGAAGCGGTGAAATGTATCCAGTATTATAATTCACATCCAGGTCTGAGTGTCTAACAGTGTCAAAGGCCTCAATTTTAACAATATGAACAAATGCTCTTCTCTTAGAGGGATTTCCACATTCCTCCAGATCAGGACCCTGAGTCGCAGGACTCTTCAAATATGACTTCACTTTGTCTGACGGGAGGGACGCAACCACCCATTCCCCATTGAACACACCCAGCTTCAATAACAAGCTCTTGTTCACAAAAATTACACTATCGACATCCAAGGGGTCCATCTGATGCAGCCGGCACAGAATCGCTCCTGGTTTATACAGACTGGAGACATCCAGCACCCGAACATCCAGTCGACACTCCAGAGCCTGCATGACAGTGCTAAAGTCTGAGCTGATCATTACTTTAGAGCTCAACAGAGAGCTGCTGGAAGTCAAACTGTTGGCATACTGGGCGAAATCAGACACAAACAGAGATGAGGACGAGAGTTTGCCGGTCAAGTCCAGACCGGCGCTAATGGGCAGATCTCTGCAGTCTGACACCAGCACACTAGTGTTCATTGTGATGCTGCCCTGACTGACAGGTGTGCACTCCAGCACCATCACATCTGACAGGCATTCCTGCACCTGCGCTGCATCATCACCCAGTGAATGATGGTAAGGCATGAGTAAGACGTCACCCTGTCTCGCCAGCAGGGTGTGTGTATGACAGGACGTCAGTACCAGCAGACCACTGCTGAACTTCTCTGATGAAGCCCACGTTAAGCTCTGCTTGGTCCTAGCGCCGATCACAATCCTCTTCAGAGGAAGTAGAGGCTGTGGACGGACAGATCCACGTGAATGCTCTTTCAGATCGTAGTGTCTGAGGAAACATCTGCTCACGTACACAGTCAAGCACGTGTGTGTGTTTACGTTCGACTCGTCCTCTGCGGTAACGTGCGCGCAGACTATAAAGCGTCGCTTAGAGGACAACTGATCGTCCATCGATGAAAATAACAACGCGTGTGTGGGTCCATTGCAGTTTGGAAAGCGTTGAGTGAAGGTGGATTTGTTGACGAGTACGTGCAGCGGGTGAATGTGTGATGGAAATTCATCCGGACATTGCAACTTCACAGGGGCCGCCATGTTGAATGTGCGCGCATGCGCAGTGAAAACTAGACAAAGTTATTTTTGTATTAACTTTATCAAACGTACAAACAAAATAAACACAAACGACAATCTTAGGTTGAGCATACCAGTAATGAACAATTAAAAATACAAATTGAGAAAAAAATAGAAACAGAAGAAAAGAAAAGAAAAGAAAGGGAAAAAAATATGACAGATAGAGGTTTATTCAAATTAACCTATATTCCTCAAAAATTGAAATCAATGTAAGGGCTTTTGTTTTGTTAATCCATTTTCATTTTTATCCATCTGTTTTATCTAATTTAACCACTTATTGGAAGCTACGGAGTATACATCACAGGATATAATTGTATTGTGCTCTAAATTGCTACAATTTTCTATTAAATTTTCTTAATTTATGGTTTATTTTATTTAGCATGCTTGTAAAATATATATTTTATCCTATAATTGTATACATATTTCATAGGTATATGTATTATTATTAATTTGTTTTGCCTTCATCCTTACTTAAACGAACCATAGTTTTATTATTTATGTAACCACTTTACCAGAAATACCATAGTTACTATAAACACAGTTGATTTGCGGTGAAACGTTTTATAGTAGGGTAATAGCTGAACAATGGCGTTCTCTTATATCTACAATGTACACACTGTTTAAAAAGCTTTATATGAATGAATGGATGAATTGATTAATTAATTAATGAGAAGAACCAGAACATTTTAGAATGGATCAATAACAGTAGCAACTACACCAAGTCAGAGGAGAGAAAGGTCACATGTAAACGTTCTCAGTTTATTAGTACTTGTAAAGTTGTTAAGAGAGAATACTGTAGAAGATCTCTGTCAGATCTCAGAACAGTGCTGCATTTGTAACAAGAAGCTATATTGTTCTTGGTTTTCAATTAAAAAGGAAAGCATGCTAAAACAAAATATTATACGTCATCAGACATTGGCAAACATCAAAACCATGATTCAGGTATTCAATTTATTTATAAAAAATATATATTTTGATTAAGACATTTAAATAAAACCTTTTTTCTTTGTATACAGTATATGGGGACAGGTCCATTCACACTGTGGATTGTATCAGACACTGTATCACGGAATTGAATGGTTTTTATTTAAACAGCAGAGCTTTTCCATGCAGCTGTCAGGTTTTGATCAGGTGCAGTGTTTATTGGACGTAAGGTATGCTGGCGCCGCCCTGCAGGACAGCTGGTGTGTTGCAGATATAGGCATTACCACAGGGAGCCGCATTTACTGTCAGCTGAAGGTACCGCAGTCATTTGTGTTTAAGCTGTTTTCTATGTTACGATTTTTTATATCTGGGCGTGAGAAGGCACGCCGTGAGGATCCCAAATGTGCATGTAGGATTTCTAACCCGATGGGACACACTTAGCAAGTGCAAACATATAACGTTAATTAATGTGGGTATTCTAATTATGACATAAAAAGTAGTTTTACAAAAATACATAACTGTATCATACAAATATGTAACACTACGTTTTACTACGAAATTATATGTAATATGTAATTATATAGTCGAGTCAGATTTATTTTTTGCAAAACAAAAGAAAAACACATGTTAGCCAAACATAGAATAAATAAAGATATAACCTTAAAAAGTAGTAGTATAACACACTGGAAAGCGTTCCACAACATCTCGCGAGACCCGAGCAAAAAGTCTCACGATTCGTATCCAGAACATGATACATGATGGGATATGCTTAGCCTAAAAACCGCTGCGAAGAAGTATTCGAGATAGTGTGGGTCTAATGTGCGTTAAACTCACCACCCTTTGGCATTTTTAAGACATTGGACACACTTGTCTCAATCTTAACCTTGTCCTAATGTTAGTGAATTTGGAGTATTCTAAATGAGTGGCCGCGTATATATATATATATAATATTTAAAATATATAACTATTTTCACTTAACATGTAGAGTCAATTTTAGTACGAAAGTTTTTTTTAATCATGATTTGTTCGTGAAAGTGTTCCTACGCAGGTTTCATGCACAATTTTAGTGAACAAAACCCATTTACTTTTTCAAATTTCCATCAAATTATTATATTATTTGACTGCCCGAATATAGTCTCAGGCCTCTAAAGTTCTGACGGTGCTTTTGATTTACAAACTGTTTAGAAAAACACTCTAGCACACACAATGGACTGCTTGGCTGATCTTAAATCTCATTGATTCTTTACCCTATAAATTAAAAGTATTTTAAAGTTATAGTTTCATTAAGCTTAGATCTGCCACAATGTTACTCATTCTTTAAACATAGGCTAAATATGTCGGATTAAATGTTTATTGCCTGAAAATAATTCATTAATCCTGGATTTTCATTTGTATTCAGAAATATCTACATTGTTGCTAATACGGCTGCAAAAATTGCAAAGTAAAAATGAAAAATGCCTCATATGTTTTTTTTCCGAGTTTTAGGTGATATTTCGTAAGCTGTTGTAGTTATGATGTTTCACCACTGGAAGGCAAATGTGTTCTTGATCTGGACATCTTGGTTGTCTATTTGTTCTGTGTCCACAGGAAGTACAGAAGGCAGTTCTTCATGTGTTTAGTGCAGTAACTAAAGAAACATTTCCCATCTCGGGAGCAGTGATTGTGTTCAGCTCCTGCAGTGTGTCCACACTGATGTCTCTAATGTCCTTGAAGCTCTGTGTCCCTGTCAGTGCCTTCAAACTGTTTACCATCACCGGCTGTCCTCTGTATGACTATAACCTGCTCTGTGACTATCACCCGACACCTGGTAAAAAACATCTGAAAAGACTTTATACAGACTGATACACACACAACACACACACTCTAAGATATAGAACAGTGAATGACAGGATATTGTCAGGGTGTTGAAAGGAGTGGTTTTGATCACATTGCTGTTGGGTTATCTATGTGTGCTTAAAGTGGTAGTTCACCCCAAAATGACATTTCTGTCACCATTTGATCACCCTCTTGTAATTTCAAACCTTTTGACTTTCTTTCTTCTGCAAAAGACAAAAGAAGATATTTTGAAGAAAGTTGGTAATCGAACGGCACAGGCCCCCATTCACTTCAATTGTATGGACACAAAACCAATGCAAGTGAATGGGTGCCAGTTAACAACATTCTTCAAAATATCTTCATTTGTGTTCTGCGGAAGTAAGGAATTCATACACGTTGTTTGAAATGACAGGAGGGTGAGTTAATGATGACAGAATTTGTATTTTTGGATGAACTATCACTTCTTTGTGGTTGTATATAGGAAATGTTCATCACAAAACTACTTATACACATCCTTATAGTCAAATCTAAATTCATGGGAACTTTAGGAACAGCTATGAGAAATAGTTAAAGTGACGTTTATTTGTATACCATTTTTCACAAAACACATATTGTTTCACAGCAGCTTAAGAGAAAATCACTCTGGTTTCTATAAACAGGGCAAAAATGTATGATTGTAATGACAGAGACTTGGCAAACACTTCTGATGTCAGATTGTTTCACAGGGGTCACTCTTCATCTGGAGACATGGAATGGCTGGATAGAGTTTCTGAGAGCGTGTTTAAGAGGACACAAACACACATTTCAACTTCACCTTTTCCAAGAGAAGCCTGTACTTAGGTCTGATAACACAGTGTTTGGTTTCAATGTAGTCATTGCTCCTAAACGTAACTCTTTACAGGGTATGATATGATTGCCGTAGGTTTCAGCAGCCTGTGGCTCTGTACGTAGCTGCGTAGCTGATGGACACTGGAGTCAAAGCAGAGGATCCTGTCGGGTATCCATCCACGTGGTGCTATAAGAGCAACCATCCGGACTCTCTGAAGTGTCCTGTACACGCAGCCGCAGAGGCTGGACAGATCAACATTTTAAAGCTGTTTATCAGCCGTAGCACTGAAAATCTGACCTGCCGTGATCCCAGTGGCCAAAATGTACTGCGGATCGCAATAAAACATCGACACAGAGAGTGTGTGACTTATTTAGTTTCAAAACTTTATACTACGCTTAACTTTTCTGGGTGCTCCCTATCAATGAACATCTATCTTCAGATCAAGTTGTGGATACGCAAGGCACGACGACAACAAAGTCCGTTTGGAAGCAGAATATGTGACATGGTGCAGGTAGATGGCGTTCCCATGAAGAGGACCTCACTTCATCCCAGATGTTGAGCTGTGAGAGGATGTGTGGAGGTCAAAAGATCACCCTGTGGCTTTGAGATGACATCACCTTTTGTGGGTTCTTCCTGTCTCTCACATCACCCCGCTGCTTCACCTTCCCATAATGCATCAGTAAAGCTGCCACAGCTGCATCCTCCCAAAACTCCAAAGAGTAAGAGAAGAGAGCAAAACATTATAGGAGCAGGGCATGTGGGAGGAAGAGCCTGGAGGATATCCTGCCCGACTGAAAAAAGTCATGGGAGCGTGGGTAAAATTCTACTGCCCCTCACCAGAGACTACATCAATACATCTCCTACAGCATCCAATATATCTCTGAAAACATCTCAACTGCTGTGTGCTCCAACTTTTCGACAAAATGCCATTTGCTGCTTGGACATTGCTAGGTTAGTTAATGCAGTTATATACAGTTCGTTTAAAAAACAACATTTCAGTTTTTCTTACCCATACATTGTGATTTCACATAAATAAGTGCAATCAAAAAACATATAGAATCAAAAACGTTTGTGTTTCTTTCACATAGAAGCCGTGGCAGAAGCAGCTCGCTGTAGCACAGACACTTGCCAGACGCAGCATCCATACTCTTCAAAGAAAAATACACAAAAAAACATACAGATAATTAATTATATTGTATTAATATTTCCTATTATTTAGATTTATTTTGTTTTACAAAGTTATGTTAAAAGTCTGATCATATTTTTCCCTTGTCTGTGAATTAAAAATAATCTATTCAAATAGTGCTTTTGAGTTTGTGCCTTTTAAAAACATGCTATTGACAAAAGATAACCAGGGGGCTATTTAAGTTTATATATTTAAATTGAATAACTCAAATTATTTTACACATTATATTTTATACAAATACTTTGTTGCGACTAAACAACCGATTCTAATTAAGCGGAACTATTGCAGTCGAGTCATATGTTTCAGTAGGACTTTATTTCACTGCACACCTCTTGATCATGTGACTAAAACAGTAACATTCTTTCAATTTTCACGCATTTTGCTTTAATTAAAGCCTTCTTTCAGTGTGATGCTGTAGGACACAGTGTGTGGAGATGTTGTTAGTTTTATCAGACGATCACAAAGATCATTTGTGTTTTTTATCTGAAGTTGATCCTGCGGGTGAGTGACAGCTGCAAATCACATCATAATATTTGTGTTACTGTTTATTTTGTAATTCGCTAACACTTGCATGTGAATTGTAGCTGATTTATCTGCTGTTATTACAGTGTTTTTATTGTTTTCTGTTGTGGCTTTGAGGAAATATCGTCTGTAATGATTTTTGTTACAATATATTCACAATTTAAAAACATTACAGATGATTCGCTGTGTTATTTTATGGTTGTTAGTTGTTTCGGAGTTTGGAAGAATCGCTGTGGAGTTTCTAAAAAAGGGTTCAAACCCTAAAATATATGAGGGGGCTGCACGTGAGTACACTACTTCGGATATTTGTTTGTTTGTTGATGTTTATGAGCTAATGTTGTTGGATGTTTATTGATTTTGTTATATGTTTTGTATTATGTTGTAGGAAAGCTGAATGTATCATCAGAGACTGTACAGCATGGTGTGGAAGGGTTGATGTATCTCCTCACTGAGAGCTCAAAACTGATGGTGTGTAGATGAACAGTCATCATAACATCTGAAAGAGCTCATGGCTATTACTGCACCAATGACCTGTGATCAGAGATTCACCATTCATGCTCAAATTCAGGGTCAGAAGTTGTTATTTACAGCAGCAAAACATGGATTCACACACACTCTTTCCAGCACGAATGAATTAATGCATGCTCAGTGCTTGTAGCATGGTGGCTTTAACACATTTTAAAGTGCATGTTTCAAGTGTAATTGCAATAATTCTTACGAATCACCTGATGAATCAGTCATAAAAGCTGTGGATAAAAATTACATAAATGATGTGCCATGTACTGAAAAATGAGCCAAATCTTTCAAACTGATTAAACAATAAAGGACATACACGTCATACAGGAGACATAATAATGTTCATATAGTGTACACTAGATATCAAGGTTATTTTAGTTTACAAAAATTTTAACTTGGAAAACATTTCTGTTCATTGAAATCAAATCAAATATCAACAAAAAAAATATTGGAAAAACTTAACTAAAGGAAAAACTGAAATGTTGCCACAAAAATAGAGTGAAATAAGTTTAAAGCACCAAAGTTATAATCAAAAACTTGTATAGCAACAAAAAATAATAATAATAATAAAATGAAAAAGTAAATACCAATTTTTTTAAACTTCAATTTAAATTAACATAAAATATAAACATCTAAAAATTATAGCTAATTTTAATAAAAACGTAATAAAAACTAGAATAACTCCGCTTGGTATAGTATATGATATACGTATAATTATTTTTTTATACGTATGTCTTATTTTAATCTTATTTGATGCTGTCTTATATAGTACTGTTGTATTTTTGTATTGTCATTTGTAGCGTCATTTGTTGGGCCTGTTGCCCATCCCTGGACCTGAAACTCACAGTTTGATATATTGAATTCATGTTCGACCCTTGACACTATGTTTTCATTTTTATGTTTCCATTGAAGGGCCGTCATTTGAGGTCACTTGGATATAGGTTAATCTTGGCTAAAAAAACATGTACATCCACAATAAGAAAACACAGCTTTTTTTGCATTAAATGCTTTAAAGGACTTTTTATTCCATTTACAATGTGAAAATTTAGCTGCATCTTTTGAATGATGACAGAGAAAGGGACTGTGTCAACTTATAAACTAACATACAAACTGTTGTACTTTGTAAAGTTTTATGGTATAGAGGAATAATTTACTGTGCAGGCTGGAAAAAGTAAATGGACAACTTATAAATCTTCCTTTAGCATCCAACAGAACATATTTCATTAATAATTAATGCAGAAAACAATCCAGGTTAAACTTTCTGCAAGTGTACCATGAATTACTATCCTCAGTTACTTTAGTTCTTGTCTTTAAACGTTTATAAGTTACTGTTTAAAATCAATTCCCCTGTGAAAGAGTCAATGGAATTGTTGTATGCAATTGACTGTAGCAGGGCTAGCACCTTATATCGAGCTAACAATTATTTAATCTATTTTACTGTCAATATTAAAACTTTTCAAGGTATATTGGAACAAGGCACATTACCCTCAATTTTTCCACATCCACTGTTGTTATTCTTCTGTTAATAATGTTTAGAAGAAATTCTGAGTATATGTTATGCCTCAGAATTTTTTACAAAAAATGTATAGTTCATACTGCGGTGTCTCAAAAACTCTGATGCCCCAGATTTGACCACTGTTCTAAGCTAAACACAGATTTTT
The DNA here is from genome assembly GCA_029783895.1 of Triplophysa bombifrons. Lineage (NCBI taxonomy): Eukaryota > Metazoa > Chordata > Actinopteri > Cypriniformes > Nemacheilidae > Triplophysa > Triplophysa bombifrons. The sequence goes on along the minus strand of JAPMJR010000028.1, from coordinate 1,961,612 downwards.
GGAAAGATTCTATTTGTCCATATCATGCAAGGAAAGAGTACCCTAAATGATCAATGTGGAAATAAACATACAGCAAGCATAAAAGTAATCCATGCGGCTCCAGAAGCTGTAGGTGGTGAGAAGTGTACTTTAGTATGTGTAGAGTAAGGGTTCATTTCTTGATCTCTGCAGATCTCTGAGGTGGATTTTCAGGACTCTGTGCTGGTGCTGGGATTCAGTGAAGAGCTCAATAAACTTCTCCTCCAACTCTATCTGGAGAACAGAAAAGAGATTCGACAGATCCTCAGTAATCTCAGTCCAAACCTCCCACATTACCACAACCTGGAGTGGCGGCTGGATGTTCAGGTATGATTAATTATTGTAGACACAGCTGTGTATAGTGTCATTGAGTCATATAATCATTAACATTAATGTGATGTTTTTTTTCTGGAAGTTCAATGGGCAAATTCTTAAAAATTATAATATGAAGCATAATTCAGTGTGGTAATAGGTTTCTAAAAATGATAGAGAACTAGAGAACTAAATACTTTGGATCTTTGATGCAGTGAAATCCTCCTCAAAGTGATATAGGATAGTATTTGTGTGTAGTGTAGATTTCATACATGGGATAATGTATCGCAGAATAAACCCTGACAGGTTGATCACTTGTAACAAATGGAGACTTTTCCTGAGGAAAAACACACATCAGTTTTATGCCAAGACATAATGTTCAAACAAAAATGCAGTTCGGTTTCATCATTTGTAAATATAATCTCATTTATTGTTATTAATCAGGGATCATTTATAATTTGTGTGTTTTTAACTGCACCTGTGTAATTGATTCGCAGTACAAGCATGACCCTGTGTTATTAGTTTTTATTGGTTGTTATCAGGGGAATAACATTCTTGTTGATGGATATTCTGAAACTATATTTTTTGAATCAATCTGTGGAGCTGTGATTCAGGGCAGTTGTGTTTGCAGTTGGCCAGCAGGGCTCTGCGGCATCAGGTGAAGCCCACTGTCACCCTGAAGCTTCACCTGGAGGATGGTGGCATGTGCCGGGCACATGTACTACAGACGGATCCTGCCACCCTGCAGCATCTCATACAGGAGATGGAGCGAGCGCTCGCTGACCTGAAGAGCAACCACTGCCGTCGCATCCTGCGCAACATCAAATAACATCAGCAAAGAAGATAAACATTCTCATCACTTAACATTCACATTTTGTTATGTGATTCATGACATTTGCTGTCAGCTCTACATCGAATGATATTGATTTATCATGAGCTTAAGAATGACTGGAGCATATGTTGTTTCTTTTGGAGATTTTATGCAGATGGCATGTTTTATTAGTGCCATAAGTATTAAGTTGCCTTTTCTCCTTGTATTCTGTACATGCCCTTAAATCTGTATGGTTTTTATACTGTATGAATTTTTGGAGCATACATATTATGACTGATTGATCATTAATAATATTGTTCTGTTGTGAATGTGTTTTACATAACATTGTTTAAGGTGGTCCGGTGTGTTAAACATGTAGAGCTAGAATGAAAATAATACAAATTAGCCAAAATATTGAATAGATAAACACACAACGGGCAGGAAATATGCAGAATCTAATACAGCCATCCATTAAAACTGCTGTAACATTTGAAGTGATCTCATTAGATATGCTTTGTGCTATGAGTTGTATTTAGTCCTTTCCTGTAACATGAACAAGATCTTCAGCTTCACATGTTTGCATTTATTAATAAATGGTTTGGATGGATCTTTCATGTTATTTTCTGTAATAATGTGATCGCAAGGCCAATTTCAGGGAAAATGTACTTTCGGGATAATGATTAATGATTTATCGCTAACATTTAATCTACAAGTAAGAAAAGTCATCCATTTGAACTCTGCTTGGAATTACTGAGCGGGTTTAAATTTAAATTGAACATTGCAGACATGTCTCCTCTGCATCTGAATGTAAGTTTCAATACTGCTCTTGTGTTGTGTTGACTCATCACATGCTGCTCTTACTTATATTGCCCATTTCTTGCTTTAAATTTTAGGAAACAGCTGTTAACCAAACATAATATTTAAGAAATTATTTTAACTAAATTATGTGGCAGAATTACAATTTGCTTGGACTCTATAGGAAATGTGAACTAAAACTTCATTTAAAATGGCAGTTCATTTTGTCAAAAAACAAATATTGTTAAATATTGTGGTGTGTACAAACATTTGTTGAGCTTTGCATTAGGGACAAGACATTCAGTTGTGTGTCTTCAGTGTGAACAGGTGGGTTTCTCAGCTCATGTCATGCTGCCATGTTGAGCTTAAGACACTTCTACTGTACATACAGTATAGAGCAGCAGTGGCAGCACACTAACTTTCATTTTTAATACAAAATCTTGTACAACTGCTTTACTGCTGGAAATATTGTAATCCTTTTCCGTGTTCACATACACAATGACTTATTATATGAGTCATTAGACAGATGAATGTAGATGTGAAGAAACATTTACGGTAGGTGTGACTGATTATCAAATGAATTTTGGGTGGATTGGATGTGTAACGGACGGTTGACCTATATCTTTAAACTGATTGTATCCAATATAGCCAAACACTATCAAACATAAACCAGCTGTAAAAATCTGATATTCGCTGTGAGAGAACGTGTTCACCAAAAAAATAAAATTTATGTCATTAATTACTTATTCTCAGTTGTTTCAAATCTGTTTACAACACAGAGAAAGATATTTGGACGACCAAAATTCAAGTGTTTCTTGTGTGATTCATGCAGTCAGCAGCAGAGGGGTGGGATGTCGGTTTGGTTTGCAACCAAACAGTTCTTGGACACAGTTGATAGTAGAAAAAATGACAATTGTAGTCAAAAGTGCCCCAGAACTGTTTGCTGTGCTACATTCTTCAAAATATCTTTTGTGTTCAACAGAACAAAAAAATTGTATAATGTAATTTGTCCTACCATGGTGATAAATTGGGTCCAACAACTGTTTGGTTATAAGCATTCTTCCAAATATATTTCTCTGTTTTCATCAGAACCAAGAATTACACAGATTTGGAACAACTCGAAGATGAGTAAATTATGACAGAAAATGACATTTTTGGGTGAACTATCCCTTTCAGCCCTGATACATAGGCTTACATATATATCTACATTTTATTTTATAGATATTGAGTTAATTAACTATATTAGATAATCTTGGATAAATGTATATTAAGTCCAACTAACCAATAACTGTCTATGTTTTATGTCAAATTAAAAAATCTTTCATTTTGTTAATTCTCTCCCGCGTTTACCTCATCTTTAATCCTCCCAGTTACCTGGGCTTGTAAACGAATGGTACTGTTTAGGGTGTTGACTAAATGTTATATGCTCTCTTATTTGTAAATCACTTTGGATAAAAGCGTCTGCTCTAAATAAAGGTTTAGCCTATTTTATTTTGTTTTCAGTCTGTAGTTTATTACATTATGATATATTGTCATAATCACATTTGATGAATTAATAACATTAAATCCTTAATCTGGAGTGTTCGAAATTTTGGATTGAGTCAGATTTTACTTCAGTAACTGTTAATGTAGCTGTATGTTTAATATTCATGAGTGTCGGTTCATTTAATATTCATGAGGTGACACAGGAGCTGAAGGGTGAGTGAGAGAAAGAAAGAGAGAGAGAGAGAGTTGACAAAGTTTCTATCGGGACAGAAACTCAGCGCGAGAACGCAAAGGGGAATATCTCTAAAAAATATATATGCGGGACATTATGACATCCACTTTTTTACCTTTATGACAACTTTATAAAGACTTTTCAAAACTTTTCCGTAGGCCGAAACCACTTTAACCAAAGGAGAAAAACAGGCCCGACCCAAACAAACTTCCAAGACTTTTCAGGATTTCCTCCGTCGATTGTTTTGAGCGCTCAGATTTGTTCGCTTCGCTTTGACGCGCGTGGAAATGAGCAGCAACCCTCTCCAGCCGTTACCGGGCCAGCAGGTGATCCACGTCGCCAAAGACCTGGACACGGACCTGGAGGCACTTTTCAACTCCGTCATGAACCCGCAGCCGAGCTCCTGGAGGAACAAACATCTGCCCGAGTCCTTCTTCAAGGAGCCGGACTCAGGCTCTCACTCCCGGCAGTCCAGCACGGACTCCAGCGGTCACCCGCCGCGGCTCCAGGTGCAACACGTCCGCTCGCACTCGTCCCCGGCGTCCCTGCAGCTGCCCGCGGGCGCGCTGAGCGCCGGGACGCCCGCGCGTCAGCACGTCCATATCCGCCACCAGTCGATGGATGTGGCGGAGGAGCGGCCGATGCCGCCGGGCTGGGAGATGGCGTTCACTCCCAACGGACAGAAATACTTTCTCAAGTAAGAGCCATAAACTCACTTCAAACTTCATTTCTTATTCTTATTCATTTTCATCTACACTTGTTGATTCTGTTTACGACGTCACTCAATAACTAACTTATGTTTCAGTTAAAATCATCAAGCAAACTTTATATGCCTATGTGGTGCATTAAACCGGTTTTTATTCCAAATCAGTGCGCTTTCACACTGGCAGTGACGTTTTCCTTTTGTTGTGTGAACAGATTGAACACACACACACACACATGTTGGGCTTACTATCTCAGTGGGGACATCCCGTAGGCGTAATGTTTTTTATACTGTAGAAACTTTATATTTAATCCCCTTCCCCTAACCCAACCCCTAAACCTAAAGATCATAGAAAACCTTTTGCATTTTAGGATTGTAAAAAATATTGTATATATATATATTCTCTACAATTTATAAGCTTTTTTTGTCCATGGGGACCTAAATTTTTGTCCCCACAGTGAGACGAGTCCCCATGTATTGGTGTGCATTCAGGTTTAGGTCCTCACAGGGATTTAAAACACACACACACACACTTAGACGCACGCATAGAGCACATCTGGGTGTGGATCAGAAAGTCATGTGTAAAACACACTTCACACAACAAAGCTGTGATCAAGGCTCTGTCTCAACCTGATAAGAGTGTGTTTAGCATATCTCCACTCACTGTGTGTCTCAATGTAAATGTGTGTTTTGACTTCAGGACTGAGACGACTGTTTTTCTGTGGCCCTGGGGGGGGGACACGGCTCTTATCTGATTCAGTGGGGTTGATCAGTCAGCGGGGTTGTGATCGGCTCGGTGGGATTTCGACAGGAGTTTTGCTGACTGAGATTAATTTGCTCGCTCCCACCGACATCCCACCCCTCTGCTGCTGACTGCATGAATCACACAAGAAACACTTGAATTTGAATCATATTCTTATTAACATGTTAAAACAGTTTCCCAATTCTCAAACAAAAACTCAATTCTTCCTCCTCATGTAGTTGCAAACCCACATGTGACTCTTTCTTCAGTGGAACACTAAATAAGATATTTTGAGATATGAGGTTTTGTGTTCATACAGTGAAAGTCATTTAGATTCAGTGTTGTTTGGTTGTCAATGTTCTTCAAAACAGTCTTTTATGTGCTACAGGAGAAGGTCATACACGTTTTTTATGACATGATGGTGAATAAATGATGATAGGATTTTCCTTTTTAGCTGAAATATCCTAAACCAATATAACTGGTTTGCTTCGTGATGTGTTTTTTACATGGGAAATCAAGGGATTCTTCACCCAATGAAATTATTTTACTCACTGTCGAGTTGTTCCAAATCTGTTTAAATTTCTTTGATCTAAAAAATCCGGAGAAATATATTTGGAAGAATTCTTATGACCAGACAGATTTTGCCCCCCCATTGACTGCCATAGTAGGAAAAATACAATGGTTGTCAAAAGTGTCTGAACTGTTTACTGTCCTACATTCTTCAAAATGTCATCTTTTGTGTACAATAGAACAACAAAATTATAAAGTAATTTTTCCTACTATGAGAGTCAATGGGAGGCAAGATCTTTTTAGTTATAAGCATTCTTCCAAATATCTTTCTCTGTGTTCATCAGTTCAAATAAATGTATACATGTTTGGTACAACTCGAAGGTGAGTAAATGATGACAGAGTTTTCATTTTTGGGTAAGTATCCCTTTAAGCCAACAAAGCACTCAAATTCTAGAAATTAGTCAAACTATTGCACAATCATACCTTTTAATTAGTATTAAAAGTTACAGAAATCTCTTTAAGATTAACGATGACACATTATATAAATATGGACATTTATTAATCATTAATAAATTCATATTATAACAAGTTTGGTTCATAGGTGGGTTCACTTTTTCTATTATTTATTGATGATTACTTGTCATCGGAACTGTTAAATTTATACAGAAATGAATTACATAAATTGAAAACATCATCAAAGAATATTCTTCTTTACCAAACAAAACCTCTAAATTGGAGCTTATGAGCTGTCCGTTTCCTCACTTGATTTCAGCAAAATAGATTTATTCATGGTTTATTAATCATCTGGTTTACTTCAACAACTCAACTAATAAATGAAGGATGTTTCCCAGTGAATGACCAGATGTTGGGTTAAATTCGACCAGTCACAGTAACTCTTTCTCTGTAGTTCATTTTCATCTTTTACCTGGAAACTCACATGAGAAAACGTGCCAGAGCTTGCAGACGTTCAGCAGACTCCTCCGCCACCAACAAAGCATCAGACGTGAGCTCCACGCCGCCCTACAATTAAAACGTCAAAAGAATGAAAGAGCTGTCAGTAATTTTCACCCATCGCACACTCTTTATCTGTAGGATTATTTCTGCTGTAAAGAAAACACAATGTTAATGCTCAGGATGTGAGTTTGGTGATAAATTTTGTGCGTGGGGGTCTGTCCGTCCTCCCCCACTATTAGGGTCCATGTATTTCTCTTTCAGCGTCATACAAACCCTCCTCTTTCTGCTCAAGCAACCTACTTTCTTAATATATTTGTTTTCCAATTCTACATTTTTTTTTTAAAAAGTTCACCCAAATAGGAAAATTCTCTCATGATTTAATCATTCAAGTGACCCAAATGACCAAATTGAGTTAATATGGTCCTATAAAGTATTATGTTTTGAGGGAATACCATTTATATTTAAATCTTATTTTGTGAAATTGAAATAAAACCAAAGACTCTCATTTGTTGTCTCGCTGTCATATTTGTGTTTTGTCACGAGACACACAAGAACCTGTGAGATTTAGTGTTGGAGGTGTGCCACTCTGGCCACATTTGAATCAAAGTTTTTTTGATTGATTCTCTGTGTTTGAAATGGCAATAGAAAAGCTGTAGCAAAAGTAATTTAAAGGGGGTGGGGCTTAGTGAAGGGGCAGTTCTGCAATAAAGAGGACACACCTTTCTCTTCTAATGAGCTCTTTGTCCATTTAAAGTGATGGATTAGCCATTCCCTGCCGTATATCCATACCAACCGTGTGTGTAATGGTTAACTGGGTGTATTACTCCCGAGTGGTACTGTTGTGTTTTATTTTACAGACAAATATGCTAATAGCAGCTTTGATCATAACAAACCATACACGAGAATGAAGCTCCGTAATTCTTCTTTAGATTTCCTTCATACTTTCATTCGATCTGTCTTTTCTCCAACAAGTTTAAGATGAGCTGTGTACAGTTGAGGTTTTTATAGCTGCCAGCTGTGGCTCACATCTTCCACAAACTCCCCCAAACATTTACTTGGGTTTGTGTAAGACTTTTGCGCAAGACATGCTCTCTAGGGCTTGACTGCATATGTTTATATGGACAAATCCATTTTTCTTTATTTTTACTTAAATATTTGTTCTTTTTGCATAACTTATGAGAATTTTGGTAAGAAAATTACCTAAAATAGCGGCAAAATACAAGCAGTATCACTGGGATAGAAACACGCCATATTTTTCTTTTAAATGTATTACACATCTTTTGATTTGGGGTGAGTGTGAATAGAACAGATGTCGTAAGATTCACACATAAATAACACAGAGCAAAAGACAGAGTGGTATGATCTTGCAGGGATTGGACAGGCAGTGATGACGTTGACGCTATAAGTCCAGTGCAGTTGTAGTGTGTCATGTATAACAGTGTGTTTAATACTTTTGCTTTATCCGAGTCTTGCTGTAAACTAAACGCTTGAGCTGCACTGACTGGAGGTTTATTAAACAGACTCCAGATGTGCTATATCATAGAGTTCAAACACTTAAAATCTCTGCTCGCTTTCTGCTTTTGTATTTGTAACAGTAAGGGCTAGATTCTAAAGATTTGCGGGAAACATTGACCAAAGGAGTGATTTTCCATGGGCTGGCACTGCAGGAATGTCAGGACAATGTTTGTAGCTCAGCAGGGGTGGGTGTGAAAACAATGGCTGTCGGGCCGCAGCGCTCTTTAATGGAATCCCAGGACCGCTCCTATCTGTGCTGCTGCAGACAAAACACATGTGTACGTCCAGACGGATGCCAGTTTGTGATCTGCTCTGTGGTGAGACGGTGAAGTCCTATCCAGTACTTGAATTAGAAAAGCATGAAGATCAGCTCGTCTGACGCTGATTGGCTGCACTGCATCTGGTCGGCTCTTTCTCTTACGCCAATAGCTGCCATCAAAAGACAAAAGTGTCTTTGTAGCCGAAACACTTCAGGGCCTTGCGTGACTGGTAGATATAAACTGTATAAAAGCAATTAAAGTTGAAGGGAATGCCATGTGAGCAGTGTTGAGCACCGCTGGTTTTGCAGAGTTTGGCAGAAATAAATAGAGTTTAATAAGCCTGACCGGTCCCTTTGACTTTTTTTCAACACATGGACCTCATACTGCAATAAAAGACTTATTCAGAGAAATCGAAACCCATAATACATAAATAAAACCTGAAGCATGAGAGCACTGTTTATGCTTTGGACATGAATGATTCCTCAAATCCTGCAGCTTGTGAGGAGAGGTGTGCTTACTTTTTTTGCTTCCTGGTGGACGATAAAAAAGGCCAAAGGGGTTTTTCACAGAGCTTTGACTGCATAAAACAGTTTAACATACTGTGCTCTATGCTAAAAATTTGTCATTTGTAAGTCAAGCACACGGTGCTCCATTGAAACACAGAGAATAGTAGTGTTTTCAAACAAAGGCCAGTGTTATGAAATGCTCAGTAAGCTCATTGACATCTACAATAACACTACACACATGCACGCACACACAGGCAGCTGATGGCTTTCAGAGGTCTTTAAGCTCATACGTATCCACACACGAGCAGATTTTTAAAGCCTCAGACTGGGATGGGGAGGGGATGGGGTGTTGTGTCATATTTCAGCATTCCTTCCCTATGCACAGAATAGCGGCAAGTGCGTGAAACAATTGTCATGGCAACAAGATATATGGCACACCGATCCACAAACAGTGTTGCCAGATTGGGTGGACTGATTCCAGCCCAAACGCTTACTAAATTCTGCCCACTCCAACAAAAAACAGCCCAAATTTTAACTGACAAAATAACAGGATGGAAATTTATTGCAATATCAATCAACGATAATAATGACCAATTGATCTCCTTAAACAAAGTTTGACAAGATGACAAAATATAAAAGAAATCAGGAAAACCGATCAAACATGACAAATGCATTAACGAGAGTTAGAAAATATGACTTATATGTCCAGAAACCACTTCAAAGCGACAATCAAGAAATTAACCAATGACTTTAACCCAAAAAAACACATGCATCGCTATGCACATTTTTTGCCCACTATAATTAATCGGAAAGCAACATGAATAGGCATTTTACACTCGTTCATGAACTTTATGCACACACCACGGCAGCCAAAAATGTGCAATTCATTGATATACGACAGAACAAAAAAGAACAGCAGCAACAAAAATGCGCTTAACTTTGAAAGTTGCCTTAACATCAGACAGAACTACAGTATGTCTTATATTACAGTATATACAGTATACAGTACGAAGTATATATTGCAGAACATATAAAGCAAAATTAAGCAAGTCCAGGAGCTGTCTAGAGTATGCCTGAGAACAGTCTGTACAGTTTAAAGGTCTGCTGATGATGAAAAGAAGTAGTATAAAATCCCATATTCAGTTTGATTTCTATTAAAATTCAGTTATAGTCCAGTTATATGGCCACTTTTGCATTGCGATCGCTTTAATATACAAAATCTTGTCCTTTATCGCGATGCCCGTTACTTACGAGGCATCACGTCTCAACGATAGATTGATTGACAGGTCCCTGACACAGACCTGATTGGTTAAACTTACTTAACCAATAAAGGCTGTGTTAAGGAATACTGTGTTTTTGACTACACTACACCTGTTATTTTCTAACGTTTTGAAATAACTTGACTAAATAAAAGCAAAGAAAGGAAAAGCTGCTTGGGCAGGTTTTTTTTTATTTCACATGCAGCCCATATTTTGTCCACCCGACATTTCTCTCCAGTCTAACTCGTTCAATAGAAACAATATTGGGCGGTTGTGGGGACTTGCCCAATCTGGCAACACTATCCACAAATGAATGAATCCAAAATATTTGTTATTGAGACATTGAGAATATTTCAGTAAAGTCAGTAAACCTGATGGCTGAAATTGGCATATATATTGACTTATTTTGTTTGTCTAATCACCCTACCATGTGTTCTGTTCACTGAGAGGCTACGTCCCAAAGTTATGATTTATTCTACTGACACAGCAGACAATACTTTGACAATGAGTGTTTGGGTATAAACCAACAATTTTTATCGTTTTAAAACAAAGAGTCCCTTTCGATTTTCTCTGTTTAGAGCAGATTTCAAAGTTGATGTGTACTGAGATTTATTACATGAATGTCTGGCAACAAAAGACGTAAAGAGTACATATAATGAGATCATGTAAATGACATTTCATGCAGTGTGTAATGTTGCCGTATGTGAATGTAAGTAGTCTGCAAAGTTGTAAAGACGAAAGTGAATGAATAACAAAGTTGTTGGCTTGGAGAAAAGGGAGTCGACTCTGAATCATTCGAACGAGTCATGCCCTAGTCCGATTCCTGCACCGTTGCGGATTTATGTCACTAAATCTAGTCCCGCCTACGTTTTGCTAGGACTTACCACGAAAACTTCACTCGTCTCCCCCAAACACTGTGCTCGTGAGGCTCATTCCCAGGAGACCAATCACAGCAGACTAGACCATCAGACCAATCCATTCAGAGTAGGCTGGTGGAAAGGAGGGGATAAGACAGATGAATCGCTGAACATATCATTTGAGAGTCAGTCAAGAAGTAAAGTAAGAAAAACTGCCTATTAAAACAAAATAATAGTGTTTTTACACCTTGTATGTATGTAAACTTGTTTTTGGACACTACATAAACCAAAATAGGACCTTAAAAATCAAGGAATATTTACTCTTTAACATGCTCTGTTTCAAGCCCTCCAGTGGCTCTTGAACACACTGTTACAGAGCATCAAGAGATATCTCGATCTGAAGACATGCAGGGGAGGATGGGAGATTTCTCTGCACATGGCCCGTATATCTCTGGCAGTATTTAGATAGAGACCTAAAGTAGTGAAATGCTCGGATCACTTATACTGCTGTTGATAGGGTGAAATATTCCACTTCTGCATGATGTTACTTGACCTGAAACCTTGCGGCTGAAGGAGGTTTATGGGAACCGATTCATATCTACAGAGATGTGGGGGTCAGCTCCTGTGAGCTTATCAAACACCCTAGCAACCGCATAGCTTTGCCTTAGCAACCGCTTGCGACACTTGAGGCCCGTAGTTCTTAGACGGTGTAAAAAATCTAGCTAGAGGTACAATACTTTTTCTGGTAGTTTTAGTTATGATACGAGGTCTGATGTGGTTTTGTAGTGGTTTGCGGTGTGAATAAAAGGGATGGGTGGATGTGTTGGGTATGTGTGCTCTGTGATTTCCAGTAAGCGTTGAAAGCGATGGCTCTGTCTTCAGGATATGAAGCTGCTCATTTCCTTTTGTTTGTCAGAATAATGGCAGGAGGGACGCTTGGGGCAAGTAAAAACAATAAACACGAGTTAAACACTTCAAAGAGCTGCTCAAAAGGAAAAATCTGAGCGATGGAGCTCAAAAAGACAAAGTTTGCAGTATTTCATGTAGCACCTTCTGTCCCAACTATGAATCTGTGCTTTTGTGAGTATGTTGTGAACTTGATTGCATAATAGCATCAAATCTTTCAAGGATCACAGTTGTTTCAAACTTATCTAACAATGCTAGATTGTGTCCTTGAAAAGTATAGTTCACCCCAAAATGAAAATGATGTTCATTACCAGAAGCAGGGATTTTGACCTAGCAAACAACAACAACTGCACCTAAAACAGAAGTCTACGTGGTAAGGTTTGTGGCGAGTTTGGATTTATTTAGGTTTTACATGCTACAATACATGTAACACTCTCCCGGTGTGCCGTGGGCGTTCTCTTGAGGGGCGGAGCTAAGATCAGTGATGCCCTCCTCCAGACTTGTTGCCAGAGCGTGTGACACACTCCTCCCCTTTCTGACATTTGTCTCTCTCTCTCAGTTATGTGGATGTATTGTTTTCAACTCTCCTGCACAATGGGCGTTTCATTCGGCAGCGTGGGGGGAATGCGTGTGGTCACATTTGTTTTGGAGTGGATCAGGAGCCCTATAGCAGCCCCCTATTCATAGCAGCGTCACCTCATCTTGTGTGATGCATTGCTCCATCCAAAGAAGCTTCACTGAAGGACAATTTGAGCATGATGTGATGCTTATTGTCTAATGTTCCTCAATGCACTCACAAAGTCAAAGTGGCTCCTCCTCGAGGGTCTGGCATGCGTCCACTCTTTGAAACGCAATAGATGCCCCTACATTCCACTCACCACGTTCCAAACACCAAAGAGGAGAAAAGAATCGAATTTGCTTCGAGTGACTCCTCCAAAGAATACACATTCCAGAAGAGCAATGCCTTTATGTGTCAGCCCAGAAATCTGCATTATTGTAAATAGAGGTGGAAAGAGTTCCCAGGGTATGTTCTCTTTGAGTTTTTGACAGATCATTTAACACACAACCGTCAAAGTTTCTAAACTTAGCACACTATAGCTTCTGGCATAAATCCGTGTGATGTTCATTTGGTTTGTTTGTGTAAAAGCTGCGTCTCGCACGAGTCGCACTGGAAAGGACGGACTGCCATACAGTAAATTCCAGAAATCCGGTTCGGCTAAAATGTAAAATCAGCATCACCAGAGACCGGACGACACACCGTTCTGTAGTCTTCGTGTAGATGTAATCTGTCTTTGACACATTCAGACCAAGGACAAGCAGGTGAGCTGCAGGTGTTGTGAGGAAAACAGGTAAAGCAGCATAGCTGTGCAGTGATTGTTTATAAGAGGCGGTCGATGTCTGAACAGATTACCCCTACAGGCACAAAGAAACCTGAGCCATAACAGTCAAAACTTGTGCTGATATGTTGATATTGTAACATATTCCCAATGGTCAGAATTACCCTTTCACGTTTTCATTATCATTAAAACTGTGTGCAGTTTAAATAACTAGCAGTAAACGGTGCTCAGCAGCATCAATTAACAGTGTAACACGAGTAGGGTTGTTCGGATTCTAGTATGGGTAATGCCACGAAACCACATTAAATTCTGGTATTGGCGAGTTCTTGAATCCATTTACCGATCCGATACAGTTTTCTTAAACAGGACCAAATTATGCCCCCTAGCTTTGCTTAACGATGCTTGGTATGTATGTCCACTGCTTGGCAGTATTTCAGAGTGGACCAGTAAATCTGCGACTTAAAAATTAATAATATTACTGTCAAATGTCTGTCAGATAATAAAAATACTCTAGTTTACTGTATGTATTTGTTCATGTTTTACGTTCAAGAGATACGTCTGAAGCACACCTTAAAATATCAAACCTTTGTAATTATAATATAAAATAATTATATTAATTCATTAAGGCTGTGCGATTAATAGAAAATTAATCGTTATTGTCAATTTTGGCCTTCAACAACTACAAAACATAATATTGAGGTAATGCGATTATTGTGCCGCGTTCCATTTGGGCATGATCCTCTCTTTTCCTGTGGTATAAATTCACAGCGCACCCCTTCCTTTACAGTGGTTCAGCTGTGCTATTTCTTAACATTTATTTTGCAGTTGAATTCACAGTTTAAAAGCCAAGTTTTTTTTTAAGTTAATGAGTAATTGTGTTAAATAATCGGGATCTAAATATTGGCCAAAGTTAACGTGATTATGATTGTTGTCATAATCAAGCAGCCCCATAATTTATACAGGGCAAGTAATTTACAGAGCTGTATATAGTTACACACCCAGGTATCGGATCAGTACTCGTTTCTGCCGATACCCTGAGCCCAGATATCGGAATCTTTATTGGGAAGGGAGAAAGAGTATTGGAACATCTCTGAACACAAGCGTACTGTATTTTCATTTTTGTTAGGAAATCTGTTGTAAAACACAACAATACTCATTCGGTTCGGCTTCTGTTTAATAATCAGGGCTGCAACACCTGTTAGTAGTTTTAGTGCAAAAATGTGCACATTTGAAATGTAATTAATATATATTTGCTTAGTATTTTTTCAGATTATTCACTGAATTACTCTATCCGATGAGTTTAGCTCGAGCTCAGCTTCAACTCAGGTCAGGTTCTCTAGCAGGGACAATGCTTTACCTGTGCTTCTTTTTTATGCACACTTGATTTGCCCACATAAGGTTGTGTCTTTCGGGACATTTTTTTATCTTTCATGGCCACACAATGCCATGTTTAATGTATTATGGTATTTTTGTAACATTTATGCACACATAATTTGTGATTATGTAATTTTCGCACCTTTTCTATACCTTTTCACCTTATCTATAGTTGTAGTAGAGTTTCGGATTACGACATAATACCCTGCGGTTAAATGAATGACTCATCTCAGTGGATTCAGATCACTGATTTAGATCATGCTTTTTCAGATAATAAACGCCTCCGATGTCATGCCCATGGGTCAAAGGTTTGATATTCGGAGAACTCCTGTGGTGTCAACGTTTGGCAGGTTATAGTGTCGTCAAATCATTGAGACCTAGTTACAAGTCAAACAAATATTGTGTTGTGTGTAGTTTTGAACAGAGAAGACTAGAAACAGAAAAAGTTGAATGTTTTTCATAAAGGTCAAGTACATGAAGTGTTAAAAGTAAAGAGAGAGAAGCGAATGGAAATTAAGGTTGCTGGGGGTTTGTCTGTATTGAGCCAGGGCTTATTCCCATGTCTCCTGTAGGATTATTCACAATGACAGCTTTGTCCTGTAGACATTAGGCTAATTTCTGTCCAGTCTATTTGCACTTTCTGTGAGACGTCTGTGTGCCGTCATGAGCTTTCCTCTGAAAAACTCTTTTGTTCTTTGGGTTCTCATTGAATGTGGGATCTTGCAGTTGCTGGCATACAGTATGTTGACTCTTCTGCATTGAGTCTCTTTGAGGTGTGCACATGCACTCCTGGTGAATTCATTAAACCACCCAGGCCCTTTAGAGTAAAGTATTTCATTGTTAAATCAGGGCCTTCAGTGTTTCTGCTATGATTTTGTGGAACTGTGACACTTGATGATGACTTGATCATATAGTTTTGAGTTGGAACTTCAGAACCGTTTCGTTTCTACTCTCTCAACATTATGAATTTTAATACATCTTATTGCCCAATAAAGCCGTTATAATTTTCATATTATATATTTCCTGTATCTGTTTCTGTTGTCAGTTCTGATTTATATCCAAGACATATCGTCTGATAAAATAACCACATAACTTAAAGAGCAGAGACTTTGGCTGTATTCTGTCACACAGTTTACACAGAGCCTCTGTCGGTTTAACCATGTACTTATTTATCAACAAATAGTGTTCATGCATAATACATTTCCAAACGAGCCGGATGCTGTATGGTGAATTGAATGTGCTGCTTCTCCCTGCCGCTCACTGCATAGAGTATGGCGAAAGAGATTGTCCCTGCACCGGGAAAGCAGGACATTGCAGTACTGCCGACATTTTCCACTGAATGATAGCTAAGGTTTATCCAAAAAGTCGCTAGGGTTGTTGTTATGCACGTCTTCTGTACAAAAGTCGTTAAAAGGATCGGCAAAGTCGCTAAATCTAGTGAAAGAGTTGCTAACTTAGACACAATGGCCGGACAAATTAGGAATGAATGGGAAGCAGTGTCACTGTAGTCATGGTGGGGAGGGTTTTTGGTGTGGAGGCGCGCCACGGCAAAATGAATATAGTGGAAATACTGGTCTTATTCACTATCAACATGCATATGTACTGTATATTATTATTTTTTGGCATCAGTTTTTATTTGCCTGGGTCAGTTGTGTTTTGCGGTTACCGTAAATGGACAGCAGGCATGCTGGAAATCTGTTAAAAGTGATGTTTGTTTACATCATCTGTTGATCATGACAGCATATGTATTATAACTGGGCATATAACAAATGTTGAAAGAATGTCAGATTGCTAATGCCACAAGAAAATGTCAAAATGATTTTCTAATAAAACTATGAGAACCAAACATCAATGACCCTACTGACCATTGTATGAACACAAAACCACTGAGCCATTTACAACAAAATATCTTCTTTTGTGTTCCACTGAATAAGTAATCAAATAAAGATTTACAAACACATGAGGGGGAATAAATTATACTTTTATAATACATTTTTAGTTTATCCCAGACAGGCAGTCGGAAACCTCTCGGCATTCTTTTTTCAAGAGTGCTCTAGAGTGTTGTCTGTGGATCTGGTCCTCACTGGCATTTCTTCATCTGGCCTGTTCTACTGGGGTCATTGAACAGACAGCAGACGGTGTGCTCTTTATCTTGGATAGGAAAAGACTATGAGCGTTTGGGCCAGCAGCCCTTCGCTCAGACTGTTTTCCAGCTCAACTCAAAGTCCCGGCAGCCACGTGGGCTGTTACCTTTACTGATATATTTAGCAGACTAACTGTACATTCATAGAAGAAAATCACAGCCCGGATTACTGTATGAATTCAGGACTCTTAGGGCCCTAAGAAAACTCTTTTAATTGTTTCCCCATATTCTGTTTTTTCCCCAATTTCCATTTTTTCTGTTCGATTTTTCTGGATTCTGTGTTTTCCATTTTTTTTAAGATACAATATTAATTATGGCACCAAAATGCGACACTGAACTCCCGAAACAGTAATTCCTGGCTTTATTAGAGAGAAGAATATGTTCAGCCCCCTCCCTCAGAAGTTTCGAGTATTTGGTGTTGATTACTACCATTATTTGATTGATTACTATTATTTTTGATGCTCCAAAATTGGTATTTGGACCGACCCTACTTTTTAGGGCATGTTTGACCGAGCAGCTCTGGAGATGTGTTTGCATATAGTGAGATGCAGGAAACCGCTCAAATCATTCATTCAGAGACACGCAGAACAGACAGATTACATATTTAAACCGCATTTGAGTCACTAGTACTCATGTTATATAAAGCACAAATTGAATTTTATTAGCTTTTCAGTGTTATATTCTGATAAAGAAGTTGTAAATTTTCAAGATTTCGCGCCATTCTACATCAAATTCCATTTTAATACCTGGATTCTGTGATTCCGTCTGCATTTTCCGCTTTGCAGAAATCATATGGCCCTAGACTCTTAACGAAACCTAACACGACTAATAATTGTCCTTAGTGCTGGGTGGAATGACTATAAATTAATATAACAGTATTTTCCAGAATTATATCGGTTTTTCCTGCTCCCAAGATTATGAGTTAGGAGCACCCACCCGAAAATGAATTTTGAATACAAAGTAGTAACGATTTTACCATTAAATCATACATGTGATGTCTGCTGTGTTTTACATAGGCACAATGGCTTCATGATTTCCTTAAATCATATTTTTTAATCATAAAACAAAGGCTTAAATTTAAAAAAAGCTATCGCATCACTCTGTCAATCCTCTTCCCTTACTGACCCTTATTTCTCAACATAGCATGGAGAAACACCATGTTTTATGCTTATACGTTCCCTTTTTGAAGATGTTTGCTCATGAGTGTATTTAATTTAACGTAATGTCAAGTTGAAATTGTAGAGTTTATTTCCAAAAAATTCAAAAATCATGTTTTCATTATGTTATAATGGTTTTAATGTTTTAGTTAGTGTTTTTAAGTTATTATAGCTTAATTCAGAACAAACCAACTGCAGTTTGATTGATATTAATTTTAATGCACAGTAAAAAAAACATGATTTTTGAAAAATAAATTTACGCGGTCGGTGTCACATTGCAACGCGAACGGGTGTAAATACTTAATGAGACACATTCAAACACGTCCGTTTAGCGCATGTGTATATAGCAAAATTTTGATAAAGTAGTGCCGCGGCATAGAAAGACGCTGTGGCGTGGAAGGCGGGACGAGAGCACCGCGATGCAGCTCTTCGGCGAGTGCTCTTCAAAAGCATGTCCCTCCTTCCTCCCGGGTTTCAGCACCAATGTAATAAGGTTCAATAAAAGGAAGGAAGGAGGCGGGGACCGACAAACATTTAAATAAAGTTTAATCAAAATAAACAAACAATAACACGGAAGTAAAATGTCGACAGCCACCTCATGGTCGACTGCCGGCCACAAGAACACAAATACAAACTTAAAACATATGTCTGGGCTCGGTCCTCTCTCATCAGCAGTCCCGTCGCTCGTCCTCTTATGCTCCCGATATCCTTCGTGAGATATGCGGGACCGGTGTGCGCAAAGCTGATTCCAACTATCACAAACGCCACCGGCCCCGCCCCATGGCTCTCGTCCCGCCTTCCTCACCGCAATGTCAGAATAAATAGGAAAGATGCTTCAAAACCACAGCTCTAGACCTGTAGCTCCAATGATGCAATTTTTCGATGCTGATTGCAATTGATTGTTGGAACGATTGTTTTGGGAAACACTTGAATCGTTGAACTATTCTAGAACGACGGAACTTGCAACCATAGTTGGCTAATGATGCTTTTGGGAAACAGAATATTTCGTACAGCACATTTTTTGTTAGTCTTCAGTCTGGAGGTGTTTAACATACTGGGCTGTGCTCCAGCACTGATCTATTAAACACTACACATAATGTGTCCTGATGTGTTTCTCATTAAGTGGGATGACAACCTTTTGTTCTGTAGTATTTTATGCTGTTGTATACTGAAACAATGACATAAATGTTTTTATTGTGCTGTTGAGAGCCACAAACATCCCATAGTGCTTTGCTTTGTCTCTGATGGGAAAGGCAGTGGTCATGAATCATGGCTCTGCTTGCTCTTCTTATTTCTGTATTCACTTTGTGTCCTTTCACCCACATCATCATTCACACAGCAAAAATAATGTAGGCCTACGTCTTGAGCAACATGCTCGATGTGTGTAAAATTATATCATCCCCAGTCAGTGTTTTGTGTTTGGATCTGTTGGCCGTGGGTTATTGGAGAAATGTGCCGCATGAAATCTCTGCCAGGTCTAAAGTTAGCCCACCCAATGTCAGCTGTCCCACACCCACGGTCCAGTTGTTCAGAGCAGTAACCCACCTAAAGTCCTTTTACAACAGCTGAACAAGATCTCATGCTGGACTGCTTCAACTTTCCATTTGTTGAAAAAGTATTTTTGGAGTTTGTTTCCACACAAACTTGGCCATTCAACATATCATGCTAGCAACAGAGATGTGTTTGTTCAGTATTTCTGTGGTTTTAAGGCAAATTTCAAAGATCATTTTCTAGTGGTCGACTGATATGAGTTTTTAGTGGATGATTTTGAGAAAGCAATCTGGCTGATATTATACAAATGTAATAACTGTAAATGAGAGACATGTAGAATTAAAAGAACACACATGCTATTATGTTAATAGGGGACAAATTTGATAAAAATATGTCGAAATTAAAGGTCCAGTTTATGAAATTTAGAATAGAATTGCAACGAATCCTCCCCCTCCCCTTCGAAGCATTATGGCGTCTGACCCAGTGCAGAGATGTCGTCACGTTTTTGCTTCTTTGCCAAAATAGATAATGTAGTTAAAATAGATAAGATAGCGTATTTACGAAACACGTTCTCTATAGTAGTTTGTCAATTTAGGGCTACAGTAGAAATGCATGGCGAGAGGACATGTGGTGTATGTAGATAGAAATAGCTCATTTTAAGATAATAAAAACATAACACTACTAGTTACGTAGATTATATAGCATTTCTGTCAATAGAGCCTCCAAAAAATACAAATTTGACCTTTAAAACATAATTTTTATTAACTGAAAGCTTTATAGGTCAAACTGGAAGGCCGTTTACACAAGACCATTTTCAACTGAAAACTGAATACTTTGTATGCGTTTCGGCTGTTCTACAAGTAAACTGCGTTTTGGGTCTCAAGTTTTTGAAAACGACGTAATTATTGTGTTCGTGTAAACTCTGAAGGTGGCCTTTTCCAAAAACGATGACGTCATACGCATGCATATAACGCGTTAAGTCTGTAGGGATGCGCTAGTATTCCCCAAACAATAATGGCGGCCTTCATGCTGCATGTTTGTGCCGCGTGACATACTTATTATAATGTCTTAGATTTACTGCACCACTACAACCTGCGGAGACATAGTATTTATATGTACACTACTTTAAACAGACGTACATGCCAATAAAGTGTATTAAAAAGCGCTTTTTAGATTAAAACAGTGTATGCCGATGTGCGTAAGCAGATGTGGCGCAACAGCAACATCGTATTAACGCTGTAGTGTGAACGTGAAACTTTTTAACAACTACAGCTTTCCTGTAGCTCAGTGGTAAGAGCATTGCGTTAACAAAGTAAGGTTGTGGGTTCGATCCCAGGGGATTGCACATACCTATGTATAAATGTATAGGATAATGCAATGTAAGTCGCTTTGGATAAAAGCGTCTGCCAAATGCCTAAATGCAAAGTTCAGTTTTTTATCATGTAAACAATACTCTTATCATTCAAAATACATATAAATCTGACAAACTGAAAGATGCATTGGCAACTACCGATAAATCAGAATATTTGTTATATCATTGTACCACTAATAATCATTTCTGTTTGTTTGGAGTGGTAGTTTTCTTAGTGAGCACTTGGTGGATCACTGTTGAGGTATGAGTAAATGTTATGATGCTACTACTGGACATGTTCAGATATTCAGATGTTTTGATAGACAGACCGACAGAAAGAGAAAACAGACAGATAGACAGTTCCAGCAAACACAAGCCCCAGCTTGTCGTGTTTCCACAGCAAATTTTTCATGTTTTATTGTGTGAGTTATCTGATGACTATAATTAGAAGCACATTCCACTTCCTGTGCCGCCCCTCCCTCATTTCACATTCAACTCAATACTTCTGATTCCAGCAGATCCAGCTGGTGTCCCTCAACAATCCCACCCACCCTCCCCCACCTCTGGCCATCCGTCTTTTGGACAGCCCCTCCGTCATGACTGCTTTGTGCTGGATGTGCAGGAATTCCCCGGGAACTCGAGCTCAGAGTCATTGGGAAAGTGGATCTGTGTCTTTTGTTGGTGTTGTCATTGAACACAGCTGGGTGGAGAGAGTTTGAGAGACACTGAGCCGCTGTCAGTCAATGTGAAGAAATCAAATCACCTGACAGACAGCAGTTTGAGAAACTTTGCAAACTTGTTGAAATGGCTCTCTAAAGCAAGGCTGAGTTTGTGTATTTGTTACGAAAATTATATCACAATGACAAAAAATACTTAGTTTCTATTTTCTTTGTTCTACATGGCATTGCTTGTTTTACTCTTTATATTTGTATGGTGATGCGCTCAACGCCTGGATATTTCTTTTAAGATGCACTCATCTAACTCACTTGTGGTTTTAGTTGTACCCCTTTCAACTTATATATTGAACATATTAAAATCAATTTATAATTAACTTAATACTTAATTATATATAGTTTTTTGTATATTATTTATTACTTTATATTTACAAATATTTAACTTTTTAATACATTATTAATTTCCCTAAATAAAATAGGATAAATTAATAAAAGAAGAGTATAAAATGAAAAAGATTATTAATATTAATATTATTTTATACAAAAGTGCTTTCTGGTTCTCAAATCTGATTGGTTGATAGCAATGCGATATTCCACCAGTATCACCACGTAACCACATTACTGACTGTTTGTATCACTCCGCTGCTAAACTAACTCATACTATGCTGCCCTT
Organism: Triplophysa bombifrons; assembly: GCA_029783895.1. NCBI lineage: Eukaryota > Metazoa > Chordata > Actinopteri > Cypriniformes > Nemacheilidae > Triplophysa > Triplophysa bombifrons. The sequence continues at coordinate 1,939,547 of JAPMJR010000028.1, read as the reverse complement.
CCAACTGCATCACTTTTAAGAAGCTAGACAGCTAGCTAGCTAACAAACACACAAAGCAGTTATTCCTTACGTGAATGTTTACTTTTGTGGTCCTTTCTCATTTTTTGCACAACTTTAATGCAATAAACAAGATAAGAAATTACAAATTGTACATTCATTTGTTTGGTATAAATAAACGTGTGAACTACAATCTGCACATGGATGTACATTATATTGATCACAACCTAACTTCCAAGAATCAATGTTATGTTAAAGTCCCACTGCATTTGACATTTTTAATGCACTTTAAATTCATCTTCAAGCATTAAAATAGCACATGTAAAAGTTACATAATAATTATTATTATTTAACCAAAATAATAATTTCTTCATGCCTTAAAATTACCTGAATGTAACTCTACACCCTTGCTTCATTTAGTATATGTGGATTCATGAATATGCAAATTAGTCATCGCTTCCATTCAATTGCATGAGCTCGGACCGTTTTGTCTTTAACAGTCTATAGCCCTATACGGATGGTAATTGTTTCTCATAAGGGCTTCTGCAAAAATAAATCTGCATGGCTCCTTAACTCCTAAAGAGCAACACTCTACGGTGTTTTTAAGAGCTGAGAACGGACTTACAAAACAGATTTTGGATTTAACACCTGTTGTAAACTCAGATATGCGGATTCCAACAGCAATTAAATTGCTGCAAGACCTTGGTCAGAAACCGTAGGTAAAAGGGATATTTTCGGGGGTGGTGGGACAAAAACACAGACATTCTGGATTCGGAATGTAAAATACCCCTGTTAATGGTGAAAATATCTTGCCTCCATATGAGAAATGGAGTGATATTCCATTAGTTTTACTTGATATATTTGATTAAAATCTCTGTTATTATTAATAATGAATATTCATTCAGTTAATGTGGATGATATAAATAAGGTATTTGTTCAAGTTGAAGGCTGGCACTTGTTTATAGATGGCTCGCAGGAACTGTTTTGCTCAGTGTGTGTGTGTCTGGATTGTGTGTTGAGATCGCTATGGCTACAGACAGACTCACATTCCTGGAGCTTCATGCTGGATGCTGAACACGACCATCACATGCATGCTCAGATGAGAAACTGAATACAGATCTTCAGTCTGAGCCTGAACTGTTATGCCAGATGAGTCTGAAACATATGATGAACACACAGTGACTTTTCAAAATGTTTAAACCCATTGCAGATCTGTTGATCACTGGCTGTTATTGTACAGTGTGAAAATCAATCAGTGAAATCAGTGAGTCATCAGTTTATGGCTAAAGACACTGATACGCTCACTGTGTGTGTGTGTTTGTTTGCGTTTGTGTGCGGGCTTGCGTGTGTTTCCAAAGGCAGCACACTAACAGGAAGAGGATGAAGCTCAGTTCAGAGGTGTTGTGTCCATCTATAACATTGTGTGTGTGGAGGGAGTTGTTTTAGTCCACCATCCTATTGTTTTTTGGGATGCGTGTGTGTTTCCGGTGTAAACGGCATGTGGCTTGTATGCCAGCACTAGTGTAGTGTCATATTCACAGGCAAACAAGTGTAATCAATTATTTCAGTGTACAGTTTTCTTGTGTAAGCCTGTTTAGGCTATTCTTTCTTTTTCTTTCACTGTGTACATTTATCACAAACCTCAGAAGACTTGTGTTAGTAACACATTGTGTTTGGTAAGCATAAGCAAGGGGGAAAATTGGTTGCAAAAATTTTTCCATCAACAAAATTACTTCAATATGAAAACAGAAGTGTAGAAAATGGCACTTTCAAACTTACAAAAAGGTCCTGTAAATTTATATGAAACATGTGACAGATCTCAAGCGCGTTGGCTAATTTTAGCTGTAGGGTGTTGTTCACTAAACAGCTGACCCAGTGCACTTTTTGAATACGCGCCGCATGTTTTTGGGGCCTCACAGGTGCAGGACAGCTGCCTCACCCTGAAGCTTGATCTTTTCTGTCTGATCAGGTCTTTAGCAGTGTATCCGAAGAGATCTATAATAAAATCTGAAACTTTAATGGAGACATTTGTGAGACTCTTTTTCTCAGAACCCACATGAGACTTAAAAAACTTTCCATTTTGCTCTCCATTTAACCTCATTGATGTATAGGAAAAATAATCAAGATGATTTGGGTATTCACGTTTCACAAACTTTGTGCTTAAAAGCCAGTTTACAGAAGCACAGAGCGGTGTGCTGTTGACTTGAGATCAGTGGATCATGAACTCTCACCCAGTTGAAAAAAAAACAGAATATGCTGGGTTAGGTTTGTTTTGATGCTAGTTTGACCAGCTATGGACCAGCACATGACCAGCTAAGGACCAGCTTAAACCAGCACATGACCATCTTAAACCAGCACATGACCATCTTAAACCAGCGCAAACCAGCATCAAATCATACCAAACCAGCATATGCTGTTTTTTACAACTGGGTATTGCGCCTATGTGTTCATCATGATATCCCAACCAGGGTCCGGTTGCATTAACTGCTTAGACTAGTCTTACTAAGTTAGTCATCCATTTTTTTCTTTAAGACTGGTTATACCTTCTTCAAGTCTTGTACTTGTACAGAAATGTTCACTGTGTAAATGTGTAAAGGAAAAAGTCTATTGTAAAGAATTGTCATTTTTTGTTACTCGTAATCTACAATTCTGTCTCACCCAAGTTCTTCACCTACCGTATGGTTGAATGACAATAAAGGGATTTGATTTGAAGTCAGTTACATAAAAAGGTACATTGGTCTAATTGAAATATGAAAAGTAAGACCTAATTATAGTCCTAACTAATTGCTAGTGTGCGAGAATAGTTGTTCAGACACAATCTTAACTTAGTGGCTACGTTTATGCAACTGGCACCTGATGTAAAAACTGAATTTTCTGCATTTGATAAAACTCGGTTGACCTCAATCCCGAATGTGAACGTCTGGAATGGCAAACAAAGTTGGTTATCCGACCTTTGAACCTTTGAACTTGAACCTCAGCGAGACGCGTCATTTGACGTCACTTACAAGATGGTGGCAAGCTATTTGCAGGCTTATGTGAACTGTTAACAAACTTTTAACTATTTCTACAACCTATCTATGAACATGAACGTTAATATATCCAGAAACTGTTCATGAACAAATGGCTATGTTTAAATAGATACCATATAACGTTCTCTCACCTTCTCATAATGACATCACATGATAAACATGTGAATGTGATGCGTGGTTGACTGGAACAAATTGAGGTCTGAAGTCAGATATTTTACATCATAATATCCAAAACACATTTTAAACCAAGATTTCCTGAGAATCACCAATAAACATCCAATCTCCACAAAACTGTAGTCACGGATTTCTATCCGAGTGTTTGTTATTCCCAAAAGGAATTTTACTTTCCCAGCTACATGAAAGACAGCGCTTACCCGACCAGACCTGCTGGTGAATATCTCCCTTCCTGCAAAGTTCAGTTTGAACTTTAATCAAACACACCTGAACCTGTGTATCCAGGTGTATAGGTTAAGAATTATCTCAATCTGTAAAGCTCACTGCTAAACTGGTTTATGGTATCACTGAGATTGGAGTCATTCAGTAGCCGTCTGACTGACGCTTGTGGCCTTGCATGAAAAATGCAGAGAAGCCAGAATTTCACGTAGATGCAGTTTTATCAGAGGAGCGGCTCATTACGGCTGGAGGATGTCTGTTACTCGATTCACGTCGCTCTTCTGTGCTCAGCTCTGTTAAGTCCAGCTATTGATTAAATTGACCAATAAAACGGCCGGTCTCCTCATATATACAACTGTTGCATATGCACAAAACATGCCCTGAAATATGCATACTCCACTTCCCATGCAAGAGATGGGATTCATTGAAACAAACTTGACACCAAAATTTGCGCACATGCATGCAAACTCTGACCCATGTGTACGCACATTATGGAGACAAGGGGAGTGGCGACACAAATGGCGAGTTATTGAACTCTTGCTGTTCAGTAAATGTTAGAAGAACAATTATAAGAATTAATGTCGCACGTAGAGGATGGCTGCTCTACACTGTTAAAAAATGCTGGATTATTTTCAACTCGGTAAAAAAAGGAGACAAACCACAGACAAATCTTTTGGGTTTCAACCCAAAATGCTGCCTTTTTTTAATCCATTGTTGGTTCAAATAAAAACATTTTCTGGGTTAATTTGCCCAATGGTTGGGTTTATTTCTTTTGGAACCAGCTCTAGGTTGGAAATAACCCAGCATTTTTTTGAGTTTACCATTAATGCATCATCCATCCAAGAAAACTGAACGATTCCCCTAAATGAAAGTTGGCATCTGAGTGGGTCTTTGACAAGTGTTAAGGGTTTGGATCAGGTTTATGTGAACAAGCAAAACATGCAGTGGGTATCAATTCAATTTAAGTTTATTTACTTTTTTTACAATGTTGCATTTTTTCAGAAGAGCTTTCAAAGGAATATCTTCATATATCTGATAAACGGAAAAACATAAATATATGTTTTAAAGGGAACTAATGTTGTGTTTCTTCTGCAGTCACATTGAGAAGATCACCACATGGCATGACCCCCGAAAGAGCAGGACACCCTCTGTGAATCCGATGACTGTCCACAACCAGAGCTCCAACAACGGCAACATCCAGCAGCGTTCCATGGCTCTGTCTCAACCCAACCTCGGTGAGTCCACATTACTCATGAAAACACACACACTTTACATCATCTAACCTCGCCGCTCAATGTCACATGAAATTCAAAAATCAAATTTCACAACTATGACGTGGAATCAGGGTCATTTCTCCATGCTACAATTAATCAAGGTTAATAGTCATCCAGAGAGAAAGTTGATGCCTGCCGGTATGCAAAGATGTGGGAACATTTAGAACAAAAAATATGAGATTATTTTAAAAGTGTACCCCCATTTTCAGAAAAAATGCATATCTGAAGATTAACAGGGTAAAGAACCACAGAGAACACATAAACAAATACATTACAACCAAACATAAATATGTAGGTCCCATAAACAACTGCTCCACCAATAGAACCCATCACATACCAGTACTAGACACCATTAAAGTTTCATTTGAATCCAGTACAATTCCCATTAAAAACATTAAATCCATTAGATTTTTTTATGTGTTTATATGCAGGGCAGTGTAAAGAGGCATCTACGTGTATATAAATATGCTAAAAACTATTTTATATACTTAAGCAACAACATAGCAAACTCTGATGTTTTGTTTAATCCTAAACCAAAAAACATGTTTTGACTTCTGTCTGTATACTAGGGGGTGGGAGTTTGAATGCTTGGCATTAGTTGACTTTCCTATGCGAGATGTTGTTTCCTCTTAATACTGTCCCATCAAACAGCCTCTGTCAGTACCCTAAATTACTTCTCCTTTGTCTTTCCAAATTCTGATTTGTAATGAAATGGAAGAAATGTGTACCTGTGCCTGGTTGGCAGTGGAGAAACAGATTCCAGTGAAAGGGGGAAGGGAAAGAAAACAGTTTAAAAAGAAAATTCATCTGCATACAGTAGACGCCTGAGCAGCACCATTTATCAGTTCACTTCATGAAAACTTTCAAGAAATTCCTCGATCATATTTCACCCAAGAATCACAATAGAAAGATTGAAAAAATATATTTCAAGACTGTTTTGCATTGTGACATTATTTTATGACATCTTTACAATATGAATGACAATAAACATATCATATACAGTATAAGTATTAATGTAGCACTTTGTTTAAAAGCAGTTTAACAGATAAACATTTAAGTGCACAACAGTATATAAAGTAGAAAATGTGTTTCATTCACATGAACACAATGTTCCGATGTACAAAATCTAAATGGTCCAAAAATGCAGCTTTATTTTCCTAGCCCATTGACGATTAATTTTACGTTCTGTCTTGTCTGTTGGCAATTCAACAGTCCTCCCTTTCCTCCGAAACTATTCAGAAGTATGATAAGGTGCTAAGCTTATAAAAAAGATAAAAAGATTTAAGACTTATTAAAATATTTAAAAATGACGACATAACATGTTTTGCAATATACAATATGCAATATGTAATGTAATGAAGTATGTGATCAATAAAATATATGACAGTATTTTAAAACGTTATGTAATTTTATTTTATTTTCATTTCTGAAATATGATGATGTAATTAGGGGTGAACAATTAATAGCATATGTGGTCAAATCACAGTGTGATTCATGGAAAAAATCTCAGTTCGATTATTTTTCAAAATCGTTTAGCCCTAGTTCAAATACAGATGCGCGGCAAGCGCATAGAAATAGAGAGCGATGCAGTCACGACGTGAACGAGGTGCAACAAGCATGCACCCCGAGCACTAAAGGAAAAAGCCGCATTTTCCATGCATTTTTAATGCTTTTGAGAAGGTACTGGTCAGCTCCGAGCAGGGTTGCATCAAACTGTTCATCCCCATAATTAATCGCAGTCATTGGGTTTAGAAAATCTTTTTTTTTTCACATCGCGATTTAAGCGCAAATGCAATTAATCGTTCTGCCCTAATTTGAACCATGAGCTGCGGCTGAAGAGCACATTGTACCACATGCGCCTGTCTCTATTTAAGCGTGTTTCCCATGCGTCTGGATTTAAAGGAATGTATTTGTACGTTGACCTGTATATTGGTACTGTGGAAACTTTAGTGTAAAAGAGGAACAGCATGTCAGTTCTGTGGGACTATTTTGGCTGTTTCGTGTGGATGATGCTGCGCAGTGTCAGGTATTGTGTTTGTTAACATTAATGCTGCCTCAAAGGGCAATACCACTAACATCATGCAGCACTTACACAATATTAAGACAATATGAGATAATACAAACAGTATATTAATAGTTTATTTAAAGATTGTCTAGTAAGTTAACAGACAGTGTTTAATTGCAATCAACATGTGTGGTAAAGCCGTAGGTTTTTTTCTCATATTTATGTAATCTGCAGTTTAGTTTCTGTGATTAATGACTTAAAGCTTATTTGTCAGTGCTTAGTGTCATGACAATTATATAATATTTACATTTTTAACAAATCATTCAATATAGTATGATTGAGGTACTTCTAGAAAAATATATCAATCAATTCATGCATCAATTTACTGTATATCCTCTTAAGCCTGGCCTATAGTTTATGGTTATTCTGTCTGATTTTCTTTATCAAATAATACAGTATAAAGGTGAAAAAATCACATATTTAATCGCAATCACAATATTTGTTAATGATTATTAAATAATTATTTTTCCAAATTGTTCCGCCCTAAATGTAATCCAACACTGTCTGTCCACTCGTATGACAGATCCTTGGTTATCTCTTAACCAATCCCACTATGCTTTGTAGCTCTTCCTGTGGGCCGTGGAGTTTTCCTCCCTTTAGGAACGTTTTGAGAAAGTGTTTGAATTTTCAGTTCAGACTGACTTCAGACTGAGCCTGTTGTGTAAATCATTATGGAGTCCTTTAACATGGGTGATTTAAACGTTTTTGTGTAGATCCCACTGTTCTATTTGTTCAAAGGTAAAACAGAACATTTTGTCTTTTTAAAGAGATATTTTACCCAAAAATTCTCTCATCATTTACTACCATCTGACCATTCCAAACCTTTATGACTTACCCAGACCACAAAAAATATATTTTTAACATAGTTGAACAGACCCCATTCACTTCTACTGTTTGGACACAAAACCACTGCAAGTGAATGGGGTCCAGGTAACAACAATTTTAAAAATATCTTAATTTGTGTTGCGCGGATTAAAAAAGTCATACAGGTTGGAAATGACAAAAAGGTAAGTAAATGATGCCAGAATTTAGTTTTTGGGTAAACTATCACTTAAAAGCAGTAGTTCACTTCCAAATTTGCCCCATTGACTTTCCATAGTAGGAATAAATATTACTATTGAAAGTGAATGGGGGAAATTTTGAACTGAGCTACTCCTTTAAGTCATGTCAGGAACATCTTTTTGAAAGGTCATTTCAAAGTTCTTTTAGATTTTATGTTGACCTCAAGGACTAGTTTTGTCCACTCATTCAAACCAAGAAGTAAACTCGCTGTTGTGTGTTAAACCTTTATGACATGTAGTGCACTAGATGAAGCACACTTCTCAGATCATTAGTCCAGATCACTGCTCTGGCTGCTGGCTGATCTCGAGCTCTTGTACTGTTGATAAACAGGAGAATTGCCCGAGGGTTGGGAGATGGCCGTCACCCCTCAGGGAGAAAATTACTTCATTGACCACAAAAGCCAAAACACCTCGTGGCTGGACCCCCGCGTGCAGGGTGAGTAATGCCTTGTGCAGAGTTGTCTGGAGTCAAGAATCAGCCCCGCCCTGTCCCACCCCGCACCGCACAGACACACACCCCAATCCCATAGTTCACCTGTGTGATCTAAAACAAAATCTGAAATAATCTCCAGATGATGATCATAAATTTGAAGGTCTTTAAATTTAATCATTAAACATGAAGCTCTACAAAATAATTCCTGCTGTGTCAATGACTAACAACGAAACCATATCTGATTGTAAGTTTGTACCTTTCTGGCAAATCAGAGCTTTGCAATGATTGGTGTGACACTTTGCTCTAGCTCCTCCCACCGTTTTAGATATAAATAGCATAAATATGATTAATTTAACAAGTACACAAAGTGAGCTGATCTAATTTAAGAAAGTACGTCAGTAAGACATATCACTAAAGGCATAAATAAGGACTGAAGGATGTGTATTAAATAGACTTTCACAAGAGATTTTGTGTGAAAGTTTATATTGTGTTGTTATTTGGTTTTAAGTGTGTGTGGGAGGAGCCTGATGTCAATTTGATTTTATTTATATAGCGCTTTTCACAATGTGCAATGTTCCATAGCAGCTTCACAGGAGAAAATAAGCCAAACGGGTGTTAATAAAACAAGCAAGATAATTCTAGTAAATAATATCTAATAAATGCAGTCTCCCAGTAGGCAAGCCAACACTGACCTGTGGCGTGGAAGCCAAACTCAAATGATAAATAAATGGAGAAAAAACCTCTGTCTCAGCCTGGAGGGCCAGATCTCCTCTGACTTGTCACAGCTGCATTCATTGACTTTAATTAAGTTACTGAGTAAATGTTTATGAAAAATAGGTAGAGCTTAGTAGTTTTGATCTAGGAATTTTCATTTGTTGTAACTGTTTAGGTCTAATTTTGTCAGATTTTGTGATAGATATCAGACAACAGGAGAATGTTATAAGCAGGGATAAAAGGAGTGGTATAATATATAATTTATACTAAAACTTCAAACTGCTGTCATGTGATGTAAGTTTAGCGTTAAATACTAGCCTTTGTATGTATTATTTTGCATTAATGTGACAAGTAGTCTTAGCTCTTAGTTGAGGATGGAATTGCCTGAGCTGGGATGGTGAGATGGTCACTTTGCTCTTAGTTGGGAATGAAATTGCCTCAGCTGGGATGGTCAGGCTCTCGCAGGAGGATAGCACGGGATGTTCAGATGGAGCTTGTGTAATCTCTATTAAGGGATGGGCATACGACGTTCACCTGGGCCTGGCGTAATCTCTCCTATTTTGGGATGGGCGAACTGATTGGAATGTGGAAGTGATGTAAAGATGGAGTTCTTGTACAGTTTTACAGTAGTTTCAGACCATTTAACTGAGCGGTAGAGGTGTTTGATTCTGGGATTTTTTGAGTCTACTCCAATTCTCCACTCTTACTTTTGGAGTCAATGGAATCGACACTTCGACCCCATTTCCAGTCATTCAAAACGGGGTAAAGGAATACGAATATAAAATACATGAATGTACCTTCACAAGTTTGGGAACTTTTGACTGGCAACCAAATGGCATCTCCAAAGTCACTAGCAAATATTATATACACGCATTTGTGCAACGAACACCATCTCAGAGAGTTTTTGTGCTGCGGGTTAAACCTTTCTGGTCCTTAACCGATGTGGTTTTCCAAGCACACGCAGTGCAAGAACACGGTAGCCCAGGTCTAACCGTATAGACGGTTATTATGGTAAACTAAGACATTTTGTTTCCTTTATTATTTTTGTAATTTTTTTTTGCAATCGATTTTGCAGAGCTACAGTTACACAAATGAAGTGTTGTACTTAAAGACACGGCGTTTCATTGTTTTGTATTAAGGCTCTGTAATGTGCGCTTAACAAGCCCAAAACATTTTTTTATTTCTGTTTAAGAATTCATTAATATATTCACCTGGTAGTTCAGGACTTTTTAAAAAAAGGAGAAAAGACTTTGAGCCTACCCTATGTTCTTTTCTTAATGTAATGCATTGCTGTTCTTTTCTTGGGCATTTAACAATAAAAGATATTTAAAAAGATCAACTTCTCGTTTTAAAACCAACAATATATGCAATAATAGGTTAATAACCCAGCAACAAGAACTTAATTAATGATTTGTGTGCTATTGCTGATTGTTTACGGTTTTAAGATGGATGAAATGCTTTATAATTTGTTTCCACAAACTTCATTTTGATTTGAGTCCATTTATGTGCACAGACTTACATTTAAGCATACCGCAACGCTTTCATTCAAAGCAATTTAAAAAGTCTTTACAGTTGTTTAAAGAAATTACGTTTTTAATAAAAATGTGATCGGATTGAATGTGAAGAATGAACGGGAAGTATTGCGTGCCCTTTTATGAGAGGGCCAGTAAGTGTCGCTCATGCTCTCATTACCGCAGTGTTTTGGAACGGATGTAAACGTGTACAGTCAGAGAGTGAAGGTATGACCTTAAACATGATTGTATTAAATGTTTTTCGTTGCCTTGTGCCAATCGCATACACAATTTAACCGATGTAAGACAATGACAACCAAAAATTCAATGAAAAGTCGATAAGAGTCGTTATCGGCTTTAGGGGCATTAAGAGTCGAGGAGTCGATTCTTTTGGAGTCGACTCCCCATCCCTGCTGAGCGGTTTCACTCCCACTCAAAATACAAGCAAATTACCCAACAATATGACATCTATTTTTCCATTTAAACACGTGTCTCTTCAGTACGTCTTGTTTATGATATGATGCTCAAGCTCAACCATGCAAGATTTTATAAGACGATATTTACATCATAAGAAGAGACCGTAAATCACGTGAATACATTTATAATTGTGATGTGGTGACATCTCAAGATCAAATATGACTCGAGTCTATTGTCCTGTTATAAAAACAAGACTAGTAGTGAGATACAAGAGCTGTTATGACGTGTTATTGGACACAGGATGCAAGGGTTAATGCCTGTTCCTGTTCTCTTGTGTTTTCTGCTGACCCCGGTGGACAGATGATGGCGTTTCATGGAAATCAATGACACAAGAAGCTTATTGTTGGTGGGGCTTTAGCAACTGTCTCTCTTTCGCATGCGCGTCATGAATGCTCCACCCTGTTATCGTGACTTGCGTGCTCTCTCGTTGTTCGGCTCACATGTGTTTTCTATCATGATGGTTGTTGTGACAGTCAGATATCAGGGGGGCTGTAAAGCTTTGGCGGTTCACATCTGGTGATGTACTGCAGATGTCTAAACACAATGTAACCGAGAGCCCAGCACACTTTTTATTTTGAACTCTGAGCTGTGGTTAAGTGAACAGGCAACAGGTGAATCTCAGGACACATTATCGTAACAAAACATTACAATTGTATTGTACGTAACACATGAACGTGTGAGTGGTGCTTGCCTTGGCAAAACTCAAGCCACAACATTAAAATTATCCTCACATGTTTTAGCATGATGTTTGCATGTTTTAGCACGAATCCTGGCACGAGAAAGCAAAACCATGGCGCAAGCAGAGGATCAACTCTCTTCCAGAATTATTTCTGTGCCTGCTCTAATGTTTTAAATCCACATCTAGACTGCTGACATTTTTCCTCCTGGTGTGACCATTTTTCTTAATGGTCACACCAGCACAAAATTGACGAACATGTATTCAAACTTTAATGCGCAGTAAGTTTGTATTGCTCAAGCAAAACTTGTTTCCCAAATGACATTCTATACACAATAAACTTAAACTACGCACTATACACTTTACCATCTAGTGTAAGAATTTAAGAAGGGTAGTTTCGTCCCAGATGGAATACTTGTATCAAGCATAATGATATCAATTGCACAACACAATGTTAGTCAATAAAATCAATTTGTACATTAAAAGTAATTTCCATCTGTTTTGCCCAGCATTACTTCGGGCACTTTTAGATCTAAGCATAGCTACACCGCAGGAGAACTTTGCTCGAGCACCATCTGATAGCCCCGCCACCCGTCCGCTACTCAAGCAAAACTGTGACCATTAAGTGTTTGAAGTGTCCACAGTTCCATGTTTTCTGTGGAATGAGTGCATCCTCCCGTTTCCTAAAGTCCACTCATTTTTGAGAATTTTCAATGTGAACGCAATACTGACACTATTTATAGTACAAAAGGGCATAGAATAGTGCATAAGTGCACGATTTGGGACGCACCTAATCTATTCCACATCTCAGACAGCGCAAAATACTGTACCGAGTTCTCTGTCATGTCATCTTAGTCCTAAACAGACTATCCAAATGCCCATTTTATAACGTTTCTTTGTGAAAATAGTCTGTTATGTGAACAAAAACAGTTTGAGAACAGATTGGTTGAGTCAGTGTTGTTTACCGTTTGCAGGAAATAAGCCACAAATGGTTTGGAGATGCACATTTCTCCCCAATTCTAATAAAATATCTGTCTAAAGATTGATGTGATTTATAAATAATTGTAAATTTGTTGTTCTGCCTTTACTGACTTTGTACTTTAATGCAAATCTAATGTGAACCCACATTGTGAATAACACAAATAACACAAACATCTGAACATTCTAATGAGACTGAGATGTTTTTCATTACATGAAGTTGGGATGAAAACATGTTATGAATTAACATCACAATGCAAAGATCACACTGGTCCTAAAATGGGCTTGTCTTCGTGTTTTCTTTACTGCATTGTAATATCTTTGGGATTCTGGACCGTGTATGTTGGACTAAGGTTAATGCTGATGATAATAAAGGACAAGTTAGGTCCCTTCATCTCACCATAAAAGGCAGTGTTTGTTTCTCTTCATCTCACGCTTGCCAAATCTTCCTCCTCATCCATAAAACTTATCTTTGAAGATCTTTCTGATGTGAAGAAATGTTTGCGAATCTTAAAGAAAGCAGAGCGCTGCATTGAAGTTTCAGTTGTAGGCCAGAGTTTAATGCAGTAAATACACACGTCTGGTGGAGTGTGTGTGTTTTACTCTAGTGGTTCATTTGAACAACTTGAGAATCATTCGAAGAATGACTAACAGGGAAACTGGTGAAATGTTGGTTATGTTATTTTAAGAAGCCATTTCTTGTGTGTTTTGTTACACAGAAATGCTTAACGCTAGAACTATGATACACACAAGGCACATGTTTCAGCATGTTACTTTGTTTTGATACACACATGCATGATCTGAATAGTGTGAATTGTTGGGCAGAGATGTGCTATTACTTTTCCATAGCAATGAATACCGAACATTGAATTATAGGGGTGAGAAATGCTGAAGCAGCGGGGAATAAAGACCTGAGCACGATGCTGTTGAATGTTTGTTTGTTGGCCGACATGTCAATTAAAAATATACGTCTCTCTGCCCAAGATTCTGCCTGGTTTCGTGTAGTCATACTTTTTTAAATAGCCATTCCTTCCCTTACAGAAAGGACATATGTTTTTTACGTGTGATCACATGTGTTTAACATGTGCAAAAAACACGTGTGAAATGTGTCTTTGGAAAAACAAATTGGGAATTTCATGTGAATTCCCATGTGAAACACATTTAACATGATAATATGTAAAAACCCATTGGATGACATTTGCAATATGTGGTGACATATGAAGAACATGTGATCGCATGTCGCCCATGTCTTCCCATGGGTTTTTACATGTTATCCCATGGGTTTCAAATGGGAATTCACCGGGGATTCAAAGCAAAATGTTCCAAAAACACATTTTTACACGTGATCACATATGTGAATTTCATGTTTTTTCTTTAAGGGATAAGCAAATAGTGTTTAGTTACTATAAAAAGTAAAATAAACTTTAATATATGTATGTTTGTTTTAATGATTTCATGAAATACAAACTTGAATGAATTGGACTCTCAGAAATGACTTTCCATAAGCACTGGTAAAACACTATGGGTCCTGCTTGCAAGAACAAGAAAGCTTTGCCGAAAGCGTTACGTCCGCTTCAAATTTCTCTGACTGTGATGTAAAGCGTGTTCGTTGTGTGTTTTCTCGCAGTGCTGAACCAGCAGGCGCAGCACCTGCAGCAGCCTCAGCATCAGCACCAGCAGCCACCGCCACAGCAACAGAGCTCACAGTCTGCCATGATGAACATGAGCCCCCAGCAGCACCAGCAGAAGATGAGACTGCAGCGCATCCAGATTGAGCGAGAGCGCATTCAGAGGAGACAGGAGGAGCTCATACGACAGGTGAGTGTCAAACACACACACACACAGCTAAAATGTTACCAAACATAATGACTAAAATACTTCCAACATAAGTCACCAAACAGGTCGTTATGCCCCGAATTTATGCTGTTGTTTGCCATTTTGTTCATGTCGACTGGTCACGATGCAAAAACAAACAGGAATCATTTCAAAACATCACAGGCTCATAATATATACTCTCTTCAACTTCAAAACGTCCTTAAACTCACCGCACACAATGCAGCTAAAGCAAGATAATTCCAGAATATAGCAGCTTACCCTGTACCGACGGTTTATGGTTTGTGGATCTGACTTGGATAATGATTTTTGAAGCAGAGATTCTTCGCATCATTTTTTAAAAGAATTTGAAATCTCATCCTTTTATTTAGGTTGGCTGAATATAATAATCTCTAATTTACCTTTTCTTATGCTTAAGAAAATGGTCAGTAGTTTGAGACACTACCCATACGGTACTGTAGGGACAGATTTTTTCCATCTATCATCACTTTCTATCTCACTGTTCTGTTTGTATTTACCTTTGTGCTAATTAGCTGTCTTCATGCGTTTTATTGAACTCTGCTGGTTATGCATTATCTTACCAATTTCACACTTTGCACTCCCACCTTATCACAGTTGACACCCACAGTACCCCCTTTGTGTGAAAATTAACTGCTGAAACTGGAGTTTCATAAAACTTAAAGGATGGTGGCAATCAGAACCTAATGTACGCATGCATACTGAAAATACAATTGGCCCTAAAATAGAACCTTGAGTAAATCACTTTAAGAAGCCCCATATTGCCCCCTCATTAGAGATAACAAATATTCAAGTAAAGCACTAAACTTTAATGGGAGCACATCTGGATTTGTGGCATCAGCCTAACCTAACAAGACTGTTGTTGTTTAGAAAACTTAATGTGTTGGCCATCAATGTTATTTCCACCCTCTCTGGATATTCTTGGAAAGGGAACGGATTAGGCAACATTACAAAACAGCTCCGAAGTGATATGTGTGTCTCCTAGTGTGAAATCATTCAGGTCCACACATTTTTAATCCAAACAGATATTTCCTTCTTTCCCACTTTATGCCAGTACCAAACCTTAAACACACTCGCCAGTTTGAGCAATGTTAGCCGTTAACATTAACAGCAAAGAAAGAATGTTTCTAGTTGCCTCAAGTCCTGCCACGAGTAAAATAAAGTGACTCTTTAATAGTATATAAAACAGCGACGCCCCCTAGTGATGTTGAAGTGTGTGTTTAGGCCATTAATCAAAGCTCAGGTTTATAAAAATTATTTAATAGAGGGTCATCGTCCTTCTGTACCTTCAGTTTCAGAAAAACACATGCAGGACAGTTTACTAAAGCAGGCGGACCTCACACAGTGTGTGTTTATATGGAACATTTCTGACTCTCCTCTGACTCGAGTAACTTGTGTTTTATTTGCTAAGAGAAACCATGTCGCTTGCATGTGTTTGTAGAGGTTGAAAAAAAAAGCCCATTATAAAAGCGTTGACTCAGTTTCTGGTACTGAAAGTTTTCCACAGTGAATTATTGCAGCTGTTTTTGTGAACACACTCCACCCTGAAACATGTGCCAAGAGACACTGATCTATATTCAGACCCGATCCCTGATTCAGACAAAATATCTGTGTTGAAAGTTACCAATTCTCAGACTAGGTTACAATGGAGATTTTCGAAACCACAGATTCTCATGTCATTTGAATATGAAAATTAAACACGGCAAAAATGAAACATATAATAAAAGAAGAAATCCACTTTTACCATTTATTTCAATTTTATTATTGCATGAATTACCTGGGCCCTCCCCTTCAAGGTAACAAAAACAAAGCAATAAAATCTAATAAAACCGAAACAAACTCGCAAAAGATCCAGGAACATGCATTATTGTAATTTTACTACATGATGACGTTTTGAGCTCTCTTGTGAATGTGGTCAGGTTACAGTGTTTGTCTTTATTTCTCCAGGAGGTGGCGCTCCGACAACTGCCAATGGACGCTGAAAATATGGCACCTGTGGCACCTTCCATCAGCTCTCCGGCCATGACGCAGGGCAACATGCCTACCAACAGCTCTGATCCCTTCCTAAACAGGCAAGTGTCCTCATTACCAGCAAACTCTTTGCATTCAGTTTCTGCTTCAATAAGTGTGAAGCTAAACACGTGTGTGCGTGTTCTCAGTGGGCCGTACCACTCACGAGAGCAGAGCACGGACAGCGGCCTCGGTCTCGGCTGTTACAGCATCCCCACCACCCCTGAGGACTTTCTGAACATGGAGGACATGGACACAGGTACAGCAGAGAATAGGAGGTCACCATCCCGCTAACATATCTGCATGTCGTGTGAAGGTTTGATTTTTAACCTGTTGTCTTGTCTCCACAGGTGACAACATGTTGCCGGTCAGTATGAATGTTCCCCAGCAGAACCGTTTCCCAGACTTCCTGGACTCCATGCCCGGCACCAATGTTGACCTGGGCACTTTGGAAGGTGCCGACCTCATGCCCATCCTGAATGATGTGGAGTCGGTCCTGAACAAGAGCGAGCCATTTCTGACCTGGCTCTAGACTTGCAATCAAAGAGACTTTGAACATATATAGAAAATGATATAAACAATCTGCTTCTTCCATTAGTGTCACTTTTGTAAGCATCAGTTTGTGATGCTGAGTCATAGAACAAAACTTACCAAAGTGTTTAGCCTGCGATCAAATAATCACGCTTCAATGAAAGCCGCAGTGGACCACTTGTGTGGTTTTCTGTAACTGATGTAGGATAGATTGATCCTGATTTTGTCACATGTAAAGCGGCAACCAAACCATCTCTCTGATCATGCTGAAAAAGACTCTTTAAAGCTGGTGTGTTAGTAAGTGTTAGCCAGAGAGTCAAGCATTTACAGAGTGAATCTCATGAAACCTGTCAGGAACGGAAAAATTAACAGAGACAAGAAATTATATGACCACCAGAAAATGAACCATTGATATTTTTCATCATGACATTATAATGACAATTTAGCACATATCCACCCTAAAAAACTCATTACCAGAATGTGATAACGTTTTATATTAAACATAATATTTTAACATAACAGTAGTATTTTGTTGATTTAAACGTGTAGTACAGATCCTTTACAGTACAAAAAACTGTAATTTAATTTAATCAATGACTTGGGCTGAAAATGAGTTGAGTTTGTTATTAAAAAAAATGGTTTTGTGTTTAATTTTAGGTCAAAATGTGACGACACATTTTTATGAGATTCACTCTACCGAGATGATGTTATACATGATTCAGTACCAAATCAATAGCAGCTGTGTACATATAAAACAAAGGACATTATAACTTTATATCCAGCACTGAAATATTTCAGTTTTTTTTATGTTTGTATTCACATTTATTCCAGTTTAGTTATTGTTTAAAGCATGATGCTACAGTTTGCATTTGTAGACAAACGTTTTATATCATGTATGTTTTTTTATGTACTGCTACAGTATTCTTGTTTTGTATACTGTAAAATACCAGCTCTTGACATCTGGTGCATTTAATTAGTTTGCAGTTTAGTATTTATCAAGAGCTATGAACTTTTTTAAAAATAGGTTTTAGATTTTTCATATACAGTATATATTTTTTCCATCAATTTTAAGCACTACAATACAGCAAGTCTCAGCGATACTGATCTGACCATTGAAGGTTTTAACTTAGTTGCGATGATTATCTTGAATAAAAGTCTGGTAACTAACACCATCAGACGGTCAAACATTCATCTGACAGATTTCCAATTTCCCACAAAGTCTTCATAAATTGATAACATGAGTTTTTTCTGAGAGCAGAGAGAATTTTTAAGTATAAAACACTCAAACTGGATTCTTTTGGGGCCAACACAAGGTTTTCTTTATTTTATTAGCCCAGCTAAAATCCAGTTATACTTATATACATGCATTTAATTGTATTTTATTTCTACACAGGTCTAATTTTTGTAATGCATGTTTGATCTGTTTGATAATTACAGAATTGATGTGTGTATAAAACACCTCACCGTCACTTCTTTGTGTATGATTATTTTATAGATGAATTGCATTTAAGCATTGCAGAGAGCTGCTTCAAAGTTTGGTTGAATTTTAAGAGAACAGAGACTCTAGGTCAGACTGAGCTCATGACGTCCTTTTTAAGGACTGAGTGGTGAAGTACTGGGTCAGAACAAACTTATACAAGCATTACTCGACCTTCCACAGAGATACACTGTTACATTGAAAAGACCAGGAGCTACGTGATGGAGCTGTGTTTTTCATCAGTGTTGGAGACACTCTGATCGACGAGATATCAATACACAACTTCAGTTTGTGTATACGTGTGTTGAGATGAAATCTGTTTATGATACACTACAAAATGTAGAACACTACACTTGGAGAGCATAAAGACGGTTTTCATAAGATAACTGACTCTGACAACAAACAGTATAACGTGGATGTTATAACCTCTTTGAAATCTCAGAAATTGTCAGCAAAATCAAGAACGGAAAAGAATAAAATGGTTTTATTAGCATGACTTTATGGCTTTAGTGTTTTAATTGCACTGACAGTATTTCCTCTATTATTGATGGTGGGCCAGCTACTGTAGTTGACTTTTCACACCAGCACTAAATATGCTTACATTCACATTTAGCAGACGCTTTTATAGAAAGCGACTTACTGAGAGTTCAGGGAGCAATAAGCGATATGTCATACTGGAACAATAATACAATAGGTGCTAATACAAAGTTACTACTTTCAACCAAAGCTAGACCACCACTTCTTCAGAGAATGAGAAAGGGTTAGTTTTTTTTTTTCATTTGTCTGTCAAGTATTCTCAGAAGAGATGGGTTTTAAATGTTTTTTTGAATATTGTGAGAGATGTGGTTGACCGGACTGAGTTAGAAAGAAGGTTCCATCAGGAAATAGTTGTGAAGCAGAATGAGCGGGAAAGCGATTTACTGTCCTTTTGAGAAGTGAATTTAAGAGGGTGTGAAAGTATGCCGGTGCAGATCCAGTGATAGTCCTATAGGCAAGCATTAGTGACGTGAATTTGATACCACCTTTTACCACCTATTTTCCTGACTCATCATCTCTCTCCCAAGCCCTCCAAAAGTGAAGGGGACCAGGTTAAATAAAGCTGAAGGAAATATGTGAATTGTTCCATTAGGTGAGGTGCCATGGTTTCACAGGCTGCTTTCATCTTATAAAAAATTGGTACCATTGTCAGATATTAGCTTGGTATGGTATGCCTCTCCGAGCCATGAATCTGTGGAGAGACATTACAGTGGGAATGCATCTGTGTCAAAGCTATGGAGGAGACCAAGATGGAGCCAAACTACTCCTCATCTTTTCTCTGTTTGTTCGGCTGATCTTCAATGTGAAAGAACAATACCTTCCAGTGAAATAGAACAGGGGTTTTTACAGACATAAACACGCTCATGTTTTTTAATATTTGGCTTAGTACAACAATGTGTATTGATGTTTCCCTTCCTAGCAAAATCTAGGATCATTTTCTCAGCTCAGCAAAAGCTCTTTATGATGTTTAATTAACAAAGTTTGGGAGGAGCCAGAGCATATAATCAGCCGGCTGGTGTATAATCAGCAATCACAGCGTATATACAATCAGCCCTAGCGAACTCGCTAATAAATAGGGAAACCATCTTACCTGCTCGTTCTCTTAAGATTAAACATCCCTCCTCCACCCCGGCTCCTCTCCCAAGCTCACTATCCCGCAGGAACCCCGGGGGGTGTGTTCTGGGCTCAGACCGGTTCCGAGCTCTGCGCACTCACCCGTACCAAGGTAGAGTGTTTCGGGCTCGGAAAGATCTGGCGAACTCGGAGCCCGCTTCCCGGACAGCACGCCAAATACGCATAACGTTTATATCCAAGCTCTATCATTATCCCTATCAATATCACTGTTATCTGTGTAGGTGAACTCGTGAACTGATCAACGATGTAGAAGGCATGCTTCAGTCCTTCAGCAGATGCTAAGTTAGAGTGTTAAAGTTCAAGTAAAATGGGATGTTTTGCATCTAAATCCATATGCTTAGCATGCTGTAGTCTCCCTCCAACTCTAAAAGTCCAAGGGAAATGGTCTTAATCTCCTCTGGAAAGGAATCTTTTTGAGCCTGTAGCAGGAGGGCTTCTGTGCTGTGAACCTGTTGTTTGTGTAGATCAGCGGTTCTAAATCCAGGTTCTCGCACCCCCCTGCTCTTCATAATTTGCATGTCTCTCATGTAACACACTGGATTTAAATCACCAGAATGATAGAAGAGCACACCATGAACTAATTGTGTACCGATTGACATGGTTTCTACACAATGTTCAGTGCTCTCTACTCCCTGAACACAGAACATCTGCTGAAGTTTACTTTATTTAAGAACACTGATTTGCGCTACACAACTGCCTGCAGCATCTTCACAAAGACAAAACTTAGTACCTTTGAGGTGTTACCTAACCGTAATCATGAGATGCGAGCATTAGTCACGTCGTGTGTGCTTGAATACCCTTGGAAAAGAACATATTCGCTCCTTCCAAACTGGAATAATAGCAGAATATCAAGTGATGTCCACTTCGGAGGACATTACAGTCGAATTGAACAATCTCTGAAGGCGGATAAGAGAAAAGTATTCAGGATTGAGAACCGCTGGTGTATATTTAGCCGTCCCATGAAGGAATGCGACTCTAGTTTTGAGTAGTTTACAGCATGGACTGCACACTGTACCAAATGGTAAGACTTACCAGATCTTCAGTCATCTTATGTTCCTCCACAGGAAGAGAAGCTTATCTCTTGGCACAAGTGATATCTTTCAAATGAGTTTGTGTGACCCACCTTATTTCAAGAAAAATATGTATAGGAATGGGTTATGTTAAAGACATGCTCCTTCTAGCTGAGAGGCATTGAAGGGAAGGCACTTTTCTATAGGGAAATGCCCTGTCCCAAATGGTGCACTTCATGTGGACTTGAGGTCTTGTGGACTTAAATTGCGCGCGCTTGCCAAGTCTACAAGTCTGTAGGATGTCACATTTGTCTAATTAGCACTCAGAGGTGTGCTCGCAAGCGCTGCCGTTGTGCCCTCGATGTGGCCTTTGGGACCGCATTTAAACAGACTATGCTGAGGTTACCTTCCCAGGAGTCCTTGCGAACGACCAATCAGAGAATGGATGGTGTAAGTGTTGTGGATGTCAGACAAACATTAACATGACAAAGAATTGTTCAATTCAATTCAAGTTTATTTATATAGCGCTTTTCACAATGTGTATTGTTTCAAAGCAGCTTTACAGGGGCAAACAGGAAAAACAGAAAAGTTAAAACACAGCACAGTGCATGGTGTTTATACAACGAGTAAGATCATTCCAATAAATAATATCTAGTTTATAAATAAATGAATGAATGAATGCAGTCTCCCGGTGAGCAGGCCAACACTGCCCTGCTGACACGTCAGAGGGGCCAGATCCCCTCTGACGTGTCATAGCTGCACTCAGACTGCTGACATGTGGTTTTGGTTTAGCATTTAATACCAAATATTGTAACTTCAGCATTAATAAGACAAATAGTCCGTCTTTGCTCTTGGTTGGGGATGTAGTGGTCTGAGCTGGGATGGTCCGATGGTCATATTTCTCTTGGCTGGTTGTGGAATTGCCTTAGATGGAGCTGGGATGGTCAGTCAGTCTGCAGCTGTAGCTGGCGTAATCTCAAATTTGGGATGGGCATCTGTCGGTCATCTGTACATGGTGGAACTTCTTCCCACCTCGGGATGGGCATCCAGAGGCGGAAAGGGAATAAAGAGAATAATTAGCGTAGCTGCTGTTCATTAACTATGCATTAAGTGAAAGCTTGGCTGAAAAGATGTGTCTTTAATCTAGATTTGAATTGGGAGAGTGTGTCTGACCCTCGAATAGTATCAGGAAGGCTATTCCAGAGTTTAGGTTCTACGTATGAGAAAGCTCGTCCCCCTTTGGTGGATTTTGTTATTCTAGGTGTTGTCAAAAGTCCTAAGTTTTGAGATCTTAGAGAGCGTGATGGGTTGTAACGTGATAAAAGCTTGATTAAGTAAGTAGGTGCTAAACCGTTCAGGGCTTTGTAAGTAATTAAAATAATTTTAAAATCAATACGATACTTAATGGGTAGCCAGTGAAGCAATGTTAAAACTGGGGTTATGTGATCGTATTTTCTTGACCTAGTAAGAACTCTGGCAGCAATATTCTGAACTAACTGTAGTTTGTTTATCGATGATACAGGACAACCACTAAGTAGAGCATTACAATAGTCAAGCCGTGAGGTCACACATTCATGAATAAGCTTTTCTGCGTCCGCAACACATAAACTATTTCGTAATTTGGCAACATTTCTAAGGTTGAAGAAGGCTGTTTTTGTGATATTTGAGATGTGATTTTTAAATGACAGGTTGCCGTCTAATATAACGCCTAGGTCTTTAACTGTAATTGTTGGAGTAACAGTGCAGCTTTCAATTTGCAGGCTGTAATCGGAGATATTCTGTTTACTTGATTTTGGTGCTATAAGTAATATTTCCGTTTTGCTAGAGTTTAAAAGGAGGAAATTACTAGTCATCCAATGTTTAATGTCCTCGATGCACTCTGCCAGTTTGGATAGCTTAAAGGAATCATCTGGTCTTGATGAGATATATAGCTGAGTATCATCTGCATAACAGTGGAAGCTAATTCAATGTTTTCTAATAATGTTGCCGAGGGGCAGCATGTATATGGAGAAAAGCAAGGGTCCTAAAACCGATCCCTGAGGTAATCCATAATTTACTTGCGTAAGATTTGACGATTTCCCATTTAAATGAACGTATTGATATCTGTCTGTTAAGTAAGATCTGAACCATTGTAGTGCCTGTCCCTGAATACCGATATAATTGTGTAAACGATCTAGTAGTATTTTATGGTCTACAGCAGGGGTGTCAAACTCAGTTCCTGGAGGGCCGCAGCTCTGCACAGTTTAGCTCCAACCAGCTCTAAACCACACCTGCTTGGAAGTGTCTAGTAATCCTGAAGATGTTGATTAGCTAAATCAGGTGTGTTTGATTATTGTTGGAGCTAAACTGTGCAGAGCTGCGGCCCTCCAGGAACGGAGTTTGACACCTGTGGTCTACAGTATCGAAAGCAGCACTAAGGTCAAGCAGGACTAAGAGTGAGATGTTACCTTTATCTGAAGCAATAAGGAGGTCAATTGTAATTCTAACGAGCGCAGTTTCAGTGCTATGATGCGGTCTAAAGCCAGACCGAAACTTTTTGTTCATGTCATTATTTTGTAAGAAGGTACACAGTTGAGTTGACACTACTTTTTCTAGTATTTTAGACAAGTACGGGAGATTTGAAATCGGATCTATAGCTTCCAAGTTCATTGGGGTCTAAATTTGTTTTTTTGATAAGAGGCTTAATTACAGCCAGTTTAAAGGGACCTGGGACATGTCCTAGATTAATTGACGAGTTAATAATGTTACAAATGGGCTCAATTACAGCAGGTAGTAACTCTTTTAATAAAGTAGTTGGAATGGGGTCTAATAAGCATGTTGTCGGTTTGGATGCTGCAATAATTTTAATTAAATCTTCCCGATTTATAGGAGAAAAACCCTCTAGCTTTTCTTTTCGGGTGACGGTTGAAACTAATTCTTCCGACACACTTGGAGGTTTGGTTTTAGCTATGTTGTCTCGTATTTCTTTGATTTTCTCAGTAAAAAACTTCATGAATTCATTGCTACCAAGGTGCGGCGGAATACCCAGGTCAGGTGGAGTCTGTTTGTTTGTTAGTTTAGCAATTGTACTAAATAAAAACCTTGGATTGTTTTGTTATTTTCTATGAGGTTATGGAAGTGCTCGGCTTTTGCTGCTTTTAGTGCCTTTCTGTAACAGCTTGCACTATCTTTCCATGCAATTTTAAAGACCTCTGATTGGGTTTGTTTCCATTTTCGCTCCAGTTTACGTTTTTCTCTTTTTAGGGCGCGAGTGGTGTTATTATACCATGGTGCTATGATCTTTCCATTAATCCTTTTTGACTTCATAGGTGCGACCGCTTCTAATGCATTAGAGAAAATGGTGCCCATGTTGTTCAAGGTATGTTTTGATAAAACTCCAAATTAAAATGGTTTCTTTTTCACATTATTGCTTATTTATTTCTTAAGGCAACTATTAAAGTATGAATGCAATGCGTTTTCTTACTTAGGGTAATAAGCTTCTGATGGATGTAGATTTATATTTAATTGTCTCTGGGCTCTGTAAAGTACACAGAACTTTTTAAAGAACAACACAGCTTCTGTATTATACAGAAATGTTATGTAACAACATACAGTATGTGTATATTAAGAACACATTAAGCAAATCAAGTAAATAAATGAATATATACATAAAAAACATCTACTGCTTGATGCTCAGGTGGCACAATCTACATATGAAATACAGAACTATGAAAATCCCCAGAATGTTCTGTCCCAAATTACAACAATGGGACAACAGTGTGGTCAGCATCATGCTGTGCTGCACAGATCGATCAGCAGATGACATCAAAGTACCGCAAGAGCAATTAGAAAGCACAGCTTCCTCTTTCCGGCATGACAACTGCAATTCTGTCCCAAAAATGTGCTCTTTGTTGTGCTACCGGCCTCTATTGAGATTTTCTGAAGTATTGAAGTAAGCCTCAGTTTCATTTAATGTGGTTTTAAAGAAACTTCATGTGTAGGTTACATGTACTGTTATGCCTAGGAGCAACTGGATTAAAATCTGTGCGCAGTGATATTTGTTTAAACATCCTTTAAGGTTCTTTCTACCAATTCAGACAAAATATTATTCAGTAACATTTAAATAATAATTGTGATGATAGTTATGGTATACAGTTTCCGCCAGGTCCAGATGAACGTCATATACCCATCCCCAACTAGAGATTACGCCAGCTACACCTGAAAATCCCGTGCCATCCTCCTGCTAGAGCCTGTGGACTGACTGACCACCCCAGCTCCATCTCAGGAAATTTCATCACCACCCAAGAGAAAGACGACCATGTGACCAGCTCAGACAATTCCATCCCCAACCAAGAGCAAAGACGGACTACTTGTCACATTAATGCTAAAGTTACAATACTTGGTATTTAATGCTAAATTTACATCACATGACAGCAGTTGTGAAGTTATAGCTGCATTCAGTGGCCATGATTGGAGGTTGCTGGGTGGGTGTTCGGGGGGGGGCTCGTTGGTTGTGGTTGGGGGGGATATTATTTGTTGGGTCTGGTTTGGTCTTGTTTTGTAGTCTTTGGTCTTTCTTGTTCTGCACGGTTTCGGCGAGTGGGACTTCCTGGGTCATGGATGGTGGGCTCTCCATCTTCTTGGATGTTTCTTCTGTGTCTTTTGGTCGGGGTTACTGAGTGCAGCTATGACACGTGAGAGGGGTTCGGGCCCTCCCGGCTGAGACTGGTTTCTCCTGAGTTTTTTTTTCTCCATTAATCAATTATTGGAGTTTGGGTTCCTCACCAAAGTGGGGCAGTGTTGGCTTGCTCACCGGGAGACTGTATTTATTTATTTAATTATTTATTAGATATTATTTATTAGAATGATCTTGCTTGTTCTATAAACACCATGCACTGTGCTGTGTTTTACCTTTCTGTGTTTTTCTGTTTGTCTTATTTGCTCTTGTAAAGCTGTTTTTGAACAATGCACATTGTGAAAAGCGCTATATAAATAAACTTGAATTGAATTGTTACATTTTACATGAACATAGTTTTATGTCCACCTTTACTAGTAGGGAGAGTGCGGTAATATGAGCCAGTTTTTACTTATGTGGTCTTCAAGATGAAACAAAATGAGCCATAAGTGCAATGAAAGTTTTAATCTAATTTCAGGATATTTCCTATCAATCTAAATGAAAAGAACACATCTATGAATAATGTGTTTCTAATAAAAAAGTGCTCTTGTGGCTCAGTTTGCCCCATGATAGGGATAAAATGATCTGAGTCAGGGAGTAAATTGAACCATATGGGGATTAACTGAGCATTCAACTGAATTTGAATAAAGACCATGTTTTTAAAGATTTACTTCGATCATTATTTTCCCTCACATGTAAGCATGTGTAAAATGTTTTTCTTAATCAGAGAATCTTAAGTGTACTTTGGTATACATTATCCATAAACTCAGTATACTAAAGTTAACATGATAAACTAAGAAAGTTATGTGATATTTCATTGAAATTGAAGTTGCATCTAATGCAGTAACCCACTGCATTTGGCTCACTTTGCCCAATAGCTGCAACTTTGGAAAAAAATAGCTAGATTTTTTAATTATTTGCATGGTTTTATATGTTGGTAAATCACCATCATGCTTCATGAATATTTTTAGACGTGGATACATTTGCTTTTATGTACATGCCATTACAGCTGATATGCAAAAATGTTACTTTGACAAGCCAAAAACAGCTTTTAAAGTCAATTTATGCTCTCTGATTCTCCCATGTGCTTCACATTTTTCACATTCTGGTGATTCCAAAATATATGGTCAAATGACAAAAAAGTGTTCACTCACTGAGATCAACTTATCTTATCTTAGCCCAGTCTTCCCCTAAGTACTGAGTCATAATAAACATGTTGCCAAATGAAGATGTGAAATGATTGTTGGGTTAAGAACATTGTAAAGCATGAACTATTGATCTTTGCAGGTGTACTACCGAACCTAGTACACCTGCCTAGGTTTCTGCCGAACCTAAATTACTAGTTTGCTTCTAGTTTTCTGGAGTCTGTTGGTCATACACATGAGGTTAATGATTGTGAATGAAGATGTGAGCTACCTGTAAAGCCTCCATAAAACATTATTCCCCTCATAAAGGCCCTGATAACACATCGACATCACAGTGAACAACAAACATTTACTTTAGCCTGGAATTAAGTTATAAAATTACCTACGAGCTCTTATCAATAACATGCAGGTACGTTCGCCTGCATGTGCACATTCAGTTATGAAAATGATGTATAACATCTGAAGTTAAGCAGCTGTTGTTTACGAAGAAATCTCCAGAGCGTTCAGATCATCTCATCGTTCGTCCTCTGTTTCCTGTTTTTCCCTTAGTGAAAACTGCCGAAATAATCTTTCTGAGTGAGGCGGAAAAGTGCAAGTAACAACAAGGGCAACGATTATTCTTTTTTTATTCATCTGAGAATTTATGAACCATTAAATGTTCAATGATACTAACCAATTTAAGCCAATTTATTTCTTAAGATGAAAGGAAACATGAATCTGTTATTTTGTTATTATATATTGCATTTATTTGCACAGTTGCCTTAGTTACTATAAATAATTTATAAGAAAATAATACAGTCTTTTAAGAAATGTCTATCTCTCTCTATTATATATAGGCTATATCATATGTACTACAATAAATGTTTATATTCCTAAAACATATTATTTACCAATATATAACACATCTCTATTGCCTTCATAAGCTATCATCCATCAGGCAGGTATACACAAAAAGGCTGTATAAAAAGGCATCGAAACCCATCCAAACAATATAAATAGAAATCCCAAGGTGAGAAATGTTAGCAAATTACAAATTTGATGTATCCTCTTTACTTAAAAGTCACACTTGTGATCCATGTCCATTCAGAGTCATTTAGTCAGAGCCCTGTGGGTACAAATAACGTAAAGTTAATTTAACATCAAACCACTTTTAAGTATTCTTCACAAACTAATAATTTGACTAAGAGTTTATGTCGTATCTAAGGAAAAGTTTAAATTTTAAACTGTATTCTATGAAATTACATTTACACAAAGCTGTGAGTTTCATACTTAAATTTGTTTATAGTTTATTGATGTTTTGAACTTTAGATTGTGCAAGGTAAATTTGACCCAATATTTGTCCTTTGAAAGTCAAACACATAGTTCTATAGATAAACATTAGAAATAATTTGGAGACGTACCCCACAGCAGTCTCCACAGATGGTGCCGATCAGACCGTTTATCACTTGGAACAGACACAGACCAACCTGGACCAGACTCGCCACCATCAGGATAGAGAACAGGGTCAAGTGCCATGTGACAATATCCACTGGTTTCAAACACGCGTCCCACATTGAGTGATTTGACAGATAGTCCCTAAAAACAAGAGATAAATCTGAGTTCCATTATGGTTGCTGACATTATTTCATTTAAGGGATGTCATTTGGTGAGTAATAAACACATACCCATTCTCAAAAGGATATGTGACATTAAATTCATTAATGAAACATTTTGGTCCGTGATTGATGGCCACACCAGACACAATAACAGAATAACCAGCGCCCAAAACTCCGACCGCTGCGAAGATAATGGAGCCAAACATCTAGAGGAAAATAACAAACAAATCAATAACGTCTTCATGTTCGAATGGACATGAAAATAAACACAAGGCATCATATTCCAGAGTTTCCAGAGTGTGTGATTTCTTACCGCAAACCGTTTTCCACAGCTTTCATTTCCACAGCAGCCGCAACAATCATTGTTTTTCAAGCCCAAGAAGACCAGAGCGGGAAAAACCATCTGAACACAGATCATCGGATAATATATCTTTAGTTTACATGTTCTCCACTTCAAATAACAAGACATCCATGACCATATTTAGTTTCCATTTAAAATAGCGTGCTACACATGTAAACATAACGTAGCACATTACGGACCTCCTAAAACATCAGCAGAAGAAAGTCCTGCATAAACTCTTAATTTACTAATATACTTAACATTGATTTATGTAAACTGTCACATTAAATAAATTCAAGTTGTTTCACAACAAAGTGGACACCTATATTAGTTATGCTCAAATGAAACATTCCGTCCTCATGAAGTTTTCGCAGAAACCCTTGTTTCTCAAACTCACCAGCACACCAGATCCGATAATTCCTCCCAGGTAGAAGACTTCATCTGTGATGTCCTCACTCTTTTCAGCCACTTTTCCTCCGGGGAAAAACAGTAGAATGTTACAGAGGAGACACAGGACGGCCAGAGGTAGCAGGGTTATCCCCAGACATTTGGCAAAGCCTCCAGTACACATTTTTTAGCTTGAGTTCAGTACAGTACAGTCCACAACAAAGCTGTGCGATGGGTCAGCCCTCTCAGTGTCTTCTGTTGGAGTGAGGTTTCCTGTCTCATGCAGGTAAATATCAGTGTGTATATATACACTCCTGATGCAGTGATGTCAGTTACAAGCAGCTGTAAATGTGTAACTGCACCAACGGAGGTGCATTTATCTGTCAGACCCCACATTCTGTCAGCAGTGAGTCACAGCCTCACCCTGCGTGATGATACACCCACCCCTGATCTAGCTTAACACGTATGCAACATAAACCCATGTAATAGTGTCAACTGCACCATGGATTTTATATATAAAAATATTAAGTTACACATGAAGGACACCATAGATATTAGTCACTTACAATATGGAATATTTACAAAACAGTACCGTGTAGACACATTTTAATGGACGTGGACTATGCAAGTCCAGTGTTACCCACCTACCTTAATTCAGGGAGTGTGAAACCCTTCTGGTCTTTTGATTGGTCAATAATGTTGAAATGTAATAGATTGACGAAGAGATCGAAGCTGTGCTGCAATTGTGAATATACTGCATCATGAATAGTGTCCAGTCAGGATCTAGACCTGGTACAAAATCCTCTCTGCTTTCGGGAAATGCTTTAGATTACGGCCGCAATGTACCATTAAAAAACAGAATTAAACAGAATTTACAATGTAACTAATTGTAACAATAATGTATCTATACACTACATACAATCCCGAGGCCGGGACAGTGCACCAAAGCTGGCAACAATATGCAAAGTTCGGGGATTAAAGAGGTAAAAGTCAGGAAACATATTTATACTGTAAGTATTTTAAAACTAAGGGATCACTGTTTTAATTTTATGTGGTATTAACAGCCAATGCTAGACAACAGTATTAGCATAAACATACACTACATTTTTGTATTCACAATGTACACGTAAATACAAGATACTGTGGATACTAATTCACTACAGGTTCTTATTTTATGATTATTGCAAACATGAAATATGGGGAAATTATGTGTTTCGTACAGCATGAATGAAGCACACCTTCCATATCTTGTCTGGGTTGTCTGTCAACAGCAAATTTAAATTAGTTTTGACTTTAGGATCAATTTTTGTTTGATTAATTTTTGTGATTGTTGGTCATAAATCATTTCCTTTCATTATGACTTATGCCTGTTATTATGAGTTATTCATTTGGATGTTTTTTAATGTTTAAAATATGTCAAATCAATAATTAAATGAAAATATAATCAAGCTCTAGAGCGGTTTGATTTGGATGTTTGTATGACAGGCAGTTGCCTCATAGAAAGTTGTAAAACATGGGAACGAATGTTTGTTTTCTCCTTTTTTCTGTTGAAAACGCTGGTGGGTCTTAAGATCATTATACCTATTGAAAAGGTCGAGAACCCCAGCTGTGTGGCATTGAAGGACATGGATTGGGTTAAATTATATTTAAAATACATTACATCTCATCTTTAATTGCCAGTTCTTTGCCATGGTTTCATAAACTGGCATATGAAAATTAAGAAATACGCAGGGAAAGATAAAGCGCGTTTTTATTCAGCAGGTAGGCTATTATTGTAAACAGACTGAGCTAGGGACTTTCACCTTATCATGTAGATGTTTGTTGTACCTCAATTTAAACAATATAAACAGTTGTCTTATTGTTGTCTAGAATAATAGATCATACATACCACATAATTTTGAAATAGTTACCCCTTAGTTTTAAAATACCTACAGGTGAAATATTTTGTTATTCTTCTTAATCTTAAACCTTTATTCCCCAAAATTTGCATATTGTTCCCCTTTACCCACAGATATGTACTGTGGATGTGCATTATTGTTACAATTAGTTACGCTGTAAATTCTGTTAGGTTATACAGTACATTGCCGGCCGTAATCCAAAGTGTTACCAACATGGGTTTTAGAACTAGGTAATTGTGCAACAATGTATTTATCTGAGTCAAAACTCTGAGTCAAAGTTGTTAAACTAAAGTTGGAAAAAACTCTTTGGAGAAAGCTGCACTGAGTCAACAACATGTCAGTTCTGCTTCTCTTTTATTGGTTTTTGCAGCAGTATCTTAGTTTGATGTGATTTGTATTAAAGAAAATGTGCAATTTTTATAAATATTTAATCTATGATTTTTTTTGCTGTGGTCCTTGTGACCGGTGAAGCCTTTGTGTTTCCTACAATTGAGACCTACAGATATTTTTTTTCTGTAAATGTCAAATAGTTGTCAGTAAGCTTCTTTTTTGTAGCATCTTAGACATGAAAAGGAGGCTTGTAACTACACTGTAAAATGTTGTGTTAAACTGACAGTGAACATCATACAAAGTGTTAAATTCAAATTATTTGACACATCGTTTTTCAGAATGTATAATTATTTTGTAATTTCTTGTACTAACCTAAACTAATCTGGATGAAGCTGGGCTTTTAAAGATGCTAATTTAGAAGCACTTCCTGTTTTAGTTTTCTAACACCACACAAACGTTAGAACATTTACGACTGAATCAAAATGTTGAAGGAACAGCTTTGAGATCTAATTACATATGTGAACTAAACAAATGTGAAAATGAAGAAACGTGAAAATTTGTGGTTGCTGCATGGATTTTCTTAATATGGGATCAGCAGGTTTTGTGTGACTTGGATGAACGTCTGACGTTAATTTTAAACACAGGATCCTAATGTAAACTCATAAGTGATAAACAGTTTAATTATAGCGCTCAACACATTACTTTTATTGCACACCTTCAATAAACATTGAACTCGGTCATATCTACTGTAGATGTGTAAAGTGTAATGTAATAGTAGACATGTATATTCATTAATAACGTAGTTATTTGATAAAAATATTTTAAAAAGTAATTTGTGTTGGACTGTAAATTAAGCATTAGTCAAAAAAGAAATGAAAGGACTCTTGATCGTGTGAGGTTTTTCAAGGCAACAGATAACGGTCAGTTTAGTTATAGACTTAACAAATTATGATTTTCTTAATCTCCTAAACGTTTAAATTACACCTATGATTTAATTCAGGCTGTGGCTCTTTGTTTTAAAAGGAAACTGCATTCATTATCCTATCTATGTGAACTCATGTTTTCTGCTGGCATACAGAGGAAATGTGACACAGAAGAACTTTATTAAGGACAACCCCATTCATGGCAACAAACCAGAGCTACAATGACATCCTAACAATGCCTCACTGTGTTTTAAATATCTCACTGACCCCTGTGACCCCCACGCCCTTATTATCCTCACTTTGATTTCCGGTTGTATTCATTGTGTGTGTGACTGGCTCACTTCCCAGAATCCCCTCGTAGATCGCTGTTTTAGCAGTTTCCTCTGAATTCACAGAAATAAAACTCTCAGCTCAGACAGTTTAAAGTTAATAACGGCACACAAAATACAGTCTTTCTGATGGATGGATGAATAAATAAAAGAACAAACAGTGTATGTTAGAGCTCTTATTCCATGGTGTGTTTGAATACTAGATTCTGATTGACTGGAAGGTGTGCATTAAAACCGTATAATGCACAGGTAGTTCCAGTCAGTTTGATCAACATTTGAAATTAATTTACAAAAAAGTTCACCGGTCTGATTAAAAATAGCATTGAAAACATCTTTGGCAAATCAACATGGTATAAGCGTGATAATCCTTGGCTAGTTGTTTTTTTAAGGATTTCAATGCACTTCCCATCGGGTGGTTCTTGGCCTTCATGTTGAGCATTAAGATCCTTTAATGCATGGCTAGCCATGGGTTATCCTTTACTTATGTTCTGCCGTGAGCTAAATATTTATTTATGTTATGAAACAGACATTTTGATGGCAGATTCTGATTGGCCAAGTCTTTTCAAACAGCTATAAAATGCAGATGTTCACCATGAATAAAATTACTGTACTGTAACTCATGACCATAAGTGACTTATTGCTTTGAAGTGACATATATTTCTGAGCTGCAACCCAGTGTTTAGTGTGCCAGACACATGTTTGAGCCGTGACATGGGTCATGCCCCGATCCCACACCCACAACTCTTAACCTCACGCTCCTGTCTGCCATTATTGTCCTATATAGTGCATATATAAAAAAGCCCTCCCCCAAAATATAAAAATGACATATACAGGTATAATAAAAAACATTTTTATGTTAACAATTTGTATGATTCACATTGTGCACATTTGTACAAACTTGCTACCTCAAAATAGTAACTAATTCCTATGAGATCAAGCTGAGTATCTTTACTATATGATCACGTTATTATGTCATGTAAGTATTCTTTCTTTTAAACGTGTGTGCATTGCAAGGGTTCAATGATAACATAAAAAAACGGTTTTGAGTTTCCGATTTGAATTCATTCATTGAACTTTACACATTTTGCCCTAACAGAGAACATTCACAAGAATTATCAGATCAGGTTATTCTTTCAGGTGTGCCATCCTACATGGCCAGAGATAAAAGTGACAGGTGGAAAGGACTTCTTTAATAACTGAAATCTTATCGCAGGTGGAAGGGAAGTTACTGGAAAGATCAATGCACTACCACACCCATTGATTAGATCATGTGTCGGCCCTTGACACGGTTTCCATGACAGATTTCAATTGATCAGGGGTGTTCCCCATGCAATGACGCAGCTCGCAAACTTTGTATGTAGGTGTCCGACTCGCTAATCCCTTGGCATTGCGTGCATTTGCGTTTATAAAACGTCCTCTAGTCAGACCCTGGTTGTGGCAGTAGGCCTCCGGTAGGACCACAGTTCTGGACAGAATATCCTACTGGACAGTCCACTCCGGTGCGATGCATCGCTGGAGAAATGTATGATATTACCGACTGTTTCCTGAAATCATCGTTGCAGATCCACTGACCAAACACAAGTTTGCTATGCAATTTGCCAATGCTCAACAATTCTAAGAATGTTTTTTGAAAACCCACTACATGACACCTGAGTTTGAGTGATCATGTTCACCAAACATCGAAAACACATGAATTAGTCAGGATGGATGTAGTCACAGCTACACAATAGAAACATCCACTAAACATAAGTACTGTTGTGATAACCTGATCCCTCTATTGTTCTTGCACATAGTGAAACTGATAAAAAAACCCTTCTCGCCGTTATCTGTCACAATGATAATAAAACGTCAAACCCATTTATGATGCCTATCATTATAAAACACTGTTATATTTTTACAGTGTTTATCTAACACGCATCAAAGTTGAAGCTAAGATGATGCTGAAACTCTTTTCATGTGAACTCACAACAATACTAAAACACTTTTATTAAGAAGATCTTATCTACACATGAGTTAGCAGCAGACCAGTTCTAGCTGCTGGTGTAGAAAGCCAGAGTATTTAGATCTGAATCATACATCTGCTTACAGGGATTCCCCTCAGATATATCATCATCACTGCATTTTCCCTCAAAATACTGCAAACATACATTTTATTCATTTTAAAAGATAACAAATGTTCCACACCATCACTAAGATTATGCAGATATCTGAAGTTAAGTTCTCTTGAGGAGCGATTTCAAAGTCCAACTCTGATTCAGATTCGCAAGGAAAAAATTGCCTCTATGATGCAAAATGGTGCAAACCTTTGTATCGGTGCTGGAGTGCAGAATTTTTATACAGTAGAATCACAAACAACATGAACGTTTTCATTTAAGTAAGTACTTTAAAGTACTGTACAGAACATATTTATTCCAGTGTAGATCCCCCTGCAGTGATTTAGTGGTTACTGTGTGGGCGGGACCTGGATTTTGGATGATTTTGTCTGGCCCCGCCCTGTAATACAGACGTTTGGGACCAAAATATATAGTAGTAGTACAACAGTTTCATTCATAAAACCATTAGTGGCTGGATGTGTTAAATGGGATAGACTGACTGAAATAATGTGGTGTGATTATGTAATATGATTTATTCTACAGCTCATGTTTGTAAATCACTAAATCATATTTCTAAAGTTTATGTCTCCTGCTGTGTTAATCTCTCTCTCTCTCTGTTGGTACTGTGCAGTGCCAGGTTCTGTGTTGACATAAGATAGTGTTATTTGCTTCTCAGGCCACGATGGCTTATGTCTCTATCTGCTGACAGACTGATAGGATGCTGTTCAGAGGCGGTGCTGAGTGAGGGTTATTACCTGCAGACTTTAGACTGTGGAGATATCAAATGTGTGTTGCTAACAACCCAACACTAAAACATGCACAATGTGATACTTGCTAATGGTCATGTGCTTTACAGGACTTTAGGGTTTAAAGTCCACAACATTTCAAATCGACAATCATTTTCTGCACATAAACAAGCAGCAACTGATGTATTTTTACATTCAAACTGTGTGGATAAAGGCTTTACTCTGGTTAGAGATTTGCTTGTTTTTATTGGCCACTTCAGAACTACAGAACTACAGTCATGTCAGGTCAGGACTCTAGGAAGTGAAACGCCTGATTTCTCTCTAGTGGACAGGAAGGATGTTTCAATCCTTCATCAACATTAGATTATGGGCTATCCTAGGACACCGGCCTCAAAATCGGCAACATTTTCCTTCATTCCAAAAAGAATTTTGTTTATGCATATCTCTTTCTGAAGGATATGTTGTCAGAGACAAATGTCCTGATCATTATACAAATATCCTGGTTGTTCATTAACTTTTTAGGTTTCATCTGCTGAATGAATTCTTTGTTCAAGCTGGCTGATCAACAATGATCTCCTAACCAGTGATCAATATGTTTGTAAAACATTTTCTCTGGGATTTTAACTTTTGAAATAGAGGTTTTATAATGCTCTTAGAAAGATTTCTAATTAGAACTTTTGGGTATGGTCAGCCTCTCTCTTTTTAACTGCTTTATCTAACAGACAAGAGAGGTGGTACTATCAAAGTGAGCTCCCAAACAAGAGGTTTTATCATCATACCGTAATTCCCCATTAACTCAACTCAACTCAACTTTATTTATATAGCGCTTTTTACAATTTTCATTGTTACAAAGCAGCTGTACATGAGACACAATAGATTACAAGTAAAACAACTAAAGGCATATACCTGTAAAAACAAGAAAAAGGTGGAAAACAACAAAAGACAGACATACAAATGCTCCACACACACAATATGCATACATACTTACACACATTGACATAGAGGCACACACACAACACACTCACACAAACACACACACAAACACACTCGCACAAAAGGACAGTGAAAGGACACATTTGAGATAAAGGAGAGAGTGAACCACAGGTCAAATATTAAACAGACTATAAATTCTTATATATTAATTATTTCTAATTTCTAAATTCTAAAGCAGCCCCCCCGGCCAGGCAGATAGTGCAAAACAATATGCAAACGGTGGCGAGGAACCCAAAACTCTAATCGAGAAAAAAAAACTCAGGAGAACCCAGGCCCGACCGGGGGATTCCAGTTCCCCTCTGGCAAAAGCTGCTGCCTCTGCACAAGCACAACAATGCTTGCACAAGGCTAAATAAAAATAAAAAATAACCTTAATAAGGTAAATGGTAGATTTAAGATTATCATTAACAATCTAATAGCATTTGAAATGTTGTAGGAAAATCAAAGTTGCCACGTCCTTTATCCAGCTCTATCCTCTTAGCTCTCGTCAGGTCACCGCTTCCCATTCTCAGCTCTGCCATCAGGTCTGAAAATGAACTGCCTCCTGCGGTAACCTTGGAACAAAGAGACAAGACTGGCTGAGAGTAGAGTACTGTTCTGCACTCTTTGATGCAACAAGTACATCATTTGTTGTTGGATGTGTTCCTGGTTCCGGTTGATCTAAATAATGCAGCCTAAATCCTCTGAGGATTAATATTATGGAAGTGTAGTGTATGCAAGATTAAAAAGATGCGTCTTTAGTCTAGACTTAAACTGACAGAGTGTGTCTGCCTCCCGGACATTGCAGGGAAGAATATTCCACAGTTTAGGCGCTAGATAAGAAAAGGATCTACCACCTGCACTTGATTTTGAAATTCTAGGTATTACCAACTGACAGGACTCCTGAAAGCGTAATGCACGTGGAGGTCTGTAATACAATAGAAGTTCATTTAAATACTGCGGGGCTAGACCATGCAGGGCTTTATAGGTAATAAGCAAGATCTTAAAGTTAATGCGATGTTTTATAGGTAACCAGTGCAAGGTTGAAAGAACCAGGGTTATATGCTCATACTTTTTTGTACGAGTAAGAACTCGAGCTGCCGCGTTTTGAACCAGTTGCAGTTTTTGTAATAGGCCTGCAGGGCAACCACCTAGAAGTGCATTACAGTAATCTAGTCTTGATGTCATGAATGCATGAATTAATTTCTCTGCATCTGACATCGACAGCATATGACGTAGTTTAGATATATTCTTAAAATGGAAAAATGCAATTTTACAGGTGTTGGCGACATGGCTCTCAAATGACAGATTACTATCGAATACAACGCCAAAATTTTTTGCTGACGACGAGGATTTTATGGAGCATCCGTCCATCGTTAAGCAGTATTCTTGGTTGTTACATATAGCGTTTTTGGTCCCGTAAGTAACACTTCTGTTTTGTCCGAGTTTAGTAGTAAAAAATTGTTACTCATCCACTTTTTTTATGCTGACAGACCCATGCTGACAGACTCTTGTGGGCTGATGGAGGTTGTGTTGCATGTGAAAGTAAAACTCTTTACACCATGTGACTTCTCGAAATGCAATAGGATATATGAATGTTTTTTTTGCAAGCTGGGTTGAAGTGTTTATTATTACACATACAGTGGCCAAGCCATATCTTTACATCAACTACAACATTTGGGAGAGTAAGTGATGACCCAGCAACAACTGCCAAACAGTTGTTTTGCTGGTCTTTTGCAAATATGTAAAGAGTTTATTTGCAAAATGAGAAGCCATAATAACTAAGAAACACAGCTAACTAACACTAAATAAATACACAATAAAAACATGATAACATAATCAAAACTATGGAGTTATCTCATTTTGGAAAGAAACTGGGAAATGGTTATGCAATACGTCAAATTCTGCCAACAATGTAGTCCATTACAGTTGTCAAATGTTACAATGAAAACAAATATTTGTAATTACGTTCCAAAAATTGACCGTAAGAAAAAATTCTCAATCCTTCTGTATATCAAAACTCACAGCATTAGTTAATTCGACATTGTCAAAGATGTTCTGAGTGCACCACTAGTCTCACTTTCAGTCTCCGGGACGGTTAAGCTTCCAAATCATAACAGATATCCGAGAAATAACAACATCATCATCATTTAGTAAACTGTTTATTTTCAATTACAGTAACTAGTAATTAGGCAAGTATGCATATTAATGAGCTCACTGAATACTTTCATTACTACCATTGTTTAACCTTGAAGATATATTTAAAATCTTATATTTGTAAAAATATGCATTATTAAAAAAGGCATTATTTACATTTTCATTTAAAACAAGCTTTTGTTCATATTTCCCACACCCCCTTCCGGTTGAATCTGAATACAAAGACAAAAAAGTTGTGACTGATACAGATTTAAATACAGATATTGGCTGTGCTGCACACTCCTACTCATTGCCTTTAAATAATTAAACTTCAAGTATTCAGGGAAACATAGGAAACACAAATTCAATTTCAGTTTTATTTATATTGCACTTTTTAATGCACATGGTTTCAAAACAGCTTCAGCACAAATCTGAAAATTGAAACACGTTTTTATAGTTAAAGTGTAGCTCCAAATTTTTAGTTCATCGATTACCATATTTATACTACAAACTTATGGCTAAGGAGTGGCGTATTACATTACAGTAATATATGTATATATTTATTTACACTATTTCAGTACCTAAAGTTATATTTATGGAAAGAACCAGTTAATCCATCCACAAGTCTGTCTATAAAACTTAGGGGATGGCCAATTCAGAGTCTTTAATTAACCTAACCTAACCTGCATGTCTTCGGGCTCTGGGAGAAAACCGGAGTACACCCACACTGACACAGAAAAAACCCAACCGAGTAAAGGCTCCAAAGGTGTAGTAATGGAGGAAAACCTTGGGAGACACAGACGTGACCAGGGTCAGTTCTCCTTCCGTTATAGTGAGTAAACACAGCGTTGATGCCATTTAACCCAGTTCACTATTTGTGAATTCATCATTTCAGTGGCTCAGGCTTCAAGCAGTGCATTGATTTAGAGGCTACTGTGAGTCTCTACAGTTCAAACCTTCAGTCAGCCACCTGTAGCTAAAGAACAAACAATTCAGAGTGAATAATGTCTTGAAAGAAGGGGGAGAGGTACATTTTCAATCATCTCATTTTAGGAAGAGCATTACTGGAAACAGTGAATCTCTGGCCACTGTCTGAGTCAAAAATCTCATTTGTACAAAACCAGATTTCTGTTTTTTTTCCAGATCATGAAATGTACAGAACAGAATGTAACCTGTGTTTAAACCTCTAGTTGAGGCTGAACAAAACAAATCTCTTACTTAAACAAAAACCTGTCTTATCTGTACCATTGCTTCACACATTGCGCAAAAACAGCTGAAAATTACCTATGAGGTGTGTTATCAGGGTTAATGCACATCTCATCTTAGTGTATATAAATCTGTATATTATCTCATGTACAGTATCGTATTTAATGTTTATTTTAGAGGTGACTGAACACTTTGGTAAATTATGCAGCAACACATTACTTTATTTAACTTTATTTATTTAAAATCACATGGGGAAACCAAAACAAACAAAGTTAATTATGAACTACATTGTGAAAAAGAAGTTGTTCCCTGTCCGCCAATGACGTTGTGTCAATGTAGGGTTCATGCCCCCACCTATATCCCAGATGACCTTAACCTAACTATGGGTGTACTTATGTGGCAGGTCATGCTTCAAAGACAGTATCTAGAGATTATGGACGCAATTAGGTTTTTTTTTTTTTTTACACAACACCTGTCAAACATCGCCATTATAAATGAAGAGTTTGGATCCAAAAGGAGTAAACTCCATTTTAAAAAAATGTCAAAAATCTATTTTTTTTATGTTATTATGTTTTTATTGTGTTAGTTACCTGTACATTTTTTGTTATAATGGCTTAAATTAAAACAAACCAACTGCAGTTAGATTTACATTAAATGGGATGCACAACATGAAACATTTCTTTTGAAAACTTTTAAAAATGGAGTTATCTTATTTCGGAACCAAACTGTTCAAATATACTTTCTTGTCATGAAAATACCTAACGAGGCTAGAAGAACAGTGATGGAAAGATGGTCAAAGGCATTTCCTGGAACTAGTGTGTTATGATTCTTCTTCTCCTATGTTTTTATCTGGAGTTTTTACACAAGCGCGCCCTCTGGCTTTCAGATGCAGCAGCATTTAACCGTACTTTACTGCCAAACTGCTCAAAAAATTGTGTGTGGTTTCTTTTCGATATATCATGCAGCCCTAGATGCAATGACAAATGGGGAGTTTCAGTCAGAGATGGGTTGGCACAGAACTCACTCTAAACAGATGTGTTCACCAGAAGATTTATTTATAAATAATTCATCTTTTCATGTAACACAAGGAACAAAAAACAACATTTTCCCCAAGTTATCCAAAGAAGAAGTTTATTACCTAAGTAATCCCTGTTATATATAAAAAGCAACTGCCTCACAAGTCATTCGCAGGCACACGGCCCCATAAAGATATATTCGAGGGAGAGAGATATATGAAAAATGACAAAAAATATTTAATCTCATATCTCGACCTAGCCACGTGACTTTCTGTGAAGTGTCAGGCTCCTGGGGCCTCTGCGGGCCGTATGGGAGCCCCTTACACCTGCAAAATATCCCAATATTTTCATCGTATATTCTTTATTTTAAAATATTTCATTTTCATCGTGTCAATTACACAAAGACCCTGGAAAAGCCCTGGGGACTCCAAATTACCCTGATTCGAAGTCTTTTGCCTCTCGCTGCCCCCTTGTTCGGTTCCTGGAGTTTGAAGTCGGAACGACCAAGTATATTGGTACTATATAAGTACCAATATAGTACTTTAAGTACTATATTGTTGGTTTTAGGGATGTTTTATTTTTCTGAAATATCTATTTTTTCGAGCACTTGCAGTACTCCGAGGGGTATGAGCTTTGAATATGTGGCGCGTGAGGGGGTTCTCCTGATTTTGCCAAGAGATTGTTGTCCTTAGGGCAATATCATGTTTACCTTGGGACAACATTTTAATCAACCAATCAGTTTTCAGA
Source organism: Triplophysa bombifrons (assembly GCA_029783895.1). Lineage (NCBI taxonomy): Eukaryota > Metazoa > Chordata > Actinopteri > Cypriniformes > Nemacheilidae > Triplophysa > Triplophysa bombifrons. The sequence goes on along the minus strand of JAPMJR010000028.1, from coordinate 1,897,872 downwards.
GATAAGTTTATAGCTTATTCTTCCACCTTCTTCCACCTTAGAAATGTTGCCAAATTACGAAATATTTTATCTGTTGCTGACGCAGAAAAACTTATTCATGCATTTGTGACCTCAAGACTTGACTATTGTAATGCTCTACTTAGTGGTTGTCCTGTATCATCAATAAACAAACTACAGTAAATTCAGAATGCAGCTGTCAGAGTTCTTACTAGGTCAAGAAAATACGATCACATAACCCCAGTTTTATCATCGCTTCACTGGCAACCCATTAAGTATCGCATTGATTTTAAAATTCTTTTAATTACTTACAAAGCCTTAAACGGTTTAGCCCCTACTTCCTTAACAGAACTTTTATCAAATTACAACCCATCACAAACTCAGGACTTTTGATAAGACATAGAATAACTAAATCCGCCAAAGGGGGTCGAGCTTTATCATACGTAGCATCTAAACTCTGGAATAGCCTTCCCGATTCTATTCGAGGGTCAGACACACTCTCCCAATTTAAATCTAGATTAAAGACACATCTTTTCACCCAAGCTTTCACTTAATGCATAGTTAATAAACAGCAGCTACGCTAATTAATCTACTTCTGCCTCCGCCTCAGGATGCCCATCCCGAGGTAGGGAGAAATTACTCCATGTCCAGATGATAGACATATGCCCATCCCCAACTAGAGATTACGCCAGCTTCAGCTGCAGACTGACTGACCATCCCAGCTTCATATAAGGCAATTCCACCACCACCCAAGAGAAATACTACCATCTGACCATCCCAGCTTAGACCACTACATCCCCAACCAAGAGCAAAGATGGACTACTTGTCACATTAATCCTGAAATTACAATACCTGTTATTTAATGCTAAACTAAACATCGCATGTCAGTAGTTTGAAGTTATAGCTGCATTCAGTGGTCCTGATTGGAGGTTACTGGGTGGGTGTTTGTGGGGAGCGGGGAGGCTCGTTGGTTGCGGTTGAGGGGATTTCAATTGTTGGGGCTGTGTAGGTCTGGTTTGGTCTTGTTTTGTGGTCGATGTTGGACAACAGAGGAATAAAGTTACAACATGCCATTATTCTCGGTGGCTTTTGGTCGGGGTCACTGAATGCAGCTATGACACTTCAGAGGGGATCTGGCCCTCCATGCTGAGTCTGGTTTCTCCCAAGTTTTTTATTCTCTCCATTAATCAATCATTGGAGTTTGCACAGCAGGGCAGTGTTGGCTGGCTCACCGGGAGACTTCATTTATTTATTTATCTATTAATTAGATATTATTTATTAGAATGATCTTACTTGTTCTAAAAACTTTGCTGTGTTTTACCTTTTCTGTTTTTCCTGTTTGCTCCTGTAAAGCTGGTTTGGAACAATGCACATTGTGAAAAGCGCTATATAAATAAACTTGAAATGAATTGAATTATTTTAAGTTTAGGTTAAAAATATGTTGTCCCGAGGACATCAACAACTTGGCAAAATCAGGTCAAGCGCGTGAGGGTGTGACAAACCATTGTTCGAAGCCCTAAGGTTTTTGTACACAATTAAAGCATATTTAAAGCGAAAATACTGAGGAGAGACTTCTTTTTGTGAAAAGAGTATTTGTACAAAAAGTAAGCATTTTAATAACTTAAAGTGTACAATATACCAATATGGGGTGCTTCTAGGATACATATCTTTAGGTTTATCATACAAAAGTTGTTTACAGTCTTAAAAACTTGACCTTTTACAGTATTGTCCAAAAGAAGCCTATGAGACTTCTATCAGATTGGTGGAGTCCCAGTGGTAACTTATTTAATGGGATTCACATGTCGCTTCACGTGTTGAAGACACGTTTGTTCTGGTTTTGCTTGTTAGTGTGAAATATTTGATGGCGTGTCCTGCTGATTCTGACAGGTATATAAGTGTTTGTGACAAGGTTGCGTCAGCCTAATTGCGTACAGCCCTCATCGCATGAAAACCTATCGACTCTACCTGCGCGACTCCACCGAGCAAGGACACCGATAAGGCACTTGAGTATTTACTTTTGCACTTCGAATTATTCTCTTCTTGTTATTTGTTATTTGTTATTCTTTATTCCTCAATTACATTTACCATTGGTTTATGGAACTGGCAATCTGCTGTAAACAAAACAGATTTCAACACAGCTATTGGTAAACATTTTTGTCTTTCTCTTTTTGCACTTACTGAAACCTTGATCAAGCCAGAGGATACTGCCACACCGGCTGCTCTCTCAAATAACTACACTTTCTCCCATATCAGGGAGGGTGGAGGAACCGGTATACTTATCCCTAAGGACTGGAAATTCAAACAGCTGGCACCTCAAGTGACATCTCAACATCTTATTGAGTCACATCCTGTTACTGTAATCTACCCTGTTCAAACTCATGTTGTGGTTTTCTATCATTGGATACGCTTCTGTCATCCTTCCCCTTTGCTCCACACTTAATCTCCTGCTTAGACAGCTTATGCCCTCTAACATCTAGGCCATCTCGTGCAATCTCTTCTTTCTCTGCTGATTTCTCCTCTGCGAAAACCCAGTACTACCATGCTAAAATAAACAACTTGCCTGACTCTTATACTCTCTTTGAAACCTTCTCTGCTCTTCTCTGCTCCTTCTTCTTCTTTCTCTCTCCTATCTGAAGATGATGTTTCCAAGGTCATGTCTTTTAACCACCTGACTGCCTGCCAGCTTGATCCCATCCCCATTCATCTCCTCTGGGCCATCACGCCATCGGTTGTTCTCGCTCTGACCCACATTATCAACTCGTCTCTCACCACTGGTACATTTCTCACAGTCTACAAAGAGGCCCGTATTACCCCGCTACTGAAGAAACCCACTCTTAATCCTGCACTGTTAGAGAACTACAGACCGGTATCTCTCCTCCCTTTCATTGCTAAAACTCTTGAACTTGTTGTATGTAACCAGCTCTCATCCTTCCCCACCCAGAACAACGTTCTGGACTGCAACCAGTCTGTTCTCAAGATCTGTCACGTTTGGCTCTTCATAACGCGAACACACCACTTAACATAAACAAATAACCCACAGCCGAACATCTCTGCCTTAACCGTTCCAAGCAGCACGATCATGCCTCTGTCGGCGGCTCCTTCCACAAACTCCTTTTTGGCTTACCCTCCCCGGTATAGCCAGTTCTCAATCATCCATGCTCATCAAGGGCATCTAAAGGCCCAACCTACCTACCCAGACTCCAGAAAACCAATTAACCCTAAAGATATCAAACGCTTTTCCACCCTCCGCAGAGGCTATTACTCCACACATATGAAGGCTCTCTGGATGCCATGTTCATCCTGGCCTACTTCGGTTTCTTTAGAACATCTTAAATCACCACCTTGTCCAGCTTTAACATAAACCCACCCAACTATTTCAGACCAGTCATTACTCGATACACAAACAATCTCCTACTTCATTAAACAAGCACAACATATCAAAGCAAACAGGCCACTTCTTCTACATATTTAATCTTCAGTCACAAATTCAACCCTATCAAGCCCACCTAGCCTACCAGCATTTCAGAAAGACGGCTTAAATTCTCATCTGATCCACTCTTAATGGAACGACTCTAATCGATCCGCCACTCGTTCTGGTTCCAAAAAACAGTCAGTTTTGCTCAAATCTGGCATCCCTGCCAACCAATTTTCCAGCCACTCTTTCTGCATTGGCGTGGCAACCACAGCCAAACAAAAAGGCCTCTCCCAGGTGCAAATTCAAGGTCTAGACCGCTGGACATCATAGGCATTCAAAAGCTACGTCCGGTCCGACCATTCACTCATTGCAAAGAAAAGCCCATCAAACCATCTCGTGCTCTGCCGCAGCAGACACCACTCCCCCAGAAGCAAGTCTTGCCGTAGCAAACATTATCTGCATAGACAAACTAGTGAACTAATAACTAATTTCATGGATGTTATCTTGAAAAATCTGGTGGAGAATCATATTTGGTGACCCCATCAAAGCTCAATAAAAAACTCATCATTATTTAAACAACAGCCAAAACCACTACATCATCTTCCTTTTACACCCGTATGCACGGGCGGAGATTGGCATGAGCATGCCATTTGCCAAGATCATTGGCCTTTTGAATATATGATCAGAGATGATGGGTTTCTCAAGTTCAAACCCCATTCTGACTCGACACGAAGTAGACACTTTCCCACTGGGACTTTCAACACGTTGGGATTCAAAAGGACTGTTTAGGTTTGGTGCTAAAGGACACAAAGCTGTTAACAGTCTTCCTGGTTTTGCTGTGTTGTTTTATTTTTGTAAATACATTATTCTTCATTAACTAATTTTAGTTGTATGTGTCCTCATATACTGCTGAACTTGTAGCAGGGGTAGATCATTCCACAGATGTGGAACAGATCTAGAGGTTTGTGAGAGTGATTTTTACTTATTTTTGGGATGGCACCACAAGACATTGTTTGTTTGCAGACATGGTCATCAGGCAGGTACATGGGTCTGTATTAGCAAGTGAAGATACAGTATGGGGGTGCCGAATCAGTGGTGGTCTTGTAGGCCAAGAGCAGAGCTTTCATTTTGATTGAAATGTAACATAATGAAGAAAGTGACGTGTGCTCTCTTCGGTTCATTGAAGACCACTCTTGCCACGGCATTCTGGATCATCTGTAGAGGTTTGCTTGTGCAAGCTGAGAGAATTTTGTCACGCCACAAAAGAGCCCAACTCTGCCTCAATTGCTGTGTTATGGAACTCTCCCTCCGTAGGTAGGGTCCTTTACTTTATACATAAGTTGTCTTCCCTGCAGGGAAACATCCTTTGTGTAGGATCCGGCATCTATAGTGTTCTCCTCTCTCTGCAAGAGAAAAGAGCACTCACTTAAATTGACAGAAAAGATCATTGGCAGGAGCTACCGTTGTTTGTACGTTACCCCCACCACTTGCATATCGGAGATAGGTTGAGAAGGCCATGCACTCTGTAAGGTATGAAACAGCTTTCCTGTGTCTGCTCCTCTGTATCTTGTGACACTGTTTGCACCTGTGGTGTTAAATACAGGAACTTCTCATGTCACTACTGTTGTGCGGAGAGAACAGTCCCTCTTGAGAAGTTACATGAGAGAACTCGGCAAGAAACAATATAGGGAGGAGAAAGATATTTATTTTACATAGTAGTTAAACACGTGTGCCCATTCTCTAATACACTCACCTCATGCTATCCTTGACTCATTTCTATTTCCGGTTGTACAGGGGGCGGAACATCCCATAATTGCTCCAATCAGACACCTTAACATAACCGTTAACCAATAACATGCTTAGTCTGATAACTGGCATATAATTAATTGGTTACAATACTATTTTACTCTTGGTGTGCGACACCACAACTACACTGTCACAACGTTAAAGTGAGTGGCAGGTCATGTGTTTACTAATATAACCTCTGTTCCCTGATGGAAGGAACAATCCTGCTCCTGGGGCTGGTAAGTTACAACTTAGCCTAGTTTTGATGTAAATGTAGTAAGTAAGTAGCAACAAGGAGCAACCATTCTGAAGTTTTCAGCTCCAACCCAAATTTAACACTGCTGAAGTAGCTAATCAAGGTGTTCAGGGTTACTTGACAATTGTTTTTTTGCACATGATGTCACGGCAGAAGTGCAAATGGAGTTTGTGATTCCTATGTAGAAAATCACCAGCTGCACATCACGTCATCAAAACCACACTATTGCAAACAACCTATTACAGACAGGTGTGTTAGAGCACCGTAGGAGCTGCAGTCTGCAGGATGGTAGCTCTCCAGGAGCACGTTTGGAGATCCCTGTGCCACAGTGTTAAACTCTCTCATTCAGATCTACACCTCCACCAGAAGTCTGCATGTGGTAAAGGATTGACGCCTCGTTGTTCCATAACACAGAGGCAAGAAATCTATGGCAAGAAAGGACATTTCTATTCACATTTCCCTACTGGTGGAACGATCTTCCCATTTCCATCAGGACAGCTGAATCAATCAAACACTTCAAAAAACTCTTATTTTGGTTTTTGCCAAATCATTCAAGAATATATAAATTCATAAACATAAAGTTGCTTGGCGTTGGATGTTTGAAATTCGTGAATTTAGGGGCCGTCTCCAAAGTTACATACACATTAATACAGGTTTCTAACTTCAGTAACATTTAAAGGGAAAAACTTAGACCACAAAACCAGCTGTACAGTGTTCATGAGGTTGTCAGCCACAATGCACACCTTTTGATTTTTTATATTTATTGAATTGAATTGAAATTTATTTGAAAAGTTTATAAACAACTGTACAAAATACATAGTATCCCATACGCTTTTAAAAAAACTGTGGAGGATAAAAACACAATAAAGCCATTTGCTTATTTCCATTGCGGCCCTCAATGTTAATATAAAGGTTATGGCTGTGTACAGAACTGACAATGCAAAACAGTATCTCCAAATCATTTACATATTCAACTCATTTTCAAAACAGAACAAAAATAAATAAAATACAAAATGTACAGTAAAACACCACTCATTTACCAATCGAAACAAATATAAGCTACCATTTAACAACCATCACCAAACAACCATCTTTTTACCAATCTTTTAAAACTCAAAATTATTTTACACCCTTTATTGATACTGGTAATTTATTCCATGCTATCGCACTAGTATATAATGACACATTTTTCCCCACCAAAGTCTTAAATTTACAATAAATTTTCAAATAATATGTAAATATTGCTATTTGTATTGCCATGTATATTAAACCCATCTACTATATGGGTTCATACAAAAGATATATGATTATTTGAAACTCAATAGCATTGAGGGAATGATTTACAGGTCCAAAACCAACTACAGTGATCATGTGAGTCTCAGCTATAATGCACACTATAACACTCGCAAGACCAGCCTTGACCACGCCCCCGGCACCAATATATATATATTTTTTTATACAATTATTTTTACACAATTATTTTCATAGCAGGGATTAACTAGACAGTGAAAGCAAGCCAAACTTTGACTGAGTGTACGGTTGGAATGCTGGAGGCTGTGGACGGGGGTGATGGGTGTAGCACCATGTGCACATATCAGGTTTGTCTTTAAATTACACAGAGTATTTCTGTGATCTTGGATACTTTAGAAACAATTTAAACTATGTAGAACATATGGATTTATTGCAGTGAGATCTGAAATAATTCTACAATTTTTTAAGCTCCTGTATTATTAAAGTTCCTGTAAAGAGTTTTGCCTGAATTTTTTCAATGCTATTTGAATTAAAACATAGATATTCAGAAAAACCAATGGAATAATACTTTTTTCATGAATAAATGATAAATATGAATATGAATTTTTTTTATTATAATACTTATCTTTTTATTGTGTAATATATAATGTAAATATTGCAGCTTCATTTTTAATTTTATTGAGTATACCGTATTAAGGGTTAAATGGCATTGTCAGATTCTTCCATGGCTTGTTTTTCATTTGTAATTCATATTTAAGCACAATGCAGCACTTGTCAAGCGGCTGCTGGGTGGGATTTTATGACACATGGCTCAAGTATTTGCCATCACATCACATCACAAATATTCTCTACTTGTTTCAGAGCAGTAACATTTCCTATTTCATTCTCCTAAAGGAGACTCTGCTTTCTTTAGGAAACACGAGTCCAGTCCTCAGAATCAACAGTTAACCGGAAGTTATGCCATTACACATCCATTGTTTCCCTTTTTGATTCATTTCTGTCATACAAGGAAGTTTCCAAGCATGAGGTCTGAAATGTTCCTCCCTTCCGAAAGGGAAAACTGTTTAAATGATTGTGATGCATATCTGAGTGACATTTTTCCGTAATTTTTATAAAATATAGAAGACAATATTATTCAATGCACACGTTTTTATACTTTGACTTGAAATACAACATGAGGTTTACAAAAGAGTTTGGTCTGTACAACTGAACGGTTTTTAGTTGCATACAAGCACAAAGATAGGTATATTAAACGTTTAGACGTTTCTCAAAAAGAAATGTTTTCTTTAACCCTTCGTCAAAGTACAGGCCAGAGAATGAAAACAGTTGCCGGCTGTATGTACTCTTCATTTACATAATCCAGTGCGAAACTTCCTCCTAACAGACTGCTTTGTTTATGTAGCCGGATTACTGTGACGTCTTATCCTTGATCACAGAAACACTGCAGATATTTCAGCCTCCTGCTGAGCAGAGGAACACAAAGTGTACAGTTCAGTTTATGGGCTGTTGCCATTTGATAAGTGACCATATATCAGCTGAATTTAGAGCCATTCAAAATTATTAAATGCCTTTATTGTTTATGGTTACTATCCTTGCTCTTTAGGAAACAATGTGAGTACTGGTTCTTTCTGTCAAAGTTTTCCACATCTGGACTCCATCTCGTCCATTTGCACAGGTGTATTAGCTGTCTGAGAGTTTGTTTATGATGTCATCTAAAGTCTTAGATAAGAAAGACCCATGACTAAAAGATGTGACTCATAAACACATCCTTTAGACTGTAAACCTATTTGAAAATTCACTGAAATACTATGAATTTTTTTTTTTTTTTCATTACGAGAAAGCTTGTTGATCTCCACCCAATTCAGTGCTTGTGTCGATTCCTGCCATTTTGGCAGATATGCATATCTGATGTAAATAAAATACATATATATATATATATATATATATATATATATATACAAAAAAATATTTCAAAAAAAATGAAATGCTCATATAGTTTGTATTTTTCTTTATTATCTGGGCTAGAAATAAACAAAAATTAAGCTATTATGAAAACAATTGGTGTTAAAAACTGTCGTCTTACCCTGATTCACAGTGATAAGCTTAAAATAAAGATTTTTTAAAAAGCTGTTGGGTTGGAATTTGCTGGAAATGTCCATTTGATGTTGTTTAGCTTCTGCCAATGTACGTACATAAAGTAACCAGCAACTCCATTTTTTAAACACAGTTGGCCGTAGAGAGAAAATTTGTCAGCCTTGTCACTATCAAATGAATTGAAAGAATATCATAAAATATGTAAAGTTGCTACATTAAAGTATATATTTTAACACCCAAAAACAGTGTATTTGCATTCATCTCTAATGCATGATGACATAAGGAAATAGCAGTGGGAAAACATCCTTTTGCTCATGTCTTCTGTCCGGACATTTGTACTCATACAGTATAATGTCAAGCTGTTTCCTGTCTCCTCCCAAGTGGAACTGCTGGTGGGGTGGGGGGTCTCTTAAAATCCTTCCACGTCTCCATCCAGCCAGCCTAGTTTCCTGTCTCACTGTGTGAACATGTGCTCTCTGGGTTTCGCCAGATCTCTGGGTTTTGCTCTCTTACCTCTTGCCACTTGTTGTATCGTGGCTAACGTCCTGCTCTTCTTCCCTGATGCTCAGGTCACCTACGTTCAGGAGAATAATGTCACCACATACGTCTGGTACTTTATGGGCATCGGAGGAGGTGGTGTGGCTGTAAGTATCGCTCTTGTGTCTGTATTTGTCTTTGTGTTTCTGAATTTGTGCAGAGATTTGTGAATTGAAATGTCTGTTGGGGTCAGGTTTTGCTACATATTTAAATATGTAGCACAACTGAAATCACCAGCATTGTATATTCCAACAATAGAATAATCTCATAAATGGCCTTGCCTGTAGTTCAGTTGGCTGAGCGTTGTGTTAACAGCACAAAGATCAGCTTGTTATTCCAAATGCATAAATGTAAAACTTAAAAGAAAACCTGACAACAATTATTGTCTTTGTGAAACTAAAAGTAAAAATACCCCCAAAAAATATATTCCTTGAATAAGGCAGATAAAAGAAATGAAAGAGATCACCTCATTCCTCAAATACAAATGCTATTTAGTCAATGGTACTTTCCAATTTTACCATACTCATATTTTCATAATGAATATAATAAAACTTATCTTCCTTATATTAAGTGTCTGCTGTCTCGTCTGGAACTTTCCTCAATGCAGTGGAAACCAAAGTCCTGACCGACATTTTCTGTTATAGTAGAATTTCCTGTGTTAGAAATGCATCACATGACAAACCTTGTTGACTTTGAGTGCATGTATAGCCCTTTGATGAGAGTAAGACACATATGTGATGAAACCCTGTCTGTTCATGTGCAGATACTGATTGCTGCCTTTGTATTTCTGGGAATGGGCAAATGTGCGGACGGCTGTGGGACAGAGAGCTGTGCGGTGAGTGTTAGGATGTCATCTCATATTGAATTCTCAGTCCCTGACAGGTTTAACAAGACCTTCATGTGTGTCTGTAGATGCGTGGATCAGTGCTAGCAGCTCTGGTGGGAATGGCCGGCTCTGGATACTGCTTCCTCATCTCTGCCTTTGCCCTACTTAAGGGACCTTATTGCTTAACCAATCAGGGATGGATGTCTCCATTCGAGAATGTTGGGGCAAAGTATGGGCTCTCTGCGTTATTTTTTGCTCTGACTTCTTGAAACCCGACTCCTTTAACTCTGTTCTTCATTCATACAGGTATCTGTTCGCCTGTGAGGAATGGTCTAAATGCATTCAGCCCAAACACATTGTGGAGTGGAACGTGACGTTGCTGGCCATCCTCTTGGGTCTCAGTACATTTGAGTTCATCATATGTGTCCTGCAGTTCATTAGTGGACTGGTGAATGCTGTCTTCCGGCCGTGCTGTTATAAACAGGAATACAACCTGAATGTTTGAAGATCTATCATAGGTGAAGCATTCAAATTCATGATTCATGAATGAAGTGTTTCTAGAGTTTGAGTCTGTATTAGCAGTGCACACTGCAGATTTCTATATTGTTCACATTTTGTTAAGTATAAATGTATTTTTGTATGAGTTTGTAAGTTATTTTGTAATTATTGAGAGTGAGAGAAATATATGCTTTAATAATGTTTTATATACAGTGTATTGTAAATTGCTGTATGTTTTAATAATAATTTTAAGGAGTAAATATCTGATTTAAAGCAACTTTTTTCTTTTTGTTTATTGACCTTATTTGAATCATTTTCGTGCTTTTGTTATTTGAATGTTTGCAGATTAAGTGGATAACAGTACAAATGAACTGCAAGACCAGAAAAATATTTCCCAAGCCTCCTTATCCTATACAACATAAAGCTTCTGAACTGAGATTTGGACTTCTAAGTACAAGGCTTTTAACCTGAAACATACTAATGTTTGAAAGTACATGAAACCTTCAGAACTTCAAAAATTATTATAAAAACCAAGAGTGCGTTGCAGCCGTTTAAAAATCTGAGGAGCAAGAGTTTGAATAGAATTCTCTTTGAAAGTTATTTAACAGAGTTCACTTTACTGACAGCAACAGACACTCTGACACAGACAACAAGAGAAAAAATCCTTAAACTCTATTGATTAATTTTTTGGGGGAAAAATGCAGGCCTAATGCAGCTATGCCTGCCCTCAAATAACTAGTGAATATAAACTTGCACTTAATAGTATCTATATCATTTTTAAATCTAAATCAGTTACACTGTATCACAAGTGAAGATCTTATAGAAAAATAATATAATATTACAATGCATTTTATTTATTTCATAATGTTCATGTTTTCTATGATTTCTCTGTTCTATATTTTAACTCAGTTTATTTTTTAAAGCTACTTTGCAAGAGCTGAATATTATGCTATAAAAATGATGAACTTTGAATGCATAAGACAGTTTGTCCGACGTGGAGGAGTTTCCCAGGGCTCATCGGGTCACTGGCTGCCAGTAAATTCAAGGGTTATGTACCGACGGATGGACTGATAGTCATCCGTCTCTTGCCCTCTGTACGTCTGCTGTGATTGGCGGATTGCTGTCAACCTTTCACATTTAAACGAGTGAAGTAACTTGTTATTTTGATAAACAAATTCCACAGATGCACCATGAAGGGGCTAAAGTTGAATGTGCTCCTGCTTTTGTGTTACGCTGGAGTTGTTTCATCTATTACCAGAGAATATTTCTTGGCCATTAAGGAAATTCAGTGGGATTATGCACCGAGCGGTATAAACGTGATTCAGAACAAAACCATTAAAGAGGATGTGTAAGTACAAATACTTTTGTGTAGAATCTATTTCAGTAAATGGCTCTGTTCTTTCAGATGACTTCAACCTAAATATTTTAACAAATTTAATTTGTAATTTATAATGGATTCATTAACTTGACATGCTATAACACTTTCTTAATGTAATTATAGTTTTACTACAATTTGTTATTGGTTATTTGGTCTTTGCCAAATCAAATATTACTTTTAATGTTGTATATAGACTGTTAGCAGCAACAACATAAACAATTGTTATGTTGACAAAACTTTAATTCTGGTAGACCTCTGCAAATAGTTAATAACTGTGGAGTAGTTTTAATTTATTACAATTAATATGCAAAAATATTAAAATTAATTGAATATAAATCATATATCATAATCATAATAAGACCAAACACAGACAAGAAGTTAAAGGGACAGTTCACCCAAAAATGTTTCACAAAAAATTCTGACATCATTTACTTAAATTCATTGTTGGGTAGAACACAAAGAAAGATATTTGGAAGAATGTTAGCAACCCACAGTTCTAAGCATAGCCGCGGAAATAGGGTTGCTTAGGGTGCAGCAGCAACCCCTGTCGAAATTGGAAATTGATATGACTTTGGGTTTTTTTATTCATTAGTTTTCATTTTCCACCTTTATTCATACAACTATTATAAATATTATTTCACTTTAATATACCGTCAAACGTGGTTTATAAATTTGAGAAATAAATATAGCCTATGTCTAAAGTTTATCTGACGTGAGTGACGTGACTGTGCTAAAATTTGAATATTAAAATGAGAAAATTATTATATCAGCTAACTACGGCGAGTCTTTAAAATAATAAAACATATATAAACTGGATTTGAGTCTGATAACAGTTTTATTTTAGTCTTACTCCCAACATCTCATTGAGTTGCTTAGTGGTATGGTAACGCTAAAAGTAGGACTAGCAACAAGTGAGGCTGGAGTCCAGGCTCTCACCCTCTGCCAATCTCCGCTGTTATCATCGCATCAAAACTAGGAGAGGTACTAAAACATTGCCACATTATAATGAAAAATAGCAAATTCTACTCCAGTGTGCTGAATTAAAGCATACATCATAGAATGCTTAAAATAATTCTGCCTTCCTGGATATATTGTTATATTTATGAATAGTTTCTCCACCCTCAAATGCCTCATATGCATGTTCACGTGGACATTGCTAAAAAACTAAATATATAGAGGACTTCAATAAAACGTCCATTACTGCCCAGCGCCACATGACGTTAAGAGTATCATAAGGTAGAAACAGTTTTTATTGTGCAAATCTTTTGAACATTTACTTAATCGCGAGTTGTAAGTGATCTCACAACCGCACACAACATCAAGCCCTGCCCCCAGCAGCCCCTTGATAAAATACGTGGCTATGATTCTGAGGCACCATTGACTGCATAGAAGAAAAAATTATGATGGTAGTCAAAGGTGTCCCAAACTGTCCGTTGCTCACAATCTTCCAAATATATATATATATTTTATTAGAAATGTATACAGGTTTGAAACAACTAGAGGGTGAGTAATTCATTACAGAATTTTCATATTTGAGTGTAATATCCCTTTAACTTCGGGCCAGGCTTAAATTTGCCCCGCTCTATATTGAGATAACATTAACATATAATCGTAAAGATTTATAATAAACAAAGTATAGAATATAAAAGAGATGTGGATGTGGCCCCTTTAACAACGCCCTAGCAACAATTTATACTACAAACATGAATTACGACATCACATGTGTGATATTATTCGTTACAAAACATTGAAAATATAATTTAATTCTGTAACAGTAGGTGGAAACCGGGGGCAGTTGTAACAGCTACAGTGATGACACTTAATCTGCACATGCAGAGTAGGATTCCCTCTTTGTCTGTGGAAAAGGAGCGCGATCTTTATACCTCAGCTGAAGTTTTCACCAAAACACTGATTTTCATTGCTGCAGCGGAGCAAGTTCAAAGACTTGCTACTGCCATTGCATCCAAAACATGCTGCTGTGTGCATGATGTGTTTGATTGGGGTTAAAGCTGAAATCTTCAGGAAGGTAGCTCGCTAGGAACAGGGTTGGAGAGCCCTGGCGTACATGATTACCTTGTAGCACAGGTGGAGCTGGGGAAGGAGGAGGGTTTCTGAAGCGTGCTGCACTGCTACGACAATAGGCCCTTTTCACATGACGTCACGCATCTTCCGCTCTGTCGCAAAGCAGTGTATCGTTACTTCTGCTAAGGCATCAGAATGGAGTTTACCATGTTTCTTGCACAGCTGCACAACAACTAGATGATGTACAACATCGTGCAGACAAATTTCCGCTTACGATAAGAATAAAGCTAGATCAAGGATACAAATTCTTGGTTGAACAGTACCTGTTTGATTATGAAGGTAAGAGTTTGATTTTATTTATGTTTTAGCGGACGTCAAATGACATAATTGTGAAAAGGGCCTATCACTAGCCAAGATTTAAATATTGAGCAGCAAGTTCATTGGCTGCTGATACAGAAGGAACCAATCAGCTGCGCCATGTGTTAAATTAATATGTCAGATTGGGTTAGAGGAGTGCACCACCTAGAGTTTCATAGCAGAACTTTCTCTGTCATTTAAATCTTATACAAAAAAACGTAGAACATTTGGTAGATTATTTAGCTGTTTAGAAGATTGTGTTGCCGGGCCTGTCTAGTAATGTGTGTTTATGAAAACATAAAGCGCATCTCCGCATTCAAGTGTTTGTGGCCCAAACGTTACTTCTTGTACACAACTTTTGGAATAGAGTACCTATGGATTGTTTCTGATAACAACCCAAAAAAATATATGTATGCCAGCAAGATAGAAGTAGTAGTGTTTGGGTTACCAGTAGATGACCCGTTACTTGGCTAAACTTAAATGTGACTAAGTTACACGACCCATTCAACAAATAGATTTTTAGCAAAATTAATATGCAATGAAATTTAACAACTTGTTATTTAATAAAAATTTCATACAACAAACTAACAGCATAAATTAATATTATTATTAATTAAATAAAATATAAATAGTTATTTTGTAGCCAGACCATTCAACAAACACAGACCGAATGTTAATTTCGAGCCAGGTGAAACAGTCTATATTTAAAAAAAGTCACATGTTCTCCGGTAAGGAAAAACAGGGGTTTTGTGTTGCATTGTGGTGATTTTCAGGGAACAAACATTTCAGTGCACTGGGAAGATATTACAAATGAGCCCTTACAATGCCTGACTCACTGATCAATGCCCTGACTACTGAACAAGGGAGCTAAATGAGACACAGCGACCCATAGCCTTTAAAATATTTTAAAATGTACATTAATACCCTGGTGGGCAATGGGCATATTGTTTGCATCATCTCACAGCTCACTACGGTACACTCTTTTGCAAATCCCATTGAATATAAAAAGCTGACAGAGAGTCGGGCGGGTTTGGTGTTTTGCAGAGAGGCACAAGTGTTCCTGGAGAAAGGAGAGAAGCGCATAGGGCGGGTGTATAAGAAGGCTGTGTATCAGCAATATACAGATGCCACCTACAGGCAGGAGATAGAGAAACCCAAATGGCTGGGCTACTTAGGGCCCCTTATCAGCGCAGAAGAGGATGATACGGTTATTGTGCACATGAAGAACATGGCTACACGAGCGTACTCCATCCACGCTCACGGCGTCAGTTACAACAAGACCAGTGAAGGTTTGTGTTGCACACAAGCGTTAAAGGCACAAAAGTGAACGGGTCCCACTATCCCACTCATAGAAATACTGTGTCATTTGTTCCCAGGAGCGCTGTATCCCGATTCATCAGAGAAGGTAGAGAAAACTGATGATTCTGTGGGCCCTGGAAAGTCTTTCTCTTATATTTGGACTCTACCTGCTTCCCATTCCCCTGGCAAAGACGACACCAACTGCCTAACAAGAATTTACCACTCGCATGTCAATGCTCCTA
This sequence comes from Triplophysa bombifrons, assembly GCA_029783895.1. Classification (NCBI taxonomy): domain Eukaryota; kingdom Metazoa; phylum Chordata; class Actinopteri; order Cypriniformes; family Nemacheilidae; genus Triplophysa; species Triplophysa bombifrons. The sequence goes on along the minus strand of JAPMJR010000028.1, from coordinate 1,881,915 downwards.
AAGACATCGCCTCTGGTCTCATCGGGCCGCTCATCATATGTAAAAAAGGTACACAGCTTTGACTTAACAGACACTGAAGCCAAACTATGTCAGGGAAGAGAACCAAACCATGAATAGAGTGATTTATGTGTTCAAGTTTTTAAGCTTAAAATGCTTCAAACTCGCATTCAGACACCATTTTTCTGGTATTGAAGCCCTGTTTCACTCATTCTTGATCAGTCACATTTCCTTTTCATGTCAGGTTGGTTAGTTGATGGCTAAATTTGCTATAGGTCTCTAAAAACAATGTGGTTTAAATAAGATAACCCTCAAGGACTTTCATATGATGACAATTTCATACTTTTGCTTTGAGGATATCTTTCAAATCTCGTCTTTTTTTTAATTGTCAGGTACTTTGGATGTTCATGGTGAAAAGTCAGCTGACTATCTCTATGCCCTTATGTTTACTGTGTCTGATGAGAACCTCAGCTGGTACCTGGATGAAAACATAAAGACGCACTGCTCAGCAACCGCCAAGGTCAACAAGGAGGATGAGGACTTTCAGGAAAGCAATAAAATGCACTGTGAGTAAAATCAACGTGTTTCATAAGAACTGTGAAATATCCTTTGATAATTTCTTTAATATTTAAAGAAAACATTGCTTTAAAAACCCCTACATTTTGGGTTAAAAATGTGAGGGAGAGAATAAATATTTAAACGTACTGCAGATGGCTTCATTCGTCAGAGATGATGGGTAACTGTGGCATGATCTGCTTGTCTACTGCACATTTGAGCACATTAATGATGTCATACAGGTACACTGTAAACAAAAAACATACTCCATATTTAATGCCTTTTTATTTTATTTCTACAGCACTTTTTATAATTTGTATGGTTGCAGAGCAGTTTTACAGAAAATACATTCCAGCACAAAAACATGACAAAAATAGCAATTATATATGACACGTTTGCAATAATATCATAGGTAGTTGATTTTACACTACAAGGTTTAAAAGCCACGTAAGATAGTATTCCAGACAAAACATTTATCACATTTGGGGGTTTTATTGTTATTTCCCTTGAATGCTTTCAAACTGTCACATTGTTCTGGAGTCATATGTGGCTGAATCAGAAATTCCTCTTACTATTTTCCTGTAGCTATTAACGGTTACGTCTACGGTAATCTGCCGGATCTGAGTATGTGTGTGGGCAATAAAATCCACTGGCATCTGTTTGGGATGGGAAATGAGGTGGACATCCACTCAGCATACTTCCATGGCCAGGTACTGACGGACAAAAGCTACCACACTGACACCGTCAGTCTATTCCCAGCTACCTTTGTCAATGTGGAGATGGTTGCAGATAATCCTGGTCAATGGCTTCTCAGCTGTCAAGTCAATGATCACCTCAAAGGTAAAAGATCAATGCCACTAAATTCATGGGAAAATGTTTTGTAATTTCTGAATGTTGCCACAATTATGAGCTTTTTTCTTTGCTTGCTTGACTTATTCAATTTATTTTTAATATTTCAAATTTTAGTTGATTTTATATATTAAATACATTATTTTTATAATCATAATTGTGAACACACCAGGTGTAGTTTGAATAAAGCTGTGCATGTTAACAGATTTTTGAGTATTAGACTCACCAGCAAAACAATTCAGGGAGCAGGAGGTATTGTAGCAAAATGCCCAAAATGACATTTATATCTACTTTCAGCTGGCATGCAGGCCTTTTTTGAGATTAAGAAGTGTTTCCCACATGTACACAAACCCAGACCATTTGGAGAAGTGAGACAGTATTACATTGCAGCTGAAGAAATCATCTGGGATTATGGCCCCACAGAAATAAACCAGTATACAGGAAAGAAACTCACGGATGACAGGTAGAAATATTTTATTGAGTCCTGTTAAAGAAGATAAGCCATGAAGATTCATGTCTTTTTAAACTGAACTATGTCTTTAAATATCCACAGTGTGTCTGACACTTACTTTGACAACCGTAATGACCGCATTGGAGGCAAATACAAGAAGGTTCAGTATGTGGAATACATCGATGATAAATTCACCAAACGCAAAGAGAGGACAACTGATGAGCAACACCTAGGACTTCTGGGTAATTATGCAGTTTAATTTACTTTGTGGTTATTATGTAGAGACAAGCTTTTACATGATGCAAATCCAGGAAATAGGCAGGTATAGTACAACTAGAAACACAATTTTACCGACAAATATGAGCCCTTTCTGGTTTAAAGTTACCTTTATTTAAATTTGGTTTAATTTGTTAATTGCAAATAGACTACTAAAGCTATTAACGATAATGTCGAGCTTGATGAGCATGAACCAGAGCTTGTTTTGAGTTCCTGTGACGAATGCAGCATTTTTAATTTTATTTCAATAGGACATGGTCTCCTATGTGCCAAAGCTTTCGTCACCGTCATTTGCCGGAAAAACAATAATATTAACGTTGAGTTTCTTTTACTTCATAAGACTTCATCACTAAGCCTTCTTCATCATTGATAACACAAATTAAAGCAAGTTGTTTTTCAGGTCCAGTAATCAGAGCAGAGGAAGAGGACACAATAAAAGTATCATTCAGAAATAAAGCCAGCAGACCCTACAGTATTCAACCTCATGGAGTTCAATATAACATTGAAATGGATGGCACTCTTTACCACAATGTCCTTGAAGGTAAAGAAATAACCTCTTAATATTACAACCTGAAAAACAACTCTAACTATGCTACTGTAATAATGTTTTTATTCAGAGACATACACAGAGAAAAAGCTCCGGGAACTCAAGAAAGAAGCAAGTAAGAGCCACATAATATTTAGAAAGATCTAGAAATATAGGGTTGAATGATCTGGTATTATTTCACAAAAGTTTACTTTTCTGTCCTGGCTGGACTTCAACCCTTCAGGTCAAATGTTCAAATTTACTCAGCCTCGGAAATTAAATAAATGTATCAGATTTGGTCGTTGTCACCAATGTCACTATGGGTTAATGTTCAATCGAGTCAAATAGACATTTAGACATTCATTTACATTTGAGATTATGCAGCATTTCAAAAATCTTATAAATATTACATTAAATGCTGGTTAACATCAATGTTTCAACAAAGAATAAGATGTCAATTTGATTTGAGCTATTGACACTTCACACAAAATGTCATTATGCAATCATTAAATGTAAGACTGTGGTGGTCTTGACTTTATTCAGGAATAGTCAAACCACTTCCAGCAGCAATGGTCCTTCCTGATACCACCTATAATTATGAGTGGGTGGTACCTAAGGGTGGAGGACCCACCCAAAATGATGCCGACTGCATCACATACCTGTACTATTCCGCTGTTGATCCCATCCAAGACACCAACTCTGGGCTAGTCGGACCACTTCTCATCTGCAAACCAAAATCTTTGAAATCTGGAAAACAGGTGAGAGTGATGGACGCTGAAATTCTACCAGGCCCATATAGAAAGCGCAGACTTTTTCGCGCTCATTCTGTGGAAAACTGGTTACATAGTTTAGTAGTAGTTGAACAACGTATTAAATCAACCAAAACATTACATAAGCAATCAAACACAAGACTTGGAGGATGTGTAAACAATTTATTTTCCTGAGTTTGGCTGCAGAATTTATGTGGGCCTGGTTGTTTTCAGACAAAATTATATAACAATCCAGTACTAACGACTTTTCCAATACTCATTTTCCATCGCAGAGGAACGTAAACAAAGAGTTTCACCTTCTTGCTACCGTTTTTGATGAGAACTTGAGCTGGTATTTGGATTACAACATCAACAGATATGCAAAACAGCCCAAATCTGTAAACAAAGATAATGAAGACTTTCAGGAATCCAATAAAATGCACTGTGAGCACTGATCAAAGATATATTTGCATTTAACACACAAAACAGATTGGCCGCTCTTCAACAAGTGTTAACTCTTCATCCACAGCTCTAAATGGATACATGTATGGAAATCTCAAAGGCTTGAATATGTGTAAGGGTGATAAGGTGTCTTGGCATCTATCCGGGCTGGGAACAGAGGCAGACATCCATGGACTTTACTTTGAGGGCAACAGATTCCTCTACAAAGAAACCAGAAGAGACACCATCAATGTTTTTCCTCACATCTCTCATACCGTCATTATGGAGCCTGACAGCATGGGTACATAAAAAATCTTTACAGAAGTAAATGTACATATAAGTTTAATAATTGACTAATGGCGTGGTGATTGTAAAGTAATACTCATCTGAAGTGTACGATGTGATCATCTGGTGTTAGTTATCTGTAATTCCATTGTCTGTCAAAAATTATGCAGTATCTTTACTCAATCTTTAGAACAAACCGAAATCAAAATAATGAAGTTAATGTGCGGGTCTGATGATGTCTGCAGGGCAGTTTCAGGTTGCTTGTAAAACCACAGATCATTACCATGGGGGAATGAGAGCCAACTACACTGTAGAGAAGTGTCACTTCTGGAACCGTCAGTCTGAGGTGATGCTGCAGCAGAAAAAATATTACATTGCTGCCGTTGAGATGGAGTGGGATTATTCCCCCACCCGCACCTGGGAGGAAAAGTTGCACAACAGTCTGAACAACAGGTAGTTGACCAACCCATTTTACTGTAAGCTTTTGTCATGCGGGAAAAAAATGATCATTATTAGTCATCAAATGAATTCTATGTGAAAGGGATCTCTATGTCAAAAGCTAAACTAATGAGAACTCCTGGAGAGATAATCTTTGAACAACGGAAAATCAGATGATTAGGCTTTGCTTTAAAGTAGATTTTTTTCTGTAAATCAATTCCTTAAAACCCCTAATATCCATCCCATGTATGTGCTGCAGTTTCTGCAAATCAAAGCTGACATCTTCTGTCTTACCTTTTATCGCTCAGTGCTCTACAGGCAGCATTCTGAGAAAAAGAGGCAGGTGGAGATGGAAAATCAATGTGCTATAGAAAGAGATCCATCTCCCTAGCATGATTGTTCTCCACAAAATTATTTGGCATTTGAGAGATTTAAATATAAAGCATCTGCCAATGAATAGATATGATTTTATACAGGCTTCAGATATTGTCACTCTTAGGGTGGAACTGATAGTGTCAGGGGTTTGTTTCCTCTCTTTCAATAAAACAAGGTTATGCACATAACCGCCAAAATAACAAACTACCAGAAAAAGTCAGTAAACTGCAAAGGTAACTTGTAAAAAATGATTTATTATATCAGTCCAGGCAATGAGTTCCTCAAGAAAGATGGGAAATTCATTGGTTCAAAATACAAGAAGGTACTTTACAGAGAGTACACTGATGAAACATTCACAAAACCAAAGGAGAGACCTGCTGATATGGAACACTTGGGAATTATGGGTAAATATTTCAAGCATATGCACCAATGCTTGATACATACTTCAAAATTGATTTGAATGTTTACAAAGCTGCAGAGTATGAGAAATGATAGTGTCGCTCAATTTAGGAGCCATGATTCATGGTTATGTGGGGGAGAAGGTCAAGGTTGTCTTTAAGAACATGGCGAAGAGACCGTACTCCATACACGCTCATGGAGTTAAAACTGACAGTCCTCAAGTCACTCCCACACTTCCAGGCAAGTGATGTTCTGATATGGAGCACTAAAGTCGGGTTAAGGGAATAACGATCCCATTTCTTTTGTTTATTTATTATTTAATTAATTCAATCATTAATTTTCTTCTCCCAAAGGTGAAATTCAGACCTATACCTGGTACATACCAAAAACTGCTGGGCCGACAGAAGAGCAGGAGGAGTGCAGTGTTGGAGCATATTACTCCACTGTAGATATTATCAAGGTAACGGTAACGCCAGATAGCCTCGGTATGTGGAGATCTTGGGCCTCATTTATAAAATGCTGCGTAGAAGCCATCCTAAATTTGATTTTACAATCATTTCTCAAAGTGCGTACGTGTGCTTCATGGAACGGACGTACACACAGAAAGTGTGTAAATGCCTCTCTTTCAGATTCGAAATCTATAAATCGCAAATTATGTTGAATTTCTGCTCCGATAAACAATTTCAGGTCTCAGCCTTATAAACATAATCAATATCATTGACATATTAAAGAGCATCTGTCAACATCCAAATCCTACACGAGTGGCAAGAATGGCTAATAATATAAAAAAAACACAATACTACGAGAAGCAAAAGTGCGTATGTCTGCTCAGATTATGACGTGGCGCTATGCACTTTTCCATGTCAAAGACTGATTTTATAAATGAGGCCCCCTATATCGGATTGAAACTCTTTCTCTTTGCAGGACATGTATAGCGGTTTGATTGGGCCGCTGGTCATCTGCAAGAAGAGCCTAGCACGTAATCTGGGATTTAAGAAAGAGATTGAGGAGTTTGCTTTGCTCTTCATGGTCTTTGATGAAAATCAATCTTGGTTTCTTGATGATAACATCAAGGCTCATGTTAAAGACCCTCCCAAAGGGCTGAAGGAAGATGCTCAGTTTATTGAAAGCAACAAGATGCACGGTGAGCATGAAAGCATAAATGAAATTAACCAAGATGTGACCAACATAATCAAGCAACAAGTAGTTAAAGAATCAGGTTCCCACATGGTTCAATTGTTTAATCTGAATCAGAGTTTGATTCTACTTTTGTGGATGCATGCAGATCTAAAAACAAACAGAACCTCTGATGTCAAACCAGTTGAGATGTTCTAGGGGCGGTTTCCCAGACAGGCCTTAAGGCTTGTCCCAGAGTAACTTAAATGTTTGATGTGTCTTAATGGAAAATAACTTGCACCGACATATCTTAAAATATATCAGTGCGATTGTTTTGTCTCAAGATGCCCTTCAGTAATTTTTTTCGTAAAGTATGTTTTTAAAAACAACTTAAATATCCTAATTTAACCAAGGCCTATTCCTGCCTTAAAATAATTCCCATACAGCAAACCGCCCCTAGCTCAAATGTGAAGTAATGGCTATTCACCTATCCATCACAGGTATCAATGGTTTAGTGTACGGTAACCTGAAAGGCCTTAACATGCGCGTGGGAGATAAAGTGTACTGGTATCTGATGGGAATGGGAAATGAAGTGGACATGCACACCGCTCACTTTCACGGACACAGTTTTGAGTATAAGGTAAAAAAATCTAATCCATCCACTCACCCGGCTTCCGATATTCCATTAAAACATTTGATCTGTTATTAACCTAGAGTGTTTGTTTTACCAGATCAGTGGAACTCACCGGGCAGATGTCTTTGATTTGTTTCCTGGGACGTTCCAGACGGTCATCATGCGTCCACTCTATCCTGGAACATGGCTACTACACTGTCACGTGACGGACCACATACAGGCTGGAATGCAGACAACGTACACTGTTCTCGACAAAGATGGTTAGTCTGCTTATATAATAGCAAACATTATTGAAAATGAAGGTTAACATTTACGTTAAATAAAAAATGCATGTTTGCTTTTTAGGGAAGAGGAGAGGTTTCCTGGGCTTGTTTGGTAGTGGTTAACTCATTCTCATCTGTAACTGGAAGATGTAATTAGAATACTTGGCCATGGCTTTTCTAAATAAAAAATAAACATTTAATTCATGGGTTAATGCTTTTATTGAAATAAAGCATGCAAGAAGAAATAGTTGTGAACTGAGGGTGTGACTACAAATGAGTTCTATTATGTGCATTACTGTAGTACGAAAATGATTTACTAACATGCAACACAGTATACACAAAATGTTGATGAAAACTGAACAATTAGCATTTTATTTTATAAAACTCCTGCATAAGACACATTTATACATATGATACAGGGTGAGGTGTGAAAACAAACTTTTATACATCTTGAGATGATATAAGCTTAAATTGACAAACACAAACATACACATACACATACAATGAGATGATACATGCTTTACTGGTCTTGTACAGATGTAAAAGCCACCAAAAACATAAAAAAAAAATCTTCTTAATCGACCAACAAATATTTATTGTATTGTCAATCACTATTATAATGTGTATTTTGTTTCATAAATTCAGATGAGTTAAAGGAGTATTTGTGTTTGAGGTAAACTCTGACCCCTAAAATAACATTCTGGTTATTAGGATTGCTATGTATCTTAACAATCAGACAGAAGACAACAAATGTTTATGTGATAATCAGTATTCAATGCAGAAGGTGGCCTATACATCTAGTTGAATCTGTAAACAGGTTTAGTGTTGATTGTCTGAAATATACAGATGGAAAATGAGTCCTCACATAAGAAGATCTCTCTGGCTGCACTCAAGCAGATGTGGCAGGAAAAACTGAGCAGTTCCATCATCCGGTAACAAGTCCAGGAACTCTAATGGGTTCAGTTCTTTGGCCACCACAGCCAAAACGCCTGAGAAACACAAGAGCATTTCCTTTATAGCAGCAGAATTTACTTCAATCTGTTGTGTCATGTTTGATATAAACAAAAGTTAAAATGAACCTCGGAGTGCAGAGAGGATTGTGATGTCATTTCCTGTTCTTCTGATTCTGTCACAGAGCTCAGGGAAAAGCTTCTGCCACCAAAGACACTGAAGACAACAGATAAACAAATCATAAAGCAGAGAAAAAAAAATTCCTTTCGTTTTTCTAACCCTAATTTGAAAACATTTTTACATTTGCCGCCTTGACAGTAAACAGTCTAAACATCTGGGTTTGTGTAACAATTTGACATATGTAAGTGTCTTTTAAATGTCAGTAAAGTTTGTCACCAGTTTCTCGTTCTGTAGCTCATGTTTGGCGTAAGAGATGATGGCTTGTGGACAGCGATCCAGAAGCTTGTTGATAGAGTCCTCGTGTTGGCCCAGTTTAGTGGCACATAGCACATGTACACTAAGTCCGGTGTTATCTCGGTCAGACAGCTTCTCCAGCAGAGGCAGAATGGACGATACCTCCAGCGTCGGACCACACAGTAAAGACTACAGGAGAATACATTAATAACGAAACCACATGCTTCCAACATTAAGAAATGCTGTGTGAGTTCAGAAGATCTGCCGTGACTCGGATCTTTGAATCGCTCATGTCAGTCTTACAACAGTTATTTACTATGCAGAGCTACTGTATATAAGTCCACACCTGTAGTTTATGTAGGTCCTGCTGGTCATGAGTGATGCCAAACTGGACGGGAGTAAGGATGCTCACCCACGGATACAACATCCCGTAATGACAGCAAGAGTTTATCTGCGCATTAAGAAATACATGACAGTTTTAAGAATGCCACGAGTCACATAAAAGTCAAAGTCTTTGTTTTCTGATTTATAATCTGACTGTAAACAATAACAGGTAAGATAGTGACGCTTGACTTAGGAAAATCTATAACAGACCCATATCTAGAAAGCAGATATCATTATTTGGCTTGATTTGATCCACAGTCAAACAGAACACCTCACTCATCTTACTAAAGAGTAAAAGCACTGTGGTTTTGACCATGGAAATTGCAAAAACTTTAATTTAGAGTAAGGCCTGATGATGCTCACCAGGTCTTCAGCTGTTTTGAGGGCTTTAACACCTGAGCGATCTCGACACGTGATCCCGTCGATGTAGACAGACACCAGATGAAACAGCAGCTCCTGGATGATGGACTCATTAGTAGATGCAACCAACAAGGCTTCCCAGAAATCCAGCAGTAGCTGAGGAGCCCTCTGAATCTCATCTTTACAGAGCTCCTGACAACCAGGAATGACAGACAACATTATCCACACAAATACATTCTCCTGTTTCATTGGAGGTTTTCAAACTTAATACAGCCACCTGATTTAAAAGCTCTTTATATCAAATAGAATTCATTTACATGCGGACATTATTCGCTGAGCGTTACAGGGTCAGAACGAGGCATCGTTCTTTGAAGCATCACTAACATTATAAGTGAACCTCATATAAAATAAAGCCTATAGTATGCACCTGAAAGAAAAGGTCGGCCTCCTCCAGTCTGATTTGTCTGTTCTCATGCAGTGCCACGACCGCGGCCACCAGCAGCCCCTCCTGTGTATCTCGCAGTTGTTGTGCCAGTACAGTGGGCACTACGGCCTTTCCTCTGCCATGCAGCAGGAGTTTCGGTTCCTCTACGAAGCCATACACCTGCAGCATCTACATATGAAACCAACACAAATGCATATACGGTCATCAACTGAATTCAGTACAGCAGTAAACTCTGATCGTGAATCAGTTCACCTCGGCATGACGGTCCATCTGCTGCCTGTATGTGTGTAGATCGCCCTTACGGAGTGCCAGGGAGGCCATAGAGAGAGACAGGGTGATGGACGAGGTGCCGGAGATCTCCAGCTGTCTCAGGTGGGTCATGGCACAGTCAGGATCGGCTCTCAGCATGGATGGGTTGCTCACCACGTGAGGGAGCTCAGTGGGTTCAGTCACGCTAAAGATCTCCAGCACTTTATTGGCCATGTCCTAGAATAACAGAAATGTTATCCCCCTGTTTCTAGTTTCCATGTTACAAAAAATATTTTTTATCATTTCCAAAATTCAATGATGAATTCTGATAGAATTCCACTTTTTAAATTTAGTCAGTAAGTAGTATTGCTTTTAGTGCATAAACAACATCGGCAAAGTTGCATCGTTCAAAGCTCACAAAAAAGGAAGATAACAGAATCCCCAAATTTACATTAACTGTGCCCCCTGGACCCTAGGGTGATGGGCGGGACTAGTCAACAAACAATCTAAGTGGTAGACATTTTCGCAAAAGTCTGGCTCAGCTTGACCATTGAGAGCATTTCGGAAGGAGGGACTTCATAGAACAAGGAACTCAACAGCCTGTTTTCTGAGAATCAAGATGATGGTGTAAAACACAGGTGAAATATTTAATATATAAAGCATTTTTTGAAAATCAAAACATGAACACCCATTGTTAACAACATAAACATAATTTGAAAAAAAGGGAAAACAGGGCTCTAGATTGCAACCAAAATGGTCGCAAATGCGATTATTTCCTAACAGCTGTGAATAACAAACAGTGCTCCAATGTGATCTACTGTCCGATTCGTGACCTAATGACTCATTTGAACCGATTAATTTTGTTGAAACAACTCAAATGTCAAACACTGAACTTACGAGACTCACTGTCTGAACCCATCAAATCAGTCACTCAAAACACATCGGAAGCGTGCTTAGACCATTTTACAGTGGTTTGTAAGATTTAGTATTTAAAGTTTATTTATGACAATGTGTAGTAAAGTACATATATAATATTTGAGTTTTGAACTAGCAAATTTAATTTTATGTGGTAAAATGAAAGATGGCGGGAGGCACGGTGGCTTAGTGGTTAGCACGTTCGCCTCACACCTCCAGAGTTGGGGGTTCGATTCCCGCTTCCGACTTGTGTGTGTGGAGTTTGCATGTTCTCCCCGTGCCTCGGGGGTTTCCTCCGGGTACCCCGGTTTCCTCCCCCTTGTCCAAAGACATGCATGGTAGGTTGATTGGCATCTCTGGAAAAATTGTCCGTAGGGTGTGAGTGCGTGAGTGAATGAGTGAGTGTGTGTGCCCTGCGATGGGTTGGCACTCCATCCAGGGTGTATCCTGCCTTGATGCCCGATGACTCCTGAGATAGGCGCAGGCTCCCCGTGACCCGAGGTAGTTCGGATAAGCGGTAGAAAATGGATGGATGGATGGAAAATGAAAGATTTAAAATTAAGGTCAGGCCAATAAAAGAGGATAGTGAAGAGTGACAGGTTATATTTGTGTCAGATCATTTCATAGCCAACATATAACTTGAAAGAAGTTGTAAAACGAAATAATAACAACTGTATAAAATAACAAGTGATATGTTTATTTGCATTTATTTTGGATTTATTGGGCTCGCAGTTCATGACAGGGGTACTTTTAACTGTGGAGAACCATGGCTGTCACCCACCACGGAAGACAATTTTTTGTCGAAGGAAAAACCCTGCCTGTTAACCAATCAAGTTTGATTCGTCCCTCTCTACCTGTACTTTTATTAGCTGTGTTCATGCGAACAGTGCCTAGATGCTAAAGCACAAGCACTTAAGCAAGAATATTAAGCGGTCTATAGCTGGCTATTTTATTAGATAATGATAATTTAACAGAACGATTTATTAACATTCAAGGTCATTATGATTACAATAAAAAAAGGGTGCGACCAAATTGTAAGTTGGTGCGACCTACTGAGAGACCAGTGTGACCAGTGGGAAAAATGACGACCCCTATAAAAATTGGAAATAAATAAACACAAAAAGAACACTTCTAGCATTGTTCTTGGTATGATAAGGTTAAAATACTTAAAGTCATGGGACAACAATAAGTACCTTCTTTTGTAACATTCTATTTGTATTCTATGCTAATAAATGAGATTATGTGGCCATTTAGAGAGTTTTTACACTGTTCACACTGTCTGCTGCTGATTTCATTTGAGAATGCTGTATGTCTATAATAAGTTGATCTGTTTTTCTTAAAAGAGTCTTGTGCACCTCATTGAGCTCCTCCACGGTTCCTTCATAGAGTGAATGTTTGAGATAGAAGAGAAATCCTCTGCCGTATCCAGATGAGAAGCTGCACATGGCCATGTTCCTCTGAACAACATCAGTCACAGATAGACCGGAAATGTTATAGTACGGCAGAGCCAAATGACAGTCCTTCTTATCCAACCTGCATTTCACACACATACATCACAATACTAAAGAAAGCTCAAGCTACCAAAACATCTGGGATGGCATGAAGGTGAATAAATTATGTGATGATGCAAACGTTTGTTTTGGGGTGAACTTACCTGCTATAACAGTCTGCTAAGTGAGCGCAGCTCTCCTTAAAGGCCTGCTGCAAGTGTGGCTTATAGTCCTGCTGTGTGAGCAGTGCTGAACGCAGGAGTAGATGAGCTTCACTCAGCAGATGAACACAGCTCTGAGAGAGAGGACTTGACTGCTCATATCGCTTACTGTATTCCACCTGACACAAACAAGCACACAATCTTTAGACACAACATATGAGTGAAACCCCTGTGTAGCGAGGAAGGCGTGACGGGAGTCGTGGGGCGTGGCCGGTGGCGTGAGTTATAGTGGAAATCAGCTGTGCGCACACCGGACCCGCATCTCCCACGGAGGAGTTCGGGAGCATAAAAGGACAAATCATCAGTACTGCTGGCGAGAGAGGACCGGGCCCGGACATGTGTTAAGTTTATATTTATGTTCTTGTGGCCGGCAGTCGACAGTGAGGTGGCTGCGGGTCTTTTACTTCCGTGTTTTTGTTTGTTTGTTTTGATTAAAACTTTATTTGAATGTTCGCGCCTCCTTGCTTCCTTTTATTGAACTGTATTACACACTGTTTTACCATTTACGGTCTATCGCTGGTTGCTTTATTATCCCTAAATGCCACATAAAAACTGTGATTGGTTTCTCTAGATGTTAATCAGAAAAGTTTCTTGATGTCTTTAGTGGGCAGTTCTGAGCTACATCTAACTTTCAAGAAAACCAGACTTTATGCCAGTGGTTTTTGAAAATGTTTAGAGGACGGTCTAGCAGCGGCAGAGCGGCGTGGTCTCATTCATTTACTCACCCACAGGTTGTTCCAAACCTGTGTACATTTCTTTGTTCTGCTGAATACAAAGGAAGATATTTGAACAATTGTCAGTGACCAGACAGTTCTAATCCCCCATTGACTCCAATAGCATTTATTTTCCCTACTAAGCAGTAAATGTTTGGTCACTGACATTTTTCAAATATCTTCTGTGTGCTTTGCAAAACAAGGACATTTATACAGGTTTGGAACCATCTGAGTAAATGACAGAATTTTCATTTTTTGGGGGAACAATACCTTGAATTCATAAATATAAACAATTACGATAAACAACTTTCATGGGCATTAAGGTACCTTAACTTTAACAAATACATTCTTTCTCCACATTTTGGTATTATTGCAAATTTTTCAAGCTGTAATTTTTGATTTCCAGTCCTGATAACAATATTTTAAATAATAATTTACCAAAATTAATTATATATTTCATTAATTGTCAGTTTGTGACAATCCATAATAGCATTTAGTTTTATAGCATTAGTTTAATCAGTGTAGACTTTCTTAATTAATTAAGTAAATCAATCAATATTTCATATAGGGATTCATAGTCTGTTTAATATTTGAACTGTGTTTCTCTCTCCCTTATCTTAAATGTGTGCTTTAAATGTTTTGCTTAAAGTCAATATGTTGTATGAACAGCTGCTTTGTAACAATGAATATTGTAAAAAGCGCTATATAAATAAAGTTTACATGACTTGACATGACTTGAATTGACACAAGAGTATGTATCTTAATACCATGTACTGTCTTAAATTTTTTTCCTTAAGTACTACTACTATTATTATTATGATTCATTTTTTAATTATGATGTATGTAAACCTGCTTTGCGACTATGAAAATTGTAAAAAGCACTATGTAAATAAAAATAGAAATGAAGATGGAGAGGTAAAGATACAGTACTATTTCTCGGTAGAGCTGCATTGTGGACACACACGTGATGACATAGAGATTCCAGCCATGAACGCTGTCAGTCGGCTCAGTGGATTTGCAGACGGAGGTCTTTCTGGATCTAAGGTACATAAAGGAACATGATGAACTGTCAGAAAGCATCAATGCTTTCAATGGGTTAAGTAAGTGAGTGAAGTAGTAAGTGAACTCACGTCTACAAAAATTATAAGCACATTTCACTGGGGAACAAAAGCGGATTACTGGTGATTATAAAACAGATCATTACAGTCCTGGATACTGACAGACCAACAGTCATGCTACATATAACACATGCTCTTCATTCAGTGTCCATGTCTATCACGTCATAAGACCTGCAGACGAGACTTAAGTTCTGATACAGTTTATGTCAGGGACTTGACACTTTAAAAAATAAAGATGCTAAACAATTGCATAGATCAGGGGGGTCCAATGTCGGTCCTGTAGAGTTTAGCTCCACCTTGGCTAAACACACCTGTTTGGAAGTTTCTAGTCTGCTTTGTGAGACCTTGATTAGCTGTTCAGGTGTGTTTGATTAGGGTTGAAGCTAAACTTTGCAGGACACAGGCCTACAGGACTGACTTTGGAGACCCCTGCCATAGATGGTCTGTGTGGTTTTATAAAGAACCATACAAATCTGCAGTACGTTTCTTTGGGGAACCAAAAATGGTTCTCTAATGACACTCCTGCAAAAAACACTTCTAAAACCTTTGTTTTTATAAGATAGTATCCATTTAACAGAAGAACAGTGACTCATCATCTGACAAATACACATCTTAAAATTTTTGTGATAACCATTGTAAAGCATCAACAAGCCACTTAAGACTGTGTCATATTGAGAATGATGAAACGAATGCCTAACAAACCCATTATTTACATTATACTGTTAGTCTAACATCATTTGCAGACTTTGTGTATTGACTTGGGAGAACACAGCAGACTGTTATTGGTATCAAAAAGCAAATGTAAAAAACATTCAAGGGGTGGAGCATGTACGTAACTCTCAATGGCAATTTTTGGGGAAATCTTAGGAATTCTGCACACAGATAAAACATTAAAAGAGATAAACTCTTCAGCAAAATGGTGGTGTTAGATGAATTGTATACAGTAAGAGTCACACAGTGGCGGGTTAGGAGGGACCGGTAGAGTCATGCTATTGGCTAACTTACAGTAAAGCTCTGGACAGAAGGTTTTCCAGAGCTGCTTTCGAAGACGGCTCTAGACCTACAGCTACTAAAATGCCTGTCAGGGTTTTGTGTTCTCTCGATTCACTACAACAACCAGAAATTAGGTCAGATAGATATTCGGAGTAAATCTCTTGTCTGCACTTGTCCACAGATAGACCTACGTGTTTTTGCGGGCCGGCCTCTCCACATCTTCTCTGTTGTCCACATCGGCAGCTGTTAGGAGAACAATGTGATTCCCGTCATGACAGAGAGCCTTCAGGCCGATGAAGAGCTGGATCCGCAGGGCGCACACCTCCATTGTGATGGGCGGGCATGCCTAAATCAACACCATACACCAAGCAACATCAAATCTTTACAAAACTTCAATGGTAACATCGTATCATCAGCTACCCATCAGGAGGATGTAAAAAAGAAAGAAGGTCACAGTGATGACAGACATTACCTTCAAAGTGGTGTCAATATAGGGATCATTTACCCGTGCCGCTACAGCACTACACCTGACGGTGAAACACTGCAGAGCATTCCTACACCAAACACAGTCAATAAAGAAAAACACATGTTTTACTGACAGTAATATGTGAGCTGAAAAACTTTTATTATACCTGACAGACACGAAATAACTAGCACAGCGTGTAGGAACAACAGCTGGGAAAACGGTTATGCAACGGAATGGTGTGATGGACCAATCACTGTATTACAGAAAAACTACGGAACAACACTGTTCCCGTATTTCCAAAAACATACACAGTAACACTTTGCAACAAGGTTTAATTAATTTAAATATTTTCACAGCATGTATTATTTTGTTAAATTTAGAACTTCTAATGTTAACAGAAACAACTTTTGACTGCAAACAGTAGTACATCTTGAAATTAATATGATATACTAAAATTAATAAATGCTGAAGAAGGGTGTTCAATGTTTCAGTCCCAGTTAATTCTAAAATGATAGGTGTAAAAATCATGTTGCTTCATTACAATTTATATTTTTACTGTACTTTTGATTTAAGTGTAAGATCAGCTTGTATTTAAGGGAATCAGAAATGTGTTACCTGGTGATGACATAGAGGAACTGGTTGCTAAGCACAGCTTGATGGGTTTTTTCAGGATACTGGTAGGTTGATACAAGCTCTACAGAGTCCTTTAAACTGTACATGAAGCCGGTGTTTGGCAAAGAGAAGAAAACAAACACACAGGTGGGTTCTTCTCCTTTAGGAATGATGGATTCCTCCTGTGTAACTAGTAGGAAGAAACAAGTCAGAACCACAAAGATGAAGAATAAGAACAAAGGTTATTGACATAATGAAACAGACGTGTGGTGGAGAATTTCCCAACTGCAAATAAGTGAAGTATACACATTCTTTTACACGACTCTATAGCGAGTGTACAAGTGATAGACTTTAAAGGTCCGTTGTATGAAATTTAGTGGCATCTAGCGGTGAGTTTACAAATTGCAACAAACGGCTCACCCCACCCCTCCCCTCCCTTTCAAAGCACTAAGGTGGCTTCCACAGGACAAAGATGCCGTCGCATTTTCACTTCTTTGTCGAAGGAGATAACGTATTTATGAAACGTGCTCCGTAGAGCAGTTTGTACGTTTAGAGATAATGTAGAAACAACATGGCGAATTCCATGCAAAGGTAGATAATAATAGCTCATTCTAAGATAATAAAAGCATAACACTTCATTATGCAAGTTCTTTATACAACTCTGAAGACATAGTTTTGCGTATTAAATTTAATTTCTGTCAATAGATCTTCAATTCATCCAAATAATGAAATGAAGACAGCAGTCTTCAGTCAACGGTTTGTTTATTTACGGCCGTCATGGGTCACAGACAGGTCCATAAGTGCCCTCAATGATTTCTTTGTTTACATTTAGCAAGTAAATTTCACAGATAAAGGTACCTGACAGCATTTGAAGGGGAAATATAAAAAAAAGTTTGCAGAAACTATCTTAGCTTCCTCACCAGTAAACATGGGGTGGAGCTGCAGGGAATGCAAGTGTGTCTCCTCTACGCTGCAACCTTGAAAGTAGTCAGGTGCAAATCTCCTAGAAAGAGCACACTAGAAAGGTAAGACTTGACAACAGTCAAGGGTGCCTTGAGGAAGATTCTCCACAGAATTTATTATACCTGTATAAGACATAGCATATGCTCATGTCCTCCGACCTCTCCACCTCTATACCCGTCCACTCCAAAACAAAAGATATGCCACAGCCCTGAGCTTCACTGCCCAACATCTCCTGATGCTTTGGAAACATGAAGAAGTCCTCCTGCTCAAGAAGGGGACTGAACCCATCTTTTTTCATCTCTTAAAGACAGACAAACATGAAAAAACAAAAGTGAAATTCAAATAGCTGTATTGTATATTAACAGTTACGTTAAAAAAACTGTATGGACAGAAAAACCTGCTGCAAGTTTAAGACTGTAACCGTCCCAGTGATAGCACATAAATGGTCGTACTGTAAGTATAGCCTGGTGCCATTGGCGGATTCAGTTCAGATTGGGAAAAGCATGTTAACTGAAGTAGATTGATTTGTGTTAGTAATACCTGCATCCTCATCTGAAGCAGCGTCAGTGATGATGTCATCTGGTAACAGCACGTGATGATGGCCTGTATCGGTTGTGTTCTTCTGTTGTTGGGTGAGCTTTACCACCAGTACCTCCAACTCGGTCTGAAGAGCCACAAATCCAGCACAGAATGCCACCTGTGATGGGCTGAGGCCCTGGACGTGAAGAATCAGAACCCTCTCAAAGTCCAAAAGAGAGAGCTGCTCGTTTAGCTTCTGATGCTTTAGACTGAAGACTACCAAACTCTTGGCACAACCCACCAGAAGATCACCTGCAGCAGGCATGCAAACGCATTGAGAATTACAGTGTCAAATATGACGACTTTTGTTTTTAAATCAGACTTTTCGAACAATGGCTCAATGTAAACACATTGCTGAATTTATTTGAGTGCACAAAATTTCAGACTTGACCAATGACAAAAGTTTGGGACTATCTTTCGCTTTCTGAACCACAAACCACACCGTCTTTGCTTTGAACAGGATTAATTTCAGAAATTAGTGGGAAATAATGCTGATGAAGGAATTTAATGAATTGTTGCTGTTTGGCAATAGACATTGAGTCTCAGTCATGAAACACGAGCAGAACATATTTTTGTGTAAATTGTTCCTAAAGTCGTTCTGACGTTAATTTTCGGATTCTTAAAAATGTTCATATTTTCAAAATGTCAGTTAGTACGAAAAAAAACAAACTGCTCCCTACCACGTGTAAATGGAGCTTAATATATACCAACGCGTCCTGTTTTCTTTTAGACAAACGGATGACACAGTGTTTTGATGCACTATGTCTCTTATTGATATTTAACAAGTTCTCTTGGTTCTCAAGGTCATTCTTTAGTTTTTTGCTCTTTAATTTTGGGTAAAACAGATAGCACATCATAGTCCATTTTTACACAGCGTCCCAATCACAGTAGAGGAGGGGCGGGACGAACTCTGTAATGTCCAACCATCATACAAAACAATGGAGATGTTAATATTGCTGGTTACTGCATTTTCTGAATTCAGGAATATTTTCCAAAATAAGATACACAAAACATGTTACGGTTGTAGATATTCCAAATCACAGCAAATAGTGCGTCCCAGGAAAAATTGCAGTGCCTGCAAAGCACTCAAGCGCTACCGGCTGGCTGTTTTTCGAAAAGGACCAGACATTATTTCTCTTGGCTACAACTGTTTTAGTGGACACATGTTAATTCATTATTTTATTGTTAGTCATCATAATAGCCTTTTAGTCTCTTATGCATTTATGCATATAACGTAACAAACCTGACAATGGAATTTAGAGGATTCCACAGCATTCCTAGATACGTAATTTGCGTAGCTGTAATTCATAGGCAGGGAATATGCTAATTATGAATGACGAGTTATTTACAAATGATTGGATAAGTCAAGGGCCCTGTGTGAAATGTGAAACATTTCAGAGACAACGTACAAACGAGCGGCAACTACAAAGAAATGCATACAAAAATTTCGGACTGTAAAGACCTTAACCCTAACATACCACTGAAAACCGGACATGCCACTAAACTGAGTGGAACATGCCATTGCGAGACCGATCAGTTGTCATGAACAAATCTCATTCCAGACAGGCGTTTAAGTCTAGCTTTAGGTGACCGCTAACATTCTTAAATGGATAGTTTACCCAAAATGAAATTTACTCATTCTCAAGTTGTTCAAAACCTGTATACATTTCTTTGTTCTGCTGAACACAAAGGAGGGTATTTGTAAGAATCTCAGTAACCAAACAGATCTCAACCCCCATTGACTCCAATAGTATTTATTTTCCCTACTATGGCAGTAAATGGGGGATAAGATCTGTTTGGTTAATGACATTCTTACAAATACCCTCCTTTGTGTTCAGCAGAACAAATCAAAACTATGAGGGTCAGTAAAGAATGACAGAATTTTCATTTTGAGGTGAACTATCCCTTTAAATTGAAAAGCTGCATATTTTATAGAGTCAGCCACAGTTAAACACCACTTACATTTTCTTAAATATTATCTGTGTTTTTATTTTCAGATAAGTTTTACCTGTGAGAGGGCAGCATGCCATACACAGCGGCGGCTCAAACAGAGGAATCTCTATAATCTCCATTTGCTCTTTGGGCGCTCCACGGAAAGATGCGCCACGCAGGAGATGTCCTAGCAGACGCACACCAACACGAGTCTTCTCAACAGCCTGGTACCTCCAGTTAGTGTAGGCCCGCAGGTACATCGCCCCATTCTTCTCTTCAATAGTCACCAAATAGTCCCCTAACAACAAACACAAACAGTCTTTTGACACTTTCCACAAATTGGGTAAACAAATCTTTCCAATATATTTCAGTAGCAATAAGGCTCAAATTCCATGTTGTTTTGTAAAAGACAACTAAGACAAACTGCATGAAACTGACATAGTATCTCTAACACCATTTCCACAAACATACATGACACTATTGTGTGTGCCATTCACGATTACAATGCCACTTATTTCTTGTAATATACCATTTAATAATATCATGACATTAGCATGAGTACCGTCTGTTTTAATGTGTCATTTAAAGGGCTACAGCAAGCATGACGAAACAGTGATCGCGGCAGGTTCAGACTGTACAAACACCACCAATGTTAAAACAGCAGTTTAATGATATTGCGAGTTTAAGATGTGAGGCGGTGACTGACTGACCCGAGACGCTGTGGCGGATGCTGCGCACGGAGCCTGCGCTGCTAAAGCGGCAGATGAGCGGACACCCGTCCTGCCGCACATCATACGCCTCGATCCTGCAGCCACACACCACGAACAGCGCCCCGCCGCCGCAGCACATCAGCCCGGGCTCCTGCTCCGTGGACACGATGTGCTGAGACGCGAACGGGTGGCAGTTATAGACGTGCACCATCTCTGCGGCCACACCGCGAGCACCAGCGTCTGTCAAACTCACGGAAGAGTGACAGACAGCCTCAACAAACAACCAGAATGGCCATGTCAGACACGTAGTAGGCGGGGCATTACGGCCCAAATTTCGTTTCTAATTTGTCACGTCCGAGAGGTCTAAATAATAATTCTCAAATTTGTATTCTTCTTTGTTTCCTCAAATATCCGTATGTATATTAAATATGCTTAGTGACAGTAAATAATTATTCAAGCCGGCAATATAGAAACATATTACTGCGTCCCTATCACGTGCTTGGTTTCCTCCACTGTTCTTTACTAGATAAAGAAATGTACTCAGTCATTTTATTACAATTAACAGAGCGTATTTCTATACGTGCTAAGAGAGCCGTGTTTTAAATCTGTACATTAAAAACATTATGTTTGAGATGAAGTCGAATGATGCCTCAAATATAACTACAACGCATCGTCAAATGTATGTAGATCAATGGAGAATTCGCTCTTATGGGCCGTCGCGCGCCCCCTGGATGAAAAACGAAAAAATGACACGAGTTATTTGTGTTTTAAATAGACTCGGATCAATATCACATGCGCTGAAGTCTCGTGATGATCAGGCCTAAGTCATTTTACAGAGCTGTGCTTGTTCGACTTGATGCGTCGCCGGAAGATCCGACAAACGGATGACATCAAAGTACGAGAGCGATTCGAAAGCAAACGTTTTATGTTTTTTCGAATCGCTCTCGCGGTAATTTGATGTCATCTGCCTGTCGGATCTTCCGGCGCCGCATCAAGTCGAACTAGCCTCTCTCAGCCGTCAGTTCATCTGTTAACGGTTATGTTGAAATATCAGACAAAAAACTACAGAATAAAATCCTTCTGGTGTTACAGTAGGCTATACATTTGAACATAAATACTGGCAAAACTCACTTCCTGAAGATATCAAACCTAAACGATGGAAGTGGGTACTGATTCATTTTCATACCGTTCAATCATCAGCTCTATTTTTGATTGGTTATCAGTGCGTATTTTATTATTATTATTGTTAATAATAATAATAATTATTATTATAGGTAACATAACAAGGTAAGATAATCACATTTTATTTTGCATTCACATTAATTCATTTGGCAGACGCTTTTATCCAAAGCGACTTTACAAGTTGGAGAGCATAAAAACTTTTTGTCAGCACGCTAAACAGTAACGTTATTTATCAAGGCTAGGAGGATTAAAGCAAGGGAGTAAGCAAGGGAGAGAAAGAAGGAGCAGTATTTACTACATTTATTTATTTTATAAAGTCTAAAACTTTCAGATTTATTTACTTTTACAAATAAAATTATATTCAATATTCGATTTTGTCAGTGTAATTCATTTTAGAATGTTCTATGTTCTGTTCTTAATAACAAATTATAGCAAAAATGTAAATAAGCATTAAGTTTTCGTTTCAGAAGATAAAAGTGTTTTTCTTTTAGTCAGCATTTCAGTATTCTGTGTTTCAGTAATATGCATTATTTCTTATGCGTTTCTATTTGGGTCATGTCACTTTAAGATCGCGCTGCTCTAAATGTCCTTTTGCAGGATCCTTAGTTGGGAAGTTAACACTCACGCGTTTTGGCAGTTCGTTCGAGTGTGCAAAATTCACGGAGCTTCTATCATTCTGTCTTCTTCTCATTTCTGACGTGGCATCGTCGGTATGTGTATTTTGTTTTGTGGGATTATTCGGGAAGTATTATTAGTTATTTTTGACTATTTTAAGTTGTTAGTGTAATTTGAGGATGGTTTGAATGCACGTCGGCTATGTAGGCTAGGGATGAGCGATACCAGCTTTTTTTGATGCGATACGATACCGATACTTTTTCTTGAAATTTTATCGATACCAATACCGATATCGATACTAATGATGGAGATTATTTATATATATATATATATATATTTTTTTTTTAAATAAAAATATAATTACAATTAATTACATACTTGTACTGGCTATTTATAACAAATTTACTAAAAAAGTAATTTAAACAAATAAATACAATGTTTTAACAACCTTCTTACAGAAATATTTATTAAATAACATACATCTTAATAAAATAAACAAAAATACCACCAACAAAAAAAATGCATATTTTCACTGCCGTCTTACTTTTAAACAGGACATTTTTCTTAGGCTTTAACATTTTGTTTGTACTGTAATATACTGTATTTTGAAGAAAAAATATTGATTAACAAAAATCTTAATACAATTAATAAAATTACAAACAATATAAACTGTGCATACATTAATTTAACTTTGGCGCTTTCTATAAGCCATCTTGCAATTATCTCCTCTGTTTAATGCGAAGTGTGCAATGCATGCGTGTTGTGTATCTGTACGTTACGTAGCTGAATAACACGTCCATGTGACCGCGCTGCGCAGCCGGAGACCGATCCGTGTGTGACATCAAACTGTCGCAAGAGCTAGTACTTTCATAACATAGTGTCACTGATCGGCATGGACGGAGCTCACAACATTTAGTTAGGCTGAAACTATTGATGTAATTAACCAGATAATCGATACTTTTCTGAAAATATCGATACCTAAATAGCATCTTTTGAGTATCGATATATCGATACTGCAGCATCGATGTGCACGTCCCTAATGTAGGCCTATATGCAAGCGCTCACGTGTTCGCTCACGTGTACTACGTACGAGCTGCACAGTCTAGGTGCTATCATGTCCTTTATGTAGTTCATATGTATTTCTTATTAGTTTTAAAATGAGTACAAACGAAAAACAACAGTGATTGTACAAATTTCCTTTATTCATGTGTATTTTGTCATTGTTTTTTTGTGTGTGTTGCAGTTTCACTATTTTCCTTGTAACTCCATTAAACCTGTGGAATCAAAAATCAGTCTTCAGAGTTTTGGTGTTGGGAAAAAGTTTAGCTGGCTGTCAGGATATTGAGCAGACATATCAAGGACGGCACATTCTACTAAGGATTCATTTCTTGCTATTAGTTGGGGCATTCCAATAGACTGCAGGGATGGCATTTTATGCAAAACCTCCAAAACGAGTTCTAATTCCATCAATGTTTTTTTTAATGGGTTTTGGTTTATTGCCTGAAATAAGGTCTGTGGTTAACAAAACCTCTATTTTTTGTTTTATTTTAAGAAACATTTGAAAGGAAGAATGCCAAGTACCATGTACAAGAATGCAGGAGGCAGGGGTGGCGAGCACACTGCTAGAACTAGGATGCAGAGGTTTTGCTTACTCCAATCTCTACAGAGCTTACAACCGGCTACGCATGAGCGGGCCATTGAAGAGAGGCTGTGGATAAAGAGAGGAGACCTGTGGGCTAATGCTGCTGGGACGCAAGTCGGGGTTTGATCAGCCCCGGCTGGGTCGCCTGGTTGAGGTAGAATGATGTTGTAAAACCCGAAACACTCGGGGAACCCAGGATACATCACTGATGATGCATCCCAGGTCATCCGTAGGATGCATCAGTCACCAGTTTTAACTGGTGTACCAGTATAATACCACAGGAAATATATGTTACAACATAACCAGGGAGAACTGCACGTTAGTGTAAATACAGTTTATAAAACAGTACTCAGAAAAATGAACTTTTACTGTTGTTAGTTTCACTCAATAAATCTTTGTTCACATTTCTAAAAAATGCACATGTAACTACATGAACTTGATTTTATTGAGTTGAATTTACAGAAATGTAGTGTTATCAGCTTTACATCACAAGAGTTTGTTCAATCAACTTTACATTGCTGAATGAAAGACACAAAACATTTTAGGCTGGACCAAGGTTGCTGTAGAATCTTATGACACTGAACAAAGAAAAAGAAACAGAGGAGCTCAAATTTCTCGGTGGTCAGAGGCTTTAAATAGTGCACAAACCCATACACATTTGGTTACCACACCCTGCTGGACAAATCTCAATATTCTAAAGGTGCCATGAACAGTTGAGTGCTAGAATTTTTTTGGTAGAATTTGAGCTAGACTTTTTGGCCCCCTCATTTCAGATGAATGTTTTTATTGACATGTTATAAGAAATTAAAGTACTGTATACTATTAGAGAATTCAGATAAACTTAAGCTTTAAAAAGAAACGCCTGGGGAAATTAATTAACGAGAAAAACTACAAAGGATGGCTTCCAGACGCTCACAATGGTCCAGGAGGGTGGTGTAGAGGGAGGAGGGCTAGCATCCGGGTGCAGAGGCGGCCATTGTGGACTCCAAGGCATAGCTGGAGGCAGAGCCGGCAGAGCAGCAAGCCTGGCGTGGCAGGCGGGGTTGGACTTCATGGAGGAGCAGGCAGAGCTGGAAGCCTGGATGTGAGCGAAGAAGCCAGAGCGGCCATCTTATCTGAGGCACCTGGTCAGAAGAGTCCGTGGCGTTCAGGTTGTCAGCGGCCTCTGGACCAGGAGAGCAATACACAGCCCAGACACACCACAAGGCTCCAACCACAAACAGTAGATATGACACGATATGATGTTTCCAATGTCCCAGAAAACCTTAATGTGATCCTTGAGGGTGAGAGATCCTTGGCAAAGACGGACAGGGGCAACTGCTGGATCCATAGTGGCCGGTCTTTCTGTAACAGAGAGTAACTAGGCAGGAAGCAGATCCGTGTGCAGTAAAATGTTTAATGAAAATCATACAGGACAAACTCAAACCAAGGTAATCCAGAGACTAAGCGAAGAATTAAACAATGCCTAACACCAGAAACAGGAAACACTAAAGGGGTAGCAAAGGAAACACCTGGAGTAACTAAATTTACAAAAAAAATACTTTACTCTTTTATATAAACACTTGTTTGTCGTTAAAGCTATGTAGACAAATAAGCAGGTAAAGTAAAGTGTAATACGTCTTGAAAAGTACAATGAAAAATGCTTCAGTATTATCTTTATTTCCAGATATTAATTGTAAAAACTCATAGACAAGGACAGTCTTTGCCTTTTACCTCCGGGCTACACTTCCCACGATCCTCCACGCTCCTTCACTTCTCCCTAGTCTATCATCACTACACATGCCAGCATTCCCCTCATCACCTGGACACTTTATATACTCAGTAATATACAGCTTATTCCCTTTGTTCATTGTCGTGTCTAAATGTAAAAGTAAATTTTAATGTTATAA
Organism: Triplophysa bombifrons; assembly: GCA_029783895.1. NCBI lineage: Eukaryota > Metazoa > Chordata > Actinopteri > Cypriniformes > Nemacheilidae > Triplophysa > Triplophysa bombifrons. The sequence goes on along the minus strand of JAPMJR010000028.1, from coordinate 1,855,718 downwards.
CCTCCTGGTTACGATCATTAAAGTGTTCTCTTTCATAATCTTGTGTTCGAGATCCACCTATGGGAAGTGCATCAGTACCTGACCTGTATAAAATATACAGTTTGTACAATATAAAAATGTAATGTCCATTGAAACACCCCATAAAACATAGAAACCGAAATGTGTCTGTGTGTGTTGGCGCATTGAATATGTAGTTAATAAGCATACAAGTTTGTATAAAACATTAATAGTACATGGATTTTTCAACATAACATGATCCATAAAAGACTGTTTTTACATATTAATTTAATTCCTAAAGATACCCGCCATTTGTCAAAAATATTTTGTTGCCTACTAATTCATGATATTAAATTCAACATTTAAGAAAAATGTGAATATTTAATCATATCTATTATTTTCCATTCATTCAAATTCGATCGTGGTGTTTGGGGTGAAAAATTAAGCCATTCGATAAGTAATGGGGTTATCTCACCCAATAATAAAACCTGATAAATGTTAAACTAGTTTTGCCACTGTGAATAAACAAAACATTTAACTTTAGATTTGACCATATGGCTGCAAGTGATATATTTTTTATTATTCAGAGATGTAGATCTTTCAATGCAAGATGGTGTCGTCTTGGTTCAGGACAGTTGCTGGCCACTGGCCTGGCTCTCGGGAGAGTTTGAGTGGGTGGAGGGTAGTGGACATGTATTGATCCAAAAGGTTCAGAAGTTGCTTGTTGTGTTGCCTAGAGTACCAAAAAATGTGATTACTATGTACAACTGACAGACAGTATTATCCCTTCAGAACAGCAGATTATAACAATATTGACCATTTCTAAGCTCCAAAACAGCTGAGCTATTGTCCTGCAAAAAAACAAACAAAAGAGTTATAGGCTAATAAAACCATTGTCTTTAGTTGAAATTCACCCACCGCTGGTTGATAGATTTCACATTTGACCTCGACAGGGACACTGACCTCCAGTCCATCATCAGCAGTGATGTGTGCACCAGTGCAAAACCCCTTGTGCTTTAAGAGACAAACAAATTTACTACAGTTGCATACATTTTAACGACATAACTGCAAAAAATAATCAAAATTTTCTTGAATCATTTTTCACGTTCTCTCCCAAAAAAGCGTGCATTTTTATGTAGAATTCAATTTTTATTAATAAGGTTATGTCATTCATATGGTGTTACATCTCCACATCCACTCACCCGAGCTGCTGGTCTGTCAGCAATGGTGCCACTGGCTTAACTGACTATCACGGACCACCACAATCTGAAATCACTACAGGAAGCTAAGCACCTCAGTCCTCACCAGGATTGATAAACTCCATAATTCAGCAGGAATTATTTTACGTCTATTAACAAGAGCCTTAAAACACAGAAGCAGATGCTCTGTCAAGTACCCATTCTTCCCTGTCTTCCAACCTATTGTTTCGCTGTCCCTAAAACTAAGTCTCCTTGGACCCTGATCAACTGAAATGCCCAGCCAGCCAAGCTCACTAGTGATGCACAGGTCGTCTCATAACCCGCGGGTCGGGTTGGTGCGGCCCAAGAATTTGTCATTTTATTGGTGGCGTGTCATTAAATACAAAATGAATAAAAAAACATGTATGTTGCGTGCAATTCCCTATAGCCTTTATGAAATATTTGGGAATATATGTTTTCATATTTTACTAGATTCTTTGATAAGGTTACAATACGTAGGCCTACATAGAAAAGTAAAGCCTGTCATTTACATTACATTTTTATGTCTCTTAGTGGTGCAGGGCGGGCTGGGGTGGACCAAGTAACTTAAAAAAAGTCTGACCTGCAGATTGGAAAAAACCCAGACCCGCGCATCACTACAGCTCACATTCCATTCACTCTCTGTCAAATTCTCCTCAAATTGCTCTGGTCACCCTGGCCCTAAATTTACACTTTCACTCCTTACAAATAAATATTGTATATAACAATTAAGCTGTGTCCGCTTTAAGTGCGGCATGGCCAAGACTCCACGATATCTGGCAGCTCATGTACCCTTGATTTATATATACAGTGGTATGCAAAAGTTTACACACCCTTTACAGAATCTGGAAAAAGCTGAAACTTTTGGAAAAATAAGAGGATCTTTGTAAATGAAGGTTTAATTTTAATTAAGTCCAGCCCTGAGCAAGTTATTTCACTAAAGAAATGTTAACACAGTTCACATAACAAGAATAGAATAAGAATAATAACAGAATTTCCAAATTTCTAAATTGCAAAAGTTTAGACGCCCCTGATTCTTAATACTGTATGATGTTTTCAAAACAATCAATGACCGTTTTTATGTTAAGTCATAGTTGTTTAAGGGTTTCTTGTTTGTCATGAGTCATTAGACTTTCCACTGATCTTCAAAACAATCACCCAGGTCCTCCACAATCTTTGCTTTTTCAGCATTTCTGGATATTTGACTCATGTCCAGCAGTAACTATGTTGTTGAGATTCCTCTTTTTACATTGAGGACAATCAAGAGACTCACATACAACTATTACAACAGATACAAGCATTCAGTGCTGCCCACAAAGTTAACACGATTCATTTAAAGTCTGGTGGGTGTAAACCTCTGAAAATGGTTTTGATGTAAAAAAAAATATATATTTAATTTCCTGAAAAACATTGATGTATTTTAAAATCTTCTGAATGACATAAGTAAATGAAAAAAGATGTATAAATGCAACAATAACAATATACAACAAAACCATTTTCAGAGGTTTTACACCCACCTGACTTTAAATGAATGGTGTTGACTTTGTGGGCAGCACTAAATGTTTCTATTTATTGTAATTAGGGATGAACAATATCATCGGCGGGCATATATTATCGGCCGATAATGGCTTTTAAAATAATTATCGGCATCGGCCCGATACAGAAAATGGAGCCGATATGCCTCGCCAATAGGAAGCTGTTTTGATTAATATGCGTTTGCGTCAATTTGCGTGTTTGTGCTACAGTGAGCATGTAGGTGGTGTATTTATTTGGGGGGCAGGGTTTCAATTAGGGATGGGCATTTTTCAATAATTTAATATTTGAGCTCATGAAAAACGAATATTCAAAATTTTGTTTATTTAAATTAAGTTAATAACGACGTAATTTGTTACGTTTTTATTTTGTCACAATTTTTACATCAAGCTTATAATTATCATTAAATATTCTTAACATATTCATATTATATTCTGTATATAGTTTTTAAATGTAGAAAATATAGAAAAATACATAAAAACCCACATGTAATGTCATAATGCAAAAAGAGTAATTGACAGTATGTGTTATATAACAATATTGTTTATTTTGTTTTATATGTTCTTGATAAGAAAAACAAGCATATAGACTAGCTCTATTTTACTCTGGTGAAAGTCTGTTCAACAAGACGACAGTTAAAGCCGACAGCGGAGAAACCGCGCTGATCTTCTCTAACTCCCGGTAACAAAACCCAAATCTGACAAGAATATCTGGCTTTATCGTTTATAATTAATAAAGTAAACAGCCTTGATATCTCCAAGCCGACTTTTAAGATCCTAAAATATAACCCGCCCAACAAAGACTGAGCAATTATAGTGCTATAGATATATCGAATTTAACATCCGCTGCGAGCAAGTTATGTTAGCCTAATAAATAATTATAATAATTATTGTTAATCGTTTTATATTACGTTGGTATTTTTTATACCTAATGTAGTAATGTTAACCAATCCAGTGGCTCAAAAGTTTTGAAACATTTTAATATGGTGATTTGAGCCAAGCATAACAGGCGATCCGCGCATCCGGTGTGTAAACTTCAAATAATTAAACTAGCTTGCAATCTGAGTGAACCAAGATTTAGGAACACATACAAGTTATTATTTTTATTTTCTGTGTATTATAAGATCATTACACTGTAAAAAAAATATTCTGTGTCATAGTAGATTTCATGAAATTAACTGAGTAAACTTTACTTAATATAACTGTGTTAAAAGTTTAAATTATAAAAATATTTCAGAATTCTTAATGCACAAATAATTGAGTGAGTTCAACTTAATTTTATCATGTTCAACCCACTTAAACTTGTATGAAGGATCTTTACTTAATTATTTTGTGGTGGAACTACATGAATAATTTAAGTTAATTTCCCTAACTGAGCAGTGAATTTAGAGTTCCCAGCATGCTTTGCATGCGACAGCATTAGGAGAGTCATTTTTGTGAAAAAGTGCTATTTTATGTGCTTTAGAATAAAATGAAAGACTTGATAGTGTTTGTTGTTCCGTTCTCTTTAAGATTTAGAAGATATTCTGCTTTTATTTCTGAGTTTCGTGGTTACCATCTTTCAGAAGAGTGGTGCTTGTACTTAGGTTGTGGGAGAGCTCATGCCGAGTGTTTTTTTCACAGTGAACAGCAATGCGGTCAACTCTCAGCTTACTTGTACATCATATATGTTGTTAACAATAGTAAATGTTAAACTGAAGTGAAAAAAGATCAAGAAGTTAACTCAAATGTTCAAATTATTAATTCTCCTTGATTTTTAAAGTTTATCATGTTACCTGCTTAAATAATTTGGGTAGTTTCACTTGATTTATTCGTGTAATATTGCATAAAAAATATGCTTCAAAGTACTTAAAAAAATTAAGGTAACAGTATTACACAAAATATTTTTAAGTAAATATCTGTGTCATTTTTTACCGTGTACAGTTGAAGCGAAGATGTGTTAAATACGACGTGACAACTCTAAAGGTCTTCTGTAGCAGTAACTTAAAAACGTTAATCAAATAGGCAGTGCAAGTTTAACTAAAACACAGAGTAAAAATAAATTTAAATCCTGCCCACCGTCCATCGGGAGTAGACTTTGAACTTGAGCTCACGAGTGCTTTTCGTCTGTATACTCTGCCACTTTGTAGTCTCCATTTCAAAGACACCATTGCATGAGCAAGTCTGTGATCTCTTTAACCTCTGCTCTTGTTGATTATTTAATTAAAATGCACCAAATTAATTTTCCAAACGTTTTTAAAATTATTTAGTTTATCCTCATTTCAAAATGTAAGAAGGGACAGTCACTGAAGTGACCAGGCTATGCCCCCTTATTTTCTACCACTGGCTCATTGCTGGTGCTTGTTTTTTTCCCATATAGCTTAAATTTGCAACCAGGGCACCTTGGTTGAAAAAAGGCTGTCCAGCACCTGGTGCTTTCAGCTGCGTAAAAACGCCCAGGTAGATATACAGCATATATCGGGCTCAACCTGGTCTCATCAATTGCGTATAAATAACACGCGGTTGCATAATCGTGTAATACCTACGTTAAAGTTCGATTTTACGTGCAAATGATACGCCAATGTTTGCTTGTACCTGGGTGGAGAGCAGCCATTTTTAAACGTACATGAAGAGGAAACACTGAAATAATTAAAATAATACTGTTAGGTTTAGGGTTTGGGTAGAGGTTAGAATATGCGCGGACACTAACATTGGGTTTAGGGTTAGGGGACAGGTTAATGAGACAAATTGCTGTTTAATATGCACACACGCTAAATTGGCGTATCATATGCATGCAAAAATAGGCGTATCGTATGCACGCAAAATCGAACTTTGGCGTGCGTATTAAACGATATTGCACAGCGCGTGTTATTTATATGCAATTCATGCGAACGGGTATCGGCTTAATTGAGGTGGAAAGTATCGGCATATTGGATATCGGCAAAAACTGGGCTATTTTTTGAAATTCTGTTATTATTCTTTAGTGAAATAACTTGCTCAGGGCAGGAGTAAATTAAAAATAAACCTTCATTTTCAAAAATCCTCTTATTTTTCCAAAGGTTCAGCTTTTTCCAGATTCTGCAAGGGGTTTTTAAACTTTTGCATACCACTGTATATACTTTTCAGAGCAATGAGATTTGCATAAAATCAGCGCATTTCAGATAGGCGGGGCAAAGAGGTGATACAAACATGCACGGTACGTAAAAATTGTGTAACACATTGTGTTACATCTAAATTGAACAATGATATTCGTTTTAGCCGTGTCATGTGACCCCTTTAAGTCACTTGAATTGAAATTATATAAAACAAACTTGATAAAATTAGTCGGAATTGGGTTTAGTTAGATTTATACCAAGTACAACTAGTTTTAAAAGCTAGTCTAATTTTTTATTTAAATTACCTGCAAAGCCAACTTGATTTAACGGAAACGCTAAAATGAACAGTTTTTTATAAAGGTGTATTGGTTTTCAACATTAATTGGTTTTCAATAAGTGCTTACAGCTGACTCGGAGTCCTTGAGCTTGCACTGTGTGAAGTCAGTATCAGCAATGCTTTTCCTGCAGTCCGTCTCTTGAATGGTGAACTCCACAAAGTAGGATGGACCAACAACCCACTACGAAAAACAAACAGTCAGCTGTTTTCGTTGTCATGTATGCATGTTGTTGCATAAACAGTTGATTGATTGGTGTTGACATACCTGCATGCTGGCCACTGTTATGTTAAGAAGAGCAAAGTAAAAAGGAAAATTGCTTTCTTTGTTAAATTTCCGTAGAGCCAGCTTTGTGGTTTCAGCTATAACTGGATCCTCTAAGCGTTCTGCGGTTGGACAATCAGGGCAAGTTTGTATTATAGCTGTAGCTGCCACTGTAAGGGTGATGCAAAATAAGTTAAGAATAAAAATATTAAAGCTATTATCAAAGGAATATTCCAGGTTCAATACAAAATTAAAAGCATCATGATCTTGCTTTTACAACAGTATGTAAAATGACATTAAGAGGCATTTCCATGAATGTACGCATAAAATGTGTGCCCAATTGAATCACTGTCTTGTTGTGTTTCTTGCATTCTGTCATTTAGCTTTGTATTTAATTGACAGAAGAAATTGTAACAAAGTGCAAAACAAAGGCCAAAATGAGGCAAGAGAGTACAAAGACCGCAGTCTAGCAAAGCTTTGAAGAAACATTCATGCTATTAAGAAACTTTTAACAAGATCCATTGAATATAACACTGGCTCTGGAATATCTGCTCAACGTATGCAGTGGATATGGATGCAGAGAAAACCTCTATCAGCCAGTTCAGGCTTAAAGGGATAGTTCACCCAAAAGTGAAATCATCATTTACGCACCTCAGATCATTCCAAACGCTGAAATAAGTAATGCTCTATAGTTACATTATGTAAAGGAACATGATGTAACTACCCAGCAACACCGAAGATTTAAGTCAGTAATGCTCTGGGGTCATGGCTGGTTACATTGGTAGCAATGTCAACATCTACAAGGGTGATTGAGGCATAAAACAACTGTAAAACACTGTTACACATGTTTGGTTTCAGCTCCAAAAAGTACACTTGGCACTTCGACTTTGATTGTAGGAGCTTGACATTTTTTTGTGTTTACTGTTTAATAGGATGGTTTTAAAGGGTCATGCAACAATTATTTTCAGTTGTACTAAACAGCTGCTGTCGATTTAGCTTAACTGGCACTGAACCCAGAACATTCCTCTAAACTAAAAGTTCAATCACACCCCACCTTGTTGAATAGTGCAATTATAATTCTGAACTTTGATGGCGCTCTCAATGGTAACAGTTGCCTCACAAATTCCAAAAACCTGGTGGACAAAATAGACAACAAACTATTTATTCAAACATGTTCTAGAAAATATAGACCATAAAAAGAAGCTACAGAATATCTGTCCATTGGTCATTGAAGTTCTAATGAACTAATGAGAAAGATTCATACCGGTAGATCACCCACACCCTTGACCTCACATGATTTCCATTTCCGCCTGCTGATCACATGACACTTTGTTTCCAGCACATCTATCGTCAATTGTAAATGCGTCAAACCTTCTTCCTTTTAATAGAAGCGAATTTGAATGAAAATAACATGAATGAAAACATTTTAATATTGTATTTGTTCACTAAGTTAGCGTAAAACCCTACAAGCCAAACTAGTAGTAAAATGTTTTGAATAGTATAATATTTAATTTGTAGGGAAAACACACCCATACACTCACCATTATTTATAATAAGTTAATATAATACAAATTTTATTAATCATACACTACCTATCATTTTAAGAATGACAATGATTTCTTGAAAATGTTATCAATATTTTTGCCATTGACTTTTATGCACATTAGTAACACTATCTTACCTTTATTTCCTGTTTGAAATCATACAGTCGGTTCAGCGAGAGAATATAACCCCCCTGTCTGTCTGCATTTATCTGATCTAAAGTCTCCTCAGCTGCCTTCACCACAGCAGTGTCCTGGCATGTCACTGGCATGGGAGAGGCGATGCCATTCTGCCACCACACACATATGATTAAGAACAGAAAGAAAACCTCCATACTCACTGATATACAGTATCTGAACAGTTCAAGAAATGACTGCCAAAACCTAGCTTTGCTCTTGTAAAACACACCCATGACCTTTCCCCTGCAGCTATCAGCAAACACAGTGTTTACCAGGAACTGCTCTGCATGTATGTGCACTGGTAAACAGTGATGCAATAACGGTCAAAACCGGACAACAGAGATACTGAAAATATTGAGAAAGTGTTGTGGCATCCTGAAGTAAATCAGAGAGAAGTTAAAAGGGTCCCCTTTCTTAACCACTGGGACTGGCCCTAAATGTACTTATCTCTCCTTCATTATATATGTTTATTTGTCTGTTTTTATCATAATTCTCATTATTTGAAAAAGTTAAAAGTGTCTCTCTTGCTAGCAGAAATGTCCATTCTTTATCGTGGTGCCACGGGATCTTGGTTAGAAGGTTTCCTGGGTGCTCTGACAGCCAAAAGAGTGAATATATTTTTTACAAAAGTTTGTGGTTTGTATCTAACTTCTCTTTTCCGTCTATGTTCTTCTGGATGCGGTTGTACACAGCATCTTAAACTTCTTAAGATTTCTGAAGACTGCTGTTATGGTGCAGCAAGGGAAGATAGGGAGCAGAACCAAATGGAGTTTATATATAATCTACAAGGTAATAAATAAACATCCAAAAATAAACAAGAATGACACCAACGTAACAAACACTGGGGTATATATCAACCCTGTCTCACAGCAGTCCGTGGCATAGACATGTAATTTGGAATCTATTAAGGCATGTTCATGGACACGAATATCCCCATTTTTTTGTGTAAGTGAGAACAACCTTTTGTAGTGTCACTCAGCACAAAATAAAATAAAACACAAACTAAAGAGTGCTAACAAGACACACCTGGGAGGCAATCAACAGGGAACCAATGAAAAAAGGAACTAAAAAGGACTGCAAAAAAGGACAGAAAAGAATCTAAAAGTCCAAACTAACCGGAAAAACACATGCTGCATCCCAACTATGCCCTAAAAGTATGTACTGTTTTTGTAATGGAAAAATACATACATTTTAGTGTGTGGCAAAACAATAAGCACGCACTGGGACATCCTAACAAGACGCGGAAGTGGCTGTTGTTAACTATACTACATTGTGGCAATTAACTGTCACACATATCAAAATACAGCTTTTCTTTCCATTAAGGTATTTTATTAATTTTCATTATTTTGTATGTAATGTTATCTGTATACTTAGTTTAGTTTAATTTAAAATAACAAATGTATGTCTTAAGCAGCTTCGGTCATATTAAACGCAATAAAAGTATAGGCTATAAAAACTATACGCAAAGCCTTGCCATCACATCCGGGAATTAACTAAATTGAATAAAATCATGCCGTGAGAAAGCGTCACATGAAATACTGATGTGGGGATTTATAAATCACAGGAGGTCTTCCAGTGCCGGCCCGAGCTTCTTGGGGGCCCTAAGCAGAATTTGATTTGGGGGCCCCCTCCCAGCACGCGGAGTCACCTGTGCTTGAAGATTATTGACACAAATGTCACGCTATAATGTTACATTATAAATGAGGCATAATTGCAGTGTGGTGAAAACTTAACATGGTGATCTACTGCAGCCTATAAATATGAGGATAGCACTGCTTCATCACTCGCCATTAAATTGAAGTCTATTTTCATCACAGAAGTCTCCCCACCCAACATGGTATTGGTAGATTTTAACATTCACTTCAACACACACAGCAATGCTAGCATCCCTTTAACTTAGAAGGTTAAGTTCCCCTTTGGCTGTTTTCTCCAACTTAAACTGATATCTATAATCAATTCGTGAAATACACATAGATAAATGTATATTAATAATGCGAGAAATACCTTTATCTTGCTCTTTTTTCCTCCTCTGTGCTTTTCTTCATTCTCGGCACCAGAGGGATACATCCTTTTTTGTGACATGGCTTGTCATTTATTAATTACAGTGACACGCACTTGCGCGCCAGCGCGAATTGTCAATGCACTTGAAATGTGTCTAAGCGCAATTGCGCATGACTCAACCGCTAGCAGTCACAGCAAATCAGAATTTTCGTATCTTGAATTATTCATTTCATTTATTCATTCATATTCTTTAATTCATTCATTAATTTATATAACTTGTTTTAAGTTATCTAATTGTAACAAAAAATGATTGGGGGGGTCCCCTGTTGGCCAGGGGGCCCCAAGCAGCTGCTTAGTTCGCTTATGCCTCGGGCCGGCCCTGAGGTCTTCAGATAATACTAATGCCCTGCGAAAACTTTGAACTGTGCTAATGTGTATACTAGCATTACGTCTCGAACCAAATTCACAGAAGGTTCCAACTACGCAAACTGCTGTCCAATCAAAGCAGTGGGCATTTACTTATAAAGTCTTCATTGAGGTACGCCCATTAAAACAGAGCGTTTGCAGAGTTGGCCTCAAAACCCAGGTAGAAAATTATCAAGAAATGCGGGGTGAGGGAAGAACACAATTGCAGGCAGCTTTAATGGGTAACACACATTTTTTTTTAAGACAAAACACCCTCGATGGGGAAAACTAACTAAGGCAGAAACTTACAAAACAAAGACTTCCCACAACAGGGCAAAAAACAAAGGACGGGATCAAAGCATGAACTCACATGATAAACAGGACTGGGAACACAAGGTAATCTCCAAGGTAAGGTAAGGCAATCCACAAGATAAAAGACACTACTTGGCAAGACACGAGCAGGACATACATCCAAATAAAGCAAAACGAACTAGCACAGAACAGCAAACACAAGGACTTTTTAAAGGGGAGACTAACAAAGGATAATTAAAAATTGGCAGGTGTGGGTACTGAAACACAGTCCTTGGGGTAGGCGCACGAGAGTGCTGGGTTCCAGGGGACTTGACGGGGGCAGGCTTGGCTGCGGACAGGGTGCAAAACCAAAATGCCCGGCTGGGCAGGGCTTGATGCCGGCTTTCCGCCCGGCTGGGCTGGGTTTAATGCCGGCTTGGCGGCCAGATGGGTTGCCAGCTGGACTGGACCCCGGACTAGAATCCGGACTGGACCCCGGCTTTGGGACCACCGGCCTCGGGACCACCGGACTCCGGGCCACCGGAAGAAGTGACCCCCTCCTCTGCTTCATCTTCTTGGACCGGCCCACTTGACTTCAAACTGCTCTTTTTTTTATTAATTAAATCTTCCTGTTTTATGGGTGAAAAACACTGTAGCTTATCTTTTGGGGCGATAGTTGATACTAATTCATCGGACACACTTGTAGGTTGGGTTTTAACCATGTTGTCTTGTACCTTTTCGATTTAACCTTGATGTTTATTAATTTCATTATTAAAGTTAAAATATTTATTGTCCTCATTAAAATGCCATAAAAACTTATAAAACAGTGAGAAGATGAATAGTTTGATTAACACTCCACAGCTGCCTGCCGCCATCTTTATTAACACTTTAGCTCTTCGACTGAAGCGGAGCCAGGGAAATTCACGGAACAAATTTTGTTGGATCCGTGGCGTTTTGTTAATGATCTGCTGCACTGCAGAGAGCTTCGAGTTTAGCTTCCTGCTTGCCTGCATGCACTTTGGCTTGCACCTGTCCCCTCAGGTCTCTCCTTTGAAACAGATTAGCACATTTTCATATTTCAGACATAATTCAAATGAATTACATGACGGCACTATGTGAAATCTGGATAAAGGGATGAAGGGCTCCATCTCAGTGGTACTACAATTTCTCTGCATCAGTCAGAGTGGGTGGTGAAAATGTGGCGTGCAACATATTAATTATTTATTTCACTAATTCATTCTTTTGGCAGACATGTTATCCAAAGTAAGAGAGCATATAACATTTTGTCGACACGCTTAACATTACCGATAGTACCCATTAATAGGAGGATTTCAGCTGTTGTAAGGAAGGGAGAGAATTAACAACATGAAAGTTTTTTTTCCACCAGTACCTAATTAACTACCATTGAGAAAATTAATACAAGCATTGCCTGGGTAAGGCAGAACATCAAAGACGGCACACACCCTAATCATGGACCCTCCTCCAATCCGACAGGCGCTACAGGAGCCAACGCTCTTACAATTGTAGACTCACGAAGAGCTTCATACCTGAGGCTGTGACCCTACTGAACAGCACACCACATCTAATGTTTACCTGCTCTCTTACTGAATTGTTGCTCAATGGTCACTTTAAAAACATGTATTTGCACTATTAATTTATTACACAGACACTGTTTAAGCTATAACACTATACTCCGTCTTACAATGATACTGTCCAAGTAAACAATTTCCATTGTAAAATATTAATAGTGCAACGACATTTCACAGACTGTACAATGATTAACAATGCTACTGCATATACAACCATGTGTATAATTACCAATGTTCTTGCCTTGCTGCAGACCTTACTATATGTATAACCCTACATTGCACTACTATTTATATACTGTACATAATTTCTTTATATTGTGTACTGGAACTCCACTGTATGTAAATTATACTTATCTGCACATAAAACACTTTGTTCTTGCACTTTTGATTTGATGCTAACTGCATTTCAGTAGCTTGTACTTGTATTCTGCATAATGACAATAAAGTTTAATCTAATGTTATATGTAAAAAAAATATATATATATATCTTTAGAACTATAGTTTGATGTCTGGATTTGTTTCTATACCAAGTCCTGATCATACACAATCCCTCGCATATAACTTTGAAGAAAGCAAAAGTAGAATCGCATATATCTCGCATATGGAGATGGTGGTCTAGTGGGTTAAACCACTGAACTGGTAAATCAAAGGTTGCTGGTTTGATCCCAGCAGCCACCACCAGTGTGTCCTTGAGCAAGACACTTTACTCCATGTTGCTCCAGGGGGACTGTCCCTGTAATAAGTCCACTGTAAGTCGCTTTGGATAAAAGCGTCTGCCAAATGACTAAATGTAAATGTAAATGATATGTTTTCCAAGATCAATGTGATCAGTTGTTCTTAAAGTAATGTTGAACAGTTCTTTAAAATGCTGAATATCTTATTTCAAATGGGAAGCACCTCAATATGCTTGGATTAGATCCTTATCAAATCATAAATTAGTTAACAATAAGCACTGGACCCTAAAATAAAGTGATACCTTAAAACTAACTACACCATATTGTTTTTTGCCTCAAGCACACTGTAGTGACTGGATCATTGATAGAAAAGCCTAACTCTAACTGGTTTCTAGATACCATCATCAAAAGACCATAGCAAACCTGGCTCCATGGGTCTGGTTTCAGGTTTTGAACTCTCACCGAGAGTTTGATAACCCTTTTGGTTTCACTGTAGGATATTTACGACTCATAGGCTTCAAAGCATTGGTGATAGGTTTCTGTCCCATCTCTAACTTAACTTCTGAGGCTAACCAGAGGATCTTCTCTGACAAATAAGAACTTATGTGATTTAAACAATCTTTTCTGTAAATGTAAATTCTTCTAAATTTCTAGGTTGTGTGTTGGCGCTCATGCCATTATAAATAGTCTGTAACTGTTAGATATACAAGTTTTGATTTAGAGTTCATTTGATGTACTCACACAGTTCAATGCCTTGCATGTTTCATATTTTACTACTCCGCTTTGAATTCCTTATATGATGAGCTATGTTATAAAAACATAGGATGCATCATACTATGTCCATAACTAAGTTTAGATATTAAATGCAAACTAACCATCCTGTCAGAGCTATGCAAATGAGGGGCCATGAGAAATAAAGGAACTTTCTCTGGCAAACTTATCACTTTCGTGGCATTGGCCCGCAGACCATCTGGGGGCAGGGCAGGTATGCATTTAAAACACCATCACCGATCCACTTGGGTTATACCTTTTTGGAATAAGGAATTGGAAAGGAAAGAGAGAGGACGTGGAGGACACTCCAACGGACACCCCTGCTTGGGGCTCCCCTCTGGGGAGTCAGATTAGGCCATGGAACTTTGGACTCAGAACCCAAACTTAGCGTTTCAACAGGACTGCATTCTGAAACCATTCAAGATTTCCTTCCATGCGCATACGGATATTGGTCCAACACCGAGATTGCAAGTATCCGTTTCTAAGTATAGAGTAGCTGCGTTGAGAGCGTGCCTCTTTGTTAAAGATGATTTTATTGGTTTTCAGACATGTTTTACCTACCTCCCGGCTGTGCCCTCTCACTCTCTCTCATTCTCACTCTCCATCTCTCTCTGCGCTTCCTAGAACGTTTGTTTTTCATGTATTTGTTAGTTGTCATTGTTTACCATGTAGAGTAGAGTTTAATAATAACTATAGAGGCATTTGTGATGGGTTCTCTGTGTTCACGCTCACAAACGGGTCACTTAAACTGTGTTTCGATCTATGCTACCTCTGCTCTTAATTCTGTTTGGTAAAGTCACGTTACTTATGGTCATCAGATAACGTTAGTGTATAAATCATCAATGCATTTGCTGGACGAATACATATAGGATTTTTATCACTATACTGCTAATCAGAATCGTAAAACATGTATGTGTAATGACGATTATTATATGTATTTTCCTTTGAGCTAAACTAATTCCTTGACTGAAATTGACGTTTTAAATAACTAATTTCATGTATGTGATCTTGATAGATCTGGTGGAGAATCTTATTTTGGTGAGTTAAACTCATCCTTATTTTAACATGCAGCTAAAATCGCTACACTGGTCTCCAGTGCCAAAGCTATACAGGCTTTCCACCTTACGCCGTAAATTTGATATAGCATCATTCATACACTTTCCCTTTTCCAATCACATACATGACAGTCTCTGCCAACAAGGTGGGCTATTTGTACTCTGTGTTAATAGAACTCAGTTTGTTTAATAGCTATTATAAGGTACATAAGATTTGTAAAATTCTGATTTCTCATAAGTGGAATATAGCAGCAGTGTGCTCACACCTCCCATTTCAACAAACATAATTTTACAATGACATTGTATGTCATTCTAAAAAGTGTTATTGGAATTTAAATATATAATCGTAATCATGATTTTTTTTGGTTTCTATTAAAACTAATTATATTGCCAAATATATTTGTATTATTTGCCTATATGTTTGTATCGCAAATAAAAAAGCTTTGATAAATGACTTTGTGACACCAACTGGCCTCATT
The DNA here is from genome assembly GCA_029783895.1 of Triplophysa bombifrons. NCBI lineage: Eukaryota > Metazoa > Chordata > Actinopteri > Cypriniformes > Nemacheilidae > Triplophysa > Triplophysa bombifrons. The sequence goes on along the minus strand of JAPMJR010000028.1, from coordinate 1,840,313 downwards.
GGGCTCCACAACTCAATTTACAGGACATAGCCTGAACGTGGCATTTGGAAATATCCAGCCGTTTTCAAACTTTGGTGCAGATTTTCTTGCAATTTTGTTATGATATTGCTTTAGAAAGCGTTTCATGTTGACATGGATAGAGTGAAGAGGTGAAAAGATGATTTATGGAGACGATGTGGAGGACTTGACCAACTGTTAAACAAGTTTCATGGTGTCAATATAAAAAAAGGAAAACTCATTTGAGTTCAGAGGTATGGTCTGGGTTGTCTACAGCTGTGTCTGGAGCTAATACTTTACAATACTGTAAATGGCTTTATGTTGTGTGGAATGAAAATAGAAGAGGACTCAGAACACGTGTATTAAAACCAAAAAGCTTTGATTAACACAGTGATGAAAAGCCTGCAGACCATGTCTCACTGACCGATAGCGATGGAGAGTTTGACGTGGCACCAAAGTCTGCGGACCATCTCTTATCTGGGCCGCATCCCTCACCTGTGGCTATGACCGATAGCGTTGGAAAGCGTGACGTGGCATTAAAGTCTGTGGACCATGTCTTATCTGAGCACCATCTCTTACCTGTGGCACTGACCGATAGCGATGGAGAGTTTGACGTGGCACCAAAGTCTGCGGACCATCTCTTATCTGGGCGGCATTCCTCACCTGTGGCTATGACCGAAGGCAATGGAGAGCGCAACGTGGCACAATATTCTGGGGATCATCTCTTAACTGGGCAGCATCGCTCAGCTGTGGCAATGACCGATGGCGATGGAGAGCGCGACGTGGCACCAAAGTCTGCGGACCATCTCTTTGCTGGGCAATATCTCTCACTGACCGATAGCGATGGAGAGCGTGACGTGGCACCAAAGTCTGGAGACCATCTCTTTGCTGGACCAAAAGCAACATCCTAAGCCATACAGAGACAGAACCCAAGTCTTTTACAATCTATATATCCACATATAAATGGAAAAAGATAAAGCCGTCGCAGAAAATTCATGGACAGATGTCCTTTATGAAAAATTCCTGAAACAAAATCCTTGCTGCAAAATGGTTTTTAAATACCAGCATTTAAGAGTCACCCACATTAGAAGTTACCAGTGTCCATACTTGACAATTAAGGCATCATGTTCCTTCAAAGCATACAATGCACAGTACATTTTCCGGATTAGACACAAACCATTGAGCAGTGACAAACAAATTCCAATTCAGGTGACAAGAATTAGCAAAATAACCCATTTGAAAGTGTAGGTAAAATCCCGCCCAGCAAGTTAGCAGAAGAGAGGCAAGATTGCCAAAGAAGTGGTTCAAGGAATAAGCAATGTGTACTACAAGAATCTCAGGAAAACACCAGTTCCGGATTTGAGGGCAGGAAACATCACTAGAAGTTTAAATAAAAATATACTCAGAGTAATTTATAGTGAAATTCATAAAAGCCGCAGACTACATGATGATGTGATCCTGGAGCTGATGTTGACTCAGAAAATCATGAGACACAGATCTGTCAAACTGATTTTGGCCAGGATGTCCAATATCTGCAGGTGGACCCATTTGGAGTCCATCTATACATGGATCCAGGACTGGTCATTCTTGTACAACATCTCAGAAAAGGACATCCTGTTACACTGCATTTGGATGCTACTTGAGGGGTTGTGAGCAGAATTCCAAGCCAGATTTGTACTACAGCATCAATCTACCAGGACAGGGAAAAAACAAGCCTCCTCCCTCTTCCTGTGTCTGAAATGATAACAAATGACCACACAATCCCAAATGTTTCTTTCTGGTTACATCAGACCGTAACAAAAATACGAAAACTCAATATCTACCACATACACCATGTTGAAACCGACTTCAGTTGGGCACTCATCCAGAGTGTCCTGCTCTCATTCAATAAACAAGACATACATGTTCACCTGATGAAAAGCTACAGATGAAAAGCTACAATTTAGTCAAAGAAAACAACAGTCACAGACCTCAGGAGACTGACTGTTCTTAACCGATGTTCTGCCCATATAATCAAGGCAGTCCAAGGAGCTATTGGCAGAAGAACAACAGACAAGGGATTAAAAGAGTTTGCCACTCACTGTATGAGTCTGAAGAGGGCATTAGACATTTTCATGTACATGTGCTCTTTACAAAAGAAAAAACGCAATGTGTAAAGGTGTCTTCAAAAACTTCATAACCAAATTCGTGGAATTAAAATTCCAGAAGCCAACACAATATTGGCAAGGTCACCATTCACAAAAGACTTTGCTATTGTACTTGAGCCTGTCATATCAATTAAAGATCCGGAGAAGGAAACTGAATATACACTGACAGAGTCTATCAGAGATGACAATGACCTACAAAAAAATTCACATGACAAATTGTCATGCTGAAAACTGTTTTTGCATTGTCAAAGCCAAAATCCTACAGAATTTATACCAAAAAAAAAAAAAGTATGCATCCTTACAAGGAAGGTACAGAGAACAGATCATGCAACATGACCTTTCGGACAAAATGTTATAGATGCCTTGCAAAAGAAAACAAAGCAGTATAGAGGACTTTGAAGAAATATGGTACAAAAAGAGCGTGTGTGACCAAAAGGAGAAAAAATAACTTATACCCCAGTAGTTGTGCCTTCTACAGTCAAACATGGAGAGGAACCAAATTGCAGGCAGCGGTTTTACAGGGGGAATAAAAAGACTTATTTCAAGACAAAACAAGGACCCACGATGGGGTAAAAACAGGAACAAGAAAATAATATAAAAGCACTGTACGTAGACTAACTAAACACTAGACTAACAAACACTTGACTAACTCTTTAGTTAGATTAACTTAACTAAAGACTTACTAGACATGACAGGATAACGTTGGCCTGGAACACAAGCATAGGTAACAGATAATCCAAACGAACATAGCACAAGGTGCAGAGACAACCAAACACAATGAACGATACAAGACAATGAAACATGAGGACTATTTAAAGGGGAGCAAATCAACAGGGAACAGGTGTGAGGCATGAACTGATTAACAAGCAATAATGAGACGAAAGGGCGGGAAACACCGAAGAGACACGAGAAAGCACATGGCAAGCCAATATATAAACAAAGCCATGTCTTTCTCACACAAAACCCAAGGCAATGCAATGACTCCACCGCAAGACCAAGAATAAACATGACATGATTGTGGAATCATGACATTTTCCTAAAGAAAAAGTGAGTACTATCACCATTAATAAATTCTTTAAACTATTTTTATTTTTAAAATTACCATACAAAGATGATGATATAAGTGCTTCTATTGGTTACACATTATTTAAAGTGTCAGTTTGTTGCATTGTAATTATACATTTAAGTTCGGAATAATAAAAATTATTTACATGTACTTACTAAAGGGTTATGGTTAGGCTTAGGTTGTGGTTTAGGGTTACTTAAGTGTGATCATGCATAATTTATATTAATTATATTATACTAAATACATGTAATGTGTAACAAGGGCTCCTTAAAATACAGTGCTACCCTTTTACTATTAACATGAAAAGTTAATTGTTACAGTCTGCTTCATATCCTTCATATCTGCCTGTCCTTGTAGTCATCAAAGCCTTCTGTCGGACAGGCTAAGTCCAGAAAGAAGGAATCTGACACAGCCGAAGAAGCATCAAAAACTGAACAAAGATTCTTAATTCAATTCAATTCAAGTTTATTTATATAGCGCTTTTCACAATGTGTATTGTTTCAAAGCAGCTTTACAGGAGCAAACAGGAAAAACAGAAAAGTTAAAACACAGCACAGTGCATGGTATTTATACAACAAGTTCTAATAAATGATATCTAATTTCTAAATAAATGAATGAATGCAGTCTCCCGGTGAGCAGGCCAACACTGCCCTGCTGTGGCGAGGAACCCAAACTCCAATGATTGATTAATGGAGAAAAAAACCTCGGGAGAAACCAGGCTCAGCCGGGAGGGCCATATCCCCTCTGATGTGTCATAGCTGCACTCAGACTGCTGACATGTGGTTTTGGTTTAGCATTTAATACCAAATATTGTAACTTCAGCATTAATAAGACAAATAGTCCGTCTTTGCTCTTGGTTGGGGATGTAGTGGTCTGAGCTGGGATCCGATGGTCATATTTCTCTTGGCTGGTGGTGGAATTGCCTTAGATGGAGCTGGGATGGTCAGTCAGTCTGCAGCTGTAGCTGGCGTAATCTCAAATTAGGGATGGGCATCTGTCGGTCGTCTGGACATCGTGGAACTTCTTCCTACCTCGGGATGGGCATCCCGAGGCAGAGGCAGAAAGAGAATAAGGAGAATAATTAGCGTAGCTGCTGTTCATTAACTATGCATTAAGTGAAAGCTTGGCCGAAAAGATGTGTCTTTAATCTAAATTTAAATTGGGAGAGTGTGTCTGACCCTCGAATAGTATCAGGAAGGCTATTCCAGAGTTTAGGTGCTACGTATGAGAAAGCTCGTCCCCCTTTGGTGGATTTTGTTATTCTAGGCGTTGTCAAAAGTCCTAAGTTTTGAGATCTTAGGGAGCGTGATGGGTTGTAACGTGATAAAAGCTTGGTTAAGTAAGTAGGTGCTAAACCGTTCAGGGCTTTGTAAGTAATAAAAATAATTTTAAAATCAATACGATACTTAATGGGTAGCCAGTGAAGCGATGATAAAACGGGGGTTATGTGATCGTATTTTCTTGACCTAGTAAGAACTCTGGCAGCTGCATTCTGAACTAACTGTAGTTTGTTTATCAATGATACAGGACAACCACTAAGTAGAGCATTACAATAGTAACAAATGCATGAATAAGCTTTTCTGCGTCTGCAACACATAAACTATTTTGTAATTTGGCAACATTTCTAAGGTTGAAGAAGGCTGTTTTTGTGATATTTGAGATGTGATTTTTAATGACAGGTTGCCGTCTAATATAACGCCTAGGTCTTTAACTGTATTTGTTGGAGTAACAGTGCAGCTTTCAATTTGCAGGCTGTAATCAGAGATATTCTGTTTACTTGATTTTGGTGCTATAAGTAATATTTCTGTTTTGCTAGAGTTTAAAAGGAGGAAATTACTAGTCCTTCAATTTTTTTATGTCCTCGATACACTCTGCCAGTTTGGATAGCTTAAAGGAATCATCTGGTCTTGATGAGATATACAGTTGTGTTCAAAATTATTCAACCCCCACTGAAATTGATTGTTTTGGTCGGTTTGACATTGATTATGATCATTCAGTCATCCTGCTTACAATTAAATCAAAGAGGCACGTGTAGGTCAGACAAATATAACATAACATTTATAATGAAATAACCACAAATGTCTTTTCTGAGCTCACATCATTATCAGTTTTATTCAACCCCCAAGTGACATTCAATCTTAGTACTTAGTACAACATCCTTTTACAGTTATAACAGCTTTTAAACGTGAAGCATAGCTTGACACAAGTGTCTTGCAGCGATCTACGGGTATCTTCGCCCATTCATCATGGGCAAAAGCCTCCAGTTCAGTCACATTCTTAGGCTTGCGCACTGCAACTGCTTTCTTTAAGTCCCACCAGAGGTTCTCAATCGGATTTAAGTCTGGTGACTGCGATGGCCACTTCAAAATGTTCCAGCCTTTAATCTGCAACCATGCTCTAGTGGACTTGGAGGTATGCTTGGGATCATTGTCCTGTTGAAAGGTCCAACGTCTTCCAAGCCTCAGGTTTGTGACGGACTGCATCACATTGTCATCCAATATCTCCTGGTACTGAAGAGAATTCATGGTACCTTGCACACGCTGAAGCTTCCCAGTACCTGCAGAAGCAAAACAGCCCCAAAGCATGATTGACCACCCCGCCATGCTTCACAGTAGGCAAGGTGTTCTTTTCTTCATAGGCCTTGTTCTTCCTCCTCCAAACATAGCGTTGATCCATGGGCCCAAACAGTTCTAATTTTGTTTCATCAGTCCACAGAACACTATCCCAAAACTTCTGTGGTTTGTCCACATGACTTTTGGCATACTGCAGTCGACTCTTCTTATTCTTTGGGGACAGCATGGGGGTGCGCCTGGGAGTTCTGGCATGGAGGCCTTCATTACGCAGGGTGCGCCGTATTGTCTGAGCAGAAACTTCAGTACCCACATCTGACAAATCTTTTCTCAGTTCCTCAGCAGTCACACGGGGACTTTTCTCCACTCTACGCTTCAGGTAGCGCACAGCAGTCGAAGTCAGCATCTTCTTTCTGCCACGACCAGGTAGCGTTTCAACAGTGCCCTTTGCCTTGAATTTGCGAATGATGCTTCCTATGGTGTCTCTTGGTATGTTTAACATCTTTGCAATCTTCTTATAGCCATTGCCCTTCCTGTGAAGAGTAATCACCTGTTCTCTTGTCTTCCTGGACCATTCTCTTGACCTCATCATGTTTGTAACCACACCAGTAAATGTCTAGAAGGAGCTGAGTATCACAGTCATTTTAAAGCTGCCTAATTGGTGCTTATTAGGCTTTATTGCTGCTCCCTGATATCCACAGGTGTTTTCAAAATCTGATTGAAAACACTTCATTGAACCTCTGTTCTTCAGAGTGGTAGTCTTTAAGGGGTTGAATAATTATGTCAATGAAGAATTCACAAAAGAAACATTTACTACTGTATTACAAAACTAATTGATGTCATTTTAGTTGCATATGGTTCTTTAAGAAGTCCTTGTAGGATTTCATTCTGAATACAATTACAAATGTACACTAAATTCCCTAAAACCATTTACAGCATTGGGGGTTGAATAATTTTGAACACAACTGTATAGCTGAGTATCATCTGCATAACAGTAGAAGCTAATTCCATGTTTTCTAATAATGTTGCCGAGGGGCAGCATGTATATGGAGAAAAGCAAGGGTCCTAAAACCGATCCCTGAGGTAATCCATGATTTACTTGCGTAAGATTTGACGATTTCCCATTTAAATGGACGTATTGATATCTGTCTGTTAAGTAAGATCTGAACCATTGCAGTGCCTGTCCCTGAATACCGATGTAATTGTGTAAACGATCTAGTAGTATTTTATGGTCTACAGTATCGAAAGCAGCACTGAGGTCAAGCAGGACTAAGAGTGAGATGTTACCTTTATCTGAAGCAATAAGGAGGTCATTTGTAATTCTAACGAGCGCAGTTTCAGTGCTGTGATGCGGTCTAAAGCCAGACTGAAACTTTTCCTGCATGTCATTATTTTGTAGGAAGGTACACAGTTGAGTTGACACTACTTTTTCTAGTATTTTAGACAAGTACGGGATATTTGAAATCGGTCTATAGCTTCCAAGTTCATTGGGGTCTAAGTTTGGTTTTTTGATAAGAGGCTTAATTACAGCCAGCTTAAAGGGACCTGGGACATGTCCTAGATTGATTGACGAGTTAATAATGTTACAAATGGGCTCAATTACAGCAGGTAGTAACTCTTTTAATAAAGTAGTCGGAATGGGGTCTAATAAGCATGTCGTCGGTTTGGATGTTGCAATAATTTTAATTAAATCTTCCTGATGTATAGGAGAAAAACCCTCTAGCTTTTCTTTTTGGGTGACGGTTGAAACTTATTCTTCCGACACACTTGGAGGTTTGGTTTTAGCTATGTTGTCTCGTATTATTTCGATTTTCTTAGTAAAAAACTTCATGAATTCATTGCTACCAAGGTGCGGCGGAATACCCAGGGTGGAGTCTGTTTGTTTGTTAGTTTAGCAATTGTACTAAATAAAAACCTTGGATTGTTTTTGTTATTTTCTATGAGGTTATGGAAGTGCTCGGCTTTTGCTGCTTTTAGTGCCTTTTTGTAACAGCTTGCACTATCTTTCCATGCAATTTTAAAGACCTCTGATTGGGTTTGTTTCCATTTTCGCTCCAGTTTACGCGTTTCTCTTTTTAGGGCGCAATTGGTGTTATTATATCATGGTGCTATGATCTTTCCATTAATCCTTTTTGACTTCATAGGTGCGACCGCTTCTAATGTATTAGAGAAAATAGTGCTCATGCTGCTGGTCATGTCGTCGAACGATTCTATATTTGTTGGCAAGGTTATTAAAGGAGTCAGATCTGGCAGGTTCCTTATGAAACTATCTTTATTAGTTGAGGTGATTGTTCTACCCTGTCGATAACGAGATATACAACTGATTTCTGCAGTACGCAGTGTACATGCTATAAGATGGTGATCGGAAACATCGTCGCTTTGAGGTATTATAACGATATTGGTTAGATCGGCTCCGTGAGATATAATAAAATCTAGTATATGATTAAGTCGATGAGTAGGTCTATTGATGTATTGTGTTACACCAAAAGACTGTAGTAGCTCTTTAAACGCCACTGCTAATGGATCATTAGCACTATCTAAGTGGATTTTAAAATCTCCGACAATCAGTACTTTATCGACGTTAACCAATAGATCCGATAAGAAGTCTGCGAACTCTATCAGAAAATTTGTGAAAGGCCCAGGGGGTCTATACACAGTAGCCAATGTAAGGGAAAGCAATGTTTTTTTACTTTTGTTTGGAACAATTATGTTCAAAGCAAGCACTTCAAATGACTTAAATGTACGCTTTGTTCTCTGAGTTAAGGTGAGAAAGTTTTTAAAGATTGTTGCGACACCACCACCTCGACAACCGGACGGGGCTCGTGCATATAACCGTAGCTTAGTGGAGTAGGCTCATTAAGACCAAAATAATCATTTGGCTTAAGCCAGGTTTCAGTAAGGCATAGTATATCAAAACTGTTGTCTGTGATCATTTCATTTACAATAACTGCCTTTGGATTTAGTGATCTAATATTAAGTAGCCCAAACTTTAGGCGATAACACTAACAAATATAAAGTTAAACACTTTTCCAATTGGTTTGTATATCTGTCAGGCTTTGCCTGTTGTTTTATTTTATTTTGTGTTTATTCTTATCCAGTTTGCTGTGTTTTGTCTTTTGCCTTTGTCTCACGTCTGGTAACCCATTTAGGCTCTTAGTGCTCCTCATTTGTGTTCCCTCTATTTCAGCTCGTTTTGCCATTCTCTCCGTGTGGCGATGTAATTTGTTTGTACCATGTTTGCTTGTAGTTACTTTTGATCTATCCTTTCGTAGGAACGAGGCATCCCGTGAGCTGGTTTTGGATTTATTTTTCCCTTACAGCTCTCTTTTGGTTCTCATGTTCCTTTTTGGATTTACGTTTGGATTATTCTCTCTCACGGAGTATCTACTAGCGGAGTTTCCAGTTTTACGGTCTGGAGTGCCCTGTCTACATTCTCTCTCACGGAGGTTACAGCCGGTGTTGTACCGAAATCCGACTCCCCGGACAAATCATACTCCCCTCGCGTGCACGCGCCTTATTCACATTTGATAGGCGGAGTTAAGAGTTCTGTTTGCTGCGATTCTATTTCACTCTTCTAGCCCCAGGAATGAATGTGTAAATTAGTCGTTGTCAAAGTCCTAAAATCTACGATCACCAAAAGATGTTAAGCAATACTAAGGATTAAAGATGGGTCAAGTAAATAAACACACAACAGCATGGTAGATCGATGTAGCTCGCTCGTGGAAGCGATATCTTCAAGACCAACCCGACAATTTTACATGGATTATCACAGTAATGCTTTTTATGCAGACTAATTTGGATGCCCGATGTAATTTTTCTGTGCACAACTTTGTAATGTCACGATATCTTTGGATTCGTGGATGACGTTTTGCTGTTGTCATGTTACTTATTCACACCGTCTTTCAAATAACTTTTAGGCTGATCCTTTACATTTCCTTTGATACTTGCATATGAATGTCATTTAAAATACAAATATTCAATCATTGAAGTATAGAGAAATACATTTATTCAAGGTTATAATGTGCTCTTATAGAAAACGGTTTTAAAAATGCTTGTCAACGTTATACTGCCAAAAAAAGGATTTTTCCCTTCTGTTACATTTTGTATGACCAATGAAATCACGATTAGAAGACAAAACAAACAGTTTTCAATTGTCTTCTATTTTGATAATATTGAAAATGCGTTATGAGTTATGAAAATACAGAATATTGTATCAGGCTTTTTAACAAACCATTCTAGATTCCTCTATTTCTTTTCAGGTCTAAATATTCTATTCATTGTATGTTTTTCTAGCCTTTGTGTAGTGTTAAAAAGCTGGAACAAGAAGCACTTCATTTGTTTAATATATCTTTGGTTGGTGGCCTCTTGATCATTGAGCTTTAGTTTTACTAGAACAAGTTTAATGGGGGGATAAAATTTCCACAATTTTAAATTTACACTTGCCAAAAATGTACTCCCCTCTTAATCTCACTTGAATATTATCACAGGCACGTCACATATAAGATACTGACACATCTTTATATAGAGGTTGTGTCTTTAAAAGCATTTGACTCTAGCTTCAATACAATGGGTTTATTATGGGGGGTATAATTTCCACAACAATAACCAATATACCCGTTGAAAATGTACTCCCCTCTTAATCTCACTTTAATATTATCACAGGCACATCAAATTAAAGATACTGACACATCTTTATATAGAGGTTGTGTCTTTAAAAGCATTTGACTCTAGCTTCAATACAATGGGTTTATTATGGGGGGTATAATTTCCACAACAATAACCAATATACCCGTTGAAAATGTACTCCCCTCTTAATCTCGCTTTAATATTATCACAGGCACATCAAATTAAAGATACTGGCACATCTTTATATAGAGGTTGTGTCTTTAAAAGCATTTGACTCTAGCTTCAATACAGTAGGTTTATTATGGGGGGTATAATTTCCACAACAATAACCAATATAGACGTTAATAATGTACTCCCCTCTTAATCTCGCTTTAATATTATCACAGGCACATCAAATTAAAGATACTGACACATCTTTATATAGAGGTTGTGTCTTTAAAAGCATTTGACTCTAGCTTCAATACAGTAGGTTTATTATGGGGGGTATAATTTCCACAACAATAACCAATACACCCGTTAATAATGTACTCCCCCCTTAATCTCACTTTAATATTATCACAGGCACGTCACATATAAGATACTGACACATCTTTGTATAGAGGTCGTGTCTTTATGACAAGCTAGACTCTAGCTTCAATATATATATCATAACTTACTTTATATAATTGAAAATAAAATAATATAAAGACCAAATATTACTACATTACAATGTACATTAAGTATTTCTTTTAATTTTTATTGAAAAATGTAAGCATAATATAATTTCAATATATGCAAATGTAAAATTCAAATATAATAGAATTATACAGTATTTTTAACTGTATTTCAACTACAAAATATTTTTGTTTCGTAAGGGGCCACTTGAACTGATGGAATCTGAACACATTGTTTTCCGTTTGCTTTCATGACAACTATTTATTGTTTGCTGAACAATTGTTGTCTCTTTTGTAGTGTAACAATAATCATTAATAACAAATACATTTCCAAAAACGAAAAATTTGAGACAATGAACACAGTATTACTATTAATTACTCAGGGTCTTGAAAACATTTTAGATAAATGTAAAAGCAATATGATGATTTATTTCTACAAGTTACTTCCAACAGGCTGGGCAGATGAAGCTTGACACCTTCACTGATGTTTTTGCACAGACAGTGTGGAACCACCGTGGGCACACATCACAGCCAATCTAAACATATTGGCAATTAAATCAATTTTAAAATGTAAACAAGCATACATTCAAAATTATTCATTACTCTAAGAGCAATTTTTGCTATAAAAAAATTAGTTTGAAACAGAAGAAATTTTAAATTATGTTGGAAATGGAAGAACGTCTATACTTACCCAATCACTTCCAGTATTGTGTTCCCCACAGAAGTAACACAAGTCCTTTAAGTTATCTGATGAACAATAGCATCAGGGTAGATAAGGGTGTAAGATGCAGAACATTTACTTTTAATACATTACAGTTAATACATATTTACAAGATAGGTGCGAGACCAGAGTGTTTACCGTTTTTCTCCAGGAGGCAAGTTGCAATATTCATCCTTAGATCTTCCACACCATCTTGAGATGCAGAAAATTCAATGGGCTTTTCCTCAAGGACGCATTCGGCAAACTAGATTAAAAGGGTAAAGGATTAACAGATAAGGTGTTTCTAAAGCAAAATGTTATGTCTATCATTGTTTGCAGTTGAGAGTGAAAAAAGTTTTATACAGTTATCAAAAGTGATGATACATCTTTGTTTCTCAATTTGTAAGTACAGACACATTTGGGATAATCTTATTCAGGGTTGTGTTTTCTAATATGTTTTTTACTTATATTATGACTTACACACAAAAACAACATAAAAAGCTCTTAAAGCTTTTTTGTCAACAATATACAATCAGTTTTATTTTCAATGCTTACCTTTAAGACAAAGGCCCCACATGAAGAGCAATCACTTTGCAGTGGGTGTGGGAGTGTGCCACACACCCATCTGGATATATGAAATCCTTTTTGCCTCATGAATGATCTGTAACAATTTGGAAAGAACACTCAAGAGTAAAAGAGTGCTTAGCATTTTTATTTATTTACTTACTTATTTTGCTACTCTGGGGCCTTGCAACACATCCTGTATATGTGATGCAATCTGGAAAAAACCCAACACGTGATTTTTTACATATTTCAGATAACCATTACACCATACCATATGAAAGTTGGGTTCACGCCCTTTCCAAAATTGTTTTTATTTAGTTGATACCTTGTAGATAACAAAAGTTCCCTTGCTTGTTGGTATGTCAACATTGTGTTAAGACATAAGACTTAAGAACCTATCATCTCTAATCCTACTTTTAGAAGGCCAATGCTGTATTAGAAAGATCTTGCTAGGAAAATTGCACATTGTAAAAAGCGCTATATAAATAAAATAAAATTGACTTGATTTGAAATTGGCGAAAGGATGTGCATGCAAGTCCTATGCATCTGGTATAAAGGAAGATGGCGTGCCCATTTAAGGACAGCAAATTATTGGTAGTGATGCAAATTTCTGTTGTTTGTGATGGACATGGTCTCTGAACTATGGATCATCCTGTATCAAGTATGTGTTCTGATCACATTACAGAAGTTGCTCAGATGAGCAGCAGCTTAGACAGCTTCAGGCGCTGAGCTGACAAGCAGGAAATGTGCATTGATACACCTTCATTCTACAGCTATTTGGTTGCTTTGATATTGGAACTGTCCTTGTAGGGTTAAGTGAGGGAATGCTGTGGGCAAGTTAATGAGTTTTAATGATGTGCTGTTGCTGGAACTGTCATTTGTTGGGCAAAAAGTTCATAGTTTTCCATTTATTTCAGTAACAGACATTGGAAAAGGATTCCTGCTTACTAGTTAGTGATTGTGTTATGAATTGATCTCAGTACTGTTTTCAAGGAAGTCTGTGTATTTATTATATGTGTCATTTTAAAATGAGACAACTAAATGAATACAAACTGGACTATAGTAACTGAATAAGATATAACAGTTAAAGGTTTGTACTGATTGGTGTAGTTGTAATTCTGTTTTACAGTTCAAAGAAAATTGTGAGATGGTTCATAATCGTGTGTTTGCAATCAACAAAACTGTAATTTCATGATTATTACAAATTTCACATTACTAACACAGAAGGATGGATTACCTTGTCACATCCTGGCATCTATTTAGGTTGTTTTGACTCTCCCCCATAGGATCCAGATATAGAGCCCTCTTCTCTTGCGGGATCATGACCTTAATATATGAGCTCACATTACAAAGGCAAATACAGAAAACAGCCAAACCAACCTTAATATTGGCTATGCTTCAACGGCATGTATTAATTGATTGAGAAAAGCATCATGTTTAATTGTTATAGAAACACAAGAGCATAACAGGTAGTAAGCAAAAAATAATTACCGTTAGAGTCCAGTGATGGCAGTGATTAATGATTCCTATAATGTATTTATAGTCCCGTGGATCCATCTGAAAATTCAAGAGGTACATTTCATATAACCTCCCAGATCTACCAATCAATGATTAAATTTCTCTAGTTAATTTTTAATGTTTCTGTTGGTATAATATGTAATAGAAGACATCATGCTATTCACCAACCTTAACTTTTGCCCGCTTGTGTATCCAGATGTTACTCATCTCATAACTGTCAATGCTGGCAGCTCTGTCCTGTGAACTCTCATTAAATTTTCGTACCAAGATGTAGACAAAGGCATTCATGACCTGGTAGAAATAAAATATATATTTAAAATACAATGTATATAGATTATTTTCAGTTAATCTGAATTCAATCTGTGTTTAGGTAAAATTATGTTTTTTCTGGGAACTAGTAACAAACAAAAACTTTATTTCTATTTGTATTCATTTGTAGAAAATGAATTCTGGTGGAAATATAAAAAAAAGATGCTCTGTATTTTTTCAGACATCACATACTAAATAGAATACAAGTTCATAATCACTTTTAAGCAGTACAACAGTAATACTGGTACATGAATTTTCTAAATAAAGATTTGTGAATAAATTATTAAAAACTCCTTTAAGCTGGACCAAGTCTACCTCACTTTCCAGTTCCATTGTGGGTGCAGTCCGATGTATATCAGCATAGAACAATTTGAATGGCCCTATTTTTGCAAGGAGAACATTTACGTTTTTCCCCTTCCAGGCCTCTCTCACACCTATGAAAAAAAGACTGATATGATGCAGGTAAAATAAAGGTACTGTATGTCTCATACTAAGGTTTATTTCCATAGTTAAATAAGGGGGTAAGAGAGACAATAACCTGAAGTTACATGCCTATTATGCAAGGAAACACCAAACAGTTCAAAAAATTATATTTTACCAATTACTTTAAATACAATGCCACATACTATGCTATGTGTTCGATGTATAAAATACATACATGTTTCTATGTTAATACCGGATATTGGAGTCTTCGGAGCTAAGCTGGCATTAGAGGCAGGAGATATTTGGAGATGAGACTTTGGCACTGATTTGACAGATGAGGACAAATAGCCACGATCAGGAGACTTTGGCGCTGATTTGACAGATGAGGACAAACAGTCACGATCAGGAGACTTTGGCGCTGATTTGAAAGATGAGGACAGACAGCCATGATCAGGAGAGTTTGGCGCTGATTTGACAGATGATGACAGACAGCCATGATCAGGAGACATTGGCGCTGATTTGACAGATGAGGACAAACAGCCACGATCAGGAGACTTTGGCGCTGATTTGACAGATGAGGACAGACAGCCACGATCAGGAGAGTTTGGCGCTGATTTGACAGATGATGACAGACACCCGTGATCAGGAGTCTGTGGTGCTGAGCTGAGCGGTAAGGATAGACAGCCAAGATCAGGAGTCTGTGGCGTTGAACTGAGTGGTGAGGATAGAAAGCAAAGATCAGGAGACTTTGGCGCTGATTTGACAGATGAGGACAGACGGCCATGATCAGGAGTCTGTGGTGCTGAGCTGAGTGGTAAGGATAGACAGCCAAGATCAGGAGTCTGTGGCTTTAGGCTGAGTGGTGAGGAGTGATGGCCACAAACAGGAATCTGTGGTGCTGGGGTCTGTTGAGAGCTGATAGGTCTTCCTTTAATTTGAGAGATAGTTGAGGGTTTCTGTATTTTGTGAGGGACTCTAGGACTCTCTTCACAATATGGCTTCAGATGGTCGATGTTTATTTTGGGTATCTTCACACCCATTCCATTTTCAAGGTCAGCACTCTTTCCTTCTAATGAAGTGATGGTGAAAGGACCAAGGAAGTTTGCGTCAAGTTTTCCACCTTTACGCTGTTTGGTTCTGACATTCTGTCTCCACACTTTGTCACCGACTTTAAATTTTGAAATTAAAGATTGACACTTTTTTTGTATCTTTTTTGGGGATTTTTTGATGTTTTCCCCAGCCTCAAGTAAAGTTTCACTGAGCTTTATTGCAGACTCTGTCACTTTTTCCACAGATATTGTTTCTTCCATACTGTGGTTGATCTAAACAAGGCAAATAAATAATGACAGAATTTTCATTTTATGTAAAATATCCCTAAAGGAACTTTTTTTGTGATTCACAAATTTCTAAGTTAATAAAGAACTTTCAATATAAAATTAATAAGTCAATGATCACATGATCTCCTAGATTTCACAGATGGAGTCACGTACACATACACAGATTAAAGACTTAATGTCTATTAAAGACTTACTTGAAATGTATACATAATAAAGACTCAATAAGACTAATAAGACCTACTTACCATTCAGGAAACTACATTAATATACAGCGGGGAAAAAAGTATTTGACACATCAGCATTTTTATCAGTAAGGGGATTTCTAAGTGGGCTATTGACACAAAATGTCCACCACCTATAGCCATCAAGCCAAATATTGAATTCATACAAAGAAATCAGAACATATAAGTATACAAGTTCAGTCATAATAAAAAAAGTCAAATGACACAGGGAATAAGTATTGAACACATGAAGGTAACAAGGTCCAAAATGGCATAGAAAGCCAGGAGATCACCTGAAATCTGTCAGTATTGAGAGAGAAACCCTGCCCCATATCAGTACTAATTGATATCAGCTGCTTGAGTCCTAATTGATGGCCTATAAAGGTTTCTAATTACCTAGGAGGCACACAGGAAAGACTTCATGATGGGTAAAAGCAAAGAATGCTCTATAGATCGTCGTAATCTTATCGTTGAAAAGCATTTTGATGTGAATGGTTATAGGTGCATTTTCAGAATGCTGAATGTTCCTGTGGGCACTGTGGGGGCCATTATCCGGAAATTGAAAGAGCATCAGTTCACCATAAACCAGCCACGATCAGGTGCTACAAGTATGATCCCTGTCCGAGGAGTCCAAAGAATCATCAGGAGAGTTCTCCAAGAGCGCAGAACTTCAGGTAGACCTTGCATCAGCAGGTACTGTTGTTTCAAAGAAAACTATCAGCAATGCACTGAACTGCAATGGCATCCATGCACGCTCACCACGCAAGACTCCATTGCTGAACAAAAAGCATGTTGAGGCTCGGTTAAAGTTTGTGAAAGAGCATTTGGAGAAGCCTGTGGATTATTGGGAGACTTTAGTATGGTCAGATGAAAGCAAAACTTAACTTTTTGGCAGTCATTCTACACACCATGTTTGGAGAAGAAATGGCACTGCCCACCACCCCAAGAACACCACACCAACAGTTAAGTTTGGGGGTGGAAGCATCATGGTTTGGGGCTGCTTTTCAGCAAGGGGTACTGGTAGACTTCATATTATTGAAGGGAGGATGAATGGAGAAATGTACCGGGACATTCTGGATAAAACTCTGCTGCCATCTACCAGAAAGCTGAATATGAAAAGAGTGTGGGCAATGATCCCAAACACAAGGCCAAGGACACAATGAAGTGGTTTCAAAGAAAGAAAATCAAGCTTCTTGAATGGCCCAGTTAATCACCTGACCTAAATCCCATAGAAAATCTATGGAGAGAACTGAAGATCAAAGTTCTTAAAAGAGGCACAAGGAACCATCAAGATTTAGAGACCATTTGTGTGGAAGAATGGGCCAGAATCCCTCCTGAGCAATGCAGATGACTGGTCTCTCCATACAAGAGCCGTCTAGAAGCTGTAATCACCAACAAAAGCTTTTCTACAATGTATTAAATAAAGTGTGTTCAATACTTATTCTCTGCGTCATTTCACTTTATTATGACTGAACTTGTATACTTAAATGTTCTGATTTCTTTGTATCAATTCAATATTTGGCTTGATGGCTACATCTGGTGGAAATTTCGCATCAATAGCGCACTTAGAAATCCCCTTACTGATAAAAATGCTGATGTGTCAAATCCTTTTCCCCGCTGCAAATAACCAATTAAAATTCAATGGATTTACATTACCCTGTAGTGCTCTGGAATCTCACTGGGATAACGGGCCTCTCTCCCAAACATCAAAAAGTAAGGTGAGAACTTTGTTGTCATTTGATTTTTGTGCATATAGCAAACATGACAGCATCGAGATGCCTATCCCAGTTCTTTGGCTGGTCCTTGATAAGCTTGCAGAGTGTTCTGATTTTTGAACATGGTTTAATATAAAACAAGATACATTAAAAGCAATAATAACAGTTTAAGTTAATATTACTTGTCTATTGGCTAAATGAAACACAGGCAGAGGCCTACTAACAAATTAATTTTAAACTTAAAGTCATTATGCACAATTTAAATATTTCACAAGATACCTTTGTATGGTAGCATTCATTCGTTCCACAAGACCGTTTGTCTGCGGATGATAGGGTGCACATAAGGACCGCTGGATGTTAAGCACACTGCACACATGTCTGTTTAGCTACAAACAGGAAATTCTTTTTAGTTATTGTTCTGAAGCATGAAGATGATATTAATTTGTTCATATTAAAACTTGCCTGATTCACAAATTCTGTCCCCTGATCTGTCAGCACTCTTTTTGGAGCTTCAAACTGATGCACAAAATTTATCAAACACTGGGTCACTTCTATGGCAGACTTGGATTTCAAAGGATAGGCCTGGGGCCACTTTGTAAGGTAATCAATAATGACACAGATATACTGATTTCCATTATCTGTTAAAGTTAACTTTCCAATGAGATCCATCCCTAAGAGCTCAAAGGGCTGATTAACCTAAAGCAAATTTAAACCAAAACCAAAAACAAATTGTTATTATATCATGAGACGGTATAATGTTATTTCACACACCTTAAATATGACCCATTCAATATACTTAACGTATTGTGGCGTAAAGAAAATAATACATACCACAATAGGCGTGTATGCAGTCCCCTCTTTTACGGAGGTACTACTGGCTTGGCATTGGCCACACTGTGCCACCTTTTAAAAACATACACAGATATGAGGCTTCAATTAAACTATTGATTTAAAATGTGTTCGTTTTAAATCGTATAAACAAAGAAATATAAATCACAGTGAAATATTACAATGAAGCTACTTAAAAGAATGGTAACTTAGGTTAGTACCCATTTGTCAATATCGTGAGACATGCCAGGCCAATAAAATCTTTTTGAAATGGCATCTCTTGTTTTGTTTTGCCCCGTATGTGCTCCAATGTCGCTGTTATAAAACTCAGCAAATATTCTGTTGGCCTCTTCTATCCCAAGCACAACTTCTGTTTTGATTGCTTTGGGAGTCGTTTTGTAGCGGACATAGTACAATTTGCCATCTATGACAATTTTTTTTTACACATAATATAGTTATTCAACATATATATGCAAGATACATAATACACATACTATACATACACATACTGTACAGATTAAGTTATGGTATCCCTTGTGATGAACACAGATGAAAGTGTGTCACAACTCTGATTTTCAAATGCTCTACGATGAATAGTGAGAAGAGTCTGGCTGCAGACATGAAGCACTCTCAGGCGCGCATGCGCACTTGGACACATGCACCTTTACAAAAATAAGTTGTGACCCAAATGACATACTATGCACTATGCACTTAAAATATGGCATTTGAGGCTCCATCTTAAGCATTTTTCGAATTGGGATGGCCTTACAAGCCTTCAGTCGCGCGGCTGTGACGCAATCGGTCTTAAAATGCAGCCTTCAAAGAACGCATCCCCTACTAATACTAATTTATGTTTGTCATAAAGACTTTTAATGAAAGTATTTATTTATTAATAACGTCCTACAACGAAGCATGCATGTGCTACATATAAACGTCTGTGCATATCACTGTATATTTAGTACAATAGCACTGTATACTTGCATTAACAAAACTTAATTGATGTTAGTTATTGTATATGCACTCCAATTACACTTTGGTACTGTTTCAATTTAATTTCGTTATCAAGCTTAGTACTTAAACAAGCGCTTTAAAAAAGCGAAATCTGATTTCAACCTTCACAAAACAACTGTTGTAAGCATGGTTAGTCAACCATCATCGAAAATATTACAAACGATTAAAGTTGCTTTCATAATAAGGCCTACCTTCAATTTCAAAAAGGTTAGCTTTTTTGCGAAATGAGTTTTTTTCATTCTTGCAGAGTCCATCGGGGTATTTGCCGTGGCATTTATAAGACACAATCTGCTGGTAAATAACTGGATCCATGTTTAAACATGCCAATTTACAAAAAGCAAAATCTGCTAAATTGACCCAAGCGTCAATGACGACGTGATTGTCACGTGCAAGAATGCGTTGTAGTAAGTGCGCAGAGGGGATAGGACACGTGCATGACGTAGATTACACAAACATACAGTGGATGATTACAAAGTAATTATCACATAGTAACTAAATCCCCTTTATATAAATTTAATAGTATGGATGTAACCTTAAAAATAAAATGATCGAAAAAAACATCATTCCTTTGGAAGGTGTAATCGATATAATTGTAGCTAAAGATTCCTTTAATGGCTTCGTTAAGATGTGTCCGTTACGGATATGACTTGCCCAGAGCCGATCGTTCCGATACGCAAACTACGCAAGTTGCTTAGGACCCCTGCACCAACCCTGCCCCTCGAGAACCGAATGAAAAACACTTTAGTGTAAACAAGACACGTATTCAACTTTCTGGCTCCGGAGTGTTATGTTACAAACTTTACAGAATTCTTTGAAAATTTTTTAATTCTTAATTTATTTAATAAACTGTGACACATTTGGACATCATGCAGCGCGAACAGGTGATGATGACGACCTGCGCATAATGATAATGAGAATTTTCATATGGCCATGGCAAAACGAAGCTATCCGTCTGTAATGGAACAACGTGAAGGAAAATAACAAGAAGGCGTACTATATTTTGTACTATTATTAAGTGTTATTTAGTTTTGCCAATTTATGCAGTTAAAAGTTTTACAAATTCAGTATTTGTTCACTACCATAGTTGCTTTCACTCTGGACGTTCGATTATCGTAAATTTATGGACCGTCTCCAAAGCCACATTAATTATCTAACTTCAATTGCATTTACAGGGAATGACTTCAGTCACTTAACAAGCTGTACAATATTCATGTGAGTCACAGCTATAATGCACATCACTGCAAACCAATGTATTTAGTTTGCCCATGCAAATTCTTGTGTCATCACATATAGATTATTATTTATGTGTTTTATATATGTATGTTAAGTTTTCTTGCGTGTACTATAATGATATTTTTTTTATTTTGTTACTCACTCATTGGATAGTAAAAACTAGATGGTTCCATAGTCACATGCTACTATGCGTAAAGGATTATTTACATGTGAATCAAAATGTGAATTAAATTTTATACTTAATTACTGTAATGTTTTTGTCTTTAAGTCTTATTGCATTTGAGTATTTGCATTGATTTATTATTTTCTTTTCTTTAATTTTCAGTTCCCTTTCTGTCTGTCTCTCGACGTTGTGTCGTGAACGACAGATGGGGTTCGCCCCAGAGAACCAATCAACTCTGACCTCAATAGAAAAGGCCAATGAAATTTGGCAAATGAATGCCGATCACAATTGCATGCCCATCACAAAGGTTTATATAGGGCCACCTGACATCTAGGATGTGCCTGTGATTATATTAATCTGAAGCACAACCTCTATATAAAGATGTGTCAGTATTTTATATGTGATGTGCCTGTGATAATATTAAAGTGAGATAAAGAGGGGAGTACATTATTAACGGGTATATTGGTTATTGTGGTAGAAATTATACCCCCATAATAAACCCACTGTATTGAAGCTAGAGTCAAATGCTTTTAAAGACACGACCTCTATATAAAGATGTGTCAGTATCTTATATGTGACGTGCCTGTGATAATATTAAAGTGAGATTAAGAGGGGAGTACATTTTCAACGGGTATATTGGTTATTGTTGTGGAAATTATACCCCCCATAATAAACCCACTGTATTGAAGCTAGAGTCAAATGCTTTTAAAGACACAACCTCTATATAAAGATGGGTCAGTATCTAATATGTGATGTGCCTGTGATAATATTAAAGTGAGATTAAGAGGGGCGTACAATTTCAACGGGTATATTGGTTATTGTTGTAGAAATTATACCCCCCATAATAAACCCACTGTGTTGAAGCTAGAGTCAAATGCTTTTAAAGACACAGCCTCTACATAAAGATGTGTCAGTATCTTATATGTGACGTGTCTGTGATAATATTAAAGTGAGATTAAGAGGGGAGTACATTATTAACGGGTGTATTGGTTATTGTTGTGGAAATTATACCCCCCATAATAAACCCACTGTATTGAAGCTAGAGTCAAATGCTTTTAAAGACACAACCTCTACATAAAGATGTGTCAGTATCTTTAATTTGATGTGCCTGTGATAATATTAAAGCGAGATTAAGAGGGGAGATCATTTTCAACGGGTATATTGGTTATTGTTGTGGAAATTATACCCCCTATAATAAACCCACTGTATTGAAGCTAGAGTCAAATGTTTTTATAGACACAACCTCCATATAAAGATATGTCAGTATCTTTAATTTGATGTGCCTGTGATAATATTAAAGTGAGATTAAGAGGGGAGTACATTATTAACGGGTGTATTGGTTATTGTTGTGGAAATTATACCCCCCATAATAAACCCATTGTATTGAAGCTTGAGTCAAATGCTTTTAAAGACACAACCTCTATATAAAGATGTGTCAGTATCTTATATGTGACGTGCCTGTGATAATATTCAAGTGAGATTAAGAGGGGAGTACATTTTCAACGGGTATATTGGTTATTGTTGTGGAAATTATAACCCCCATAATAAACCCATTGTATTGAAGCTAGAGTCAAATGCTTTTAAAGACACAACCTCTATATA
This sequence comes from Triplophysa bombifrons, assembly GCA_029783895.1. Classification (NCBI taxonomy): domain Eukaryota; kingdom Metazoa; phylum Chordata; class Actinopteri; order Cypriniformes; family Nemacheilidae; genus Triplophysa; species Triplophysa bombifrons. The sequence goes on along the minus strand of JAPMJR010000028.1, from coordinate 1,817,630 downwards.
AAGATGTGTCAGTATCTTATATGTGACGTGCCTGTGATAATATTCAAGTGAGATTAAGAGGGGAGTACATTTTCAACGGGTATATTGGTTATTGTTGTGGAAATTATAACCCCCATAATAAACCCATTGTATTGAAGCTAGAGTCAAATGCTTTTAAAGACACAACCTCTATATAAAGATGTGTCAGTATCTTATATGTGACGTGCCTGTGATGATATTCAAGTGAGATTAAGAGGGGAGTACATTTTTGGCAAGTGTGAGTTTAAAATTGTGGAAATTTTATCCCCCCATTAAACTTGTTCTAGTAAAACTAAAGCTCAATGATCACGAGGCCACCAACCAAAGATATATTAAAAAAATGAAGTGCTTCTTGTTCCAGCTTTTTAACACTACACAAAGGCTAGAAAAACATACAAAGAACAGAATATTTAGACCTGAAAAGAAATAGAGGAATCTAGAATGGTTTGTTAAAAAGCCTGATACAATATTCTGTATTTTCATAACTCATAACGCATTTTTAATATTATCAAAATAGAAGACAATTGAAAACTGTTTGTTTTGTCTTTTAATCGTGATTTCATTGGTCATACAAAATGTAACAGAAAGGAAAAATCCTTAAAAAATAGATAAACGAAAGAATTTTGGCAGTATAACGTTGACAAGCACTTTTAAAACCGTTTTCTATAAGAGCACATTATAACCTTGAATAAATGTATTTCTCTATACTTCAATGATTGAATATTTGTATTTTAAATGACATTCATATGCAAGTATCAAAGGAAATGTAAAGGATCAGCCTAAAAGTTATTTGAAAGACAGTGTGAATTAGTAACATGGCAACAGCAAAACGTCATCCACGAATCCAAAGATATCGTGACATTACTTTTTGGAACAAAGTTGTGCACAGAAAAATTACATCGGGCATCCAAATTAGTCTGCATAAAAAGCATTACTGTGATAATCCATGTAAAATTGTCGGGTTGGTCTTGAAGATATCGCTTCCACGAGCGAGCTACATCGATCTACCATGCTGTTGTGTGTTTATTTACTTGACCCATCTTTAATCCTTAGTATTGCTTAACATCTTTTGGTGATCGTAGATTTTAGGACTTTGACAACGACTAATTTACACATTCATTCCTGGGGCTAGAAGAGTGAAATAGAATCGCAGCAAACAGAACTCTTAACTCCGCCTATCAAATGTGAATAAGGCACGCGAGGGGAGTATAATTTGTCCGGGGAGTCGGATTTCGGTACAACACCGGCCATGTTTCCTATGTTTCTGGTCCGGAGTGCCCTGCCGATTTATTGTTTGTTGCTGTGTAACTTCGAGCAAATAAACTATATTAACCTCAACCTCGGAGTCCTTCTGAGAAACCGTGACAATATCTTAGTGGTGTGTGTGTGTCTTTCATTCACATCCAAGTGACCCTAAAAAACCCATCCAACCCCCCACGGGCTGCAGGACTTGTGAGAAGAAAGAGATGTTTGGCTTCTCGAACACAGGGGGATTCCCGTTAATTCATGTTTGCTCACGCTGCAGCATGTTGTTTTTTATCAAACATGTTTATCATGAACTACTCAATACATCTATATGTCGCAAATGTGCAGTGGACTATACACAAACAATTATTTATCTCCTTCCCCTCATTTCCCGACACTCAAACTCCCAGAATGTTTTGCGACGTAAACGAAGATGGAGGCACCCCTCAATGAATGAATGTTTTGTAAACACGAGATAAACAATTCGTTTATTAACTTTTTGGAAATGCGAGTTTTGAGCGAGGTGTGGGGTGGGATCATATGTGGACCGTTCATGCTGTTGTCAGGTTGAAAAGGTTAGTATGATTAGATACTTCATTAGTCTTACATTTATATGTCGCAAATGTGCAGTGTGTTCAAAAGTTTCATTGTTTAAATCAATGGGACTTGGAATTATTTGAACGAGCTGTGAGGTGTAAATGTCCACAATTTTGCAGTAAAAGCAATGCTGAATGTATGTATTTATATTTTTCACGTGATATCTTTCAGTGAGAAGTTCCGCGGAAAACAGACCAGGGCAAAACAGATGAGTACATTTCAATGTGCATCACTAAGCTGGACCCAAGGAGAACATAAATGTTAAAAATAATACAACTATTATTCAGTTTTTTTTATGTGGTGTCTTGTAGTGGATTGCATACAGTTGTCCTGTTTGTTAAAGAAAAAGAATGTTAAATACTTATTGTTAAATTCATCTTGGCCAAATAACCTTTAATGGGGTTTTAATGGCAAAGTAAGTTTATTTATATATCACATTTCATACACAAGGGCAATTCAAAGTCCTTTACATAAAATGATTGACGGAGAGAAATAAGACGTATCTTTAAAATACAAAAGATTTAAGATCACAAATGAAACTTTAGACTTGAACAAACAATAAAACAGTAAGAAAATTGATAAAAATGTGAGTGTATATGTACATACAGTAAGAATCATTTGTTTCATTCAATTACAAAAATAAAATATCACAAAGAACACATAACATGTTTAGCAAGGTTCAATAAAAGGAAGGAAGGAGACGGGGACCGGCAAACATTTAAACATCCATCCATCCATTTTCTACCGCTTATCCGAACTACCTCGGGTCACGGGGAGCCTGCGCCTATCTCAGGAGTCATCGGGCATCAAGGCAGGATACACCCTGGATGGAGTAACATTTAAACATTTAATCAAAATAATAACAAAGTAAAAAGACAGCCGGCAACCCCTGACGGACGACTGCCAGCGAATAAAACATAAATACAAACATAAACACCTCTCTCATCGATGGTCCGGTCGCTCGTTCTCTTACAGTTGTGTTCAAAATTATTCAACCCCCAATGGTGTAAATGGTTTTAGGGAATTTAGTGTACATTTGTAATTGTATTCAGAATGAAATCCTACAAGGACTTCTTAAAGAACCATATGCAACTAAAATGACATCAATTAGTTTTGTAATACAGTAGTAAATGTTTCTTTTGTGAATTCTTCATTGACATAATTATTCAACCCCTTAAAGATTACCACTCTGAAGAACAGAGGTTCAATGAAGTGTTTTCAATCAGGTATTGAAAACACCTGTGGATATCAGGGAGCAGCAATAAAGCCTAATAAGCACCAATTAGGCAGCTTTAAAATGACTGTGATACTCAGCTCCTTCTAGACATTTACTGGTGTGGTTACAAACATGGTGAGGTCAAGAGAATGGTCCAGGAAGACAAAAGAACAGGTGATTACTCTTCACAGGAAGGGCAATGGCTATAAGAAGATTGCAAAGATGTTAAACATACCAAGAGACACCATAGGAAGCATCATTCGCAAATTCAAGGCAAAGGGCACTGTTGAAACGCTACCTGGTCGTGGCAGAAAGAAGATGCTGACTTCGACTGCTGTGCGCTACCTGAAGCGCAGAGTGGAGAAAAGTCCCCGTGTGACTGCTGAGGAACTGAGAAAAGATTTGTCAGATGTGGGTACTGAAGTTTCTGCTCAGACAATACGGCGCACCCTGCGTAATGAAGGCTTCCATGCCAGAACTCCCAGGCGCACCCCCTTGCTGTCCCCAAAGAATAAGAAGAGTCGACTGCAGTATCCCAAAAGTCATGTGGACAAACCACAGAAGTTTTGGGATAGTGTTCTGTGGAGTGATGAAATAAAATTAGAACTGTTTGGGCCCATAGATCAACGCTATGTTTGGAGGAGGAAGAACAAGGCCTATGAAGAAAAGAACACCTTGCCTACTGTGAAGCATGGCGCGGGGGTCAATCATGCTTTGGGGCTGTTTTGCTTCTGCAGGTACTGGGAAGCTTCAGCGTGTGCAAGGTACCATGAATTCTCTTCAGTACCAGGAGATATTGGATGACAATGTGATGCAGTCCGTCACAAACCTGAGGCTTGGAAGACATTGATCCCAAGCATACCTCCAAGTCCACTAGAGCATGGTTGCAGATTAAAGGCTGGAACATTTTGAAGTGGCCATAGCAGTAACCAGACTTAAATCCGATTGAGAACCTCTGGTGGGACTTAAAGAAAGCAGTTGCAGTGCGCAAGCCTAAGAACTGGAGGCTTTTGCCCATGATGAATGGGCGAAGATACCCGTAGATCGCTGCAAGACACTTGTGTCAAGCTATGCTTCACGTTTAAAAGCTGTTATAACTGTAAAAGGATGTTGAATAAAACTGATAATGATGTGAGCTCAGAAAAGACATTTGTGGTTATTTCATTATAAATGTTACGTTATATTTGTCTGACCTACACGTGCCTCTTTGATTTAATTGTAAGCAGGATGACTGAATGATCATAATCAATGTCAAACCGACCAAAACAATCAATTTCAGTGGGGGTTGAATAATTTTGAACACAACTGTATATGCTCCCGATCTCCTACGTGATTCGAGACCGGTGCGCGCACAGCTGGCGCTCATTAACAATTAACAATTACCCCCCTCCCACGGGGGTCTCCCAGTCTCGGAGTACCTTTCCCCTGGGGGCATGCAGCGACGAGACAACGGAGACGGGAGCGCTCGGAGTGACCGGAAGGATAGAGGGGAGAGAGAGAAAAACAAATTTAACGCCCTGGACTGATTAGGACTGCAGAAGCTCCAGCCTCATTCACACCTTTGCATGTGTACAAAATCATCTCTCAGAATAAGATTTGAATTAAGTGTTCTTTTGTTGTTGTTTTGTGTTGTAGCAAAGGGCACAGTAGACACTACCTTGGTTGACCAACGTCCAAGAAGAGCCAGGCCTTCTTGCACGGTTGGTTCACCTGCGCAGGGTGTACATGAAAAATGCAACAAAGGAGGCCATCGGTGGTGAGGTGGAAAAGGCCAATGCAAATTCTCTGGAGATTCTGCAGACTGGCGTGTACTTCAGTTATGGACACTTTGCCAAGATCATGATGGACTCATGTCCCATCGACAGGTTGGTGAACACTGTCACTGACACTATCAATCACCAGATACTGCTAGCAACCTTGTCATCACTAGGAATCTCAGGCTCCCCTCTCCGCTGGTTAAAATCCTACCTCTCCAACAGATCCTTCAGGGTGTCATGGAGGGGCTCGCTGTCCACTGCTCACCACTTGATCACTGGGGTCCCTCAGGGATCGGTGCTTGGACCACTGCTTGTTTCCATCTACACGATATCCTTGGGACCCATCTTGCAGGCACATGGCTTCTTGTATCACTGTTATGCTGACGACACCCAGATATACATTTCGTTTCACCCAGACGATGCAACTGTAGCAGCTCGCATTACAGCTTGCCTTGAGGACATCTCAGCTTGGATGAAAGGGCATCACCTCCAGCTGAACCCTGCCAAGACAGAATTAATTGTGTTGATGTTCTCAACATCAATCTTGGCAATACAACAATCACTCCTTCCAAAACAGCCAGGAACCTCGGAGTCATATTTGATGAACAGCTGTCCTTCAATGATCACATTGCAAAGACAACACGGTCATGCCAATACGCCTTATTCAACATTAAAAAGGTGAGACTTTGAATAAAAGCGTCTGCTAAATGACTACATGTAAATGTAAATGTGAAGCAAAATGTGTTGTCTTGCTTTTTCTTTGTGTGATTTCCAGGACCTGTGAATTTACCTGTCTTTTTTAATTCTCTCTAAAAGGTTGTTTGAGGAGTTGGAGCGTCGCCACATGGTGGTGACTGATATTCCTTCATGCACTGGCAGTGGCACCAATGCCTTCCACTGGCAGGACTCCAAGCTGATGGCAGAGAAAGGGCTGTATCAGAAAGACTCCCTGGATCATCTGCTCCTGAGAGACTTTGCCACGTACCTGGAGAAAGACCTCCAGAATGAAAATGTCAGGCAGGAGGTGACTGTTAGTGTGTGTGTGTGTGTGTGTGTGTGTGTGTCTTTCATTCATATGCAAGTGACCCGACCCCCCACCCAGCCAACCTCCCACGGGCTGCTGCAGGACTTGGGAGAACAGTCCCACACAGTGGTTTGTGTCCAGATTGCAGGACAGAACAGGAAAAAATAAAAGTAAAATAAACATAAAAAAAGATCTCAAGATTGAATAAAAAAACACAGTATTTACACACAAGCCCAAACAACAGAATACGAATTAACATGTATTAAATAATGTGATTTTTTTTAAATAAACTTTGAAATGAAATAAACCACAAAATAAAAAGAGATTTCAGTTAAACTGGACACAATTTTTATTATTATTTGCAAAACTAAAGTGTTTGAAAGTGTGTATATGTTTTACCAGAAGTAGTGACCTATCAAAGCTTTATTTGAATCTATAATTGGCTTTGATGGAAATTTGTGCTGACCATGAAAAAATACATACATGTAAAATAATCAAAAAGAACTTTATTTAAACAAGAAAGGATATGCATACAATACAATAAATAATGAGTAGAAAATAAAATTATAATTGAACTATAATTATAAATATACACTTGTCTGTTAAACATACCACTAACAAATATAAAGTTAAACACTTTTCCAATTGGTTTGTATATCATAGTTGTGTGTGATCAAAAATGCAGTCATCAGCCCATGGGCTAACATGGATGATTTGAAAATGCAAAACAATCGAAATTTTCGGTCCATGTTTCGGCCTGAGTGACAGCCGGACACGAGAGCATCGTTTTCGCACGAGGAAACGCTGACCGTCTAGCTCATGGGAAGCAAACAGCCCATCAGCTGTAGAGGCCCTTTGGACGCGTTTTGAAGCCCATGTGCTGAAACTGGCCCATGAACATGCAAAGTGTTTACATTTTTCTACGTATGTTTCGGCCTGGGTGACAGTCGGACACAAAAATATAATTTTTGCATACGTGCGGTCGGAACACGTGCGTAATACTCCTCGCGTGGCATGTCGCAGTCCGTGGGCGTCCGGGATGATTTTGAACGCGCAAACAGTGTTGCCAACTCTTTTCAATGAAAAGTAGTTAAGGCCTGCCCGAAAAGTCTCTAAATGTCGCCAGATGACGCAATAAACTAATTTGCATATCAGCGACATCATCACTTAGCTAGCTAAACGCTTCAGGTCTGCTTCATATCTCTATTCTCTGCTCTCTGAACTGTTGTATATAGTATTATATTTAAAAAAATCACAGAAATGAACAATAAATAGGTTTTTAAGTTCTATCATTTTTTATACTAAATTATTTTTTGTGTTTCTGTTGGAAGACTACAAAAACTATGTAATAGTGAGTGAACTCGACCCCTTAAAACAACACACCACCAGTTATTTTCATCGAACAGCTAAAATCCATATGTGTTTTTGTTTACACGTCCATATTCTTGGCGCTTCATCAAGTTTCATTATCATAAATGCTCAAACAAGGTCAATAAGTGATTAGTTCTTGGAAACACTGTTTGTACATGCAAACCTCATTCAGGCGTCTCTCTGGTGGGCGCTCACACTGTACAGAGTAGACAGAGAGGTACAAACTTTAACCAAAGTCTGTGTTCCTCTCACCTAACTGTTAAGAATGTTACTGTTAAGAAGGTTACTGCTTCCAAATGCATAGAGACTGTGTCTGTCCCCGGAATAATACAACCAAATAATAATTTATGTAAAAGTCAGATAAAAAACCTTATTGTGACTAAACCAAAAGACAATATATTTAATGAGCAAAACCAACGCCTAAAGTTTGGGCTATTTAATATTAGATCACTAAATCCAAAGGAAGTTATTATAAATGAAATGATCACAGACAACAGTTTTGATATACTATGCCTTACTGAAACCTGGCTTAAGCCAAATGATTATTTCGGTCTAAATAAGTCTACTCCACCATGCTACGGTTATATGCACGAGCCACGTCCGGTTGGTCGAGGTGGTGGTGTCGCAACAATCTTTAGAGACTTTCTCTTCGTAACTCAGAGAACAAAGCGTACATTGAAATCATTTGAAGTGCTTGCGTTGAACATAATTGTTCCAAACAAAAGTAAAAAAACATTGCTTTTGAAGACGATATTTTTGGCTAAAATATAGAAGAATAATGTATACAATTGTTTACTATTATAAAATCATTTTAACAGTTTCTTATCTGGGGGGCTGAAGGCTAGTTGACACAAAGGACCCTATGTAGGCTGGGGGAGGAAAATACATCTGTTTTACATTATATTGGGGGCTCAGAGGACGTGTGTGTATGTGTGTGTGTGTGTTAAGCACACTATATAAGGGCTTCTCCAAAACAGAGAAGAGAGTGACATTGCAATCCTACTCCATTAATAAAGTGGATTTTGTATCAAAACTCGAGACTCAAGAATAATTCTTCAGAACACTCAAAGAAAATTCACAACACTTTCTCTTACATTGGCTGCTGTGTATAGACCCCCTGGGCCTTACACTAATTTTCTGATAGAGTTCGCAGACTTCTTATCGGACCTATTGGTTAACGTCGATAAAGTACTGATTGTCGGAGATTTTAATATCCACTTAGATAGTGCTAACGATCCATTAGCAGTGGCGTTTAAAGAGCTACTACACTCTTTTGGTGTAACACAATACATCAATAGACCTACTCATCGACTTAATTATATACTAGATTTGATTATATCTCACAGAGCCGATCTAACCAATATCGATATTATACCTCAAAGCGACGATGTTTCCGATCACCATCTTTTAACATGTACACTGCGTACTGCAGAAATCAGTTGTATATCTCGTTATCGACAGGGTAAAACAATCACCTCAACTAATAAAGATAGTTTCATAAGGAACCTGCCAGATCTGACTCCTTTAATAACCTTGCCAACAAATATAGAATCGCTCGACGACATGACCAGCAGCATGGCCGCTATTTTCTCTAATACATTAGAAGCGGTCGCACCTATGAAGTCAAAAAGGATTAATGGAAAGATCATAGCACCATGGTATAATAACACCACTCACGCCCTAAAAAGAGAAACGCGTAAACTAGAGCGAAAATGGAAACAAACCCAATTAGAGGTCTTTAAAATTGCATGGAAAGAGAGTGCAAACTGCTACAAAAAGGCACTAAAAGCAGCAAAAGCCGAGCACCTCCGTAACCTCATAGAAAATAACAAAACAATCCAAGGTTTTTATTTAGTACAATTGCTAAATTAACAAACAAACAGACTTCACCTGACCTGGTTATTTCACCGCACCTTGGTAGCAATAAATTCATTGGAAAAATACGAGACAACATTGCTAAAACCTAACATCCAAGTGAATTAGTATCGACCATCACCCAAAAAGAAAAGCTACAGTGTTCACCCCGGTGAACGAGAGGGTCGATTCCCTGCACCTTCGGGTTGGGGATTGGTCTCTCACTGTCGTGTGCGCCTATGGGCCAAACGGCAGTGTAGAGTACCCGGCCTTCTTGGAGACTCTGGGAGGGATGCTGGAAAGCGCTCCGACTGGGGACTCCGTCGTTCTGCTGGGGGACATCAACGCCCACGTGGGCAGTGACAGTGACAACTGGAGGGGCGTGATTGGGAGGAACGGCCCCCCTGATCTGAACCCGAGTGGTGTTCTGTTATTGGACTTCTGTGCTAGTTACAGCTTGTCCATAACGAACACCATGTTCAAGCATAAGGGTGTCCATCAGTGCAAATTGCACCAGGACACCCTAGGCCGGAGGTCGATGATCGACTTTGTGGTTGTTTCATCTGAACTCCGGCCGTATGTCTTGGACACTCGGGTGAAGAGAGGGGCGGAGCTGTCAACTGATCACCACCTGCTGGTGAGTTGGATCCGATGGCGGGGGAGGAAGCTGGACAGACTCGGCAGACCCAAACGTACTGTGAGGGTCTGTTGGGAACGTTTGGCTGATTCCCCTGTCAGAGAGATCTTCAACTTCCACCTCCGGCAGAGCTTCGACCAGATCCCGAGGGAGTCTGGAGATATTGAGTCCGAGTGGACCATGTTCTCCATCTCCATTGTCAACGCGGCCATTCGGAGCTGTGGCCGTAAGGTCTCCGGTGCCTGTCGAGACGGCAATCCCCGAACCCGGTGGTGGACACTGGAAGTAAGGGATGCCATCAAGCCTGGCTGGCTAGTGGGACTCCCGAGGCAGCTGACGGGTACCGACAGGCCAAGCAAATTGCAGCCCGGGTGGTTGTGGAGGCAAAAACTCGGGCCTGGGAGGAATTCGGTGAGGCCATGGAGAAGGACTATCGGTTGGCCTCGAAGAGATTCTGGCAAACCGTTCGGTGCCTCAGGAGGGGGAAGCAGTGCCCTACCAATCCTGTTTACAGTGGAGATGGGCAGCTGTTGACCACGACTGGGGATATCATCAGGCGGTGGAAGGAATACTTCGAGGATCTCCTCAATTCCGCCGTCACGTCTTCCATTGAGGAAGCAGAGACTGAGGGCTCGGAGGCAGACTCATCCATCACCCGGGCTGAAGTCACTGAGGTAGTCAAGAAACTCCTCAGTGGCAGGGCACCGGTGGTGGATGAGATCCGCCCTGAGTACCTCAAGTCTCTGGATGTTGTGGGGCTGTCTTGGCTGACCCTCTGCAGCATCGCATGGCGGTCGTGGACAGTGCCTTTGGAATGGCAGACCGGGGTGGTGGTCCCTCTTTTTAAGGAGGGGGACCGGAGGGTGTGCTAAAAACTATCGGGGATCACACTTCTCAGCCTCCCCGGGAAAGTCTATGCCAGGGTACTGGAGAGGAAAATCCGGCCGATGGTAGAACCTCGAATTCAGGAGGAACAGTGTGGTTTTCGTCCCGGTCGTGGAACACTGGAGCAGCTCTATACCCTCTCCAAGGTGCTGGAGGGTTCATGGGAGTTTGCCCAACCAATTCACATGTGCTTTGTGGATTTGGAGAAGGCATTCGACTGTGTCCCTCGCGACATCATGTGGAGGGTGCTCTGGGGGTATGGGATTCGGGACCCTTTGCTAAGGGCTATCCGGTCCCTGTACGACCGGAGCAGGAGCTTGGTTCGCATTGCCAGCAGTAAGTCAGACTTGTTCCCGTGTGGGTTGGACTCCGGCAGGGCTGGCCTTTGTCACAGAATTTCTAGGCATAGCCAGGGGCTGGAGGGTGTAGGGTTTGGGGACCACACGATTTCATCTCTGCTCTTTGCGGGTGATGTTGTCGTGCTGGCCCCATCAGACCATGACCTTCAGCAGGCACTGGGACGGTTTGCAGCTGAGTGTGAAGCGGCTGGGATGAGAATCAGCACCTCCAAATCCGAGGCCATGGTTCTCAGTCGGAAAAGGGTGGCTTGCTCACTTCAGGTTGGTGGAGAGTTCCTGCCTCAAGTGGAGGAGTTCAAGTATCTTGGGGTCTTGTTCACGAGTGAGGGAAGGATGGAACGGGAGATTTACAGACGGATCGGTGCAGCCCCTGCAGTAATGCGGTCGCTGAGGTGGCTCGTGCCTCTTATCCGGATGCCCCCTGGACGCCTTCCCGGGAAGGTGTTCCGGGCATGTCCCACCGAGGGGAGACCCCAGGGAAGACCTAGGACACGCTGGAGGGACTATGTCTCCCGGCTGGCCTGGAAACGCCTCGGTGTCCCCCCGGAAGAGCTGGAGGAAGTGTCTAGGGAGAGGGAAGTCTGGGCATCCCTGCTTAGACTGCTGCCCCCGCGACCCGGCCCCGAAAAAGGGGAATAAAATGGATGGATGGATGGAACCCATCACGCTCTCTATGATCTCAAATCTCAAGACTTTTGATGACACCTAGGATAACTAAATCCACTAAAGGGGTCAACTTTTCTCATACGTAGCACCTAAACTCTGGAATAGCCTTCGAGGGTCAGACACACTCTCCCAATTTAAATCTAGATTAAAGACACATCTTTTCACCCAAGCTTTCACTTAATGCATAGTTAATGAACAGCAGCTACGCTAATTATTCTTCTGCTGCCTTTGCCTCGGGATGCCCACCCTGCCCACCCTGCATGGTTTTCGGTGAGTGGGACTTTCTGGGTTCCAGATGGTGGGCTCTCCCTCTTCCTCGTGGATATTTGCTCGGCAGCTTTTGGTCGGGGTCACTGATTGGAGCTTTGACACGTCAAAGGGGATCTGGCCCTCCCGCCTGAGCCTGGTTTCTCCCGAGAATATTTCTCCATTAATCAATCATTGGAGTTTGGGTTCCTTGCCACAGCAGGGCAGTGTTGGCTTGCTCACCGGGAGACTCCATTTATTTATTTATTAGATATTATTTATTAGAAAGGTCTTGCTTGTTTTGTAAACACCATGCACTGTGCTGTGTTTTACCTTTTCTGTTTTTCCTGTTTGCCCCTGTAAAGCTGCTTTGGAACAATGCACATTGTGAAAAGCACTATATAAATAAACTTGAATTGAATTGAGAGGCAGTGCTGCGCTGGCAAGGCAAAAACTCGCTCTGCCATGGCAGTAGAAGAGAAACAGAATGTTTCGCTTAGTCGCCAAGGCTTGTTCAGAAAGTAGCTAGATTGCTTTTTGAAAAATAAGTCGCTAAAGGTGTCTGAAAAGCCGCAAAATATTGTTAGTCGCCAAGTTGACAACACTGGTTGTGATGTTTCGTGTAGTGAGAGGTTGGTTGCAATTCGCAACATTGCCGCTAGGTTTTACTGACTGGAACTTTAAATGAATTAACAGATTAATTTGTTAAGAATCTGAGTAAAATGTTAACAGTAAATATCTCCTGACACTTTACAATATCCTGCTATCGATCAAATAAATTATTAATTTAGATGTTCACTATTACATGTATATGATCTTTTGTTTGATCTTGTTTCTCTCTACAGATGACATTTTAGTACAGGATGTCACTCCAGTTCCAGAAAGATCAGATTTTCACCTCTTTTTCTGACCCCCTTTTCCCCCTGTTGTTTTATTCAGAGCCGAACAACGATTCCGTTCAGAATCCAGTCGCTGAAGAGTTGGACTTGGACATCAAGCTGGAGTATAATGAGAATCCCAGTGTGTTCGGTCTAGGTTAGCTACTAACAGAACACAACTCACACCAACACAATTTTGGTCATTTGTAACTTTAACAAGAACAAATATCGTTAAAATAGTTTTACCTACCCTTAGCAATGTACTCATTCTGTTTCCATAACAATGATCAGGGCTCTCATAGTGCAGCCTGCAGGTTAATGATGACGTGATTATATTTTGACTCCCTGGCCCCGCCCCCGACAGCAGCACTACAAGTTGCTCAAAATAAAAAAACGTCAGAAAAAAAAAGGATAACAGAAAGCGCAAAGGTGGCGCTGAGAAGAAGAAAGCTCTGGAAGCTGACGCGCCCAAATGTTTTAAGCTGACCACATTTTTTCTCAAAACAAATGAAAAAGACGAGACCGCCGGTAAGCTAACGTTAAGGTAGTTAGGAATAGGAGCACTGCAAGATGCTAGCGGCCGTGCAAAACAAAGTTGTCTGCAAATCACCGTTCATGTATCAAACTTTTTCTTGTAGCTCTTCAGCAGCAGCCGCCTCTAGTCCAGTTTGCTGATAACAGTGATAAAAAAGCCAGGCCCAGTAACATTACCAAGCTCCAGTCATAGGCCCAATACACCAGAATCGGCAGGTAGGATTGTCATTCAGAAGAACTAGTAATGAAGTGCCCTGAAAAATGCCCTGAGACAATTAATGATATTTGTGGTATGATATACAGTGGTACACAGCAAACATGATCACTGCAAAAAATGCTTTTTTTACTTATTATTTTTGTCTTGTTTCCAGTTCAAATATCTAAATTTTCTTAATTTAAGATACATTTACTAGACAAGTTAAATGGCATAAGAAATTATGTCTTGTTTTCTAAAAAAACATCTAAAAATGTTTTTGCTTAAAACAAGCTAAATCTTAATTCAAACGGAAACACAATTATTTATCTTGCCCATTGGAAGATAATGTAGGCTAGCTTTTTCTTATCACTTCATTTTTAGGTTTCTTTTTTTTAAGAAAACAAGACTTTTTACTCGTTTTGTAAATGTATCTTAATTTAAGATTTTTTTGATATTTGGACTGGAAACGAGACAAAAATAGTAAGTAAGAAAAGCATTTTTTTTGCAGTGATCACATTAGTTACAATATAACAACTCTCTATGCCCCAGTGTTACTAGTGACCCATTATGTTTTTAAGCAAACTTTCAGGTTCGGTCAGAAGACGAGGAATCAATTGCTGTACAATAATGTGGTAGGCGGCTCTTCCTCGTAAGACTGGTCGAGGATGGTGAAGGTCTGGCCAGTCAAAAGTATGACAAAATATGGAACAAAAAGTAGTATTTATCGAGTCTGAACTGAGAACTTAAAATGTCCTAGGGAGAAAAAGGGAATCCCAGGATACAGTCAACAGGACAGTCACTCAGTCGACAAGACTACAAAAAGCAAGGCAGCATTAAACAGCGAAAATCCACTAGACTAGACTAGACTAGATGATACTGTGACCTTAGTCAACGATAGCACAAGGGACAATGAGAAGTGATGGTGTCTATAAGGGGGTAAGTGACATAAACCAGCTGTAGGTCGTGAAGTAAATGATGGGGTAATGGGAGCGGGAGGTGAAAACAATTAGATGCAGACAGCGAACACGTGGCGCCATGACACAAACCCCACGTGTTCGAACAGTCATACACACAACAAAACAAACAAGGTAGAGACTAACCCCGAAACCCAACACAAACGATTGTTACAAAGCCCACAATTGAAAGGGAATAGAATAAAAGTCATATGAATTAAGCCTGCATATTTTGACATTTGGAAATTTTAATTTGCTTTGATTTGATTTAATTTCATTTGAACGTGCTTTCCATGTCAAATATGTTAAAGATTATAGAATGCTTTTATTGTGATTAAATACAGGTGCACTCGAGTCTAGGGATACAGAAGGAAGTGTGAAAGGGAGACCAGAGCCTACTCAGGGACAGATAGCAGAGGCAACAACACAGCAGCAGAACCCAGAACCACGAGCTAGAAACAAGGCAGATAAAGATGATTCTGTAGATAGTTTTGATTACTTTGCTCGACCTCAGTCACAGGAAATACATACATTTTTTTTCTTATCATCGTCAACAAATCCCAAATGTTCCTATACCAAAGGTTTTCAATAGCAAAGATGGAACAAACCGCAAGTGGCTAACTTACTGTGAAAAAAAACAATCTCTTTACTGTTCGGTTTGTTTGGCATTTGCACCTTTGGTAAGTGATGGCCCTTTCATAAAGGGAGGCATGAAAGACTGGAAACACATTCACCAAAGGATAGTGGAACACAAAAAAAGTAAGACACACAGAGATAGTGCAGATGCTTACTTTCTGAAAATACAAAAGGCAGATGTGAAAAGCCTGTTGACTGGCAACCAAATGTCATTACGTGCTGGGCAAGTGAAAAAGAAACGTCAGGTGATGGAGCGTATAGTGGACGTTGTTAAAGTCATAGGCAAATGTGGCCTTAGCTACAGGGGAGATAAAGAAGAGGCAGGTTATAGCTTAGAAAACATTGCTGTTAATCATGGTAATGTCCTGGAGTTGATTCTACTAGATATATAGATATGACATTTGCCTCCAACAGCATGTTAACACTTGCATTGAAAACTGCAAAAAGCAGCACGAAACTGGTGCAAAAGCCAGAGGTGCTCTAGTTACTCTGCTGTCAAAAGAGACAATAAATAAAGTGGTGGATGTCATTAGCCAACTGATAAAGTTGACTATAGAAGAAGAAGTGAGACAAGCTGGCATGTTTTCAGTTCAAATTGACACAACCCAAGAAATCAGCTCCAAAGACCAGTGTTCAATCATACTTTGATATGTAACAGATGTCATTCATGAATGACTGATTGCTGTGGTCGACTGTGAGACATCTACTGGCCAGAATTTTGTAGAGCTTCTGAAAAAAGTGCTACTGAACCTTGACATTGGCACATGTGTGGGGAACTCAACAGATGGTGCAGCTAATATGCAGGGTAGGTTTAGGGGGTTTTCTACACTCCTCTCTGAGCATTCCCCCAATCAGGTTCATCTTTGGTGTTATGCATAACTTTTGAATCTTGTACTGGCAGAGACAACAGGCAGTGTTGTGGAAAGTGTATCTCTGTTTTCACTGCTTAACGATTTAGCAGTTTTTTTAAGAGAGTCATACAAGCACATGCGGAAGTGGGAGGAGAAGAGTCAGGACAAGCATCACAGACGACTGTGCCCAATAGGGCAACAAGGTGGTGGGCTAAGGATCAGGCACTAAGTAAAGTGTTTGGGTGCTTCAGGAATCCTCAGGGAGGCTTGTTTATTGAAGTGCTTATGACTTTAGACACCATTATAGATGACAGTACACAAAAGCCAACTGTGAGGGCCAAGGCAAAGGGATTCATGGAAGGCTTTTTCAAGTATGAGACAGTGGTCACTGCTCAACTCCTCCTTTGCATTTTTGAGCTTACTTCCCCCCTTTCAAAATACTTGCAGACAAAGGGAATGGATATCATCACAGCTCAACGTCTGGTTGAGGGGACAGAAGAGGGTCTCAGGAAGTGTGCTAGGTACTTTGAAGGAGTTAAGGCTGCAGCTGATGAGTTTGTGAAGTGGGCTAATGGAAAGTTGCAAGAGGAAGAAGAGTGTGAGCTTGTAGTGCAGGCTGCCTTTTCTGAGAGAAGGATCAGAAAAAAAGAAAAGGATGCCAGGAGAGCTTGCAGAAGATGAGCAGTTAGCATCAGCTCATACTGACTTTGAGGTAAAAGTACACAATGTCATTGTAGACACAGTAACAGGAAGTATCCAAAGGAGGTTTTTCTGCTTATGCAAAACTTTGCTCAGATTTTGCCTGTTTAGACCCTAGAAACTTTGCTCATGTGAGGGAAAATGGACTACCCAGCTCAGCTCTGGAAGAAATAAGCAAATGTCTGCTTATGTTTGACGACAGGGCTACAGTTGGCACATTATGTGGTGAACTATACAGCCTTACATGTCAGTGGGACAGACTAAAGATGTCCTCTCTGGAGGGTTACATTGTCAGGACAGCTATGAAATCCCACAAGGAGGTGATGAGCATCCTTCCATGGAACAGCAGGATGTATAACTAGAGAGCAAAACTTGTTCCTCCTGTAAAAACTGTCATTTGTGTTCATCTCATTCTCTCTCAGTACAATCTTCTAACTGATGTCTACCATGTGATTGGACTCGCCTACAAGTTGCTATTAGAGTCATTCCACGTACATGAAAGTGTACTTGGGATATGAATAATTCAATTCGAATAAAATCTATACATTTTGCCATTCTCATAAATATCTATCTGTGCTTTTTTGATGGTAATATATTTTTTAAAATTAAATTCATGATTATTCAGTAAAATTATATTATTTAGTTCTGTACCTCTGTAACCCCTCAACCCCGTTACACAAATCATTCTCCCCCCATAAAAATAATGAACTGGTCCATGTGTCACATCATTAACAGGAAGTGACATCATAAGTCCTCTGGTAAAGATGTGGGCAGACACAGGCAGTTTGCCAGCTTTTTTTTGCAACTATAACTTATTAATATTATGATTGTGTAGCTTATGACTCAACCCTGTTACATCAAATAAGCGTAGAAAACTATTAATTGTGAAAATTATATTTTAACAATATACATGTTTTTTTATATCATGCATGCCATGTGTTCCCCTGGTATTCCCTACATTTAAAACAGTGGCCATTTTGAGTAAAAAAATCACAACCCCGTTACTTATTTGATCATAACTGGCTTGTGAGATTGTAAGGGGGTTGTGTTTTTAGTACTTTGGTACCGTAAGTATCCAGGAATTTAAATTAATTAATATATTTGATCAAGAGTCTTATAACAAATGCATTTGTTGAATGTAGTAATGCACATGTTAAAGCTGTGTATGTGTGCGCATGTGTGTTCTACCTATATTTTCACATCTCAGGGTTAAGTAAATAGGCCTGAAAGAATGTTTGATTTAATGATTTCAATTTAGGGATCCGGAAATAAGTCCATGATGGCTCCGAAAACAGCCGCAGAAAGGCAGAGGTAATATCGTGCGAGGCTAAATGCTGATCCTGAAAAAAGGGAGAAATACCCGGAGAAAGAACGTCAGAGATGGAGAAAAAATGTAGAGGCAGGGAAAAAGAAATGAATTAATGAGATAAGTGAAAGACAACAGGGGCTGAAGCATAGAAAGTGTAGAGCAGCTTAAAAAAGAAGCAATAAGAGGAGAGAAGCACTAAGGAACTTAGCCACTCCTCCACAAAGTCCAGATCATGCACCAGAGCAACATTCATGTCCAGGATCTTCAAGGTAGAGCAATGAGCAGTTAAGTGTAAGATAATGACAAGGCAAAGTGTTAGATAATTAAAAGTGTAGTTCATAAAAGTTGTTTAGGTTGTATGTGATAGTTTACTGTTTGAATGACCATCCGATTGATTGCTGCTCACCGTTTTGATGGATAACTCCCGTCTTTTCCATCATATCCATTTCTCATCATTACCGACTATTGATTGTGTTTGTAGGCAACATGTGGAGGGGAGAAAAAAAGTAAGAAGAAAGAAAGATATAGGCTGAAGAAAAAAATAAAACAGCTTCAGGAAAGACTAGACAAATTAGTACAAAAATACAAAAAAAGGTGCCAACGTTTAAAGAAACATTCTGATTCACCACGGTCAAAGGTAAAAGAGCTAACAGCAAATTGCCCTGTAAACCCCAGAATCAGGAAGACGTTGCTGTTTCACCAATCACTGATTAAAGACATCAGAAACAAATATCAGCAGACCACCAAAGAAAGGGAAAGACAACTAATTGCAAAAGTTACAACAGGTAGGATCGTCAAAACATACAGGTTACAGAGATTTGCTGTGGATTCCCTTGGCTTTTCGAGTAAGCGTTGGCAACATAAGGAGAGCCTTGACTTTGAAAGGAAGAAGACAAACAGTGAACAGTGATATGTGAAACTCTGCTGAATTTACATTGTTATAAAGAGATTGTGAACATATAGTGGAATAAATCTCGAAATAAAACATTCATTAAGGAAATAAAATAAAAAATCACTTTCTCTGTTCTCATTTATTCTCATCAAATCACATAAATGCAGAGAAATTATAAACTTAAGTAACCATCTTTTACATATTTTGTAAAAGTGAAATACCAAAAGAGAAAAATGCACACCTAAAATGGGGCAGTTACACAGTTCAGCACGTGCGAGCACATAGCACATGTGTTAATGCTAATACTCAACTCGGCAAATACATTTTTTTTTACACAGAACATTACAAATCTGAATATAACACATATAAACACGACCAAAAGCTGGTTAAAGGACAGTGCATCAATGCATCAATGTTGCTCAAAGTCTTGAATGAAATAAACAGAGTTACTGAGTTCATAAGAAGGTTACACACACACTTCATTTTATCAATCGCAAATAACATGTATTTGCCTCGACTGACAGACATATGAAGTAAACTTGTGTGTAGTATAAAAGTCCAACCTTACACTTGAAATCAATCTAAACTCATTGTTTATGACACAGCGCTTATAGATGAGACTTTCCAGCAGCGAGAGATGTGAAACTCTGCTGGTGGTAACGTAGCTCCGCCCTTAATATACGCATGCCAATGCAAGTGACGTAACAGCCAAGTTTTCCAAATTAATGCATGAATTTAACAACATTATTTAAACTCCGTTACATATGCATGCTAAAAAGCCTCTTATAAACACTGGTGCACTAATGAGGCAACATATTTCAGGTATAGTTGATGAAAGATTTCAGTGTAGTTGATGAAATATTTCAGTGTAGTGGATGAAAGATTTCAGTGTAGTGGATGAAAGCATATTTCACTGGAAAAGGAAGCTGCATCTGCACTTCCGTTTAATTTGTCGCGCGTTGATGACGTGCAGATATGCAGCGAACAGGAACCTGTCATATGCAATTAATTTACGGAGTAATATTTTACAATCCCCTTATACAGTTCCGATGTCAATGCAAATTTTTTTTTTTTCTAAAAATATATTTTGGCTGGCATGGTATGCTTTAAAACTGTCCCAAAAAGCTGAAGCGTGCGGTTTCCGTAATTTTTGGCGTCTGCAATTACAATAGGAATTATACATTTGAAGGAAGCATTACTCACACTTTACCAGGGGTTTAGAGTGTGTCGAGGAAATAAAAGTTTGTTTTAAGATTTCACAATGACGCCACGGCAATGTTTTTTGGTTTTGCAAGTGTTTGGGTTATTTTCATTCACAAGTAACAATGATGATGATATTACAGCTTTTCTAAGAAGTGCACTTCAGTGTTTAGAGGACATTCAAACAGCGAATGGTGGTACGAATATGTTAAGCCTTCAGAGAGAGCTGGAGGACCACACAAGAACCTTGCATTCATTGTTGCAAGCTGTAAGAGCTGTGGATGAGGAGAACCCTTGTTTACTATTCAATTCAAGTTAATTTATATAGCGCTTTTCACAATGTGTATTGTTTCAAAGCAGCTTTACAGGGGCAATCAGGAAAAACACAAAAGGTAAAACACAGCACAGTGCATGGTATTTATACAACGAGTAAGATCATTCTAATAAATGATATCTAATTTCTAAATAAATAAATGCAGTCTCCCGATGAGCAGGCCAACACTGCCCTGCTGTGGCGAGGAACCCAAACTCCCATGATTGAACCAGGCTCAGCCGGGAGGGCCAGATCCCCTCTGATGTGTCATAACTGCTGACATGTGATTTAAGTTTTAGAATTTAATACCAAATATTGTAACTTCAGCATTAATAAGACAAATAGTCCATCTTTGCTCTTGGTTGGGGGTGTAGTGGTCTGAGCTGGGATGGTCCGATGGTCATATTTCTCTTGGCTGGTGGTGGAATTGCCTTAGATGGAGCTGGGATGGTCAGTCAGTCTGCAGCTGTAGCTGGTGTAATCTCAAATTGGGGATGGACATCTGTCGGTCGTCTGGACATGGTGCAACTTCTTCCCGAGGCAGAGGCAGAAAGAGAATAAAGAGAATGATTAGCGTAGCTGCTGTTCATTAACTATGCATTAAGTGAAGGCTTGGCTGAAAAGATGTGTCTTTAATCTAGATTTAAATTGGGAGAGTGTGTCTGACCCTCGAACAGTATCAGGAAGGCTATTCCAGAGTCTAGGTGCTACGTATGAGAAAGCTCGACCCCCTTTGGATGATTTAGGTATTCTAGGTGTTATCAAAAGTCCTAAATTTAGAGATCTTAGAGAGCGTGATGGGTTGTAACGTGATAAAAGCTTGGTTAAGTAAGTAGGGGCTAAACCATTTAAGGCTTTGTAAGTAATTAAAGAATTTAAAAATCAATACGATACTTAATGGGTAGCCAGTGAAGCGATAATAAAACTGGGGTTATGTGATCGTATTTTCTTGACCTAGTAAGAACTCTGGCAGCTGCATTCAGAACTATCAGTAGTTTGTTTATCGATGATACAGGACAACCACTAAGTAGAGCATTACAATAGTCAAGTCGTGAGGTCACAAATGCATGAATAAGATTTTCTGCGTCAGCAACACATAAAATATTTCGTAATTTGGCAACATTTCTAAGGTGGAAGAAGGCTGTTTTTGTGATATTTGAGATGTGATTTTTAAATGACATGTTGCCGTCCAATATAACGCCTAGGTCTTTAACTGTATTTGTTGGAGTAACAGTGCAGCTTTCAATTTGCAGGTTGTAATCAGAGATATTCTGTTTATGTGTTTTTGGTGCTATAAGTAATATTTCTTTTTTGCTAGAGTTTAAAAGGAGGAAATTAGTAGTCATCCAATGTTTTATGTCTTCGATGTCATTCCATGTTTTCTAATAATGTTGCCGAGGGGCAGCATGTATATGGAGAAAAGCAAGGGTCCTAAAACCGATCCCTGAGGTAATCCATAATTTACTTGCGTAAGATTTGACGATTTCCCATTTAAATGGACGTATTGATATCCGTCTGTTAAGTAAGATCTGAACTATTGTAGTGCCTGTCCCTGAATACCGGTATAATTGTGTAAACGATCTAATAGTATTTTATGGTCTACAGTATCGAAAGCAGCACTGAGGTCAAGCAGGACTAAGAGTGAGATGTTGCCTTTATCTGATGCAATAAGAAGGTCATTTGTAATTCTAACAGGCAGTTTCAGTGCTGTGATGCGGTCTAAAGCCAGACCGAAACTTTTTGTGCATGTCATTATTTTGTAGGAAGGTACACAGTTGAGTTGATACTATTTTTCTAGTATTTTAGACAAGTACGGGATATTTGAAATCGGTCTATAGCTTCCAAGTTCATTGGGGTCTAAGTTTAGTTTTTTGATAAGAGGCTTAATTACAGCCAGTTTAAAGAGTCCTGGGACATGTCCTAGATTAATTGACGAGTTAATAATGTTACAAATGGGCTCAATTGCAACAGGTAGTAACTCTTTTAATAAAGTAGTTGGAATGGGGTCTAATAAGCATGTTGTCGGTTTGGATGTTGCATTAATTTTAATTAAATCTTCCTGATTTATAGGAGAAAAACACTCTAGCTTTTCTTTTTGGGTGACGGTTGAAACTAATTCTTCTGACACACTTGGAGGTTTGGTTTTAGCTATGTTGTCTCGTATTTTTTTGATTTTCTCAGTAAAAAACTTAATGAATTCATTGCTACCAAGGTGCGGCGGAATACCCAGGTCAGGTGGAGTCTGTTTGTTTGTTAGTTTAGCAATTGTACTAAATAAAAACCTTGGATTGTTTTTGTTATTTTCTATGAGGTTACGGAAGTGCTCGGCTTTTGCTGCTTTTAGTGCCTTTTTGTAACAGCTAGCACTATCTTTCCATGGAATTTTAAAGACCTCTAATTGGGTTTGTTTCCATTTTCGCTCCAGTTTACGCGATTCTCTTTTTAGGGCGCGAGTGGTGTTATTATACCATGGTGCTATGATCTTTCCATTAATCCTTTTTGACTTCATAGGTGCGACCACTTCTAATGTATTAGAGAAAATAGTGCCCATGCTGCTGGTCATGTCGTCGAGCGATTCTATATTTGTTGTCAAGGTTATTAAAGGAGTCAGATCTGGCAGGTTCCTTATGAAACTATCTTTATTAGTTGAGGTGATTGTTCTACCCTGTCGACAACGAGATATACAGTTGTGTTCAAAATTATTCAACCCCCAATGCTGTAAATGGTTTTAGGGAATTTAGTGTACATTTGTAATTGTATTCAGAATGAAATCCTACAAGGACTTCTTAAAGAACCATATGCAACTAAAATGACATCAATTAGTTTTGTAATACAGTAGTAAATGTTGCTTTTGTGAATTCTTCATTGACATAATTATTCAACCCCTTAAAGACTACCACTCTGAAGAACAGAGGTTCAATGAAGTGTTTTCAATCAGGTATTGAAAACACCTGTGGATATCAGGGAGCAGCAATAAAGCCTAATAAGCACCAATTAGGCAGCTTTAAAATGACTGTGATACTCAGCTCCTTCTAGACATTTACTGGTGTGGTTACAAACATGGTGAGGTCAAGAGAATGGTCCAGGAAGACAAGAGAACAGGTGATTACTCTTCACAGGAAGGGCAATGGCTATAAGAAGATTGCAAAGATGTTAAACATACCAAGAGACACCATAGGAAGCCTCATTCGCAAATTCAAGGCAAAGGGCACTGTTGAAACGCAACCTGGTCGTGGCAGAAAGAAGATGCTGACTTCGACTGCTGTGCGCTACCTGAAGCGTAGAGTGGAGAAAAGTCCAAGTGTGACTGCTGAGGAACTAAGAAAAGATTTGTCAGATGTGGGTACTGAAGTTTCGGCTCAGACAATACGGCGCACCCTGCGTAATGAAGGCCTCCATGCCAGAACTCCCAGGCGCACCCCCTTGCTGTCCCCAAAGAATAAGAAGAGTCGACTGCAGTATGCCAAAAGTCATGTGGACAAACCACAGAAGTTTTGGGATAGTGTTCTGTGGACTGATGAAACAAAATTAGAACTGTTTGGGCCCATGGATCAACGCTATGTTTGGAGGAGGAAGAACAAGGCCTATGAAGAAAAGAACACCTTGCCTACTGTGAAGCATGGCGGGGGGGTCAATCATGCTTTGGGGCTGTTTTGCTTCTGCAGGTACTGGGAAGCTTCAGCGTGTGCAAGGTACCATGAATTCTCTTCAGTACCAGGAGATATTGGATGACAATGTGATGCAGTCCGTCACAAACCTGAGGCTTGGAAGACGTTGGACCTTTCAACAGGACATTGATCCCAAGCATACCTCCAAGTCCACTAGAGCATGGTTGCAGATTAAAGGCTGGAACATTTTGAAGTGGCCATCGCAGTCACCAGACTTAAATCCGATTGAGAACCTCTGGTGGGACTTAAAGAAAGCAGTTGCAGTGCGCAAGCCTAAGAATGTGACCGAACTGGAGGCTTTTGCCCATGATGAATGGGCGAAGATACCCGTAGATCGCTGCAAGACACTTGTGTCAAGCTATGCTTCACGTTTAAAAGCTGTTATAACTGTAAAACGATGTTGTACTAAGTACTAAGATTGAATGTCACTTGGGGGTTGAATAAAACTGATAATGATGTGAGCTCAGAAAAGACATTTGTGGTTATTTCATTATAAATGTTATGTTATATTTGTCTGACCTACACGTGCCTCTTTGATTTAATTGTAAGCAGGGTGACTGAATGATCATAATCAATGTCAAACCGACCAAAACAATCAATTTCAGTGGGGGTTGAATAATTTTGAACACAACTGTACAACTGATTTCTGCAGTACGCAGTGTACATGTTAAAAGATGGTGATCGGAAACATCGTCACTTTGAGGTATAACATCGATATTGTTTAGATCGTCTCTGTGAGATATAATCAAGTCTAGAGTATGATTAAGTCGATGAGTAGGTCTATTGATGTATTGTGTTACACCACAAGAGAGTAGTAGTTCTTTAAACGCCACAGCTAATGGATTGTTAGCAATATCTCATGGATATTAAAATCTCCAACAATCAGTACTTTATCGACGTTAACCAATAGATCCGTTAAGAAGTCTGCGAACTCTATCAGAAAATTAGTGTAAGGCCCAGGGGGTCTATACACAGTAACCAATGTAAGAGAGACCAATGGTTTTTTACTTTTGTTTGGAACAGTTATGTTCAACGCAAGCATTTCAAATGATTTAAATGTATGCATTGTTCTCCGAGTTACGGTAGGAAAGTCTATAAAGATTGTTGCGACACCACCACCTCGACCAACCGGACGTGGCTCATGAATATAACCGTAGCTTGGTGGAGTAGACTCATTTAGACCGAAATAATCATTTGGCTTAAGCCAAGTTTCAGTAAGGCAAAGTACATCAAAACTGTTGTCTGTGATCATATCATTTACAATAACTGCCTTTGGATTTAGTGATCTTATATTAAGTAGCCCAAACTTTAGGCGTTGGTTTTGCTCATTAAATATATTATCTTTTGGTTTAGTCACAATAAGGTTTTTTCTCTGACTTTTAAATAAATTATTATTTGGTTGTATTATTTGGGGGACAGACACAGTCTCTATGCATTTGGAAGGAGTAACATTCTTAACAGGTGGGTGAGAGCAACACAGACTATGGTTAAAATTTGTACTAAGTAGTCAAATGGTGCGTAGCGTGTTTGAGATGTTGTCGGACAAAATTTCCGCTCCAATTCTCCTGGGTTGCAGGCCGTCGGGGCGGAAAAGCCTTGGTCGCTCCCAGAACAGATCAAAATTATTTACAAAGAGCAGCTTCTGTTCAATACACCATGACATTAACCAATTATTAAGCGTAAATAGTCTTCTGAACTTTTCGTTCCCTCGTCGGTAAGTAGGAAGCGGCCCTGATACGATGATCCTCGCCGTGGGCGATGCGTTGCGAACAGTATCGACCAGAGTCCTGAAGTCCCTCATCAGGATCTCCGACTGCCGCATTCTCACATCATTCACCCCCGCGTGCAGAACTACAGCTCCCACTCTTGCATCATCCTTCAGAATAGCTTTAACCTGCGCAGAGACATCGAGAACACGGGCGCCAGGCAAACAGTGAGTGCGCACCTTACCTTCATTGAAGGAAGCGCGTACGTTCCGGACGATTGAGTCACCGATGACCACAGCGTTGGATTTCGTCTCGCAGAGGGCGGCAAAGCAGTTCCTCGTAGAAATCTCGAAGACCGGTGGCGGAGAGGTCATCGCTCCGGTCCTGGATTTCGCCTTTCGCCGTGTGTGTGCCGGTGCAGGAGTGAAATTCATTTCGGCTCGTCGTGTTCTTTAAGCCTGGGCTCTGTGCAAAGAAACACTCGGAGTAGAAGTGGTAGGGGTATTACAATCACGTCGAAAATGTACCGCAGTTTTGCGAGCGCCATTTTACGTTCTCGCAGATGTGTTTGCCTCTCAAGTAGATCGTGGATCTGCTACTCCAATCCTTCCAGTTATGACTGAAGCGCGAAGAAAGATTCATCATCTACACTCAAAGGTAACGTTAAACACATATCTAAATCATTAGCCATCAGTGGTGTCATAATGAGAACCGTGAGTTTAACAGTAAGGGCAATATTCAGAAACTAAAGGCTGGAAATGCTAACAGCCTGAGTGCTAATAGCGAATGGTTGTATAAAACAAATTTATCTGTGCGTTAT
Source organism: Triplophysa bombifrons (assembly GCA_029783895.1). Classification (NCBI taxonomy): domain Eukaryota; kingdom Metazoa; phylum Chordata; class Actinopteri; order Cypriniformes; family Nemacheilidae; genus Triplophysa; species Triplophysa bombifrons. The sequence goes on along the minus strand of JAPMJR010000028.1, from coordinate 1,791,100 downwards.
ATGACGATATTTGGCATGGGATACACTTAAGAATAAGTGAGTTATCATTTTAGAACATAAATATTAAGAAATAACAGGAATAAACGATATATTTAGAAAAAAATTGACGGAGCTCTGTCTCAAACCACGCGCTCTCAGCAAACAGGAAGGGATCACAGCAGGGAACCAATCACGCTCTTGGGTACAACGTTTCCTAGAACTGCAGTCCTTACATAGATGCATGGTTTCAATAGAGCAGATCTATAAATCGATGCAAAGACCTGAAGAGACCTCCATAGCCCATACAATAAAGATCCCGGGACACTGTGGTAACTCTACAATAATTAAGCATGGTTTTACTACAAATAAAACGAACAAAACATGGTATCCAAATATTATTAAGGTTTTTCTACAGTAAGTTTTACCGTGGTATACAATTCATGTATTTAATAATTCATGTAATTGTTATGTAATTACTCTAGATAAAACATGGTTGGTTGTTAAATTTTATTATGTAACGTACTATCTGTTTAATTCATTATGTACATCAAAAACGAATCTGACAAATTCTATTACCAATTAAAGGCGCTGTTGTATTTATATTTTATGCAATTTATCAAATTTCAAGGGGTGATCAGTGCCCTTGAACAATCACCACTATGTGAAGTATGAAGAAAGTTATTTATAATTTTGCACATTTGGCTGATTTGGAGTCACTGTAATCTTGTTGCATGGAAAATAAGAGGTTTTTAATTTATATCAAAATATATATTTTTTGAGTTAACTACCCAATAAGTTTAGACATACAAATGTGGTTTTTTTTTATATTATGAACTAAAAAAACCTGATATGACATTATGAAGCACCAACGTTGTGTTTATGTACTGTCAACAGGCATGTTGATGGAAACCATAAGCTTGTGAGGTGTTCCATGGCTGTGTTGATAGCTACAGTCGAACAATAATCTATCTTGACTGCCTTGACAACAACAGAGCTACCAGTGTTCTGTCTTTGTTTCGTGCTTAAAAATAAATGAAGGGTTTATCATTTTTATGTTTTACCATCATCTTGCCTTGTCTGCCTGCAATTCGGTTCTCCTGCCATGTCTTCCCAGACAATCCGTGACAAAAAGAGGCAGAATATAAAAAAACAGGGGGAAATGTTTTATAAATTAATTAGCATTTCAGTCAGTGAAATAAGTATTTGATCCCCCAACAACACATAACTTTGTACTTTGTGGAGAAACCCTTGTTGACAAACTCCGAGTTAAGACATTTCTGATAGTTGGTCACCAGGTTTGCACATGTATCATGAGACATTTTAGTCTATTACTCCGTAAATCTAAAAGGTTTCTTGGCTGTCGCTCAGCAAATTAGAGGTTTAGCCTCCTTCACAGACTTTCAATAGGACTGGGGTCTAGAGACTGGATTGGATATTTAATGTGCTTCTCGTTAAGCCACTTTGGTTGTCTTGGCGATGTGATTTGGGATTTGGGTCCTTATGTTTTAATTGCACATCCACGACCCATCTTCAGTGATCTAGTTAAGGGGAGGAGGTTCTCCTCCAAGATTTTACGTTACATGGGCCCGTTCCTCAGCCCCCCAATGCGGTGAAGTCATCTTGTGCCCGTAGCAGAGATAAAAAGCCCTAAAGCATAATGTTTCCAACACTGTGTCATAGCGTGCTACCAATGGTTTGCTTGCTAACTGTGGTCCCAACTGTCTTAAAATCATTAAAAAGCTTTCTCCATGTAGTTCTGGGCTGATCTTTAACCTTTCTCATGATCATCTTTACCCCTTTGGGGAAATCTTGAAGGGAGCTCCAGACCAAGAGCATTTGATAGTTATTTTGTATTTCTTCTATTTCCAAATAATCGCACCAACAGTTGTCTCCTTCTCACCAAGCTTCTGTCTGTAGCCTATTCAAGGTTTGTGGAGGTCTACAATCTTGTCCCTGACATCATGGCGTTGGAGTGGTGAAAATGGAAGATAAAGATTCTGTTGGCAGGCATTTTTTATATACATAAGCTGACTTGGAAGTACTTAAAGTGACCGGACTAATCTGGGGTCCATACAGGCACACAACCAATCTGTGGTGCCAGAATTCTTGTTGGTTGTTAGAGGATCAAATACTTATTTGACTAAATGAAATGTAAATCAATTCAAAACCTTTATATAAAAAATCCCAGATTCTTTGGTTGATATTTGGTTTCTAGCAGTAAAAACCCTTCATTTTGTTGTAATTATGCAAATTTACAAAATTATTTCCCTCACTGTATGTATTCTAGATTCTTGGATCTATAGTTTTTCATGATTAGATTACAATTTGTATGTGAAATATAATATAAACTCAGATGTACCGTGATATGGGACGATGAAAGTTTTAAACCTATTCGCCTCAACTCTTCTTCTGGGAAAGGCATACGCAATTCATTGAAAGCATACACAAAGCATTTATTGCAATTTATTTCTAATTATTACAAGAAACTTTCTTTAGTTTTTTTTTTTTTAAAAATCTGTGAAAACATCTTGATAACAAAAGAAACTATCTAGCAATTAAATAAAATATAACTGATAAAATCTTCAAGGCTCGCATTGTTAGAAAAGTGGAAAATAAACATTTCAAAGATACTCGACAAACACAAGTAATACATAAACTAATTGGCACAGGTAATAAAAGAAATATTGCAGCAAGGGACACTTTTACTGGTATGCAGAACACAAGTAATCCACATCTATTGGAGGGCTCTGTACACAATCATGGTGGTACCACCTTTCACATCCGTCACAGCAAACCTGGGAAAACAGATTTCTACACAAAATCAACATTAATAGATGACGTAGAAAGATGTAATAACTACTGCAACCGTAATTTTTTTTTTATATTTTGTAATGTGAATAACTCACCCATTATGTTTTACCCTTGTCCTCCATCCCACAATAAAAGCACAAGCCGCTTAGATCCCCTGGTAAGACAAACAGTATTCAACAAATAAGTTCAGACTAATACAGTTTGCATTGCAGAGCAAAAATTAACTACCATAGAGCTGCATTTTTATGATAGGCCTATTAAATGCATAAAACCAACAACATGAATTGATTAACATGCTGGGCAAAAAAAAATAAACAGACTTGATTTCTTTGAGGAGGGAAGTAGCTATATCAAGCCTCAACTTGACCACTGCCTTCTGTGAGGTGTGAATATTTATCACCTAGCACAAGCACAAGCATAGCACAAGCAATGCATAACGTCAACCAACACTAGGAAAATACCCCATAACACCCAAATGTACTTTATGAATGAATGGCATCTACACTAATATTTGTTTGTCTGTTTCATTCTTATTCCAAGTTCACCGTAGTCATCTTGATCCAGTTTGTATCCAGTCCAGATGACCACTGTAGGCACCCGGATCCGGTCCAAATCCAGTCCAGATGATCACAGTAGTCACCTGGATACAATCCTAATTCAAACTAGGTGACCACAACAGCACCTACAACTAGCTGAGTCTTAAAGACAAATCGCCTGTGAAGACTTTGTCACTAGACGACCATCTGCACAAATCCTCAGCTAAAACCATGAGAACCAGCCCAGTCCTCTGCAAAAAGGACTCCATACACCTGTAATACTGAATGAATATTATGAACTATATCAAACCACAAGAGAATTTAATTTAACTGGATTATGACATAAATGTTGTATATTCCACTCTATCTACCATTATCTATCTTAGTCTTCTTTTTAAATATCCCTGCTTGTAAATATATATATATATAACAAGGTTCAATAAAAGGAAGGAAGGAGGCGGGAACCGGCAGACATTAAAATAAAGTTTTAATATAAATAATTACAGCCGGCGGCCCCTCAAGGCCGACCGCCGGCGAACAAAACACGGAAGTAAAAACACAAGAACATAAATACAAACGTAAAACATGTTCGGGCCCGGTCCTCTCTCCTCGACGGTCCGGTCGCTCGTTCTCTTATATGCTCCCGATCACCTACGTGATTCAAGATTCCAAACGTCCGGATTCAGGATTCCAAACGTCTACATAATGGTATGCACATGCCCTGCTCACTCCAAAGTCTAAACTCGAAGGTCTCTGCTCTTCAAAGGGAGTTGGGCAGGGGTCGGCGACCTTTTTGATAAGTTTTCTGGCACCTCTGTTGGGTACCGAGCCTTTCGCCCAAACATCAAAAAAAAAAAAAAGGGGAAAACTGGGTTGTTTTTTGCTTCCAAGTCCGCAACCCAAACATGACAGCTTCCAAGTACTCGTCCCAATTTTATTTTATTTTTCACCAGCTTAACGAGAGCTCTAAAAAACAAAATTGTTACTGACAATAGGAATCTATTAAACAGATTTATTTTATAATTATTGCCCCACTTGCATTTAGTGCTTTACATTTAAGACCACATGGTAAAAATAAAAAATTATGTACATTAAGTTTTATAATGCATTCGTGTTAAATCAACTATTTGTCTTACCTTTGTATGGTACCATTCATCCTCTCTACCAATCCGTTGGTTTGAAGGCAGAAAAAAGGCTCCTTTTAATTCCCAACATGGCACATAGATTCTTGTTTATATGTTAATACAGAGAACATATAGGCTTAATGTCGAACCTCACATGCAGAAATTGGAAAACAGGTCTCACGCACTTTATTAAGTAAAAAGCTGTTTCAAAATACCTTTAAATGAGCTACCAAAGATAATCAAAATCGATGGCCATCACACAAACAGACTGAGAAGAAAAATAAAAAAAACGGACTCAGACTTTTTAAATATTACAACAGCATAAAAAAAGCCAAAAAAGTGGAAACACCCAACTATGTTTACTGATTACCTTAGATATTTCTGAGGTGTCTGACAAGCGGATGCAATGAGACCTTTTAACCAGTTTAGTCAAGTGACATCGACATATACCCTATGTTTACCTATATTATCCAAATATTGAAATATTGTTTTTGAAGGAAATTTGTAAAGAAAGGGTAAATATGTTTGTAATAGGAAAGCATAGATCAAAACATTCAAATTAAATGTACCTTGTGACGGGTGAAGCAATGACACATACGCGAGGGGGTTTACTCAGATTTGCCCCAGAGGGTATGTTTAATTAACGTCCCTGGGGAAGACGGAAGAAAACAACATAACAGACACTTGACTTCTGGGTTCCCTGGGCTTCCGCGTGTCTTCCTGCTTGAGTGGACAGCGTTCTTCTATAGTCGAGGATAGCTTCCTCGATGGTAGAACCTGCCGTTCCCATTCCTTCCCATTCCTTCCGTTTCCTTCGGTCTCTGGAAGAGAAAGATAGCTGGTAAGAGGTCTGTTTTAAATGGAGACGTTGCTCACCTCTGCTCTGTCCTCCTGGGCTATTTATAGCCCTGGGCTTATGAGCCTCAGTCCATGATGACCGGCAGATGTGAGGCTCTGATTTCTTCCGTCTCCATGGTGACGCTGATTGCACCAGGGGTGACTCGTCACATACCTGTTTAAAAGTACTGCATTCACAAACTCAGAGCCTTGATCTGTCAGTATCCTCTTTGGAGCCTCAAACTGATGGAAAAATTGAGTAATGCATTCAGAACCCTCAGCTGCTGTATTGTTGCGAAGAGGATACGCTTGTGGCCATTTAGTCTGGTAGTCCACCATGACACAGATGTACTGATATCCACTTTTTGTGGTTTTCAGTTTACCTATCAGGTCCATTCCTAGAAGCTCAAATGGATGTTTAACCTGAAAAAAAAAACAATAAAACAATCAAATATATGATATCATCATTCTGAATAAAATGTTTGTGAGCATGCTGGTGTTTAAAGAAAATTGTTCAGACCTTTCTTCCTTTACACATGTCTGTTGAGAAGCGTGTAAAGACTTCCCTTACAGAAAAGACATGCTTTTCACCTGTTTTTTTGCATCTTTTTCGCATGTGATCACGTTTACAACATGTATTTAACTTGTGCAAAAAACATGTTATTTAACGCGGAATTTCGGTTTAATTATGTACTATGCATTTGGTATCCCAGTAATGGATGTAACTTTGTGATTAAAGTGTGTCATACGATCTCCCGAGAGGCAAATAAAATAAAAATGTAGTTGTTGATTTATCAAACACTTTAAACAAAGGATGCAACAAACAAAGAATAATCTGGTATAGTACTGGATCCATATTGTGCTTTTAAGTGAGAGATGGTGGTCTAGTGGGTTAAACACCTAAACTGGTAAGTCAAAATGTTGCTGGTTCGAATTTCAGCAGCCACCACCAGTGTGTCCTTGAGCAAGACACTTTACTCCATGTTGCTCCAGGGGGATTGTCCCTGTAATAAGTGCACTGTAAGTCGCTTTGGATAAAAGCGTCTGCTAAATGACTAAATGTAAATGTAAATTCGTCACTCTAGAATTCCAGGGTCTTAATTGGGCTCCCACAAATTTGCCGTCACCATAATAATAATATGCTTTTAGCATCATATTCTTATATGTATAGTTAAATGGGGCGAGTTTCATGCTTGTGACACGTTCCTAGTGGGAGATACGGGAGGGTGCATTTTCTGGCAGACAGGTGCCTCAGCTTGAAATAAATATTGCTAGTGGGAGACAACGGAGGGTGCAGACTGGCTCATTTAAATGAGTTGATTTATCGTTAAAAGCAGTAGGCTACAAGCTCTGTGCACCTACATTGTTACACAGTATATGTCACTTTACAAGCTTATTGGCTAAAAAAATCCTTTCAAAATTATTAAATATTTTTTAATTATAATTGCTTTATAAAATTATAAAATGCCTGAATTGTATTTATGAAACTATGCTACGCAGTAACCGTTTTATAAAAGCAATTGCATTTTTATAACTGCTTCGAGGGTATAATTGCTGTAATTTAACACACTGAGGACATCTAGTGGATTTAGACAATATTGCAGCTTCTACCATTTATATTTCAGCAAATGCGCGTTCCCGCGACGGGGGTGCGCCTTTCACGGCAGGCGTGCTTTTCTCGGCACAACACCGGTCACTGTGGCGCACGGCACGCACATACTTTGTGCAGTTATTAGCTTGTTCAGGACAGTAATGAAGACAGGTTACACCACGGCAAAATGTGCACTCGCATAAATAATCCCAAATACAATTTGTGGTCGCAAAGGTTAAATTTAGGGTGCACATGAGACTAAAATGCTCGCAATTTCGACCCCAGCTATGCAGCTATGAAAGTGACGTCTGCGCATAGCCTTCATTTTGATCAGCTGAGACTATGCAGCGTGCTTTTTTAATGTAGGTGCTATGAGCATAATAAAGTAATAAGCCCCGCGAAGCCGTGGGTTACAGTGCATTTTATAACAGCTTCGCGTCGTGCCTAAACCCCCTTAGCTGTTATAAAATGCACTGTAACCCACGGCTTCGCGGGGCTTATTGCTTTTATAAAACTGTTACTCCATATGCTTAGCAAGGTTTCATTAAATAAAGTAAATAAAATGATATTTAGGCTATGTGGTGCGGTCAGCCGTTATATATCGGGGTATTTTATAACGGCTTAGAACTCCGCTCAGCCAATCAGAATCAAGGACCAGAACTGGCAGTTTTATAACAGAATTTATGAAAGCTGAATCAATATCTAAGTGTTACTTATACAAATGTTAATCAAAGACATGTCAAATTCACAAACATGCAAACATAATTATTATTTATAAATGATAACTTATTTTTTGTGTTAATAGGGAGCATTTAGATTTCCCCCTCCTGTAGGTGGCAGTAATGCACATTCAAGCTGGTTGCAAACGAGATACGCCTTGTCACGGGGCAAGCATGCCGTTGAAGCGCCACGTTTGTAGTCCAAATTCTCTTTAACCGGCAACACAGCATGCACTTCAAACAGAGTTGCTAGCCCATAACCAAGACCGCGATCACACGAAGTGTCACTCTATGTACATCTCGCTCTTTCTGAACATCGCGGACAACAAAAAGCATCATATACGTCACGAAAATGCACGATCTGACGTCATGACGCAATCGTGTGGAGGATTTGTTATTATCGGGTCTCTGGAGCAAAGGTGGGTATTCAATGACATTTACGTAACATAAGCGTTTCCAGAGAGAGAAACTTCTAGTGAAGCTTTACTGCATCTGTCTGCTCAGGCTGAAGAATGCGTGACGTGCTTGCGGGTGAGTTACTGAAGATCGGCTGTTATTCTTCACGAGATTAATTTCACTTTTCTTGGGTCTCTTCTTTACGACCAGACTGCTTGTTGTTGTTGTCGTCACTGCCACTGTTTTGTGTTGTTTACATGAAACACTTTGAAATCTGATCTGTGTTTACTCGTGTCTCTGTCGTGTTGCGACATCGATGTGTGTTTTCATGTTTCAGATTAAAGGTGTTTAAAGAACTGCAGTGCGTGAAGGGTGATAAAATATTGCTTCATTCTTCAAGAGCCTGCTTGTAAGTGACCTGTCAGCATCTTTTACATTAGCATACGTATGTCGTATTATATAAAATGTGTAAGACAACACTCCAGACATTATTTCTCTGACATGACTGTGTCTACTTACCTGTGTAAGTAAACAAGTAAGATGCTTTCTATTCCGTTGTGTGAGCTATAGTGACAAAATTTCTTCCAAACTCCTACTGAAAATATTGTTAATATTTGCAGAAAATCGAAATGGGACAAAATACCAATAACCTTTTATGCATCTTTACATTTTCTCAGTATTTCGCATTGCTGTAGGGTGACTTTACGTAATTTTTTCCGTGGCTGTAAAATGAATTCAGAGCTCTTAAATTTCTCCCCACAAATGAAAAGACAGAAACGTTGGATTTAAGAGGATAAATCCTAATGATTTATGAGCATTAAAATTTGTTTTGTATAGTTTTGTATTGTAACATTGTCAGAAAGGCACAAATGTGTGTGTTATATGTATTCATTCAGGACAGTGGGTGGGGATGCTGCCTGATAAAGATGGACTTGGTGAAGGTGGAGGAGTTCAGGACAAAATACGGCCTGAAGATCCTTCAGTAACTCTCTTCAGAGAATATCTGAAAGTGAAGACCGTCCACCCTCAACCCGACTACGGTACGTGAGGAAAAAATTATATAATGGAGTTTCACCTCAGAGGTTTATGATGGTGGATTAACCTTCGCCCAGGAATTCACATTCAGCCCTTCTGATGTCCTAAAATGCTATCTGCAGAAGTTTTAGACAGAGCCACGTGATCAAGTCTTGAAGCACGTCTTAGAAATTTGTTAGTTTTTAAACATCCACCCAAAGTCCATCTGCTAGTGTGTGTGTGTGTGCTCTGTTTATCTAACATTATAAAACAGATGGACGTTACACATTACAGTAATCAAGACAGTGTTTATAAATCAGTAAGGATGACTCAAAATGTGTAAATAATTGTCTAGACCAGTAGTTCTCAAACTTTTCAAATCAAGAACCGCCTTTTTTATTACACGGCTCGTTGGAATGCTTAATGATGATTGACCAGTCGGGAAATTTGCAGGTTGGTCATTCCCAGATAACAACCTCCCAAAACTAATAAAACAAGCTAACCTGGATGCAGCAAACCATTTTGACAAGTTGACTGATAATATATCTTTCAATAACATGACATTATGTTTAACAAATCATTCAACCAAATTGCCTGGTCATAACATCTGATCGTTGTTTCTTACCTTAAAACAGTAAGTAAATGGCTTTTCCTCATGGAAGGTCTGCTTCCTGTAAAAATGAGATAATAAAATATTTCCGGCTGCCTGTACATTATTCCTTACATAAAATTAGTACCACCTAATGACCGCAAAAAATCACATTAATAAACACTTAATTTAATAGTAGAGCTGAGAATCTATACTTGTCTTATGATTAAATTCACACCGTACTCCAATTCTAATATATTATTGATAGGCTTTTTCTACAAGTTAGTCAGCCGTAATAGTGGACACACAACACTTTTCTTTAGTGCACTATAAACAGGGCTTTGTAAATTACTTTTATGGGGGATTTATTAGCTTTGTAGGGACTTGCAGAAAGACCTATTTTATAGGCAGACAATGTGGAAAGAATATTTAACACAGAAGATAATTAAAAATATCTGCATAAACTTGCAGAGAACAGCTGTATACACTATAACAAACAGATATCTAGAGATCAGATTATAAAGGGTACAGGTTATAATGTACTGTCTTGTTCACTTCAGTTTCACATTAGTACTTTTGGTGCACACCCGGGTTTGATTAACGTCAGAGTTTGGTTCGTTTGATTGATGTGAGCGCTGTCGCATCCGCGAACTGTACCCATGTCCACTTGAAAAGGGAGATCTGGGGTGAGGTTTATGCAGAACGCAATCGTACCAAATCGTGGAAGTGAACCGCTATTAATGACGTATTATTTCGCTTGACTGACGCAAAGTAAAGCGAGCAATGTTATACATTTTGCTGCCTTCTCCAGCGTCTTCGTTAGAAGTGACGGGGTAAACAGCTGCAGGCTTGATGATGCAGTTGACCGCAAGCAATCAAACTATGGTTCGGACCAGTCGGTTATTGCACCGGCTCTTTTCAAAGCGGCGTGTCAAAACTAAATCGCTGCGTACTTCATTGTTTTAACCTTGTGTAGATGCAGAAACGTGTTGAATTAACGCTTGACAGCATTAACAACATTTTAACAATTAACATTAACAACACACCAGTGCTTAAAGTGTGGAAAAAGGTTCTGGTACTCTCTTGTGCACGTTGGCATATGCAAATTTTCACCACATTTTACATTTATACAACGAGAATACTGTTTTTGGACATATTGCTGGTACAACACATTTATATACTTATGGAACCATTTTCCAAACAGCCGATTTAATAATGTCAAATACAAATTTGCCCGTAAAAATCATCATTTCAGCCCTTTCATTACCTGTCATAATAGTTCTGCAGTCTATTGAATTCTTCTGTTAATTAAATCCAGGGCGTGACTTAAAATGACGCGTCTCCCTGAGGTCAGGGTTGAATGATCTGAGACTTCAGAGGTCCCAAGTCTGACGTCGAGTGCTGTCCCAGACATTTATTTTTGGGTTTGAGATGGGAATATCTGAAATCCCAGATGTCTGTAGTGGGATGTTATCACTATTAATCACCCATACAATGACGCTTTGACTCGAAGTGCATGTTAGAAGTGCCGGTACCAAAGAAAAAGTGAAGGCAGGCTAAAGTTAAAAAAAAAAGTGCTGGTACTATGTACCGGTGCGTACTGGCCCACTTCAAGCACTGATTAACACACTGCTCCCGCTCTGTTCGAGCTGCCTGTCACTTCAGAGTTACATCGACCAACGATAAATAAACAATAATGCGTACAAATATATTACACTTCCACTTAGGCTAAATTATTCCATATTTATTGATCATGTATTAGATATTTGAAATGTTAATGAATATATAACATTTTAAATTTCCTGTCGTGTGGAGGACCACTGGTGGGATGCGTACAACAGTTTGAGAACCACTGGTCTAGCTCATACAGTATCTTTTTTCGTCTGTATGCTATATCATTAGACACACTGGTTCCTCTCAAGGTCTTATGCTGTAACTATCTGATATCGTCCTTTGTATACATTTCTATAGGATCTCTTACTGTACATTTGCATATGTCTGTGTCACCTCAATCATTTTCAGATGCTGCTTTAAGATTCCTGGAGCGAATGGCAGAGGAGCTTAGTTTGCCCCTGAAGAAAGTGGAGGTAAACATTGTAACATGTAAAGATTTGACAGTTACTACCGCCTAAATTGCATGCATTTTAATAGTTCCGTAGTACCCAAACCAGACGTGATACGACAAGCAAACCATGACAAGTTTTTATCCTAAACAGCAGCAACTGTCCTGTCACAACCACACAAACACTGTGAACAATGTTTCTCTGACTCCTCACAATGTATCAGGTGTGTCCAGGTCGAGTGGTTGCCATCATGACATGGGTTGGCACCAGGCCAGAACTGAAATCTGTTGTGCTGAACTCACACACTGATGTGGTACCGGTGTATGAGGTAAGAGGATAGTTACCAGTCACTGAACAGAGCTTTGTGTCAGCAGCTCACATCTGACCGTTTGTCTGCCTATCTCAGGAGCACTGGAAATATGACCCATTTTGTGCCATTAAAGATGCTGAAGGCAACATCTATGGCAGAGGAACTCAGGATATGAAATGCGTAACAATACAGTAAGCTATCCTGTGACTCCTGTTTATGCTGGGCGGAATAACATACATTAATCTAACGGTATTTTCCAGATTTTTTTCCCACACTAGTATTAGACAGGTTTGTGAGCCCCACAAAATGATGCTGTTTATAAAGAGGTTGCACTCATGATGAAGTAAAGAAATCAGGATGCATGGTAGTTGCAGTCAGAATACAGAACCTATTATCTGTGCAAATTTTGCAAACAACTTGTAATTAAACAGTGGAAATCCACCCCCCCTGTAACTGCAAAGTTATGACTTCTTTCACAACTGAATAGCATGCTAAGGTTACTTTCATACAAAATATTTAAGCAAATTAATAGGGAACAGGGCTCGAAATGAACTTTTTTCCTTGGTAGCACTGGTGCCCCCAACTTCAAGAGTTAGTAGCGCCCAACCCAAAAATTAATACCATGGTCTGTCTTAATAGTTGAATACAAAATAGTAACAATTATACCATTAAATCATACATATGATGTTTGCTGTGTTTTACATAGTCACAATGGCTTCATGATTTCTTGAAATCATATTTTATATCATAAAACAAAGGCTTAAATTAGATATGTGAGAGGAAAGCAATTGCATCACGCTGTCAATCCTCTTTCCTCTACTGACCCTTATTTCTCATCATAGCATAGAGAAACAGTTATAACAAAAACACAATGTTTTGCTTATATTGAGCAGGTGTGAGGGGAACACGTTCGCTTTTTGAAGAAGTTTGCCCGTGAGTGTATTTAATATAATGTAATGCCAACTTACAATGGGTACACCTGTGTTAAAGTCATCTGCTGTTCAGCCGTGCGGTGCATGCTCCCATTGCGACGCGAATGGGCATAAATATGTAACGTTATCGTTCATATGCAAGATGCATCCAAATTTGTCCGTTAGCGCATGTTTACATAGAAAAGTGATGATAAAGTAGGGACGCGGCATAGAAAGACGCATTCTGTGTGAATGGCCAGTCACTATAGCTCACAGCACGCAATTACTGTGTGCAGTGATCCCAAATGCTCTGTACAGAACTGTGGCTGAGAAGGTTAAAACAAAACAACAAGTTGCAAAAGTAAAAACAAATCTTAAAACAATTCGGGAAACAAAATAAAAAGTCAGAAACCACATCGACAAGTCAGAAAACACAACGACAAATCAGTCAACCCGGAAAAAGTAGGTATTTTGTTGGAATGGGATAGGTACTGCTGATTGGATGAAACTCCAGTCAATCAAAATATCCAGGATGCTCGATGTTACAATGAGGAAGGACATGCCTGTGTGATACAGGGCATATTTATTGATTAACGTTCAAAAGCCACATTTTACTAATAAAGTTGAAACGGGCTCATCTTGCATTAGAAGTCGATGCTTGTCTGTTTCAGACTGAATGCATGAGCAGAGTCTTCGCGCGGCGTGAGCCCTGAGCAGCATTAACAGTGCAGCTGAAAGGCGACTGCCTGAGTACCATCCATGATCGTTTTCCCCTCACAAGATACATAAAATATAAGCAAATAACATATGTTATTTAATCTTTGTCCCTGGTGAGAGAGTGACTGACGAGATAGTTTTTTCGCTTAGACTTGTTTTTTGTTTTGCACTTCCCGGACATGCATATAATAAAACTCATATAAAAAAAGACACAGCGGTATTCAATATGAACTTTTGTATCACCCAGCACTAACTCCTGTTACCAGCATGTTATCAGTTTTTTTCCCAGTCAGCTGATTTTCTGGGGTTATTGTGTTCATTTCGCCCTGCAGGTACATTGAAGCTGTGCGCAGACTGAAAGTGGCTGGGAAGAGATTTCCTCGCACTGTCCATTTAACATTTGTGCCAGGTAAGACCTGACCATCACATGCAAGAACCTTAGTCAGAGTAAACGCCATGTTTAAGTGAACGAAATCCAGACTGTGATTGCTTCATGAACACAAGCAAAATGAATCGATCCAAACAAAACGTCCATAAACCCATATATGTATGTTTTTGGTCAAAATAACATCAGTATATTGTCCTATTTGCTTTCTTATTTCACATTCCTGCTCTTGTTATCAGCAATTTATTGGTAGGCAGTTTTCCAGAATATTTTTTCTGTTGAAGCAACTTTTCTTTGTGTCTACCATGACAAATTGAACTTACTCTGTAAGTGCCCCACCCTGCTATGTAACGGGAACTTGTTACTAGTCAACCAGTTGCTCATGGCTAAAACCATGTGGTTTGAGTTCGCAGACTTCTTATCGGACCTATTGGTTGACGTCGATAAAGTACTGATTGTCGGAGATTTTAATATCCACATAGATAGTGCTAACGATCCATTAGCAGTGGCGTTTAAAGAGCTACTACACTCTTTTGGTGTAACGCAATACATGAATAGACCTACACATCGACGTTATCATACACTAGATTTGAATATATCTCACGGAGCCGATCTAACCAATATCGATATTGTACCTCAAAGCGCCGATGTTTCCGATCACCATCTTATAACATGTACACTGCGTACTGCAGAAATCAGTTGTATATCTCATTATCGACAGGGTAGAACAATCACCTCAACTAATAAAGATAGTTTCATAAGGAACCTGCCAGATCTGACTCCTTTAATAACCTTGCCAACAAATATAGAATCGCTCGATGACATGACCACCAACATGGGCACTATTTTCTCTAATACATTAGAAGCGGTCGCACCCATTAAGTCAAAAAAGATTAAAGAAAAGATCATAGCACCATGATATAATAACACCACTCACGCCCTAAAAAGAGAAACCCGTAAACTGGAGCGAAAATGGAAACAAACCCAATTAGAGGTCTTTAAAATTGCATGGAAAGAGAGTGCAAGCTGTTACAAAAAGGCACTAAAAGCAGCAAAAGCCGAGCACTTCCGTAACCTCATAGAAAATAACAAATAATATCCAAGGTTTTTATTTAGTACAATTGCTAAATTAACAAACAAACAGACTTCACCTGACCTGGGTATTCCTCCGCACCTTGGTAGCAATGAATTCATTAAATTTTTGCAGAGAAAATCTAAAAAATACTATTGAAAATCGAAAAAAGACAATGTAGCTAAAACCAAACCTCCAAGTGTGTCGGAAGAATTAGTTTCAACCGTCACCCAAAAAGAAAAGCTACAGTGTTTTTCTCCTATAAGTCAGGAAGATTTAATTAAACTTATTGCAACATCCAAACCGACAACATGCTTATTAGACCCCATTCCGACTACCTTATTAAAAATTAATCTAGGACATGTCCCAGGACCCTTTAAGCTGGCTGTAATTAAGCCTCTTATCAAAAAAACTAATTTAGACCCCAACTAACTTGGAAGCTATAGACCGATTTCAAATCTCCCGTACTTGTCTAAAATTCTAGAAAAAGAAGTGTCCACTCAGTTGTGTACTTTCCTACAAAATAATGACATACACGAAAAGTTTCAGTCTGGCTTCAGACCGCATCATAGCACTGAAACAGCGCTCGTTAGAATTACAAATGACCTCCTTATTGCTTCAGATAAAGGTAACATCTCACTCTTAGTCCTGCTTGACCTTAGTGCTGCTTTCGATACTGTAGACCATAAAATACTACTAGATCGTTTACACAATTATATCGGTATTCAGGGACAGGCACTGCAATGGTTCAGATCTTACTTAACAGACAGATATCAATACGTCCATTTAAATGGGAAATCGTCAAATCTTACGCAAGTAAATTATGGATTACCTCAGGGATCGGTTTTAGGACCCTTGCTTTTCTCCATATACATGCTGCCCCTTGGCAACATTATTAGAAAACATGGAATTAGCTTCCACTGTTATGCAGATGATACTCAGCTATATATCTCATCAAGACCAGATGATTCCTTCAAGCTATCCAAACTGGCAGAGTGCATTGAGGACATAAAACATTGGATGACTAGTAATTTCCTTCTTTTAAACTCTAGCAAAACGGAAATATTACTTATGGCACCAAAAACATGTAAACCGAACATCTCCGATTACAGCCTGCAAATTGAAGGTAAAGACCTAGGCATTATATTAGACGGCAACCTGTCATATAAAAATCACATCTCAAATATCACAAAAACAGCCTTCTTTCACCTTTGTTGCCAAATTACGAAATATTTTATGTGTTGCTGACGCAGAAAAGCTTATTCATGCATTTGTGACCTCAAGACTTGACTATTGTAATGCTCTACTTGGTTGTCCTGTATCATCAATAAAAAAAACAACAGTTAGTTCAGAATTCAGAGTTTTTACCAGGTCAAGAAAATACGATCACATAAATCCAGTTTTATCATCGCTTCACTGGCCACTCATTAAGTATCGTATTGATTTTAAAATTATTTTAATTACTTACAAAGCTCCCCGTGACCCGAGGTAGTTCGGATAAGCGGTAGAAAATGGATGGATGGATGGATGGACTTACAAAGCTTTAAATGGTTTAGCCCCTACTTACTTAATTGAGCTTTTATCACATTACAACCCATCGCGCTCTCTACGATCTCAAAACGATCTGGGTTGCAGATGCTGGGCTCTCCCTCTTCCTCGTGGATATTTGCTCGGTGGCTTTTGGTCAGGGTCACTGAGTGCAGCTATGACACGTCAGAGGGGATCCGGCCCTCCTGGTTGAGCCTGGTTTCTCCCGAGGTTTTTTCTCCCATTAATCAATCATTAATGAGTTTAGGTTCCTCGCCACAGCAGGGCAGTGTTGGCTTGCTCACTGGGAGACTGCATTTATTTATTTATTAATTAGATATTATTTATTAGAATGATCTTGCTTGTACTATAAACACCATGCACTGTGCTGTGTTTTACCTTTTCTGTTTTTCCTGTTTGCCCCTGTAAAGCTGCTTTGGAACAATGCACATTGTGAAAAGCGCTATATAAATAAACTTCAATTTAATTTAATTTGTCCTTTTTTCCATTGAATATGGTCAGCGGTCTCCTAGTTTTCACAACACATGTTTTTTGTGGCAGTATTATATGTTTCGTTTCTGAAATATAGTGTCTGTCCACAAAAACACATTCCAATGTCATGAAATCTGTCTTTTGTTCTTTTACTACACAGACGAGGAGGTAGGAGGTCATCAAGGTATGGAGACATTTGTAAAGCACCCTGAATTTCAGAAGCTCAACATTGGTTTTGCCCTTGATGAAGGTAAACAAACCTGTAGATTCTGATTCTCATTTTCTTCTCAGGGAAGAATGCACATGCTAACTGCACCACTTTTGTACCAAATTTGTCTACCTAGCATATGGGTTTTAAGGTCCTGCTTTGGTTTATGGAGTGTCCAACAACAAGTTTATGTACATAGAAGGTGTAAAAACACTATAATGTCGTAATAATAGCCAGTTTTTCTTACCATACTTCTTGTCTGACTCTCAAATGATTCGTTCCGTGATTCATCCGTCTTGTCCCCTCCTACCCGCTAACATTGTGTCATGTGATTGGTCAGATGATTTTGTCTGTTATGATTGGTCAAACGTGTTCATCGTTCGTCGCAAATGGAACACTTACCATCATTACAGGATTACGGTTTACAGGTGGTTGGATGTCATTTATATTATATGTGTCGCTTGAGTTAACGGTACATGCTAATGTTAGCGTTATATGCATTAGCTAAACACAAACGTTAGGTAAAAAAATATTTCTTGAAGTTCAGACAAAAATCAATAGTCACACTTACAGGTTGTGATTCGGTGGAGCTAACAGGTCCAAATAGAGTTGGTATTGGCCCCTATTTTAAGGATAGGCGTTTCACATATCCTGCAGTGAACGCGCCAAGATTATTAAACCAATCTTCGGTGAAATGACGCGCGCACAGTAAAACCCTGGGGTTATACTCATTTGGTATCGCTTGAAAAATGAATTGTAACCATTTTCCCTCAGAAATTCGTCCTTTGGAAGTTGAAATAAGACAGACTTAGTTTCACAACGTAGAACACAGGTTCTAGACATGATACACACGCATCACGAACGGCAGTCTCACCCAAAGTAGGCGGGTACTATGTCTAGTGACGTAGATACGCGGGTGTACTAGTCCACGTCTCGTTTGTGTGATTCAGAGTCGACTCCCATTTATACAAGCCAATAACTTTGTTATTTATTTACCTTCGGACTTACAACTTGGCAGACAGCTTAATTTCAAACACGGCAACATAACAGACTGCATGAAATGTCATTTTCATGATCTCATGCTACGTACTCTTTAAGATATTGTGGGGATAAAGTAATGACACAAACAAGTCAATAACAATAATAATGTCGTTGTCTCATCAGATTTACCTTTAGAGCTAGAACATGATGTTTTATTTTAACATGATGTTTTATTTTATATCTTAAAATCTACCAACAATAGTCGCAATGTGCAGCCTTTAACAGTAAATTATTTCAGTCTCATATAAAGGGATCCCAGAAACAGCTTTTCTTACATTCTTAGTAACTCTGATCATGCTGAGACCAGTTTTCTTGTCTAGAGAAAGGCCATAAATACCTTAAGCAAAATCCTACCGAAGCAGGTAGATTATTAAAGAAAGGCATATAAGACTGCTGTTTGAGTATGCAGTTTTTGGCAAAACTAATAAATTAAAAACCTTTGCTGCATGTGCAGTAGGGGTGTTACAGTCCAAAGGACTTCGGTGTTTTGTTCAGAATTTTGGTAATGTTGAGTATGTGTTAGGGGAAAAGGGACTGTCAAATCTGTTCAAGCACAAGACTTGTGCAAGTCTAGTGTGTTTGAATATTACCACAGTAAATATTAAACTATATAGTGTTTACAACAGTTGTTCAATTTACTACATCAGATATTATAATAGTACACTACAGTATTTTTTCATCTGGTGGTTGATTTTTGCACATAGGTTTGGCGAATCCCACAGATACTTTTACTGTCTTCTATGGAGAGAAAAACCCCTGGTGTGAGTATCACATTGAATTAGTTTGTAAATTCGAGTGAGTTTGTAATATTAGACTGCTCCTCAAATCTGTCCTGCAGGGATTACAGTGAGCTGTCCAGGCAGTCCAGGTCATGGCTCCAGGTTTGTGGAGAACACAGCTGCAGAAAAACTGGTGAGTGTGTTCGAGCTGTAAACGGGGTGTGTTTCTTAAAACCATTGGTAACTGCCCAAACTTTGTTGGCATTAACAGAACTTGCAACCATAGTTGCTTTTGGAAAACACACCCCAGATCACCGTTATCTGAAGCCATGCTCTTTCTGACATGACACGGAAAACATTGGCTTTATTATAAAGAAGAGTTCAAGATGGTCAATGGGGCTGAAGGATGGCACCACTGGCAGCAGCAATCTGTTGATCTGTGATCTGTTGTTTCTGATGCGTGTTCAGCAATCTGTTGTTTCTGATGCGTGTCTGTCCACAGCGTCGCGTTATAAATTCCTTCTTGGAGTTCAGAGAGAAGGAGAAAAAGCGGTAAGTGCAGCTTTTGACATTTTAATTGTTTCACTTAAACATGAAAATACAGTGGTGTGAAAAAGTATTTGCCCTCTTTCAGATTTTTTACATATTTGTCATGCTTAAATAATCCAGATCATCAAGCAAATTTTAATATTACACAAAGAAAAGTAGAGTAAATACAACATGGAGTTTTTACATTTATGGTTTTATTAATTAAGGTGGGAAAAACCTTAATTAAAGAAAAACCTTTGGCGGCAACAACTGCAATCAAACTTGAGAAAGTCTTCCACATCGCTTTGGAGGAATGCCACAGCATTTCAATTGGATTTAAGGACTTTGATTAGGCCACTCCAAAACCTTCATTTTGATTTTTTTAGCCATTCAGAGGTGGAATTGCTGGTGTGTTTTGGATCATTGTCTTGCTGCAGAACCCAAGTGCATTTAAGCGTTTTCACAACACTGTAAATATTTGTTTGTGTCACTTTTAGGCTGAACACCAATGAGTGTTTCACACTTGGTGATGTCACAACTGTTAACATGACAATGTTGAAAGGGGGAGTGGCTTACAATGTAGTTCCAGCAGAAATGGATGTCAGCTTTGATTTGAGAATCCCGCCCACTGTGGACCTGCAGGTCTGTTTCTTCACCTTTAAGCAGGCAGTCAATTTTCCACTTGTGTAATACTTAATGTTGTCTAAAGTATTTTACCCATGAACTTGTGCTTAACTCATTTGTAGTAGTGTTGAGGTTACACCAGGTACACTGTTTTCTTCATACACACCACGTAAAACATATCAGTCGACCGATGAACTGCTGCCAGAAACCGACTCAAAGCTCTAGGGAGAAAATGAAGTGTTACTGAAGTTTTAATGTCTTATTCTGTAGGGGTTTGAAGAACAGATAAAAGCTTGGTGTAAGGAGGCTGGTGAGGGCGTGACATACAAATTTGCGCAGGTGAGTTCCTCTTTTGCAGTTCTACTGGCCTGACCAAACATCTGCTCTATTCATTTGTCTATTGGGAGTCTTACACCGTGTCTACATCGTACGCTAGCGGCGCGACCACATTCCAGTGTGGACAAAATGTAACATTATAATAGGTTCTAATGGGTTCTATTGTTTTTTGTTGTGTCGCGTCATGTCCTGTGTAGACACGGCAGAAACAAATGTGCATCTTTAATTTAATCAAACCGAGTGCTTGCTAATACCACACAGCATCATTTCAAGTTCCCTTTCAAAACAGACACCGATAAGTACAGGAAAACCATCTGTCTGACTCTCAATATCTGTATGATAGATGCAGATTGTCCAAATGATTCTAAATGTGTTGTTTGTTTCTACTCTTCAGAAACACATGGACCAGAATTTGACATCCACAGAGGAGAGCGACCCATGGTGGAACGCATTTGACTCAACCTGCAAAGCCATGTGAGTGACTTCAGATATCTAGAAATGTACATTTCTGTGTTTCTGAGTACAGCACATGCAGACATATGACTTTATATGTGTCATGACAGGAATATGACTCTGAAAAAGGAAATCTTCCCTGCTGCCACAGATAGTCGCTTCATGAGAGAGGTAAATCAGTTTCCACATTAGCATCAGTAAGGTGTTACTCCATTAGCAGTGAGCCATCAAATGCTTGTAATATATTAAATGTTAAAATAATAGTAATAGCCAACGTCTCTGTACAGTAGTTAAAACTGGTTGCACCACAACAAGACAGGTACTGTCTTGAGAATGCACTGGCTACATTTCAGGAGCATATGCGACCATTGTGGCCAAATTGATCAACGAGCCCTGTCAGCGCCGGGTTGAAATGTATGAGGGACAAATACCACACCAACTAATCGACACATTTTACTTGTACAAAGCATTGTATCATAGTTCCTGTTCCTCAGCTTAAACGCTGTCAAATGCACCTTCCGTGTTCAGCTGCGTAAAAACTATTCCAATCCCGCTGAATTTTTCTAAATATTATACACTTAAATGATTGTCTTCCAAAGAGAAACGTGATGCCAGTGTATAAAGCGATACACTCTACACAAAGGGGGCCTTCCAATGAAAAGGATTGAGATAGAATGCTTTAAGTACACTAATAAGTGTGTAGTGTTGGTGAGGGGCAAGACAGGGTGTGGCTCCTAACCAGTTTATCTAAGCACTTCATCAAGACCAGGGTAAATGCCACTGGCCGGTAGACTTTCAGCCTCGAGATGATGTGATTTTTAGAAAGGGGGAAGATGGAGGAGGACCTCAGGCAGGGTGGGATGGTGGTTTGGGATAGGAACCGGTTGACGACCTTAGCCCTGTCCCTCAGCACTCGAACTGACACTCCTTCAGGTCCCGCAGCTTTCCTGGGGTTTGTTCCTTTTCCCGCCCTCAGTATATGCCTCACCTCATGCTCCTCCACCGTGAGGCTGTGGCAAATGTGGGTTGGTTGATGTTATGAGGTTGCCTTCAATATACCACCTGGACATGGACAAAGAAGTGGCTCAGCTCCTCTGCTGGTGTCTGCCAATAGCCATGAAGTTGCTTGTGATATGCTAAACAACCTACCATACCTGCCTTATACTATTGCTTTTATCCGTCATGGCCTCTCTGATGATTCTCTTCAGGTTGCCTCTGGTAGCACTGTGCTCTGCCCTATCGCCAGCTTTAAACGTGTTTTTGTCCCTCAGCAGACTCTAGTCTTCTCTGATCATCCAGGGCTTCTGCTTAGGGTTGTTGTTTATTTATTTATTTCAGGCAATGGCACAAAAAAAGTACAAAGTAGACAAAATATAGTTAGGTCATATAGTGCAAAAAACAGAATATACAGTATTTAAATATGACAATCGAATTCTGCCTGAAAGGGAGTGGGAATAAGACAATTTATTTAATCCCACCCCAGGGCCCCATTTGGTGATTATACATTGAGCTTCATTGTTACTTTACCCACAGATTGTTTACAAATGTTATATCATGGTGGCATTGCCACAAATAACAAGCATTTATTTTAACAACAGTTTATTCCAAGTAGAAGAATAGACAATATACCAGCGATAGTAATGGACAATATACCAACGATGGTAAGAAACATTGAGCACATGTTAACACTATGAGACAGAGCACAACAGCAAAATAAATTAAAGACCCTCATCTCTGTATTTTGACCAGACCCAAGGTTTATATAACAGTTTAAACTGATAAATAGTTTGGCATTGCTTTTGTTGCAAGTCCAGTTTGTTCCATAGTTTCACTCCACATACAGACACACAATAATATTTACGAGTGGTTTTGGCTCTCGGTAATGAAAAAAAATTTCCAAAACCTCTCAAGTTATGAGCTCGCACTGGAGTTTTAAAAAAACGTTGTAAATTAGGCGGTAATAATTTGTTAAATGCTTAATATAAGACTATTGATGTATTATATTTTACAAGATCATCACGTTTTAACAACTTTGACTGCGTAAACAGATAATGAGTATGTTCTAGAAAACCAACCTTGTGAATGATCCTCACAGCTCTTCTCTGTAATATGATCAGAGGATTTATTGTGTTCTGGTAATTATTTCCCCAGACTTCAACACAAAACATAAGGTATGGTAGTACCAGAGTACAGTATAAAGTACGGAGTGCATTTTCATCAAGGTATAGTTTTGCTTTATTTATAATTGAGAGGCTTTTGGAGATTTTTGTTTTTATGTGTCGGACATGGGGTCTCCATGACAATTTACTGTCAATTATAACTCCCAAAAATGTATTCTCTCTCCCAATTTCAATTTGGGTACCATCAATACTTATTCTCTGTTCAGGCATTTTGTTGCGATTACCGAACATCATTAACTTTGTTTTATTTATATTCAAGGATAATTTATTTGTGTCCATCCACTTTTTTATTATAGTTAGTTCCCTGTTTACAATATTTACGAGCTCATTATAATCCTCACTACTATAGAATATATTCGTGTCGTCTGCAAATAGTATGAGTTTCAGTTCTTTAGATGTATTAAAAATATCATTTATATACACATTAAACCGTTTTGGCCCCAATACTGACCCCTGGGGGACACCACAAACAATACCAAGAGTATCTGATAAATACTGACCGATTTTTACAAACTGTAATCTCCCTGTTAAATAACTTTTTAACCAATTTCCAGCCAGCCCCCGAATTCCATATATTTCCATCTTATTTAATAGTATTGAGTGATTAATAGTATCAAAGGCTTTTTTTTAGATCACTGAAGATACCAACTGCATACTTTTTTTGCTCCAGTGCATTAGTAATTTCTTCAATAGCTTCAATTATTCCCATTGAGATAGTTCTTTTGGACCTAAAATCATACTGACCATCATTAATTACATGATGTTTCTCGAGAAACTTTTCAAGTCGTGAATTGAAGAGTTTCTCTAAAATTTGAGAACTGAGGCAAAAGAGATATTGGTCTGTAATTAGTAAAAGCTTGTTTGTTATCCTTTTTGAAGACTGGAATTACTTTAGCGATTTTCATTTTACTTGGAAAGCAGCCAGTCTGGAATGACAAGTTACAAATATAAGTTAAAGGTTTAAAAATATTCATTATAACTTTTTTAATCAATGTCATGCTGATATCATGACGGTCAGTGGAGGACTTACTTTTACATTTCCACACAATGTTTGTCACTTCCTGCTCATTTGTAGGTGAGAGGAAGAATGACAAAGAATTCCGTTCAATAGCTGATTTTGCAACTCCATGTCTGGAATATCAGCGGCCAAGTTAGGGCCAACGTTTACAAAAAAATTGTTGAACTTATTTACTACATTGCTCATATTATACTCTTCACCATTTTCATAAATGAAGTGATCAGGATATGTCAACTTTGAGGATGCTTGTTTGATTAGACTATTCAAAACATCCCAAGTTCCTTTTATATTGTTTTTATGTTCATATAGTTTTTTTGATAATATAACCGTTTGCTTGTTCTTATAATATCAGTTAATTTATAGAGATTGTTTTTCTTTTTACAGGCATTAATTATTCCTTTCGTAATCCAGGGGCTTTTTTATGTTTTTCCTTTATAAAATATTCTTTCACAGGGCAATGTTTATTGTGCAAGAAAGTGAAGATATCTAAAAAATTACAATAAGCACTGTCCACATTTAGTTCTCTGTAAACTGAAGTCCAATCCTGGAGTGCTAAACTAATGTTTAGGGCATGAATCATGTCCTCAGTAATTTTTCGTTTAGAGATTTTTGCCATAGTGTCTTCCGTTTTCTTGAGATTACAGTCATACAAAGTAAAAACAGGTTAGTGGTCAGTGATATCACATATAAATAGGCCACTTATGATTTGATTTCCCATAATGTTAATAAAAATGTTGTCAATGATTGTGGCCCTATGTGACGTTATTCTGCTCGGTTTCGTTATAGTTGGGTACAGAGACAAGCTATACATTGTGTCAGTGAAGTCATCAACATTTTTTTGTTTGGTTGGATTCAACAAATCAATGTTAAAATCACCACAAATAAATATATTTTTTGGTTCACAGTTGAAAACAATTTACCCATCCACTCATTGAAAATTTCTATGCTTGTAGACCCGGATAAACATGACTACTGTGACAGTGTCCTCTCAATGTAGCCTTATGTAGCCCAATATAGCAGAAGTATCCTCTTCCAGGTCCTGTTCTCTGACACAGTAAAATCTTTGGACTCGGGGAGCATTACTTTTAAATCTGCTTGGTGAAAGTCCCCTGTTGCGATGTGTAATTGATCGCAGGTACTTGCTTTGTTGCCAACTAATGGTGTCATGCAGAGCCAAACTAACATTAGAATCCAGTGGAACATGCACAGACGTAACCATAACAACATTAAACCCCTGCGGAAGGGAAATTGGTCTGCATTTTAAAGTCTGAAATTGCTGACCATTGTGTTAGCATCACAAAGGTCGTGCATTTGATTCCAAGTTAACACACATCCTAAAAATGTAGACCTCTGTACTAAAAGTTAGGTTACACTTTCCTTGAAGAATGTATGTATAATGCATTATAAAGAGTTATTAAAGGGTCAAATGCATTATAATTCTTCATAATGTGTGTTGTATAATGCATTATATGTAGTTGTAAAAATTATAAGCTATTTAAAAAGTGTAGTGTAACAATGAATTGCTAATTGTTGCAATGTATTAACTGTAATAAAAATAAGACATTATAATGCATTAAAAGGTGCATTACACCGCTTTAAAACTACTTTTATAATGCATTATACATACATGCTTCAAGGAAAGTGTTACCAAAAGTTGCTTTTCATAAATTCCTGAAACATGTGTGCATTTAAATGGTTGCCTTGCATGTCATATTTGGTAAATTGTGTTTCAAAATTCAGAAATGGCTGGTGGTTATTTTATTTTTTATAAAATTAAACATCGAACATAACAGCGCCTGTGCCCGCGAAAAAAAATCTATTTGATTTATTTGCAGAAGTTTAGCTGTGGCTGGATCAGAAACACTTCATAACACTAATCTCAATCACTGAATTTCCATGAATAGTCACTTTCATGAATTCAAGAGATCGTTTTTGAAAATCAGATAACATTGTGAAGCAAAAAAACTGCTTAGTTTTTTTTATGAAATCACACAGAACAGAAGGTATTTAATGTCAAATGGCATTAATCAGTGAAATGTTATTTGTGATTTGGTCATTTATTTGTAGTTCTTTTTCCACAATACGTATAATCTTTTATGTATGTATTGTATGATATGTATAGGTGAGCTCAAATTAGTGTTTGGGCGGTAGCGTATGTACTTTAATTGGAGTTTCATTTTTTTCAGTTGGGTCTTCCAGCTATTGGATTTTCCCCGATGAACCGCACTCCCATCCTCCTGCATGATCATAATGAATACCTGAATGAGCGTGTATTTCTACAAGGCATTCAGGTGTATGAGAGACTCGTGCCTGCCCTCGCCAGTGTGCCACCTCTGAGCGGAGGTGAATAAATACTCGACACTCACTTCTTAAAAATCAACGCATCGCTTACAGCGCTGCTTCTCCTCGCAGCTTTTATTAGGTGCTGACTTTTGCACATATCAATAAATGTATCTGCCGTAACACCAAAGATTGGGACAATCCCATGTAATAAACATTACAATCTTACAATTGCTTGAATTAACTCAGGGGATTGTTCCTTTTAATGTCTTAATTATATATGCTTTAAAGTCTTATGTGTTACTTTTACATCTTGGTTGAGTGATGAATCCATCTATTTGATGCTAATATTAAGCTGTTGTTTTAATCACTGGAGAATTAAGCATTTTGTGTTTCTCATTTATCTAATGAGATATCTGTGCTTGCCATGGATGTATTATAGTCCAATACAAACAGTTTTCATGCAAACACACTGTAATTGTTATAATCCTTTAAATACGTATGGGATACTGTACCTACTGTAACCTCATGACTATGTCTGATGTGTTATGTTTTTTTAATTTTGCCATGTGTCACGTGATTGCATTTCATAATATGTTGACATATTGTGTGAACTGGTTCATTAGGAATTGACCAGTTTAGTAATTACACTGGTATTTGTGTTTTTTGATTTGTTTAGATCAGCTTTAATAAGTCATTTAAGTAAATTCAAGAATAAGGGGTTGGCAGGTAATAGTGTTAACTAGTATCGTGTCAAAGTATTTTAAGTGCCTCTATGAAGTATTATACTATTGCTATTTAAGAATGTTGCACAAAGAATAAACAGAAATACAAGATTATTGTTGTTTTGTGTAATGCATTTGTGCGTGTGTGATGTTCAGGAAGCCTCAAGGGGGCGCCATATGAAACACTTTTCCACCACTAGAGCATTACTGTGTGCGTTTGTAGAAAACCCTTTTGAGTGGGAAAATGTCAATAAATATTTCACAATATCACCATAATTTCTGTGTAGCTATCAAAATTACGCAAAGTCTGTAACAGACTCAAAAAGGTCTTATTATTATTGGAGGACCAAAGATCTTTCATGGTCACAATCACAGTTTAATCTAATTAACCGTTCAACACTAAAAAAGTTAAAGCATATGGAGGACCAGAAGAGTCTTCTGTAAAGTAGTAAAGCATTTCATCGTTTAATAACTAATTCTACAATACATATAGGCATTAATCCTTTTGTTTTTAACATCATTTTTTAATATAAATATAAATAGGCGAAATTATAAAATAATTTATTATTTATTGTTTTAATGGGCAGTAAAAAGCCTAATTGTAAAAATAATTAATACATGAAATATTAACCCATCAATAAATACTTCAAATTAAAATGGCTTTTAAAAAACAACATAAAACATAAAATAAATACATTATTTTAAAGCGCATTAATGAATTCCTTTATAAATAGTGGAATTTCAGAATCTATTTGAAAATGCCATTTAAAAGTACAAATTAAACTCGGAATACAAGTTTTAATCCATCATTTAAAAGACTATTTCTTTTACCGTTTGCATTTCCATTTCCCCGCTACCTATCCTTTTTTACGATTTGCTATTCGATTAGCTTAGTCATTTAGCTTTTCCTTTTAGCCTATCTATTTACCATTTCCCTGACACATTGTGTCCTTGCATTGCAAACCCAATGGTGTGTACGGTATATGCATATACTAGATGCTACTGTGTACTGTCTATGAGGACAAGACTAATAAGTGACCCTGGAATTTTATTCCAAGAGCAGCACACCACACACCTCGCGTTCCGGTTCCCACTGTCTGCTCATGAGCGGTGGCCCACCGGTGCTGAGGGAAGCAACTGCATCATGCTGACAATCAAAACCAAGCAAATCCTTGTATCAAGGTATCAAAATAAGTTGTATTATCTATATAGTCCGGAAAGGCTTTAATTTGTGTGTTTTAAACAAGTTCTGAGCACACTGTTCTAGTGGTACAAGCAGTAAACAACAAACAGGTCTACTTCTACTCGCATCATTTCGTACTCAAGTTGTTTAATCCAGATGCGCGGCTAGTGCATTTAAAAATAGATAAGTATATAGGCGCGCCCGAAGCGAGTGCGAGCAAACCGATGGTGAGCATTTCGGCAAGTAGAGAAAGCGACGCATCCTGCATTTCCCACAAGTTTTAGACATTAATGGCCCTTAAAAACCCAAGCATTTTTTTCCAAAAAAATGGTGGGGATATAAATATCATATATACATTTACACGTACGACTCAAAATACTACTATGCTCATCTGAGATACCTCAGCACACGAGATACAGTACGTTACATGGACATGTTAGTATGGTGGTTTTTCTATTATAGTGTTAAGTTTTTATACATTTAAGTCAGGTCTAGGTCACATAAACTTCTTTCTTAGTAAAAGACGGTGAGCTAATATTAAAAGGCAGAGAGCCTCATGGTTCAAAGGTCATGGGCCTCATAAACCAGGCACCAAGAAGTACCAGTAGACACAAAGCAGTACCATATCTGCTCAGCATCTCACATTCATATACATTTCTGTAGCACAAACACTTCTGTAGTTGGTGCGATGTACGAAGGTACGAACGAAAACACAACACTGTATGTGGTCAATTGTTATTGTTTGAACTATTAACCTTTTGAAGTATACTAAACTTTTTGTAATAAAAGACAAAATGTCATACATCTACATTTAAAAATGGATGTATCTGGTTTTCTTTTTAAAGTTTTAGAAAAGTTTTGCCACAGTTAAATACTGATATAAGCTGCTTGACATTATGGTGGTTTTTCTAATTACATTACGGAGTTTTCTTATATAAAAGAATATGTAACAAAGTTCGTAAGGAAGAAAGGAGGCGGGGTCGGCTTGGCTGGGAAAAACATAAGACTTTATTAAATAATACTTACGGGTTTCAAATACCTGCTCTCTCAGTCCGTTTTACAACTCTCTGGTTGACGAATCTTTCTCCTTTGGGCTTTACTGGAGGCACCGTCTCTGTGGCTCCCGTACAACGTGTTTTTCCCAGCCGGTTTCTCTCTCTCGCTTCCTCCTTCGTGCCTTAAAAGCGTCTCCTCGCCAATTACTAGAACAAGAAGCAGGTGTTTTCACTATAGCGTTGATCTGCTTACTCACCGTCATTCTCCCGACAGACCCTCTCCGCGCAGACCGTGTTACACCACGCCCCCTTGCCACAGAATACATTTAAGATTTCCAGTTACAATATGATACATTTAGTTAGTTATAGGTTTCATGTAATTCTTCTGAAATAATATGGGCTATGGTCCTCAAGTATGAGTTTGAACACTTGAACACCTGCACACACACCAAATATCTTATCTCACTAAGACTGTAACTGCACGTACACCACATACACTTTTGTAGAGAAGTTTAATTAATCGCATACAACCAAGGACACTGGGTAGCTCATTATCGCTAAACAATGAGCTCATTTCGAATAAAAACAAGGTTAAACCATGTATCGTCCGAAAACCTTGGTAAAGTGTCAAGATAAAGAGGCACCTGTTTTTGAGAGGCGTTCGCTACGGTTAAATCCTAATATGGTAGGCCGGAAATATAATGGTAGCGAGCGCAGAGGGAATGCCTTATAAAAAGATGATATCATATGAAACCTGAGTGGAAGAAGATGATGTCAGGCAAACATGATTGGTTTAAACTGTGATAACAACTTGAGAACAATGTATAAAAGATGTAGTCAGATGTATATTGGTTGGATCACTTCAGATGAACTCTGAATATCCCACTTTACTTGCCTGGGCAAATAAAGTTTAAACTCTTTGTCATGGTTCCGCCATCTTGTCTTGTTTATTCTTGGTCCTGGGGCAGAGCCATGACATAGTCTAAGGTTCTTTGTGGAGAGAGAGGTTGAACCTTAGAGATCCTCTCTCTCCGTGTCTCCGTGAGGTTGTTTCCCTCCCTTTTGTTTCGTTAGCCTTCCGGTTAGTGTTTCATTACCCACATCTCCCTCTTGTTAATCATCCTGTGTTTGTTACCCTTTAAAACATCCTCTAGTCTATTATCCTTTGCTCGTGGATTGTACTGTGTTTCAGGAATCTTGTCTTGTGAGTCATCCTTGTCACTGTTCCTAGAAATCGATGTTCCTTGTTCATATTACCATGTGTCTTGTAAGTTTAGTTTAGTGTAGTTAAAAGTGTTTGTTTATCTAGTGAGTCCGTGTCCTTGTTTCAGTCTGTTAACTATCCTGTCTTGTTTTCCCCCTCGTGGGTTTTTGTTTTGCCTTGTTGTCTTGTTTTGTATTAATTAATACCCTTTTTAACCCCGTACTTGTGTCTTCCTGCACTTGGGTTCTACTTCCCTGTCCTAACCGTGACACTCTTGGCACCTGGAACCCTTGTCTCTGAGATTTCTTTCTGCGATGGAAGGCCGATTCGCCACAACATAAGTAAAACACAAAATAATGAAGACCGAAGACTAGGATTTGCTCAGCAGAAGAAAATTATTCACAGCGCAATGCAATCATATCGCCTCCAAAATAAATCACATTGCATGCTGTGTATATTCCGTTCTATTTGTTTCTCTGAATTGAGATTGAGAGTTCGCTTAGAATCGTTTTCTCCTCACTCATAGTGTGAGTCTCATACAATAACATAAATACAATAACATAAGCAGGGAACATTATGTGTAAATGTAGTGTCGGTTTTCTGAAGATTACAATGAAAGACAAGGATTTGCTTGGTTTCGATTGACAGCATGATGCAGTTGCTTCCCTTATTAGTTATCAAACAATGAAATGCTTTATTCCTTTACACAAGACTCTTCTGGTCCTCCATAAAACAAAGCCAAATCCTAGGAAATTACACTAAACATCCAGTTTGCCCTCTGACAAAAGAGGGTGGGCTACACACAAGCAACGTCATCATTTATATTAAAACAGGCATTTAAATAGTTAATACGTCACAATGAAACAATAATATTTACCATCTCTCAAATCAATGTTGAGATGTAGGCTATATACACGGCTATTCCTGGTGGTGTTATGTAAATGAGGGTGGACTGACATTTATTTGGTTTAATGTATGATCCCTGTTTGATTGCATAACTCAAGTGTTGTGTGTGGTACAATCATGTCACAAAGTTTCATTCGCTAACGCTTCAGCGATTAAATAACAAGTTTGATTGAATCTCTGAAAAGATCGAGTTCAAACCGCAGCAGCGTCTCTACCGGGCCGGCCCCCGCCGCGCACTTGCGCAGGTCGCGTGTAAAGCCCCGCCCCTTAACGGAGGAAATCTGTGTCTGTCTGTAGATGAGATGTGCGCGAGCTGAAAGCCGTTCGTCCGGAGCCTGTGCATGAAGACTGAGGTACACGAACATCCCGGTCCTGCTCAAGATTCACTTCGACGATGGCCACGGCTGTGGAGAGAGGATGTGTCCGGGCCCCCTTCACGAACCAGGGTGTCTGTGCACCCGCAGCCGCTCCCGCTGCGCCCGGAGGATCAGCCGTGGCCGGAGCCGTGGGTTCGGGGGGTTCAGCTCCCATCATGCCCGTGCCGATGAATCTGTTCGCAACGTGGGATATTGACCGCTCATCTCCGAGCTGCGTGCCGAGGTATATCACCACTAATGCTGTCGTGTAGATGTGTGCATCAGTAAAGCTTCAATGTTCTGAGAAACACGCATGCATCGGTTTGTTTGCATGCTTTTATTTCTGCGCATGCAACTTATCGGCTTGTCACAGTAAAACGCAGGCAGGGACGCAGTGAGTGTTGTGATGGCTGTTGCGAACATAAACACATTAGACCATAAATATGTGCATGAAAGCATACTAATAAATTAAGAGAAAAATCATCATTGGACTAGACTTTTGCATGTTTTCTTGTTAAATAGGAGCGTTTGCAAACACGGAAACAAAAAAAAAGCGCACTGACATTGGTTGATGTCTCTTCATCATAACATGTGTCTCATACTGAAGTGTGAAGCTTTGGCTGACCTGAAAACGGACACTGACTGCCTTCTGTGGCTTCTGTTTTCTCATGCTGGTTTCTGCAATAGTGACCCAGTTAAATATCAGTCACCCGTGCGTGCCTGTTTCATCATATTGCATTAGAACTAATTTCTGTATTTTGTGTTCAACATGGATTGGAAAAATCTCAAATGGGACTTCAAGCATTGGGGATGTACACAATAAGTCACATCAATGCAAATGTGTTTTTGTTGTGATAAGCATGAATGTGATTTTGTTTATAGGAACATACAAGCTCTTATGATTGACGCTTACAGTAAGAAGCTGCATACAGTATACCATATGTACAGAAGTGATATTGACTATTATATATGCTGTATTACATGACTATAAATGTGTCATGTTTCTGGAAAAAAACACTTATTTTTAGAGGGCAGCTTGAGGTTTTCTTGTAGTCTGATATAGAAAATACATCTGTCGTGCACTTTTGCATGCTGTATGACAGCTGCTCGCATCTCCATCAGACATTGCACATATGAACTGCTGTATGTAATAATATCAATGTTTATCTCTATTGCGCTCTTTCTTCAAAATGTGCATTGAACAGAAATTAGAAAAAAAGTGTTGAGCGGAAGCCTTCTTTCATCGTTGATCTTTTGGAGGTGGTAGTAAATGGAGTAATTGTGGTGGCTTGTTGATGTTCAGCGGGAGATCAGGAGAAGCTCATGGGAAGAGATTCATCAGTTTGACTCACACATGTGTTTCATTGGCTGTGTTGAGAACAGATGAGGCGTCCCACAGGTATCTCTGTATCTCAGCGCTTCAGGGGCTGCTGCTGCATCATCGGAAAGAAATTCAGGATCAAATCTGTGTAAAGTTACAATGGCATTACAATGTTTGTAGTCAAAATTTTACCATAATATCATGTGCTAAATAGTGTATCCCTTCTGGAAGGCTTTTACGTGTGTTGGTGAAGTATTATAACTGCCACAGTTGAAGAATAAAAGAGTTTTTACCTTTATATAGGAGCTTTAGAATCTTAAGGAACAAGCTATCTGTTTTTTTCCTGTGTATAATATTATCTTCCAATGACAGTTAATAAATGAACTCCTGTGTCCCCTTAGATCTTAAAAAACATCACTCAAATGCAAAAAAAAGCTCTTGTATAAATCATACACAATGTTGCCAACTACTGTAAATGGAAAAAGATTTAGCAAATTCTAGACAAGGGGTGGCTACCTTGAAGAAAAGTTTGGATCTCATTTGAACGCTTTTCATGACAAAACAGTACAGTAGGCTTTATACTGAACGTCACATGCAGAAATCATTTTCTTCAAAATGCCAAAGATGAGCTTAGTGATATATCCAGGTTGAGACTGTGTATGAAAGTTCTTTAAAACTTTTCTTATTATCACTGATATTTAAATATTAAAAGGGAATGAAACCGCAAAAGTGAAAACATCTTGAAAGATACTGATTGCATCAAATATCAGTGGCGCAGGAGACATTTTAAAACGAGTTTGATCAGGAGTGAATTGAAGCCCCCATTAAAATGCTATCAGTCATAGCTTCATGTCTCTTTTTATTCAATTGCAAGGCTACAATAAAATGTTACTTCAATGTTAAAAAAATGTTGGTAGGCTGGTTTATACTTTGAGATTAGCTTACATAATATTAAATTGTACTACAGGTTTTTTTATGGTACATGCTCATATGGAGCGAATACTTGTTTTTCCGTGTCTTTGATGTGTTTTAAGTTGCCCATGCATGTATTTGACATGAAAAATTTCAAAAATGTAAGCGTCAGAACAAAAGATGCATTCTATCTTAAAGCGAATGCTCACCAAGACCTGCATGAAACGCTTGTTTAACCACACCCCTACAAATCTACGTCAGTTTGTGGTATGATTTGACTAAGACCGCCCAAATGTATACGCAAGTAATGTGGGTGTAGCTGTCAGTACAATTGCTTTGAAACCTGATGTTCCAATTATGGTAACATTGTAACATTTCTGTCACACGCTTGCAGTATTCAACCAATCACTACGCACTGGCTAACTGGCCAATCATAGCACACCTCACTTTTCAGAACGATCAGTTTTGTAAAAAATCTGTGCATTTCAGAAAGATGAGGAGATACAAACATGCACGGTATGTGGAAAATACAGCATTTTTGGAACCTTAAATTGTTACACATCTAAAACTTATTATTAAAAAAATTAAAATTAAACTACAATAGGTGCTAATCATTTACATTTTAAAAGGCGCTCGCATCTTCAAAAAAGAAGTTATGTGTGAATACAGATAGCTCTGTATACTTGTAGTGGTTCTCTCTTGAGCTGAAAAGGTAGATGCTGAGATTGCTGATGGTGAACCAGCCAGGTGGAAAATCTACTCGTGTTCGTCTCGAAATTTGTTAATTAAACATCATTCACTGAAGCACGTCGTGATCACGCGCAGTGAATCTCCGTCCAGTCTGTGTTACCATTTGCGTGTTATTTGCCCTGAGATTTGTTAAGATGGGTTGAGTGAGAGCCTGAAAGCATGTGTGTAAAGCTTACAACCCTGAGCTCGTGATTGAGCAGACATCTAATGCTATACATGCTCGAGTGATAGGGGAGGGGCCATGCATGATCAGACACTCAATTGAGTCATTGATCGCCCGTTTTAGCCCCTCCCAAAAAATTTGCCTTAAGTGATTTTTGTTCAGAAAAGGCGCATAATGACAAACTACCGTCTTTTTGGATAAAACTTAGCTTTCATTCAGTGGGAAACTGTTGTCAATACTTCCCCATGAGCGCAAAGTCTTGCTTTCCCGGCGAAGTGATAGTCTCTCTCGGTATCTGTGAATGAGCGGCAGGGTAAAGCAGCACATTCAGTTCACCGTACAGCGGACAGCTTTTTTTAAACAGTTAAAACTGTGTTTCCAAAACCTGTCATTGTTATCGACTGTTTGGAAATAAAGTTGTACAGTAATTTAGTAATACAGTTATTATGTGTAAAAATTTAGAAAAATTGCATTGCAGACTGATTTAAGGAATGACCCCTAAATTTGATGATTGCGCTCCTAAAATGCTAATTAGGTGCTACTGTGCTCCTGGTAAAAAAGTTAGTCTCTCTGGAGGGAGCCCTGTGTATTGCAGTATATTGTTCGATGAAATAAACTGTATTTGGTATTGTGAGGCCACATTTCTTCTGTGGGACTCACACATTATTTGAGTCTGCATAAAGTGATTTATAAATCTCATAATATACCCATTTTCTCCTCTTGTCCATTCAAAGAGAAATGAGGGCACAGATGAGACTGTAGTAATTAAACATGCAATCTTTACTCAGTCAGTGGATTGTCAATTATTCATGCTTATTCATTGAACTTTAATTGGTGTGGGACTCTGGGGAGGTTCATTATTTGTGTTGAAATGGCAGCCGAGTACATGATGTGCTTTGTGTTCCGTGTGTTGGCCATGCACGCATCATTCCACCTTTTTAAAACATTTGCTTTCATCTGTGCCTCTGGAATAATGTAGAAATGCAAAGCTGAATGAGCTCAAACGTGTCGAGGCAAGGACATGGATCCTATATAGTTTTGTTATTTTAACAGTTGCTGTCAAATCAACATCACTAGATTTTTTTTACACTGGCTGGCTTGAAATGTTTCATGGCAGTTATTGTTTTTTGCTGTTTGGGTGAATTTCACTTGAAAACTCAAGCAGCATCTTATGGAGCAGTACACATGTGTTTGGGGCAAGAAAGGAATTTTGGGCTACTTGATGCTGTTTTGCGTTGGC
The DNA here is from genome assembly GCA_029783895.1 of Triplophysa bombifrons. NCBI lineage: Eukaryota > Metazoa > Chordata > Actinopteri > Cypriniformes > Nemacheilidae > Triplophysa > Triplophysa bombifrons. The sequence goes on along the minus strand of JAPMJR010000028.1, from coordinate 1,754,885 downwards.
CTATTTAGGCCTATTCAATGAAAGCTCTAGTTTCCTTTTCCTGGTGGATGACTTGAAGTTTTTCCTAGTACACACTTTTAGGGCTTTTTCACCATCTGCTGTCTCAACAAAAGGTTTCTCAGTATCCCTGTCGGGTCATCTCATAGAACTCAGTCAGCTGTTCAGCAGGAAGCATTATGGACTCTCTGATGGATACGTATCAATCAGACATGATATGACTGCTACAGTTATGATTGATCTAACTGAACTGATTTGCTGAAACATCTTTAGTTTTCAGGTGTTCTTGGCTGATGAATCTGTACGTGACTGTGCTGTCCTGAGAGATAGGAAAAGTAAAAAAATGCTGGGTTGTCGTTACCCAAACATGTGCTCTGTGTTATATTAACCAATGAGTTAAACAACCCAACATGTGAGTGTTTATATTATTTGTCTCAATGAATGCCTTTGGCAAGAAACCAATTTATTATTAAGCTATTTTTATTTAGTAAATTTTTTGTTATTACATGTGAGTATCAGATATCCCTGCTGCTTGTAGAAAAGAAGAAGGAAATGTAGAGCTACAGAATGCTGTACATGTAAAATATTCTGGCTAATGAATAAACCTGTGTTGCCAGCTAGCTGTTGCTGGCATGCCATCATCACCAGGACAACACGTTAACATCATGATACTGCATTCAGCAATAATGTTTAATCAGCTGAATTGTTAGAATAATAAAGGTGGTAAGCAGTAAGTAATAATTCATTTACGTCATAAGAAGGACAACCAATGTAGCATGTAATGTCTGCATCAGATTTTTTTATCTATTCACTTTGTCAGATTATGAGGTTCTTGTCGTATTTGTCTAGTGATTGCGCTATTGTAATGTAATTGTTAGCACTGGCAGATTTTGATTTAGGGCACGACTGTGAGGTTATCCTGAAGTTCTTATCTGCAGCTAAGATAATGTACTTTGGAAATGTTATTCTTTATTTGCATTTTGTCTTTGCATTTTGAGCTTATACCATAGGCAGAGTAAATGATTTGCTAGCAGTGCAATCTAGAGGTCGACCGATATGTGTTTTTCAGGGCTGATACCGATTATTTCCATGTGAATTAGACCAATTACCGATATTTTGAACCGAAATATATATATATATGGTGTAAAAACGTACATTTATACAAAAATTAAGAACACAGGCTCGGAAACATTTGAAACATTTTTAATTCTGACTGCGAAATCTTAATCATAACACTTATATTAATAATAACAAAAGAAAGAAGGGAGCACCCAGCAGAGGGGCCGCCGGCTGTTATTACTTTATTAAATGTTTAAATGTCTTCCGGTTCCCGTCTCTTTCCTTCCTTTATTGAGATTTGTTACATGTATGTTGTTGAAAAGCCCACAAATGTTTTCATGAAGCTATAATATTAAAAGTATATTTTAAGCACACTTAGTTAGTACATTAGCCTATTCCTTGAGTGTATTGTCGGCAAGACGGGCATTTAATCACACTGATGTGTCTCTCTGAACATTTATGTGTAGAAATATGTTGCGAAAAATAACTTGATCTAACATTTGTCACGAGCAGCTTGAGATGCGGGGTCTGTGTGTGTGTGCGCGTGCATGAGAGCGCTCTGATTGAAGACCGACGATTCAAGTTCTTTATGCTTTAAAATGGCTTGTAATTTTTAAATGGCGTAACTTAAAATGACGTGAAAAACGCCAGCTCGATCAATTACAAGAAAAGCGTGTGCAGTGTGCTGCTCGCTTGCACAGCAAAATCATTGTTATACTATGGATGTGAATTATATCTACACGATAATAATGCGTAAATCCTGCGGAACCTGCAGGAAACCCGCAAAGCTGCTCCGAAATTCAGGCACTAATTATATTGAAGTGTTTTGCGTCTTTAGTGTAGTGGATTGAGATTTATTTCAACGTCTGATGCTGCCTTACCTCACAGAGCATGAACCCGAAACAGCTCCAGTTAGTAAGTGCTTTTGGTGTGAGAGTGAAAAAAACTTTCTGTTCCGCAGCCTCCCGCGTTGATTGGCCGGACTCGTGATTTAATCCCAACAAATCAGAGGGACAGTGGGCTGGCATTACTCTAGGCAACAAACTAGAGTGACGTGTTCCGACTGCTCTCACTAAATCCTTGGCTGCATCAGAGCCAAATAGCGCATTTCAAAATTTAATGTCTTAATCGGCAAATCGGCTTTGAAAATGACTGATATCGATTATCGGCAAAATCCTTAATATCGGCCTGTTCGATAATCAACCACTAGTGCAATCATACGATCCCTGCCTCGCAAATCACCATCCAAAGCGACGGCTCCTCCAAAACACATGAGCGCGCGTACAGACCAGAAGCTGTTGGATCGGTTCCAGTAAAGTCATGTCACATTCACCAGTGAGAAAAGATTACTTTACAAAGTGAAGTACATTACTGCAACAACAAACATCTCCAGGTACCTGCTCTCTGTCTGCCACTGTCCCGCTGCCTGCACATCACACATGAGCGTGCTGATGACGTATAACCTCTGTTTGAGTTTCCCCCCTCCTAGCTCGGGTCCAAGGACTTATACCCTCAGAACATTGTTGTTCCAGCCGTCCCATCTATTTTCTTTTTATTGTGTCATCCCAACCCATTTATTGTTATTGCCTCTTTGTCTTTGTTGACTTTTATAATGATCTGTTTCCCAGTCTGTCGTGTTTTGTTAAGTGGTGTTCCCTTAAGAGGACGCCAAGAGGCATACTTTTTAAGCGCGGGGTATTGTCATGGTTCTGCCACTTCTTGTCAGGTTTTTCCAGTCTTGGGGCAGGATTATGAGAGTATCACATGTTTTGTGTGGAGAGAAACACATTATCGTCGCTCACGACATGATGTGCTTTCTCTCCGGTCTCGTCTATGTCCAAGTCCTCACGTTACCTTGTTAATTATCTTGTTAGGGTTTCATGCTCCTCACCTGTTCCCTGCTTGATTTAGTTCCTTATTTAATGCCCTCTTATTTTCTGTCCTGTGCTCGTTTGTTTTGTATTTCTCGCTGTGTGCTCGCCTGTGTGTTTTACCCTGCAAAACACTCATACCTTGTTCCTGTTTTCCTTGTTGTGTCTCAGTTTAGTCTAATCCAGTCAGTAAGTGTCAAGTGTTATGTTAGTTTAGCCCAGTCCAGTTTATTCTTCCTGTCAAGTTTGTGTGTTATTATCTGTCGGTGTTGTTTCTCCACCGACTGCCTGTGCTTGGGTTCTTTCTACAATTATTGACAATATCGGTATTGCAAATAAACAAAATCTTTACAAATATTTACATATTAAAACAAATAATATTTCCGGTTTATTTCCGGAATCTATCAGTTAAAAACGATTTCCAACTCCACAGTTTATATAACATCCATCACTGAAATGCCGTTAGCAAAAACACACACCTCAACTTCACACTATCGCAAGAGGAAGGAGCTGCAGGCCCACAACACAGCCAATCTTGAGGCAGCAAAAGTGGACTTCCTATTGCTCGTCGGTTGGCAGGCTATTTCTTTCGCCTTGCCGTGGACATGCTTTTTTGAGAGTTACACAATAAAATGATTAGGATCCCTGCTGTGAAACAGGAGAATGAGAAGCCAGCATGCTTGACAGTGTGAAGAAGTCAAATGCATGCCACACCATGTTACCCAAACTTTAATCTTCATAAAGAAACTGTACAAATTAAAGCGAAACACAACTTTTTGTTGTGATATCATGATATCAGTCATTTTCTCCATTTTTAGTATACATTAATATTTTGTCAATGTTTTTATGTCATTTGAGAACACTAGTATAACATCCAATTGTTTTTTTTAACTCTTTGCAAATTAAAAGACATTATTCACATTCAGCAATAAAATTCAAAAGTAATTCACTGCCATGTTAAAATTATTCTTTGTGCAATGAAGAGAAAAGGATTATCTTTAATATGATTATTTTTTGTCTTAATGAATGATGTGTTTTATATTTACAATCATTACTGCCATTCAATGGTTTCTTGAGATTTTAAGATCAGTGTGTAATGAATATGGGCATGTGTACCTATAAACTGTATACTCATGTTTACAAAAAATGCACAACAGAAAATCGTAATGGCTGAGCAGGCATTCAATTCTTCTGAGCAAGTAGGGTGTAAATGATGACCACACACGCACACAAATTAGAGCCTTTGCTCATTTAGAAGATTAATTGTACAGTTTTAAATGGTTTATGTAGATGTTATTGCCTTGTTAATTCTAGGTCGAGACAAGACTGTTGTCCTTGTGTTTTAAGCACAGCATGTTGAGCTGACAGTATGTTAATGTTTAGTTGTACACACATTACTGTATATTGGATGACAATATCACAAATTTATAAAGCAATTTTCACGTCTATCCTGATTTTTTTATGATCCAGCATCTAGCAGGACAGAATGTTCAAATGTAACCTAGACATTTACGTTTATATTTACATTTAGGCATTTGGCAGATGCTATTATCCAAAGCGACTTACATTGCTTTATCCTATACATATTACATTGGTATTTGCAATCCCCTGGGATCGAACCCACAACCTTGTGTTGTTAAAGCAATGCTCTTTCCACTGAGCTACAGGGTAGACATGATGTGCATTGTACATGTTTCAATATCACTAATTAGGGATGCTCATTTCAGTTAATTTCCCTAACCGAGAACCGATGCTCTTTATCCGAACATTAAAGCGGCCCTGCAGCGATGTGTCATGCATTCAGACTTTTTTTTACGATGTTAAACATGCTAAACATGGTCAACTTGTCAAAAAATTAGTTTGGCGTATTACGTAGTATTTCTGTGCTCGATACACTCACCCCAGCGGTTTCTGAAAGTTTTTTTTGAACATATAAAACTGTTACTCACCAACTTTTCTTAGTCCCTTAATATAAAATTCTCGTTGAAAAGTATGCGGCACAGCCAAATGAGAGCAGGAGAAGGAGCATGCGCAGACGTCACTTTCACTTGTAAGCAGGAGAGAGAGCATACATTCGCGTTTGTTTGTTCACTGCATTTGGCTGATGAATTTTACATAAACAGTGGATATAACGCTGGATTTGGAGATAATTTAAAACTGATATATGGAGCCGTCCCAGCGCAACAAGATGCTGGACATGAACCACATGCTGTGAGTTAAACTGATGTTTGTGTTTTGTTGACAATGGGTGCGCACATGCTTTGGTTCAGCCTACCCAAACGTGCCGTATGGTTTCGGAAACAATCTTATCTTATATATCTATCTTCTATAAATGTTATCAAACAAAGATACGAAGTATGCATTACTACTCTATGGGTACTCAAGATTAATTTGAGATTGGCAGAACCCCGTGTATTACGCCCATGTTAACTGATTGACATTTAGTCATTTAGCAGACGCTTTTATCCAAATTGACTTACAGAGAGTTCAGGGAGCAATAAGTGATATGTCATACAGGAGCAATAATACAATCGGTGCTAATACAAAGTTACTAGTTTCAGCAAAAGCTAGACCACTACCTATTGAGAGAAAGAGAGAGGGTAGTGTTTTATTTTTCTCATTTGTCTGTCAAGTACAGAAGAGATGGGTTATACAGTTGAAAGAAAAAGTATGGGAACCCTTTGGGCTTACTTGGATTTCTTCATAAATTGGTCATAAAATGTGTTCTTATCTTCATCTAAGTCACAACAATAGAGAAACACAGTCTGCTTAAACTAATACCGCACAAACAGTATATGTTTTCATGTTTTTATTGAACACAACATGTAAACATTCATAGTGCAGGGTGGAAAAAGTATGTGAAACCCTAGGTTAATGACTTCTCCAAGAGCTAATTGGAGTCAGGAGTCAGCCAACCTGGGGTCCAATCAATGTGATGAGATTGGATGTGTTGATTAAAGCTGGCCTGTCCAATAAAAAACACACACCAGTTTTGAGTTTGCTGTTCTGAAGAAGCGTTGTCTGATGTGAACCATGCCTCGCACAAAAGAGCTCTCAGAAGACCTACGATCAAGAATTGTTGACTTACATAAAGCTGGAAAGGGCTACAAAAGTATATCTAAAAGCCTTGATGTCCATGTGTCCACGGTAAGACAGATTGTCTACAAATGGAGAAAGTTCAGCACTGTTGCTACACTCCCTAGGCATGGTCGTCCTGTAAAGATGACTGCAAGAGCACAGCGCAGAATGCTCAATGAGGTGAAGAAGAATCCTAGAGTGTCAGCTAAACACTTACAGAAATCTCCGGCACATGCTAACATTTTTGTTGACAAATCTACAATAAGGAAAACATTAAACAAGAATGGACTTCATGGGAGGACACCACGGAGGAAGCCACTGCTGTCCAAAAAAAACATTGCAGCACGTTTGAAGTTTGCAAAAGAGCACCTGGATGTTCCACAGCACTACTGGCAAAACATTCTGTGGACAGATGAAACCAAAATTGAGTTGTTTGGAAAGAACACACAACGCTATGAGTGGAGAACAAAAGGCACAGCACACCAACATCAAAACCTCATCCCAACTGTGAAATATGGGGGAGGGGGCATCATGGTTTGGGGCTGCTTTGCTGCCTCAGGCCCTGGACGGATTACTGTCATCGATGGAAAAATGAATTCCAAAGTTTATCAAGACATTTTGCAGGAAAACTTAAGACCATCTGTCCCCCAACTGAAGCTTAACAGAGGATGGACGATGCAACAGGACAACGACCCAAAGCATAGAAGTAAATCAACAACAGAATGGCTTCAACAGAAGAAAATAAGCCTTCTGGAGTGGCCTGGTCAGAGTCCTGACCTCAACCCGATTGAGATGCTGTGGCATGACCTCAAGAGAGCGATTCAGAGCACACATCCCAAGAATATTGCTGAACTGAAACACTTTTGTAAAGAGGAATGGTCCAAAATTTCTCCTGACCGTTGTGCAGGTCTGATCTGCAACTATAGGAAACGTTTGGTTGAGGTTATTGCTGCCAAAGAAGGGTCAACCAGTTATTAAACCCAAAGGTTCACATACTTTTTCCACCCTGCACTATGAATGTTTACATGTTGTGTTCAATAAAAACATGAAAACATATAATGTTTGTGCGGTATTAGTTTAAGCAGACTGTGTTTCTCTATTGTTGTGACTTAGATGAAGATCAGAACACATTTTATGACCAATTTATGAAGAAATCCAAGTAACCCCAAAGGGTTCACATACTTTTTCTTTCAACTGTAAGTAGTTTTTTGAATGTTGTGAGAGATTTGGCTGAAGACAGAATTAGGAAGAATGATCCACAAGGAAGGAGTTGTTTAGGAGAATGAGTGGGAAAGCGATTTTCTGCCCTTTTGAGAAGGCAATACAAGACACCGCTTGTTTGCTGTAGGTAGGGTTCTTGATGGGGTGTAGGAGGGTGTGAAAGTATGCCAGTGCATATCCAGTGATAGTCCTGTAGGCTAGTATAAGTGACTTGAATCTGATACGGGCTTCAACCGGTAGCCTGTGGAGAGAGATGAAAAGGGGAGTCGCATGAGCCTTTTTGGGATGTTGGAAGACGAGGCGTGCTGCTGCGTTCTGAACCAGCTGGAGTGGTTTGATAGCCTTTGCAGGAAGACCAGAAAGGAGAGCATTGCAGTAGTCCAACCTTGAGATTTGGACATGGCCTGAATATGGCCTGAAGGAGATGTTAGGGGATTGTGTCAAGGGGACAGGTGGTTGGGGGGCTGGACAGAAGTCTGGTGACTTCAGTGTTAGTCAGTTGGGCGAAAGAGGAGAGTTCAATTTTATATTGAGGGTAGTGTGTACTGAGGTCTGAAGTGCTGAAAATTGTTTGCTGATGGATGATGTTTTCTCAGTGAAAAAAACAGTGAAGTCCATCTGGAGAACAGAGGACAAAGGTTATCTAGACAGGACGTAAGTGTTGAGCATAAGGTGTTGGTGGCAGTGTCAACATCTAGAGATGCAAAGATGGAGGGAAGAGAGGATGTCATTTTAGCAGAATGGGTGCTAGGGGAGAGAGTGAATGTTGAAAGTGATGAAGAATTGGTCAGAAATGTGAAGAGGTGATACTTTAATGTTATCTGTGGTGCAGTTACGGGTGTAGATGAGATCAAGCTGGTTTCCTGATCTGTGAGTACAGGCTGTGGCGAGGAGCGTGAGGTCGAACGAGGCGGTGTGGAAGTCAGAAGCATAGGGTTTCTACGGGTGGATGTTGAGATCCCCAAAGACTACAAAAGGGCCGCCATCCTCCGGGAATGATGAGAGCAGCAAATCAAACTCTTCAATGAAATTGTGAAGAGGACCTGGGAAGCGGTAAACTACACCAATTCTGAGCTGAGTGGGAGAAGTGATATTATCAGTGTGATATTCAAATGAATAGTTGTTGCATAGAGCAGATAGTGTGGAATATTTCCAATCATTGTTGGTAAGCAAACCTGTGCCTCCTCCTCTTCCACTTTGCCTGGCCATATGAGAGAAGGAATTGTTTGTGGATAGAGCAGTGAATCCACATAGAAAAAAATCTTCAGGACGAATCCATGTTTCAGTAAGACCTAGAATGTGAATGTCAGACTGGCTAGCATAAGCATGGATGAGGTCAGTCTTTTTCACAGCTGACTGGCAGTTCAAGAGACCCACGGTGAGAGACAGAGGTGTAGAAGGGTATGTGTGAATGGGATGCGTGTGAGAGTGAGCGCTTGCCTTACCTCTTAGGTGAGAACACTGTCTGCGGTAGAGTACAGGAATATACGGGAAACACATGTAAGTATAAGCAAAAGTATGTTAAATATACTAACTTGCCTTGCCGGTGTCTTTGCTCGGTGGAGTCGCGCAGGTAGAGTTGCAGGTCTTTACACTGTCCCAGCACATAGACACCGTTTAAGTATGTGTTGAGATAAGCGGGAAGAGAATACAGCTGAACACACCGTCTCGATTGAGAAGATCAGAGATTGCCTCTCCAGTATTTTGAATTTAGACTCCGATACCAATCTATGTAAGCACCTGTGTAAGCAACCGTAAACTCATAAGGCACCAGCGCTACACGTACAGAAAAAACGCAAGATCTGATTTGCCATGGCGGGCCTAACAATCTGGTTTACGTGCTCTTGATTTGTCCTGCGGTATGATGGTGAGCTTCTCTTCCAGATCAATGCGATTTGTTTTAAGTAATGTGTTATTGAGTTCGCTGATATCCAAAAGTCTCATTTTCTTACACTAAAGTACTGAAAAAGTTGACTGGGCACGGCAGCCAACCATAAACTCAAAGTTTTGATAAAAAATGCCATTCAAAGATTATCCACAAATACATTTATTTGTTTTTTATTGATTTTGGATGTTATCAGCTTGTTAAATTAAAATCAATAAAATAACTATACTTTAAGAATTTTTTTTATATAAAACATCAGTGGGAGTTTTCATTCTTGGTGGGAGGGACAATATGCCCATCAGGTATGTTTAGTTACGTTGCCAGTCGTTCACCCCAACCTTAAACAGCCATAAGCTTCTATGCTCTCAGTGTAAATAGACACTCTGTTAAAGATATGATGAATTCCTTGGGGGTTCTGATCGGGCAAAAGTCCCAGCAAGCCCCCCCGGCTCCGCCACTGCATTTTAACTTGCTGAATGACAGTAAAGCTGATTTAAACCTTTTTGTTCATTTTTATTTCTTAAAGAAATATATAAAAAATGTATTCAGTGTAGTACAACAAATTTAAATCGCCATCAATTAAAGGTGCTTATGAATACAACTATAATATATGAAGATTTTATTAGTGTATAAAATGCTTCTTACTTACATATATCATACATTTCATGTGAATTTATGGGGCACAATTTTATTTAGTTGTGATGCTGTGGGTCAGTTTTTAGGTTTGGTTTGTGAATTGGATGATTTAGGATATTGTTAATTGGGTTATAACAGAGTTCATTGATTGGCTGTGTGATCTGATGACTTCTGTCCTGATAATGTGATGTCCTTTAGTTTCAGAGCCCGAGGCTGTGCTAAAGATCACTCTTTATTACGACCATTAACTCCCATTAACCCTTAACTTCTGTCTGAAGGTCAGTTCTGGTTTTACTGGAAGAGCTCACAGTTTATCTGTTGGTTTGAATTACTCATTTCAAGTATCCTGTTACTATAGCCGAATCAATCTTTTGCCATATTAACACTTAATACACATACTTGATTCTGATTGGTCGGTAATGTGATCTCTAGGCATGGTGGAATTATGTTGATAATCAGGGTTTTGGACACACACACACAGAGTTTAGGGTAAACCGAAACTAAAGGACACATTTCAACTTTGACTTCTAACGATTACAAAAATAAATTGAGATGAAACAATAATTTTGAAATGAAGTGTATTTGTTCTCAGTTGAATTCAAGTGAAAAGACATGTTATTTATATTTTATATGGTCTTGTAAAAGTCAGTAAATAATCATGTTAAATTATGAGGATGTAACTAATGAACAAAATAGTCCTGATTCTGATTTTGTAGTTTAGGAGGCAGTGTTGTGCTTGTTGAGTGGGTACACTGTTATAGTCACTGGGTTTTGTCAGTTGGCCTGTGTTTGAGATTTCAACGGCTTAGCTGGTGTATAAATCATGACATCACACATCCTCCAACCAACCAATCACAACCTTCAATAATAAACACAGCTTTGTGAGATTGTGTGGTGTGGCTCGTCTGTATCTCTGTTAAGCCTCTTATGGTGAGAGAATCTTTGAGGATCTGTGTGCTCTCATATCAGCAGTGTGTTGTGAGATCAGGACATCACAGCTGAACTCACATCTCTTCGTGAAAACTCTGTCCTGCTCTACCTGCTGTAAGATCATCAGTATGTCATTGGATGAATCGAAAAGAGGACTGTCTGAGCAGAACTTGTTTTGAAATCTTCATATGTGCACCTGTTAAGGCCATTCCACATTGCTGGCAAAACGAATGCCAGACAAACAAGGCTTTCATGTCAAGAGCGTTACGATTTATCATCAACTGCTATTTCACTCCGGTACACCAGGTGGTGCTGAAGAAACAAAGCGGTCGCCCTTGTTTCACTAAAAGAAGAAATGCAGCTCTATAGGTAGCCGAAAATTACCTGTGTCCCAAATGACAAACTATGCTCTTAAACTATGCACTATGCATTCAACCATGTAGTGTATTCATTTTTGAAGGGTAGTATCATCCCAAATTGAATACTAAATTGTTTTATACTAACCGATTTCCTAGACAAGCTCAAATGATGTCAATCGTACGGCACAATGCGCCTAAATAAAATAAAGTTGTACATTTAATGTATTTTACATCTGTTTTGCACAGCATTACTTTACTCATCATCAGATTGAAGCGTTATCACTCTGCAGGAGAGTTTTGCTCGAGATGTGTCTGATAGCCCCGCCTCCCTTCCGCTACGTAAGTAAAACTGTGACCACTGAGTGCTTGAAGTGTCCACAGTTCCACACTTCATATTTTTCGTTGAAAAGAAGCATCATCCAGGTACTTCAAGTGCACTTCCTTTTTGAGAATTTTCAATGTGAACGCACTACTCATCACACTATTTATACTACAGCATAAGTGCGTGATTTGGGACGAACCTGGATTGATTTAAAATATTGTAAAATCAGTATGCAAATAAACATGACTCACGATGAATCATAAATTCAGTATTTTTTTCATGCCAGTGTCATATTTTAACTCAAAAATGATCTGACTGGTTAGGACTGTGTAGCATATTTTCAACAGATACTGAGTATCTGGAATTACTTCAGAAAAGATTGATGTGTGCAGTTATGTTATAAAATAATCACGCGGATCGTAGACATTTATTCATATGTTATTTAAAGGTTGAGTTTAATGTTTTTAACTAAAGGAATATAAACCACTTTGTATTTTTGTAGTACTGAAAATCGATTTATTTTGAGCTAAAAATTGCAATGTGCATATTTAAAAATGTAAAGCGTTGTTGTTAATATTCCAGTGCATAAAAGGATTTAAACAAGCGTTAGTACTGATAACTACTATTAAATAAATACGTTATGTTATGGTATACTGTATGTGCAAATATAATGAACACCAATTCCAAACAATGTGACAATTCTGTCCTTAAAATATATTCTAGAAAAAATAATAAAGTTAGAGCAAGTACACATTAGTAGGATAACACTACCCTGTTTAGAGCCGATGTGTGAACCATATGTTTATCGTTGATGGTTTGCAGTTAGTTTTCAGTTGCTCCTTGCACGTTATGTACAGCTCAGATCTTATTGGACGGTAAGAATGAGTGACAGGCGAATTCTGTTGTTAAGTTTTATTTGACGTCTATTTACATGTGTTTTGTGTTTATGAGGAAAAGTGTCCTTAATACATCATAAAGTCATGTTTAGAAAGTAACAACATGAGACCTTTCATTTAGAAAAAAATTGTCCGGAGCCCTAAGGGTGTTAAAAGGAATTCTCCGCTCCAAAATGATAGTTGTATGATAAGCCTGGGACCTCTGTTCTTCGGAACACAAATTAAGACGAGGTCCGAGTGCTCTTTAAACATCGAGTGGTCTTCCAGACGCTGGATCCATCTTAGGGTCCCCAAGAACCACTGTTTTAACATTATACTAGCATGTTTTTGCACGAAACTAACATGTTTTACTATAAATATCAAAGAATCTCTCACAATCAAATATTACATTTAATGAGCTGTAATATGTAAATACAGCAGTATTGGAATGAATACAATTGGTTGTATAATTTATTCAAAACAAACAATTTTATTTTCCAGCAAAGACATGGGAACATATCGCTGCTGTCCTTCTGAAACTTTTTATCTCCATGTTTCATAATTTTTATTTTTTGTCATTAATCATTATTATTAGTCACCCTTTATGTCTGTCACTGGGTTTTGCAAATATCAAATCACTAAACGTATAAAAAAGTTATTGTCAACTTAGACAACACATTATGCAATAATTGAAAAAGTTCAGTTTTTTTCATGCCCTGAAAAACAGCACTTTTGGACATGCTTTTTAATATTTTATAAATGCCATTTATTCGTGCAAAATAAAAAGCTGATGACTTGTGCTCTATGATTAAAATGATACACAGAAGTCCCTATAAAAAAATACACTTAGATAATGAACAACACATTTCTTCCCTGTTTTAATTTCGGAAGACTAAATAATATGTCGGCAGTAGAAAAGCAGCATCAGTTTTATCTCAAATTCTGATTTTAGTTCAGGTTCCAGTTTCACAGTTGATAGGAGACTGACACTGATGGACAACCATGAGTTTGTGTTGTTTCCCATAATTCCTGGCTTTTCTCAAAGCTTTTCATTCCACATGCTCTTTCAATGGCCTTTCAGAGCTGAATAGACTCAGTTGGGTGTTTGTGTTTTCAGCTGAACTCAACACAATAAGAACAGAACAGAAGCTGAGAGTGTGTCCAATATTAAAGAACCAAAATACCAACAACATGATTGTCCTTTATCTGTTTGAATGAAAGAAAAGAAATGATCTGCTATATAGACACACCGCACTCACCTATTGTTGTATCACTTAAACAATTTCTTATTGTCCATCATTGGGCCCTTTGGGCCCTTCTGGTAAACAGAATATCAGAGATTGACTGTCTGACACACTTTAACTGTATAAATGGTAATAGTTCAAGAAGTGTCCTGACCAACAGCCAGAAAGAGAGCTTTATACACACATATGAGCTTTCATCTCCATCTCTAAACATGATGTTGTTGTGGCTAAAAAATGGATGGACTGAACCGCTCTTTTGTAATCAGTGTTACCGAAAGGAATGAGCACCATTTGGTTCCAGACCTCGAAAAAGCCTGTCTGTGTCAGCAAAATCTGGACAGAATGAGATTTTTAGTGCGGCCGGGTGTGAACTCATGTTCCAGCTTCTGCCGATCTAAACCAGAGCTAATGGAGAGACAATTCTTCTGAGTACACAAGAGATAAAAAAGAGACACAGTGAGACCGTGTACATGTAGGGCTGTTCGTAAAGTTTTTTTGCTCATAGCACTGGTGCTACAGAGGTTTAAAGTTTTGTAGTACTGGCCAAAAAGTTGTAGCACGAGTATAATACATCTGTTGTCATCATTAAAAAAATATGCGAGTGCAGTTCATCACATGAATGACATTAATGTGACATACAGATGGACAAATTAGGGCCATATACAGTCTGTGTTTTTCACTTTTACTGTATAATAGTAGTATATATGTCGACAGAAATTACTGTAGCTTATAGTATTTACTCTAGTAGTAAAATACTATTGTGTTATTGAACCTTACTATAGTTAACTACAGTATTTTTACATCAGTTCATCAATTTACTACAAAAGTAATAGAATTTTCTCTAGCAAATACCAAAGTACACAACAGTATTTTGTTTCATCTGAGTGTTCAGGTTAACGGAACTTTTATTTTGAAGGTGCGTCGGGAAGACGATTGAGTTTTAGTGTGAATTTGACGATAGCTTTGAAATACTTGAGAAATAAACTTTCAGAGCAACTCTGGAGATGAAGTTCATGTGTTCATATAAGTAGACTTATTCTTATTGTTAGGTGAAGAGATGGGAAATATTCAAAATAATCAGTTTTTAAGCATGTTCAAAGAAAAATCTAAACTTAGTCGACATTTATTCTCTCCCATGTGTTTGTAAACCTGTATGTGAGTCTTTTATCAGTGGAACACAATCGAAGATATTTTGGGAAATGACACATTCTTTTTGTGTTCATAAAAGTCAATGTAGTTCAGTGTTTGTTTATCAACGTTCTTCAAATATCTTTTTGTTTGTGTTCTTAAGATAAAGGAGTAAAAGATGATTCATAGCAAAACGATTGCTGTTCAGATTCACCACAGAGCTAAGTGCAAGTGTAAATAAATAATAACCTCTCTGTCTGTCTGTCTGTGTATGTTTGTTTGTGTGTCACAGGTTGTGTAGTCTGACACTGAAGAAGTTGATCATTCTAAAAGAGTTGGATCGTGAGCTCAGTTCTGTGGTTATCGCTGTCAAGATACAGGTAAAACAACACCGTTTCTGTGTGTGTGTGTGTGTGTGAGCGGTTCAGCAGCGGCTCAGAGCTTTACATAAGACTCTGTGCTAACTGTGTTGCCAAGGCGACAGCTTGCTCAGTGGGAAGATGGGAGTAAACACAATAAGATGACATGGGGGGCCGATGAGGTGCATTATGGGATGTATTGAGGGGGGTTACTTCAGAGCACTTGTAGACCCTCAGCATTCCAGATTGGTCGCTGTGGTCACTGTGTGAGTGCGTGCGTGTGTGTGTTTTGTTTTTAACAAAGCTGTTATGAAAGAGGCAAATTTTTATATTTAATGTATTGTAGTCAAAAATATTGTAGGACATATATGACATTGCCATGGTAATGTAACAAGTAAACAGCTAAGAAGAAACAAACCAAAATGGGACAGGTAATCCATTTGTGTGAGACAATGCGGGACACTCTTGAAAAGTAGTGTAAAACTGATAATAATAACGTAATGAATTTACAGTATGTATACGGTATACAGTATATATTTATATTTTTCTAGTATTCAACTCTTAAACATTATTTGTTATTAAGTCCATTTCAACGACAACATAATTAAGTCATAAATTTAATGTTAAAAAACAACTTGGAAAGCGGTTTCAATTTAAGGTTAACTAACTTAAATTTTGAGCACAGATCAGACATGGATTTATCTAGCTCGTTGGACACAGTGCCAGCACTGTTAAAAAGTTCAATAAACTTTGGGAAAAATAACTTGTTTTCCTAATGTGACATCCAAAAACAAATAGACTCATGAAATTGCAGACATTTTCTAAATATGCGACGTGCGGGACCGGGTTAAAAATGCTGTGCCGTACAACGCAAAGCGGGACGGGTGGTCACCCTAGCGATATATACAGTAAACTAAGCAATGCAAACATCTGCATACTGCTACACACAAAGATCAAAAACATGGAGAAGAACTACAAGGCAAAACACAGAAGCCTTGAAGGTAATATGCCAGTAGTAATGTCTAAAGAAAGATAAGATTTGATATAATGTCATCAAAAAGTAACAGAACCTGTAATACTTCCTTGTGTTATTGTTGGTTATAGACTTGAACACATTCATGATTAGATAAAAGAAAAAAGTAATGGGACTTTGAAGTGTTACTGTAAGTAATGTGGATGATGTAACTCGCATTATTTATAATCTCATCATTGTTGTGAGTTCGGTCCTTCACAGTTCTTCTGTAGTCTGGACACATCGAGATGTGCTTTTCTATCTGTGTCTGTTTGTGTTGAACTCAAAAACAGAAGACTTGAATGTGGCTTTTGTAGAGAAGAAAGTCTTCATGATTGTGTTCTGTGGTGTAGCCGGATCTTTTACTCACTTCAGCAGAATTTCTGTCTGTCTGTGTGAAATGTGTAAAAGTATTGATGACTTTTTAAACTATACACGGTGCAAAAGATGCAACTACATTTTTTTGCATTTGCCCTTTCTCCAAAATGAATAGGGGCCGTTTCCCAGATAGGGATTAGATTAAGCCAGGACCAAGCCTTAAATTAGGACACTTAAAGACTTTTCAGACTTGAAATGGCTAACCACAGGTTATTTTAAACCCCGGGTAAACAGTCTTTATTTGAGCAAGCAAATCTTAATGCCATGAGAAAGGTCCAAGAGCGAAGGTACTCTAGAGTCTCTGGAGGAAGCGTCGAATTATAGCAACCTTGAGATCAACCGGTGAGTGAGTGTGAGATGTGTGCTTATGTAGTGCTCTGGTGATTGAGTGCAGGTGTTCAGCATTCCGGTGATTGGGGTTGAAGGTGAGTACCAGGTGGAACCGTGATAATAACCCCTCTCCTAAGGATGTCTCCCGACGTCCAGAATTGCGTCGAGGTCAGCCTCAGCCTCTGGGAGCGGGGTAGTCCGGGTGGAGCTGGTGGTATTCTTCACATAACGAGGGATAAAGGATATCGTATTGATTCGTCCAGGATCTCTCTTCAGGACTGTACCCTTCCCAGTCCACAAGGTACTGTAGATGGCCCCTTCGTGGTCTTGAGTCTATTATCTACCGGACCTTGTAGATGGTGGTGTCGGTATTGACCTTGGGCGGTGGAGGGGGTTCTGGTTCTGTGGAAGGAAAGGGAATAGGGTCATTGACATGTTTGAGTAATGCTTCGTGGAAGGAGGTTGAAATACGATATTGTGGTGGTAGTTCTAATCTGTAAGTCACTTCATTGAGTTGTTTCAGAATTTTGAACGGTCCTATGTAGCGGGGATTCAGCTTCCTGGATGTCTTGCGTAGGCGGATAATACGAGAGGAGAGACATACTCGATAACCCGGTTTGTAGATTGGGGTGTCTTTACGTCGGACATCCGCCCGGATCTTCTGGCGGTGACTCGCCCTCTGTAGGTGGGTATGAATTGAATTCCATAGTTTCTTACTTTCTCCGAACCAATGATCCACAGACAAGACTTCGGATACTTCTCCTGTCCATAGGAATAGAGGTGGTTGGAAGCTGAGTATGCACTGGAATTGTGTGAGTCCGGTAGTTTCCTGTCGAAGAGAATTTTGTGCATACTCGGCACAAAGAAGATATTGGTTGCAGCAGTTCTGATGGTCATGACAGTAGGCCCTGAGGTAGCGTCCCACTTCTTGGATCTTCTTGGAGTCTAGAAGGGGAATTCGCTTGGATGTTGGTATATTTGTTTTACCTTCTGGAATTCCCGGCGGAGCAGGTTCCTCTTCTGTGGCTGTTCGGATGTTATCGTCGAGGGACCAGATTATGGGGTAGACAAATAGATCTTGAGGGAGTACTGGTTCTTGTTCTTCAGGTATCGGGTCTGGTGAGGGGATTCTGAAGAGAGCATCTGCTCTGGAATTCTTGTGTCCGGGTTGATAGGTAATAGTAAAGTAAGATTCCTCTTCCGCCGTATACTCATGTGACCGCGACCCAGAGCAAGTTGGACTTGCTCTATTCTGATGGGGAAATGGCGATGCTGATGTGTGCAAGGGGACCTCCCGCGGTGCGACCTCCCTCAGCTGGGCCGAACGTAGCGACCAATGTCCGGCTCCGGGGATGAGGATGGTACAAGCCTCCTCGGTTCGGATTACCAGGACTCCATCCCATCGTTCGTAACCTCTGTTTACTGCTTCCGCTGCATTGTCACAGTCAATACATTTTGGGATTTGTGTGCAAGCGGAGGCTCGCCTCAACATCGAATAGCTGGCTTTACTAAGTGCTTCTGACCAGTAGGGGGTCCAAGCTAGTGGGCTATCTATGGGTCTCTTGGTGGTCGGAGAGCGCGTACTGTGGCTTAATCTGTCAGGTCTCCCTGATACTGAAAAGTGACATGTCGCTCGAGCGCTAGTCGGGCCCGTCCAAGCTCTGTGTGGTCCTGTGATCGCATTAATTCAACTGCGTTTTGATGACAAGGAGAAAGAGGATGAGACTTTTAAACTCTGCCTAAGAAGGCCGCGCAACGCCTGCGAGGAGTCCAAGGGAGGCCATTTTTCAACTCTGGGCACCCAGTCGAATGCCTGCGCTGAGCATGGGAAAGACGCAGAGAGTCGGTGTTCTGTCGATTTATAGTAGCCATCAAATTTTGCTATCTTTGTGTTGTGAATGGGTTGGGGTTAGTCCTGTTTTGTATGGAGGTAGCAATTTTTTGAAAAGGTAGCATAAGATGAGCAGAGAAAATGAACGCCAGCTGCTCACGTTTTCAAAAAACACGGCGTTTCCATTGGAAACAATTGAAAAAAAAAACATGACGTACGCCATCAGAAACGCCTAGGTGAACACCGCCCCTTACAGAGGCTTCTGCTGCTTGCAAAAATACTATTTATCTTTTATTTTTAAATCTGGAAACAACATATTACTGTTAATTTGCTGCTCTGATTGCCAACGTGCAAAACATTCCAGGCTCACTCTTGTTCAAAACCAAGGTTAATTAAAATGCTTCATCTCTTATATGTGTTTTATTGAAGTAAACAAATTGTAATCGGCTAAAGTGCATGCGCAGGGTTCGGTACTCAGGTGCGCCCCTGACTTTGCGTGACAGCTTTTACAGTAGCGATTTTTCATGCAAACCATGCTCCGTTCAGAACTAAATTTCAAGCGTGAAATGCACATGAAAGCCACATAAGGGGGCCTAGGGGATCCTGACTACCTTAATCCGCCACTGAGAATGCGCATTGCGCATTGCGCACACGTCACTTTTACTTGTCTGCAGCAGAGAGAGCACTACAATCTCGAAGTTCATATGTGATTGTTTCTTCACTGCATTTCAGTGATGGATGTTATATAACAACTCGTGCACTTTAAAATCCTGGGAAAAAATCGAAACAATGCATCTCTACTTAATGAATATATATCTTTTATCTTTGAAAATGTCTAAAATAACAACAGAAAAAGCCATTTCCAGAGTGAAAAACATTTGTTTTTATTTAATACGTAAATTAAACTATATATTACCTTGGATGTTTTGTTCGATGATTCAAATATATCTCAGAAACAATTTCTACACGTCTGTGTTTCATTCTCGACTACTGCAACGTGGTTATTTATTCTGTGTTGTCTTTAACGTATCGCAGAACATAATGCCATCTAGTGGATTCTCACAAATAACAGGCACAAATAATGGATTTCCCATTTCATGATTACAACCATTAACTTTAAAGTCAGCTATAACTATCGAGATATGATGCAACTAAAGTTGTACTCTAAGTTCATCGTAAACCATTGAAATATGTTTAGAAATGTAAACCCGTAGCTCTCCCATCAGGTTCAGTAGGCTTTTAGTGCACTGTTCCCCTATCTTATAGGGCGACGGCGTTGACGTATCGCAGAAGCGGAGCAAAGTGGCAAATGTGGCATCTAGGGGATATTCTCAATATACCTCCTCGTTTCCTCGCTCCTCCTTCCTCCATCCTATGACCCGGAAACCGATCGAGCTCACCCATCTTGAAGGACATCTCAATTCTCTAATAGCACCAGGAGGAGGCGAGAATCGAGGAGTGAGAAGGCATTCTGAGGAGTCATGAGCGAGGATACGCGGAAGTGTTTTATCGACTAAGGGTCCTTCTCAATTCTTACAAGGAAAAGAAGCAAGGATGGAGGAATGGGCCCTTTTCACATGACGTCACGCATCTTCCGGTCTGCCGCAAAGCAGTTTATCGTTACTTCCGCTAGCGCCTCAGAAGGCAGTTTACCAAGTCCCTTGCACAGCTGCCACAAATACAGCTAGATGATATACAACATCTTGCAGACAAATTTTCACCTATGACAAGATCAAAGCTAGATAAAGGATACAAATACTTTGTTGAACAGTACCTGTTTGATTATGAAGGTAAGTGTTTTGTTTTCTTATTGTGTTTCCGAAGGTGCTAGGATAAGTACTGTTGTTACTGTTGTTAAGTTCCATTACGACGGCAAAACAGAAGTACTTCGTCTTCTCGTTTGTTGCAAGACGGATGTCATGATACACTGCTTTGAAATGGCATATCCTTCAAAACGACATCTATAATGCTGAATGTACATTGCACGTTGAAAATATAAAAAATTTAATTAAGTTAAATACATTTCACAATCCCCACTACAATAAAATAAGTTAAAAACGTGCTTAAAAGTGGTAAGAAATGTATATAAGGTTTATCAAATATTTTATACATAAATATTAACAATATTAATAAATTAACTTTATGAATATTAACTATACTGTCTGTGTAATACATATTTGAGACAAACAATGTGTACAGTCATCATTAATTGACGACGCTTTGAAGTGACGCTAAAGGGAGCGAGGAAATACCATTTCACTTCTTTTAATTCCTCCGTCCTCGCTTCTTTCCTTGTTCCCTTCCCTTGCATCCTGAAGGGGTGGAGCTAAGACGCGAGGAACGGAAACGAGGAATCAAAAATAAGAATTGAGAAGCACCCATTATGTATATGCCTCTAGTCTCTCTAATTGGGAAAACGAAAGCTTAAGCTCCTCCCCTCTTGAGAAACTTTCAGAGCCACTTGAGATGCGCAGCACTTTTATGAGTGGTCATGTTGATCTAGCAATAGATTCATGAAACAAGTGGAAACCTCGAGAAATATAGCTGTTTTTTGTTCAGACTTTGAGAAAGGCATACCTTAAAACCGAATTAGGAGACGCGATGATGAGAGAGTGTAGTGTACTTTTTCCTCCGGAGGAATACTTTATTACTTGGTTATTGACTTTAAGAGTAGGTAGCATGAGATCATGAAAATGACATTTCATGCAGTCTGTTATGTTGCCGTGTTTGAAAGTAAGCTGTCTGCCAAGTTGTAAGTCCGAAGGTGAAAAAATAACAAAGTTATTTGCTTGTAAAAATGGGAGTCGACTCTGAATCACACAAACGAGCCGTGGACTAGTTCACCCGCATATCTACGTCACTATAAATAGTCCCCGCCTACGTTTTGCTGAGACTGACGCGAAAACTTATTTCTCCTCCCCCAAACACTGTCGCTCTTTCGTGATGCGTGTGTATCATGACTAGAGCCTGTGTTCAACGGTGTGACACTAAGTCCGTCTTATTTCAGCTACCAAAGGAAGAACGTCTGAGGGAAAAATGGTTTCAATTCATTTTTCAAACAATATCAGAGGAGTATAACCCCAGAGTTGTACTGTGCGCGTGTCATTTCACCGAAGATTGGTTTAATAATCTTAGCGCGTTCACTGCAGGGTATGTGAAACGACTATTCTTGAAAGAGGGGGCAATACCAACTCTATTTTGACCTGTTAGCTCCACCGAATCACAACCTGTAAGTGTGATTATTGATTTTTGTCTGAACTTCAAGAAAGATTTTCGTACCTTATGTCTGTGTTTAGTTAATGCATATAACGCTAACATTAGCATGTACCGTTATTTCTGGGGTATTACAGTTTGTTTATCTTGCTATTAACTTTGCATTTTGACACATTTGCCGCATGTGCACCTATATAGATATATTTGGGTGAAACTACAATAATTTTTCATAACGTCGACTTTCTGAAATGCTCTATATACCATGACAACGCACAATTCAGATGAATTAATAGTATTACTAACATATTAACAGTATTTTAAGAAAAAAATCTATTTTATTTCATTGATGAGCAAAAGCACAACATGCATGTTGTCACACTGGGAGCTTTTATGACAAGAGTTGTCACTTGCCACTGACAAACATCCTGCTCAAGTCGTGGTAAAGTTTGTTGTGGATTAGCGTATTAGCGTATCTACAAACTACATAAAATAAGATTGTACATGTGATCAGACATTATAATGAATGATGGAGATGTTTTTTTCATGTGTCCAGGGCTCAAAGCGTGTCTTGAGGTCAAATGAGTACATTATCCCACCCAGCGGCCTCATGGAAACTGATCTAGAGCTCACCTTCTCTCTACAGGTACATATGTCACCTGATTTATCATTGAGTACATGATTTTTAATGGCTGCTGAGAGAAAAGTCAACTAATGCTGAATATTAACAACCGTGATTCCCTTCCTGTCAGTCTCTCGACGTTGTGTCGAGAACGACAGATGGGGTTTGCCCTTATGAACCAATCAACTCTGACTACTATAGAAAAGGCCAATGAAATTTGGCGAATGAAATTTGCATGCCAGTCTCCGCCCCCGGATGTCCGGTATAAAAGGAAGCTGGCGTGCAGCATTCATTTACCTTTTTTGTTCTTTGCCTTCGCTCATGACTACGAACAAAACAAATTCAACAAATTCTTCTTCTACATTGCCGGATCTAGGACATAGATCAGCGGATCGTCCCTACCTGCAGCGACCTTCCCCTGGGCGTCTCGACGGTTCCGGAGGTGTTCTTTTCAGGACTGAGCATTCTCCAGCGCGGCATGTCCCGCTGTTCTCTTGAGTGCGGCACCCTCATCGAGAAGGGGGACGGACACGATCGCTGCGTTAGGTTTCTGGGCGTCCAGCACGCTGAAGCAGCGTTCGTTGACACATCTTACCCGCACTGCGGGCAGATTGTCATTCAGAAGTTGCGGTCAGGTGTGGCTGTCTTCCTGCGGGAACCGGCCACCATTTCGTCTGCTACCCGAGCAGTGACATCGGTGGCTACACCCTCACTTCCCTCGATGGTGGGGCAGCCAAAGGCTACGTCGAGAAAGGCTACGTCCCAGGTGGCAGCCTTCTGCGGCACAGGTCCGCAGCACATTCCATCCGGGGGAATCTGCCACGCCTACCGTCCAAAGCGTGTAGGACTTCGGCATCACTGGTGTAGGACTTCGGCACCAGGCTGCCTCCTCTCTCTACGCCATGGCCATCCTGCAGGTCCGCCAGGCCAAGGCGTTGAGAAACGCCTTGCGGAAAGTGACGACTCCACCCCCGCAGTCCAGCTCATTTGGATGCTGTATCGGACAGGCCCAGGTAAACCTGTTCGCCTCCCGCAACACCACCATTACCCGCTTGGTACTCCCTGTCCGAGGCCCCCCTCGGCACAGATGCCCTTGCGCACAGTTGACTGCGGGATGGGCGGAAACACACCTTCCACCCCCCAGGAGCCCAGACACAGTGCAAGGTCAGGGAAGAGGAGCACCAAGTGTTATTGGTTACACCGCACTGGTCTAACCGCACTTGGCTTCAGAGTTGATGCTCTGGACCGCGACTCCCCTTGAGCCTTTTCCCCTGACATAGGACCTGCTCTCTCAGGGGAGGACACGTTCTGGCATCCCAGATCAGACCTCTGGAACCTCCATGTCTGGTCTCTAGACGGGACGAGAAG
Source organism: Triplophysa bombifrons (assembly GCA_029783895.1). Lineage (NCBI taxonomy): Eukaryota > Metazoa > Chordata > Actinopteri > Cypriniformes > Nemacheilidae > Triplophysa > Triplophysa bombifrons. The sequence continues at coordinate 1,731,170 of JAPMJR010000028.1, read as the reverse complement.
ATCCTGAGATGGCCACTCCCCCTCTATGGCGGAAACCATCACCCAGGCTAGGGCTCCATCTACTAGGTGGTTATTCGCCTCTAGATGGCGCCTCTTCTCGTCCTGGTGTCTCTCTCAACCAGAAGACCCACTGAGGTGCTCGATCGGGATCGTGTTGTACTTCCTAAGAGACTGGAGACTAACATCTTCCCTCCACACTGAATGTGTATTTAGTCGCTATTGCAACTCATCACGACTCAGTTGATTGAAAGTTTCTAGGGCAGCACGACCTGGTAACCAGGTTCCTAAGGGGCGCGAGAGGGCGGAATCTGCCTCATCTCCGCTCCATACCCTCTTGGGACCCTAACCCAAGAGCCCCTCGGAGGTTCCGATCTTCCTCACCTGACGAGTAAGACGGCCCTCCTGATGGCGCTTGCTTCTTTCAAGAGGGTAGGGGACCTCCAAGCATTCTCTGCTTCCCCGGATTGTCTTAAATTCGGCCCTGGCAACTCTCACGTTATCTTGAGACCCAGGCCCGGATACGTGCCCAAAGTTCCCGCTTCTCCCTTCCGGGACCAAGTGGTGGATTTGCAGGCGTTCCCCATCGGGGAGAAAAACCCAACCCCATCCGTGTTGTGTCCTGGACCGCACGCAGAGCTTCAGTAGCTCTGACCAGCTCCTTGTCTTTGTTGGAGGACAGCAGAAGGGGAAGGCTGTCTCCAAGCAGAGGCTGGCGCACTGGGTCTAGGATGCCGTTAAGACGGCATACCGATCTCAAAATCTTCCATGCCCATTGGCAGTGAGGGCTTACTCCACACAGGGTATAGCCACCTCCTGGGCACTGGCCAGAAGCGCCAATCTTGCAGACATCTGTAGAGCTGCGGGTTGGGCTATGCCCAAACACCTTCGCAAGGGTTAACAACCTTCGCGTAAACCCGGTGTCAGCCCACGTCCTGCGTGGCAACATGTAGGACTGGCATCCGGGGAGGCGTATGCCTGCGAAAGCACCTTTCTAACCTCCAGTAGGTTGGGTCAGTGTTCTATCTACCTCTCTTCTTACCCAAACATATGGCTAAGAACAGGTATCTCACCAACCTTCCTTCTTACTCAAACACTGGTTAAGAACAGGCATTCCATCCATCACTAAGCAAGCAACCCATGGGGGTTGGCTGGGCAGAGCAGCCTTCCCCCTTAGGCCAGGATACCATACGAACTATCACAGATAGCTCTAACCGGACCTAGTGCTACCAGGCGTCTGTAACACCCCCTCTGTGGGCTGCTGCGTCTGATGTATCCTCATGAGAATGATTCCCACTCCTGGTAACCCATGAGCTTCCCCAGGTGGACCTCCACCTCACTGTTAACTACTCAGTCCGCACGTTCCATGCGTTCTCCTCAAAGGACGAGTCCACCATATTCCTCCCCACGGGAAGGAGGTGGCCTCTGCAGCGCATCCCTAATTAAGGAAGTTGCGCTTACCCGTTTTAAGCCTGAGCCACAGTTTCGCGAAAGCTTCGAGCTGACATGCCCAGGCCTGTTACCGTCGCTTCGTTTTCTTTTATACCGGACATCCGGGGGCAGAGACCGGCAAGCAAATTTCATTCGCCAAATTTCATTGGCCTTTTCTATAGTTAGGTTCTCAACACAACGTCTCGTTCCCTTCATCAGGGAACTGAGGTTACAGATGTAACCAAGATGTTTAAGCTTGGATTTTCATAAAATATTGAGCTGCTTCTCAGTTAATTATCATTGGATTGATTGATTCTAAAATTGATACCAATCAAATCTCTTTAATTGGATTCGGGGCACAAGAAATTTAATCGGGAAATCTCTAGTATTCGTTAACATTTCCATGAATATTAAAAAGTATTGAAGATATTTTCGCTTTTCTGTGTGTTGTGATGGTGTGGTGTAATGTTCTTTCTCTAGTATCCACACTTCCTGAAGAGAGATGCTAACCGGCTGCAGATCATGCTTCAGAGGAGGAAACGCTATAAAAACAGAACCATTCTTGGGTACAAGACTCTGGCTGTTGGGGTTATTAACATGGTTGAGGTGTGAAAAAGTAGACTGAAACTCTTTGTCTAGTCATGATACACTTTCATACTCACAATGCCAATGTTCTTTTACAGACTTTCAGACTCAATGTCAACTGTTGCCAGGTTGCCTGTGTTTTTTTGCGGATTTTCTCTAGTAGATCCTCAGTTGACCCTGATTCATTTCTCGTATGTCTAAGACTGCAGTGCGTGTGTGTGGGGGGGTTCCTCTGCACTGAGGTTTATCATGTTCAATGGAGACCCAACACACACAGAAACACAGGGAGAATAGAGGTTGATGGGTAATGTCACACAGCCTTGACACAGAGCTGATTGTTTTATTCATGTGTTTTAATAATGTTTCAAGGTGATGCAGCATCCCACAGAGGGAGCACATATTCTGGGTCTCCATAGTAAAGTGAAGGAAGCCCCGGTGCGCACGGCCGAGCTGAGAGTCTATTCATTATCTAGTCAACCTATCGACCCTGAGGACGGCAGCGGTCAACCGGAGACCAAAGCCAAAGCCTCAGGTGACTCAAGCACATATCTGGCACACACATTACAGTCTGTGGTTTAATGACAGATGTTAGACACCACATGAAACGAGTAGAAGAGCTTGAATAAAATGCTTTTATAGTGGTCGTCTAGTCAAGTGCATGTAGAGATGAGTTTTTAGTTGTTTTGTTTAATGATGTGAATGTCTTGACAGATGTAAACGAAGAGCTTTCTACATGTTCTACAGATTTTTATCTACTGTGATGTATCTTACAGTAACCACCTGAGATAATTTACAGCAAAGTACATCTTGAGTTTACCACTACAACATAATACAACCCCGTTAATAATGCGCAGGTTCCGCTTTTATGAAATTATTTGTCCCAGCCCGCACCACTGTGTCCATTTTTACAACCCGCCCCACGCCCGCTACCATTAAATAGACATACTAAGCATTGTAATGTAAATGAAAACAGACTTTGTTTCATTTCATTTTTTCTTTAACATTCATTAGATTACATTGTTTGGTTTGGGGTCATCACGCAAGTTACGTTGCTACATAGGCCTACATATTGTAACCTTATCAAAGAACCTAATAAAATATGATAATATATTTTCCCAAATATTTAATATAGGCTATAGGTAATTGCAGGTAACATACATGTTTTTTTATTTAGTTTTCTGAATGACCTGCCCCGTAACCAAAGTGACAATTTCTTTACCTGAAACGCTCATCACTAAACCCTGTATACTCAGGGTTTCATTGATGTACAGTCAGATCCTCATGGGCAGTTGAAGAGCAGTTTCTCTCTGATCACACTGATCGAGCAATAAACAAAGAATTATTTAAACATTCCTGATCAATGTATAATGTTACTCTACAAGAAAGGTGTTCATTGTTTTTTTATATAGCTAAATTGTATTTAAAAAAATGTCTATCAATTATTACATTTACAGTATATTAATGCATTTGGCAGACGCTTTTATCCAAAAGCGACTTACATTGCAATGTCCTATACATTTACACATAGGTATGTGCAATCCCCTGGGATCGAACGCACAACCTTGGGTTGTTGACGCAATGCTCTTACCACTGAGCTACAGGAAAGCAGAAGAGTCTATCAATTATGATGACATCATGTCATGTCACTTTGTGTTTAAGACCATTCTCCAGACATGGACAACTATTCTGAAGATGATGATGACAGTTATTCTTCAGAGCAGGAGGCCAGTGATGATGCCGTTCAGGGTCAGGTAAGCAGTTCTCATTCTGTCAATCATCACCACGACAAAAATCCGCTGCAGTTTAATTATTTTATTGCCTTGTTGCTAGCAGAATAAATACTGTCTTCTAAACATATAGTTACAACAACAAATAAAAGTCATCGTACAACTTGACTGGGACAACACTGGCATCTAAGAAGACACTGTAACATTTGCTAATGTTGCCTCAATCGATAGAAAACATTTTTCCAAAGAAAGCAGTGTTTATTGCAGCTTCTGCTAATTCTGCACAATGAAACGGATGCAATTATGTCATCTATATCTACAAAAACTATCCTGGAATGTATTAATCTTCCTCTGTTTGTAGGACCTTTATGATGAGGATGATGACATTCAACGAAAGCCAAAAAAATCTCGAAGGAAGATGATTAGAACCACATCTATGACCCGGGTGTGTAGATATACAGTAATGGCTCTGTGGTTATTCTGGGTGGCCCAATGAGAAAAACTCTTTAAGCAAGCTGCTCGGCCTAGTACTGAACCCTGGGGAACCTCATTTATACACTGTAAAAATGTGCTTTAAAAAACGTCTGTTCAAAAGCTGACCTACATTTTTTAGTTAAATCAAATTTTCCGTCACTTGAAGTTAAATTATATTAAACTGACATTTTGTATAAATTAAAAATTCTATTTTGGTCATTTTCTACATCATTTTAGAAGTCAGTTTACTGTCATCTAAATTCAAGACAATTTGATTTGATTTGATTTAAACATTGAAGACAGCTTTTGAACTAAATTGTTTAAGGTGGATTTTTTGCAGTGTATAACATTTGTTCGTCTCACAAATAACTATTATGATTTCAGACAGGGTTCATTCTTTAACAATGCATTATCCTGCATTTAGTCTTGGTAAGGTCACTCGAGACAGTTAGCTGAAAGAAAGAATCAGATCAACTTTAGAGCAAACACCACCTTGAGGACAGAAGTGCGATTGACAGAATGTCAGGGAAGGTGAATCCTCTTAAGATAAGCTTACTATCAGAAACCCAAATATTAACCCTGGATCAGTGTGTAAACTCAAATGACACTTATAAATAATTTCTTCCTTTTCTAAAGTACATGATCAAATCTGATAAAAATATACCTTAGAAACCTGAGCAGAGTCTTTTTCATCATCTTCTTTTTGTCTTTCTCTTTAGCAACCGAATTTCAAACAGAAGTTTGTTGCTCTGCTGAAAAGATTTAAAGTTTCTGATGAGGTGACATTTGTTTTGTCTTTATTTTTTAGTTATAACAGAATAAATGACTGTACAGTATGCTTCTCCCTGTGATGGTCCTGTCCTTCAAAATAATTTCAATCGATCTTTATAGAAACACTCATGTGAGACAATGTTACAGCTTCTCTTCTGAAATCAAGCATATAGCATCTGTTATGGCAGGTCATGTTAGTCAAACTTACCAAAACTTACCGTATGATTAGATCAAATCTGCTGTTACTGTCAACATTCTGATAAAAAACAAGAATGAAACCAATAGTCAGTAAACGGTTACATGTAGTCAGAAGTCTTTATGATTGTCATCTTTCTCACTTGTTGTTGTGCTGGATCAGGTTTTGGACCCGGTGGATCAGACGCAGGAGGTTGAAGATTTGGATCTTCTGTATGACAGTCTGGAGGTTTATAACCAGAGCGACAGCGGGCCAGAGATGGAGGACAATGAAAGTCTCCTGAGCACCCCTAAACCCAAACTCAAGTAACGTATCCATTCACAGAAGATCGACCTTCTGTAAATGCAGTCTAATATTCTGAAGGTGTGTATGTGTGTCTCCACTCAAGACCGTTCTTCGAGGGAATGTCTCACTCCAGCTCACAAACGGAGATCGGGAGTTTGCACAGTCAGCCGAGAGAAAATAATTCAAGTGTACGTCACTTTCATTCATACATGCTAAAAACACACAATATACACACGTTATAATATACACACACACGTTATTATTCTACTGCTGTTCATTTCATAAGACTTCAGTGTAATTTGAGCTTTATTTAAAAAGTCACGATTAACAATTCAGTTAGGAACTGCATTACCCATAATTCCTTCATCATTCCTTTAAAAGTCTGGATATTTCCCAATAATCTCAAGGGGATTTTATATTTGTTGTCACTGGTTATTGTCTACAGTTAATTAGATATTTTCACATATTTGTATAATGTGTGTGTAGGGTGGAGATGTGTTAAAAGTGGATAAGAACAGAAATTCAGATGCGTCTATAGCACTGGACTCTACAGCTGTGGTACGTTCACATTTTTGATTATTACACATGTATATATGTGACTATTACACGTTACTTATAGTACAGAAACACAACATGTAGATATAAATGACACAATGATGATGATCACTGAACTGAATCCACTGTACTGTGACTCTCTGTCACACATCAGTTCACAGGTGTTATTGGAGGCCATCTGATGTGTCTAACTGGTCGTTGTCACGGTTACATGTCGGTTTCTGTGGCTGTGTGCTAGTGTTTATTTGTGTGCGCAGGAGCAGACGGAGGAGGAGACGGACGGGGGGGCTGTCACATGTGACGGGGATGTGAACGCAGACAAATCAGCAGCAAACATCGGCAAACTCTGCAAGGCCGAGTCTCAGACTCTCATGTCACCTAGGTAGCACGTCATTCCTTCTACTCCAATCCTCTTGTTATCATTTCTATCTCTCCGAAAGCTGTTTCATCCAATAATAATCATCACTATTTCTAGGACGAAACACTTTTAAAGTTCCAAGATGATTATAATTTTTCTATATAAGACATTAAAACATTTATGATAGTTTCACCCTTGTCTCAGTTCCAGACTTCCAGAAAATATGAATCACAATGAGATGTTCTCATTGGATTGATTGTTATATTTGTGTTTCTTTGTTGTGTTGACAGTAAAACAGACAGTAAACTGCAGCGACGTCCACGCAGCACCTCCATGAAGGACAGACAGAACTCGATGGCTCAGAGTGATCGCACTAACAGCATGGAGAGTGAGACCTCACCTGACTCCAGACTCATCACACAGGTTTGTGTAAGTGTGTGTCTGACATTATTACATAAGAAAACTAATGGTGTTGTTGTGAGAGATTTGTCTGATCACTTGTTTGTTTTATTGTGGCAGGTTCCGAGAAAATCAGTTTACGATCAACTGAATCAGATCCTGAACTCGGATGAACATCTGCCAGAGAGCATCCTCCTCATCAACACTACAGACTGGCAAGGACAGGTGTGTGTGAATGTATGGGGCCTGCTTATCCATATTGTTGGAGAGACATTTGTACCCAAAAGTGAGGAAAACTTGACAAATCTGCACAACCTTCTTTTGGGGATGTCATTATTTGCTAAAACAACAGAAATATAGTAAGTTAAATTGAGTGGAGTGTTGCGGGTCAATTGCTAAATGTAGGCCGGTTTCATAAACTGCTTTGACTCACAAGTATGTCATCTATTGTTTTCTTCAAGACAGGTCATAACCTCTTTAAGTCACATAACAAGGTAGATTGGTCTAATTCATATCTGAAAGTAAGACTGATTAGTCCTAACTAACTTGTAGTCAGCTAGTTGTTAATACACAGTCTTAACTCAGCAGCTAAGTTTATACATCTGGCCCTTCGTCCTAGTCTTAAAGGAATTGATTCAGGATGTCTTGTAGAATTTAATCCATATCCTGAAGGAATTTTATAGGATTAAAAGACACTAGTTTATTTCTCACGAGTAATGTGTTGACTGACACACACATGATGATCAATTCTGTTTTCTGGCAGTATTTGAATGAGATTCTTCAGGAGCACAAGCAGCCTGTTGTTTCCACCGTCTCCCCTGCAGATGTTCAGGCCGCGTTCAACACTATTGTTACCAGGATTCAACGATTGTACGTCATAAATACTGTAAAATTCCTTTCTGTCCATATACAAGATTGAAGTGTTTGTCATCAGTGCACTTTCATGCTCATGCATTTTTGTTGTTTGTCAGCTGTAATTGTAACGCACAGATGCCGCCCACCATCAAAGTGGCTGTGGCGGGTGATCAGAGTTATCTCACCACGGTTCTCCGTTGCTTCGTGGAGCAGCTCGCAAACAAGACGCCTGATTGGTTGAGCTACATCCGTTTCCTCGTCATTCCTGTTGGTAAGCAGAATCAAAAATCTAAAGTCCATCCTAAAATTACACCCTTATGTCTATCATTTGTATGAATCTCTATGATGTGATTTGCGTGATTATAAAAAAAGAAATAATCAAGCTCAGCCCCTAAAATAAACCATCACTCAAAGCAGATCTCACTGAAACAAATGAATGAGATTGAATGAATTCATCTGAATTAGCCACCTCGTCAAACAGTTATTTTTGTGTGCTAGATTTGCTTAATGGGACTTGAGCTATATAATGGGTTATAATCCCACAATTTCAGCACAGTTGAATTGCCCAGTTGGACATTTCCCACTCCTTATGCATGACAGGGGTAAGCAGTCAAGAATATGAATAGGGAAAGGAGGTCTGAGGTTATACTGGTTCGTCGGGTAGGCATCCTCTGTTTTTTAGGGATAAAAGATTATAGAAATACATAGCATACTTACCTTTCCTTGCTATTATCAGAGAGACATCTCATGAGTTGTGTGTCCCACTTTCATCACATCAATTATCCTGGGTGAAAGATGCCTTTTGGTGAGGTGCTGCTGATAATGCCCTTCGTATGGTTCCCATCAATGCGACACATTGTCATTTGTGCACCTAAGGTCATATGGCAGACCATGCTGTGTCCATCCACCTAAACCTCAGCCATAGGGATGGGAATTGATAAGAATTTAACGATTTCGATTCCATTATCGATATTGCTTATCGATCCGATTCCTTATCGATTCTCTTATCGATTCTCATTGGGTGAGGGAATAAGTACAAATTTGTTTGTTTGTATTAACTCGCTTTAATATCTGATAAGAACACAGCACATACTCAGAGTATACACAAATTATGTGTAGCAACCTCAGAACAAACCTAAAAGTAGGCTACAAAGTAAAGTCCAGGGACCTATAGAATTTTTCTAATTCATCATTGGTTCAGACAAAAAAAAAAAACTGCCATTTAAGTGCCTTTTAAGTGCCATAAAAACTAAAAACAAAGACTAAACAGTCAAGGAAGAAACAAAATTCAACTCAACTGACATACACAATGAAATGGCGCTCACTAGTGATGCGCGGATGGCGGTTAAATCCGCGGGCGCTGCGGATGATCCGCGGGTCGGGTTGGTTGGGTAATAAAAAAATACATTCTGATTAATTGCGGGTGGATGATATCATATACAATATTAACAAATTTTCTCAAAAAATACGAATACGTTTTAAATGCATTTTTAATCAGGCGCTAATTTGCAGTAATTTCAAAGAAATGCGCGCGTGGCGTAGGGAGGGTCTATTTCTTAAAGCCGAAATGGAGTCAAAACAGATCCGAGAGAAATTTAAAAAGGGAGAATTACAAACAAACAAAAAATTGGAAAGAAAGAAAAGTACCGTGTGGTAGCGTTTTAACGAAGTGGTTTAAAAAGGATGAATCAAGTGCTGAGTATGTAATATGCAGCGACTGTGAGGCAATGTATGTTTATGAAAGCCATAAGACTACTACATCTTATATGCTACATCGTGTGTGTGCTACATCGAAAGATTAGATGCAAGCATTTACAAAGACAGTAAACCGTAAAAATCAGTAACATTTCCTGAGTATTTAAAGTGACGATCGGGTCCGGATATCTATATCGGAGGAAATTATACGTGCAGGCGGGTGGATCATTTATTTGAAGCAGCGGATGCGGGTGACATTAGCTTATCCGCGCATCTCTAGCGCTCACATGAACTAAATAGAGAAGTTACCATCGGCATTAATAGCAGATGACGTCTCGTTAGCTCCGCTGCTGCTTGACTCACTTGTTGTTGCTGTGTTGCTAAGTAGTAGTGTATCAAACACGCGACAGTCCTGCAAATGCATTGCGTGATGTGTGGCCAAATGTTTCTGCATATTGGAGGCAGTTCCTCTCTTTGCCGAAATAAAACTTTTACAGTTGTTGCTAATGACCGCATTGGCGTCTTTTCTAGTGAAATATAATCAAGCTTTAGATCGCTTCTGCCTCGATGACATGTTTGCTGCGTAACCAAAACAACGCAGCGCGTGTGTGTGATTATGATGATGACACATTTGCAACTAGCGGAACCGATAAGCGGAATCGATAAGCAGGTACACTAACGATTCCAAGGAATCGATTCACTGGGAACCGGTTCTAAAGAAGAACCGGTTCTCGATTCCCATCCCTACTCAGCCGTTGGCTTCGTCTTTCTGCACCACTGGCCAGTTCTTGATTAATATCCACTGGACCTGTCCTCTGAGAGTGACCAATTTGTCAGCTATGGAGACCTCTGCATTGGTGACCCATCCAGTGAATAGAGAACTCACAGACAGCAAGTCGTAAACACGTATACACCAGAAGCAGTGGACAGCTATCAGTGCAGCTCAAAGGCACCTCAGTCGTTACCCGCCGGCACTAAGAATCGAACCGGCAACCTTCTGGTCACGAGTCAGACTCTAACCATAAGGCCACAACTACCCAAACCGTTAATGTGCACTCAGTGCTCCCGGTCCCATATGGCATACCATTAAAACACATTATCAAAATCAACGCAACCATAAGCGCCAACCCTTTGGCTAAGGCTGTTATAGCCCCACTGGCTCCGTTAATGCAAGCTTAGTGCCCCCGGTCCTGTATGGCATAATAATAAAACACAACACCATTTTATTATGTGGTCACTTGGCAGCCCATATTGCGTCTTTCCGATTCAACCACAGCCAGTGGCTGCTTCTCTCAGAATCAGTGGGAAGTTCTTCTATTACCATCTGATGTGCCTATCCTATGATCCCCACTTTCTTAAGGAGCCTTGTAGTTGAACTGGAAACAAAGCCCCAGCAGCCCACTTCCACAGGGAACACTTTCGCTGTCCATCTCCGATCTTCAGCCTCCGATGCCAAGTTTGCATACAGAAGATTCTTTCTTAATTGCTTCGTTAATGGCCTCTTCCCAAGGTACAGTCAACTCAACTATGAGGACTGTCCTACTGGAGCTGGACCACAGAACCATGTCCGGCCACAGGTTGGTCGCTGCGATTTCTAAGGGAAAGTGAGTCTGTGGTGTACATCAACTCGCATTTCCCAATCTCTGGCTATACTCAGCAGACAGGAATCTGGGGTTAAGGACTTGACCCACGGTTTCTGTCCTCCCGAATAAAGGGTTGCCTTTTTATATCAGATGATGGTTTGAGCTTCATGAATGAGAAAGATGTTTTAATATGTAGCGTTGATAACATTGTGCTATATTAAAGACATATACAAAACCATAAAAATGAGCCTTTATAATATAAATTAAAGGGGTCATATGGCGCAAATATGTGTTTATCTGTGTCTTTGGTGTGTTATAAGTTGCCCACGCATGTATTAGAAAAGTAAAATTGCAAAAATGTAAGGGGGAATCGCAACAAAAGATGCATTCTATCTAAAAGCAAATGCTCACCCAGACCTAACTACACCCCCACAAATCTACATCAGTTTGTGGTATGATTTGACTAAGACCAAGTGTACATGCAAGTAAGGTGTGCGTACATGTCAGTACAATTGCTTTGGAACCTGATGTTCCAAATATGGTAAGAGATGTTACATTTCCATCACACTTTTGCAATATTTGTTCAAACACTAAACACTGGTTAACTGGCCAATCATAGCACACCTCGCTTTTCAGAGTGGTGAGCTTTGTAAAAAATCTGCTCGTTTCAGATAGGCGGGGTAAAGAGGAGATGCAAGCATGCACGGTATGTGAAAAATACAGCGTTGTTTTAACTTAAAGGCATGCACTAAAATCACAATTTTAACCCGAACTTTTGTCATATAAATCGTAATAGGGGGAATCGTATTCACTTGGACATCATGTAAGTGTCAGAACTGAAAATGCCCTCGTTACTGAAATTACATCTGTTATTGACACCAGGCCTAGCGAACGCCAGGTTCTGGAATGCATCTATCTATGACGACATTGATAGATTGAACACCACCTCCACAGAAAAATATCAAGGACTAGTGATTCGCGCATGACAATTCTGAAGTAACACAGGTGGCGCGGAACTAGATAGAGCGAGCTAGCAGTAAACAAACGCCGTTAAAGAAAGCGAAATATTGTGCCACCCCTGGTTGTGGAAGGATACAGTCGGTGCATAACCTTCCTTCGGATTCCGATATTAGGAATGCAGGGTTAAAGTTTATTTTTAAAGACTTTCCAGCTCATGTGGGGAAAACATGGAGCGTTTGTTCGTTTCATTCTCCAAGGATTCCTTTGAGAACAAGGCACAGATCAACACTGAATTTGTGGAATGACTAACATTTAAAAAGCAGCTAGGGCTGTGCCTTCAATATTGGATCCGGTGGGAATGGGAATTTCGGGAACGGGAATTTCGAAAAACAACTTGTGAAAATTGAAAAAATATGGAATAATATAAATTTAAGGCAAACGAATCAAAACAGCAAATTGAAATATTAGTGCAAAAAAAGAAGTAAAGAAATTATTATTTTCTCCGGATCAGACCGCTAAAATAAACTCTAATGTAAAAAACTAGTCTTTTCTTCAAAAACAAAAATGTACAATTTAATACGGTTCAATAAAAGGAAGGAAGGAGGAGGGAACCGGCGAATATTCAAATAAAGTTTTAATAAAATAAACAAACAAAAACACAGAAGTAAAATGAACAAAAGAACATACATACAAATTTAAAACACATGTCTGGGCCCGGTCGTCTCTCGCCGGCAGTCCTGTCGATTTGTCCTTTTATGCTCCCGAACTCCTCCGTGGGAGATGCGGGACCGGTGCGCGCACAGCTGATTTCCACTATAACTCACGCCACCGGCCACGCCCCACGACTCCCGTCACGCCTTCCTCGCTACATGCAATTAAAAAAAATATATAAACAAACAAATCAATAAAAATACAGCAAACTGCACCAATTAAATAAAAAATATCAGTGGTAATAGTTAAGCCGATGGCATGAACACCAAATAGAGCTCCAAGGACAGAGCGTAAAAAAATAAGAATAAATTCATTAATAATATTTTCAATAGATTATATAAAGCAAATAAATAAAATAAAAAGCGCAGTCACTAACCAATACAACAATAAAGACCATTATCTTAACTCGCTTCACTTTTTCCATCTCAGCCATCACCTATTTAGTGAACTATTTTTCAGATATCGTGACCCAAACCCGAAATGTGACCTCTGCATTTAACCCATCCAGAGAGTAGTGGACACAGGCACAGCAAGTAAAAAACACACATACACACGGAGCAGCTATCTCTGCAGCGTCCGGGAGCAAGTAGGGGTAAGGTGCCTTGCTCAAGGGCACCTCAGTTGTTACCCACCGGCCCTGAGAATCGAACCAGCAACCTTCTGGTCACGAGTCCGACTTTCTAACCATTAGAACTGCCAAAACTGCCCCAGAGTTTCTTCTCACTGTGGGGAAAACTGAGCTCTGTCTCGCAAACAATATAGCCAATGCGGCTGCATGTAAGGAAGCGCTCTGATGGCATGGACATACAGTAGATGGAGCAGATGTGCTTGATAGTCTCATGTCTCACTTTTTTGCCACCTTGTAACTCTTCCACCCTAAAATGAACATTTAAATGTGCTTATAATATCGTGCTTTTATCCACGTTAATGGAAAAGTAAAAGCGAACAGCTATGTAAAGTGACTGGTGCTTACACATGTGAAATTTTAAACTGTGAATAATCGACTTAATTCAAATTATTTCGAATAAGTATGTTCTACGCAACCTGTGTACAGTCACAGTATATCCACAGTATTAAATGCAGTATTTCTCATACACTGACTTCAGAAGTATCACTGGTTTTCATACAGATTTTCACATACTATATAGTACAGAAGTAGGATTGTTCAGACGCAGAGACAGAATACTGAAAGCTAATATTTGTTTTTCCACTCATTAAAGAGTATTAAATCTGCTGTGTTTCTGATCAGGTTGTCATCCGCTAGCCAAGTACATCTCAACATTTGACAGTAAGTTTAATAACCTCTTCATGGACGCTGGCTGGAGGGATGTGTTTGGGAGATTGGAGACGCCACCTTCAGGTTTGAGTCTGACATTATCACATGTTCAGATAAAACACATTCTTTACTACAGTACTAAATCATTTATTCATTCTAAAATCATGGGATGCCCCATGTTGTTGAAAACTGAGATGTGTGATCTACAGTACAGTAAATGATAAGAGTAGCATTGTATCTTTTCAGGATGCCGTTTATATTTTGTCTTTTATTTAAATGGTTTTTTAAAGTATTGGGTTATAACTACAGCTGATGTTATAGGGTACTTCACCCAAAATGAAAATTCTGTCATCATTTACGAGTTGTTCCAGATCTGTATACACTAGATAGATTTTGCCCCCTTTGACTCCGATAGTTGGAAAAACTACTTGTTGAACACAAAAGCCATTTTTAAGAATGTAGGACAGCAAACACTTCTGGGCCACTTTAGTGTATCATTGACTATCATTGTCATTTTTCCTACTATGGGGGACGATCTGTCTGGTTATAATCATTCTTCCAAATATCTTTCTCTGTGTTCATCAGAACAAAGACATTTATACAGATTTGGAACAACTCAAGGGTGAGTAAATGATGTCAGAATAAAATTTTTGGGTGAAGTATCCCTTTAAATACAATGACATGATGCTTTGTGTTTTCTTTGTTGTGTTTTGATGATTTTCACTGTGTATGATCTACGATCCTCAGACAATATAGATGTGGCCGGACGTGTGTCGCAGTATCTGGCCGGAGCAAATCTCTCCCATCAGTTTCCTATATCTGAAGCCATGCTCACCTATAAACAGAAAAGGTAAAGGTTTGTTTTGTGGGTATGAAATACAGTAAGCTCACAAATCATGTATTACATAAGTATGTAATCATGTCAGTGAAGTTTAAACAAGTCCAATGGATTCATAGACCCAGAAAACATGGAGTTAGACACCAAGATTACTTTGCTAGGTCAAATAATGATGGAGTTAGGTTATTTTAAGGGCTTCCTGCCCATCTTGAATAGCATCTTGAAAATTACACCTTTCTAGTGGTCAAACGTTGGTAAACTTTAGTATGTTATTAAGAACACATATAACTTCAAAAACAGCTGAGAAACCTTTTGTTAGAATTTTTTAGGGTTAGGTGTTTTTTTTCATAAACGCAGCTTTTCTACAGCTGAACATTCTTCAACTCAGACAGTCTTTTTGACCACATTATGTGTTAATCATGTCACAGTCTCTTAAACAAATTACATATCTACAACGATGTGCAAGTTGTTACCTCAAAAAAAAACAATAGATCACAATGCAAGAAAATGAACTTCATTTTTACGATATACATGTTGGCTCCCCAAATGTTGCATTTATTTAAAAATAACCATAAGCACAATTGTCGAAAAATGCTTGTGTACAGTATATATATTCCTATGCAGTGGCATAGTAAGTCAGCCCCGGGCCCATCGTTTGCTTGCGATGCGGGTCCCTAACCCCTATATTCACCTGCATACCCAGAAGCTGCGCCTCTGGTCCTATGATTTCTGTGATGCAACGGAATTTGCTGTTTAACGCAGAATTGCACAATTGTTGAAGAGGAGGACGTTATCAGCTTTGTATCAATAATACATTCTGGAAGTTAAAACAAAGATCTCTTTTATGTCAAAAGCTCAAGGAGAATTGGATTGCTCATGTCATCACCCCTTGAAACATCTCAAGAACACGTGTGAGTCAAACTTTACCCTTGAATTTAAAAGAAAGAGATAATAAAAGGAATTTATGTAGGAAATGCCTGGTTTAGGACCACTTAGAGTTGTTTGCATTGCATTGGCATTATTAAATCATCTTTTAAAATGCATGATGCCAAATAAAAATGCCCCTTGAAGATAATGACCTTCACATAAAAACTGAGCAATTATATGCTATAGGACATATAATCATAACAAGATTCTGGGAAGAATGTTAGTATTAGTCATTTCAGTATTGAGTGAAATAGGTTTATATAGGTTTCACAAACATTTTTTCACATGCTTGCATCAACAAATTTACTTTATAGGCATTAGAACTAAGGTCTAACACGTTAAAAAGCATTAATTTCAAAAAGTAAACATGTTTTGAACGTTTTTGACCTTAAAAATCTCATTACTGTAACACACTACCATAATTTAGGTCTTAAACTACTTTTCTTTGGGGGTCAGATTCTTAAAGTATGAATAGGATGCGGGCCAGTTTTTTTTACCACATCACCATTTCTTTTGTTATTTTGTATTTCTGTTATTTTTTACTGTTGCTGTTGCTTATATATTCATATATTAAAACATGCACACAATATTGCATCCAGTGTTTGTTCCATTTCATGATATTTAATTAAACGGGATATTGTCTTTTTAATTGAATTTTATCTTCCTTAATGCCTTAGTTTACCCAAATATTAAGTGGTTGTCAATATACTCATCCCCAGTACTTCCAAGATGTGGGGGGCATTGTTTTTTTATCAAGAAGATATTTATGAAGATATTCATAATACATACATTTCATTAATTCAACCAAAGAAGACAACCTGGCATCTTTTAAAGCAAATCAATTGGTCTGTGCAAGAAACTGAACGCTAATATCATAGATATGGCTTTTATCGCATCTTCGGTTGAAATTTGTATTATCGTTTTTAAATATGTGATTAGTTATTTAAAATACTCTCTCTGTTTATATTTCAAATTACTTCCGTTACGCTACCTATCTGTTTCTCTGGGCTGCCTTTTTGCACAGTCACAGCCTCTGAAGTCATGGCGTTCGGCTGCTATTTGTAACAAAACGCGGCCAGCGTTTTTTTTTACTATAAAAGCGCTTTGTCAATTTATTCTTGTCAAATAGATGTCAAGTGTGTTCGTGGCCTTAGAGAGTAAACGCAAATAAGACTCAATGTCAAATTTTGTCCCATATTTCAAAGTGACAAAGTTGGCAACCCTAATCAAGTGTTGACACTAGTCCAAAAGCAAACAGGACGTGATGATGCCACAAATATGCTAATTAGTATGTGACATCACCTGTGACATAAGTCTCACAAAATTCTGTGGGAAACAGTGAAAACTTACCTCGTTTTTTTACCCACGGTTTTCGGTTTGGTTCTGATGGCTTGGCACATTAAAGTGAATTTTCATTTTTCTATGTTTATGTGACAGGAACAGCAAGAAGTTAAAAATAAACTAATTGATGGCAATTCTCTTTCATTTACTTGACTTATTTTATTCTCTTAAAAGTAAAAACCCCTTTCCTGGTGTATTGAATACACTGCCCGTCCAAAAAAAGTCACCACATGGATTTAACTAAGCGAATAGGTGAGAGCCTCCCATTGGATTTGAGGTCTAGTTCAGCAAAGTTATGTGCCCAAAGAAATAGGTCAGCTTTCCTGTAGCTGAACGGTAAGAGCGTGGCTCTAACAACGCCAAGGTTGTGGGTTTGATCAGGGGGTTGCACATACTGAGAAACAAATGTATAGGATTACGCAATGTGCATAAATGCATAAATGTAAATGTAGCTGACTACCAGGTTATTCTATTGAATTTTTTCTTCCCTATGACTCAAATTGTGAATGAGTGGTTCAGGAAGCATAAGACATAATTTTCACACATGCATTGGCCACCACATATTTGGGATGTGCTGGAGAAAACTTTGAACGTGCGGCTGCGGTGCACCTGTGCCTCAGACGGCTGCCACCTGGGGAAATCGGCCACTCCTACCGTCCAAAGCGTGCAGGCAGTCTCCTATCTTCACGCCATGGCCATCCTGCAGGTCCACTAGGCCAAGGCGTTAAGAGAGCTTCACGAGGGTAAGGCCGACCCGGGTATAATGCAGGATCTCCTTACCACCACTGACCTCGCTCTTCGGGCAACCAAGGTGATGGCACGGACCCTGGGTTGGACAATGTCCACGTTAGTGATCCAGGAAAGACGCCTCTGGCTGAACCTTGCGCAGATGAGTGACACAGAGAAAGTCAGCTTTCTCGATGCACCTCGCATCTCGCAGGGTGGGCTGTTTGGTGACACCATCGAGGACTTCGCTCAGCAGTTCTCCCCGGGTGTACTTTGCAGCCGATCCCACACTCCACTGGACTGTGCTCGTCAATCCGACCTCTTGTCTTGTTGAGTTGTGAGGTCGAACACACACGACAGCAGCCACCACTCTCAAACTCCCCCCGCGAGACGTGGTTAGCTCCTCCAGCTGACGAACAACCCCTTGTGGGAATGGGGAAGCAGACCGTCCCCGTTGTCCCCCTGTTCAGTCCCTGGGAGCTTGAGAGCTGCCCACACTGACTCGGTGGCTACAGAGGACGGTCCGTCTTGGCTACTCTGTCCAGTTCGCCAGAAACCCTCCCAAGTTCGGGGCATCCTCTCCACCTCTGTCAGAGGCAGGGAAGCCTCCGTACTTCGGGCAGAGGTCGTCGCCCTTCTGGCGAAAGAGGCATCGAGTTCGTCCCTGAAGCAAAGATGTTCAGCGGGTTTAACAGCCCGTACTTCATCGTTCCCAAGAGAGACAGCAGGTCGTGCCCCATTCTAGATCTGCGTACCCTGAACAAGCACCAAGCTGCCGTTCAGGACGATCACACAGAGGCGCACCCTGACATCCATCGGGTGTCAGGATTGGTTCGTGGCAATCGACCTGAAGGAAGCTTACTTTTATGTCTCGATCCTCCCTCAACACCGGCCATTCCCCAAGGGCGAGACCATATCTATATCCACTGTATTCATACCCCCGGGTAGGAAGTGGGCTCTGCAGCACATCCCTAATTAAGGAAGTCGCGCTCACCCGGTGTAAACCCGATCCGGACGGCCTCTCACCAGTAGAGAGCTAAGGCCTCCGTCTGTGAAAGGTTACCAGTCAGGGCTGTACCCATCTTTCTCCAAGAAGGCTCTGGAACCCCCCGACCACCACACTGGAAGGTTACAGTTTCGCGAAAGCTTCGAGCTGACACGCCCAGGCCTGTAACCGTCAGTTTGCTAGAGATTGTGATGCGATACAGCGTTGTGGCGTTTTCCATAGGTAAGCCCATCTTCTACAGGGGAACATCTTGGTTACGTCTGTAACCTCAGTTCCCCGATGGTGGGAACGAGACGTTGTGTCCCTTATGCCACAAACAGTGTTGGGTGTAACGCGTTACTCAGTAATGCGTTACTGTAATTAAATGACTTATCCACTGGAAAAGTAGAGTAATGCATTACTGTTCGTTTTTATGTAAATTTATTACAGTTACTTATAATGTACTTGCGTTACATAAAATTAAGTGAACTGTTTTTAAATAAATCATTATTTAGTCTTAAATCTAAATCTATCATCTAAAGGTAAAAGTGAACGCTGCCCCTTTAAAATCGTTGGCGGTAGTTGAGTTGCATGTCATTTCGCGCCAGTTTGCTCCGTAACGGTGTCGTTGTTTGAAGTGGAAGATGTCAGACTCGGCAGAAGCAATTGGCTGTTTTAACAAATGGAAATATTCTATTTACTTCACTTTTTTGACACAGACAGACAAGAACATTGCGGTAAAATGTAAGCTATGTCCTGGGGAGAAAAAACTATCGGCCGCTGTAAATGGCACAAGTAATTTACTGAAGCACCTGACTAGGCTGCATAGACAAACACTTTTAAGTGATCCACTATGTTCATCATCATAAAGTAGTGCGGCCACTCCTGCTAAGCAGGCAAAACTTGATTTTACATCGGCAGCGCAGAAAGTGTCTGAAGGTGAGCTTAAAAAAATGAACGCAGGTTACATAGTAGAAGAGATGCTACCGCTGCGTATTGTAGAATCTCCGTATTTTGTGTCAGAAATTTTGTAGAGATATTATAACTGTTAACTAAAGAAGGTTACATTTAAGTATTAAAGTATGTTTTAATAAAGATAAAATGTTTTAAAAAGCTTAAAGGCTAAACTATTCCATGTTTGAGTAAGGGTTAAGCTGGTTGTTATGGCAGAAATAGGCCCTGACAGTGTGATCAGGACGTGAAGCGGAGGGTCTTGTATCACACTGAAGGGACTTTTTTGCGATAACAGCCAGCTGCTTGTTCATTATCCCGCTAAGTACACGTCTACTTGCAACATGACAAAATCATAAAATGTGAATTTGAAATGTTTTATTAGCTCATTTTTATCATATGCTGACCTTCCGAGAGGAAAAGCTGTATCTTAAAAGAACAATCCTTGTAATGTCGTGACTGGCTAATCAGAATCAGGCTTCCAAATGAGCTGTGTAATTATTAACATTCCATGTTAAACTATTAAAAAGTAATTAGTTAAATTACTTATCGAATAATTAAACTACTTTTCAGACAGAGTAATTAGAAAAGTATTTTAAATACAACATTGATGATGTAATTAGTAATTAGTAATTAATTACTTTTTTAAAGTAACTTTCCCAACACTGGCCACAAACACGTATCGTATTCTGCTGCAGTCGTGAGAGGCTCTCAGGCTCTTCAGAACAAGAGGTAAATGAATGCTTCATTTTATACCGGACATCCGGGGGCGGAGACCGGCATGCAAATTTCATTTGCCAAATTTCATTGGCCTTTTCTATAGTAGTCAGAGTTGATTGGTTCTCAAGGGCGACCCCCATCTGTCGTTCTCGACACAACGTCTCGTTCCCTCCATCAGGGAACTGAGGTTACAGACGTAACCAAGACGATTTACACTCGCAGCTCACAGCAGTTCTTTGTTTTTGCGCATCAATTTGTATTTAAAATAATATAATGCAAACTTGCGATTGCTGTAATAGTAAACAGACACACGCGCAGCGTTCTCTGAACACTTCATACACTACCCATCAATGAGCACGGCACTGTTAACACTCTCCCTGCATGTGCGGGGTGAGCAATATAAACACTTTGGTACAATGAGCATACAATAAAGCCGCTAGGTTCCGGTGCTTCCGATGGCCATTCTGCGTCTGTTCGTCAGCATTATATTCAACAGCAAATTGCTTTTCATGTTTGGAGGCAGCCTTGCTTCACCTCTCGACTCTTGTGAAACCTGACCAGCATCACAAGCGTCCCTAACTTACTGACTCCTCAGGGACGCTGTGTCGTATTGGGACAGTCTGAGATCTATTAGTACCACAATGGACAAATCGTGAATGTTCTGAGAGATTTAAACTCAATCCACCTGTGTAGTTTGTTTAGCTGAACAGTGTTACATAAACTATTGAATGTAGCACTGTGGTCCATTGGAAATAAGATGCCACAAGCCCCAGAATTATCTGTAATGAGAATATGGAGAATAGCTGGCAAGAAATTCTTCAAGACAGTAGTGGGAGGTGGATCAAGTATGCAAGTAGAATTGTTGTGAAATAAAAATTTTCATGGCAAACATTTAAATGAAGACAAGCAGGACAGTGGGATTTCAGTGACCGAGACATCAGATCTATAAATAACAGCAAGACCTCCACCAACTTTACTCTCATTATAAATGTAGCCTGGTGGAGCACACATATTGAGATTTTTCAAAAGCAGAGAAACTGCAGCTTCCTTATCTTGATTTTTAAACGTTTAAAATCTTACACAATCACGAAGATGGCTTACAACAAGATAACTAAGTTAATGTTTTCCATCCTGATGGTCTAGACTGAACCAAAGAAAGAAAGAAAGAACTTACTCTGCTGCCAGCGTCCTCTCACACTGGAACCATCTCTTTTAGTAATAACTTACTACACTTTTCCTGGAAAAACAGGGTTAATTTCAGCTGCAATTGTTATAATCGTCAGTTAGTTGAAGCAAAAAGGATTTGTTTGTAGTTGTTTATTTTTTATTTCGTCATTGAGATTGAAACCGTAACTGTTTCCTTCTTTTTTGTTGTTTTTGCCTTCAAGGAAGAGAAGTTTGTATTTAGATTTTTACATCAGGTATTGAACTGTGTGTGTGTGTGTGTGTGTGTGTGTGTGTGTGTTGGGGTGAAGTGAATGTTTAACACACTCATGTTGTCAGTATGTTTTTAACCTTACACACAGAAACCTGTCAGTCTGTCCATTACTCTCTGTGTCTGTGTCTTCTCATAATTAACTCTCGCTATGTCTTTAACTGACATAACTTAACATTTGCCTAGTTAGCTTTGTCTTTGTTTAATAGGTTTGAAAATACTTGATAACTAAAGCTGTATAACTTATTGTTGCGTAGTTGTCAGATAAAATTCCAGTGAGATGTTTATGGAAAAGTCATATCACAACGTCAGAGATTTTCACATGATAAATTTTATTATCGGGGTATCTGTGAGGAAAAATTGTATAGCTATGAGTCTGTATTATGTTATTAAATCTATATCAATATTGGCAGTTATTCATTTCAGTCAATATTATTGGCAGTACAGTGGTCTTTTGTACAGCTCTCCTTCACACCATACAGTACATAATATTCCTCTGTAACTTGAAGGAACATGTGTTGCTTTGTCGATGACATCATACTCTCACACTTCTCATAACGAGCATGAATTTCATGACTTGTAGGGGGATTTCTGAATGAGCGCTTGCGAGACCCCCAGCAGTTAATCCAAAGATAATATTTATTAACAAGATGGGCCACAGCCATTACAAAGAATGGAGAGGAATGCAACGTTCAATATGGCTGCTATATCAATGAAAGCCCTTCCAGTAGAACAAACCAATTGTCTGCCGTTAAAGACTGACGAGTCTCTTGGGCGGAGCTTATGCGAGTTGCTTGCAAGCCTGGGGTGCGTTTCCCGAACAACGACATAACTTGCAGGTTAACGACCATAGTTTGATGCATCATTGGGGACATTAACAAAGTAGTTCCGACTGTTTCCGGAAACCGTAGCAACCCTGTTTGAGATAAATAGTTTGAACCAAGTTGGTTCAGCAATCTAGATGATAACGTCACACATGTGGTCCAATTATGACGTCTGCCAATTAATATGTTCAGATCGAATTCATGTCAAATTCTTTCTGTAAAGAACATGCAGTTCATCTAAAGGCTTTTGTTATCTGATGTTTTATTTCATAAGTTTTCTCCTATGTCACTCCATCCAGTGATTGCCTTGGGTCCTAAAGCACGCAGGGTCATGCGTACTTTTCAAAAAACAGCGCTTCATTTTTCTTGACAAATTAAAAGATGTAAAATTTAATTTGTATATATTTCAAATGATGGATATAGAATCCACTGCATGTTGCTTCCTTTGTTCAAAAGCATGATGTATATAAGTCTTCATGTCCTAATAATGAGGAACGAAACTTCAAACCGCAGCTCTAGACCTGTAGTTCCAACCACTTAACTTTGCGATACTGCTTTCGAATGATCGTTGGAACAAAGGTTTCGGGAAACACTCGAATCGTCAAACTATTCTGGAACAATGGAACATGGGACCATAGCTTTTGGGAAACGCACCCCTGTGCGCATGCGCAGTAGCTGAAGTGACCTCGAAAAATTTGTTTCTTAATGCAATTCAAGCTTAAAAAACTAAATCTATGTTACAGTCCGTATCAGGTTTAATCATTGATCGGAAATATGCTATTTAAATTGATTTTTACAAGCAATTTTAGAAATAACTGCCTTCCATCATTCAAAGAGATAGGACTGTTGACTTGCTATGACGTAAATAGCTGCCCAGAGGCGCTGCAAACATGGCCGACAACTGGCATGACTTCCGTTAACAGATTTTGGTTAATCATAAATTAGTTTTATAGACTACAATGCGACGCAGAATACACCCTACTTGAATGTATGGTCAGGAGTGAAAGTTACCTATTTGTCACTTATGGTGAACCGTGACCAAAATGTGACCACTGCATTTAACCCATCCAGTGAGTCGTGAACACACACACACAGAGCAGTGGACAGCAATCACTGCAGCGCCCGGGGAGCAAAAGGGGGGTTAGGTGCCTTGCTCAAGGGCACGTCAGTCGCTATTTGCTGGCCCTGAGAATCAAACCAGTGACCATCTGACCACTACAAGCAGCTTATTACGCTTATTACCACTTATATTTGTTTTCTAGCTGTTGTAAAACGAAAAAACTTTTATCAAGTGTGTTGCTCATACATAATGTGACCACTATACACCGTTTTCACGATGTTAAATTCACAAAATCTATTTTAACATTTGTCTGTTTTTCAGACATGTTCAATAAGTCAACTAACGTGGCATTCATCATATACTTTTTATTACTACATGTGTTCTTTGGGATCAAACCAGTTATTCTTGCACAGCTAATTCAAGGCTCTGTCTGTCTAAAGGCCGGGTCTTGGCCAGAATAATGTGCAATTCAGACCTAACTGTGTTATCAACTGTCAGCAGTCTGGACAGGCGAGACATCTTTCTTCGTTTTGACTGAATGTTGAATTCACTGAGTTTTGAGTCCTGCAGCCTTACACCTCCCCTGACAGATGGGGATGTAAGAAGCCATGAACCATAGCATGAGTCCTCACACTCACTGCAGGATCCATATCCCCCTCATATATCTCATTCACCATCTCAGCTTTACATCACACGTGGCCCCTGTAATGATGTCACCTTTTTCTTTCACAGTCCTGATGAAGACTCGTGTCAGAAGTTTGTGCCCTTCATTGGGGTAAGAAACTCTTTCTGTTCCGAAAGAAATTCTGCATATAGGGTATAGTACGAATAGCTAAATATTAATGAAGATTTCTTTCTGTTGTGCGTCTCTCTGCAGCTGGTGAAAGTGGGGATTGTCGAGCACAGTTTATCTACATCAGGTAAGATTGATCTTTACACATACAGATGAGAGAGATGAACACACCGACACAGATGAAAGCAGTGACCGTGTTTTCTGCTGCAGTGGACTCTGATGATGTAATGGTGGGCAGTGTGAACGTTCTCTCCTCACCTTCTGCCCAGATGGGGAAAGACGTGACCTCCACTCCTCCATCATCTCCCTCTGTCTCTGCCACTCTCTCTGGAGCAGGGTACCACACACACAAACTCTTTTCAACTAGACTACATTGCAAAAACTCATTAAATGTGACCCTGGATCACAAAACCACTCTTAAGTAGCACGAGAACATTTTTAGTAAAAGCCAAAAACACTTTGTATGGGTCAAAATGATCAAGATATTAAGATATTAAGTAAAGATCATGTTCCATGAAGATATTTTGTAAATTTCCTACCTTTAATATATATAAATGTTATTTTTGTGAGTGGATGGCCTGCTACAGTGCCTCTGATGGACAACTTTAAAGGCGATTTTCTCAATGTTTCGATTATTCTGCACCCTTCGATTCCAGAGTTATAAACATCTGTATCTCCGCCATATATTGTCATATCCTTAACAACTCCTACATCAATAGAAAGGTTAATTATTCAGCTTTCAAATGATGTAAAAATCACAATTTCGAAAAATTAACACTGATTTTGTTGTCCAGGGTCACAAATGTTCTCTAATCTATGTGGCAAGATGTATTTGAGACATGAATGTGCATTTACTGCACAACAAAAATATGTGTCTGTGTGTAGTTCTCCAGGCAGCGGCGGTGAGGTGATGGGTCTTCAGGTGGACTACTGGACACTTCAGGCATCAGAGAAGAAAAAAGAAGGCGACAGGAGAAACACACTAAAGAGTAACTTCCGCTCGCTGCAGGTGTCCAGAATCCCCAGCAGTGGAGAGCCGATACCTCCACCTGGCATGGCCATGACCGTCGTCATGAAGGAGAAAAACAAGAAAGGTAACACGGTTTCATTACATGGAGTTGTGTTTGAATTTTTCCCCCTCACTTATGCCTTCTTTCTGCTCTAAGTGATTTTCCTCAGCAAGAAGCTAAAAGAGAAGGATGTGGATTCTAAAAGTCAGGTGATCGAAGCCATCAGCCGTCTCATCTGCACCGCTAAGCACCAGCACACCATGCTCAAGGGTAAACACACACTGTCACACTCACATCAAAGCATACAGACAGTGTCTCTGCAATCAGGAACATGGATTCTTGTTCAGGATATGGGTGGGAATCTATACCTGAAGTGCAGACTTGTCCTCACCTCCTACTGAGATGAAGACTTGGTTGGCCTAACTGGAGAACTGTATTGATATGTGTGATAGGCTGGAAAGTGTTAGCCACCGTGTGAGGCTTTAAAGGGATAGTCTTGAGGTGGCACTTGTAAACTAGAAGATACACCTACACCTGTCTCTGCCACTCACATTCACATTAGAGTTTGATCAAATAAATCAAATGATTGGTTACATGTCTATAACAGTTGTATTAATAATAAATGATGCACTGGATACATTTTCACAAAACAAGATGTTATATATCAGTTTGATTCTGTTGTCTTTGTTCCTCTGCAGTGTCCATTGATGGTGTGGAGTGGCATGACGTGAAGTTTTTCCAGCTAGCGGCACAGTGGCCGACACACGTCAAGCATTTTCCAGTGGGAATCTTCGGCTACAGCAAACCAGTGTGAGACGCCGGATCACAGATGAGGAGTGAAACAGAGTAACGGAGTGATTTTCCTGTGGAAATGGTGGATTTGGAACCTTGCGTCAGAAATAATGTTACTCGTTGTGAAAGACACAGTGACATGTGTTTATTTGACAGTGTTGCAGTAGGAACTGTACTGCAGCTTCAGTTGCACTTTGTTGAGTTGTAGTTTGTTATTATTTCTGTGAAATGTCCTGTCTTAGTTATTGTTGTATGTGCAATATTATAGGACGGTGGAATACTGGTGAGTTTGTGTGTGGTGCTGGATTCTGTTTTGCAAGTGGGAGTGGTTAATGCACATGTGGGAGGAGTTCAGTTCATTTTGCTGAATGATTATAGCAGAGCTGTCAAGACAACCCTTTTTTTTTATATTGTAAGCAAATAGACTTTGGTTTACAAGCTTTGCTTATAGTGTCATTACATGGATGAACTGTAAACGTTTTTTAGGGATGAAACTAGGGATGCACCTATGTATCGGCCACCGATATTAATCTGCCGATATTGGGTTAATTTAACATTATCGACAATCGTGTAAAAAAGCAAATACCGATCGTTTATCGATTAACTGCATGGAGGCAATGAGTTGCATGTCTGAATAATCCAACGTTTTCCTCTGAGAAAAATAATTAAATAGCAACTGGACAGACTTTATTGAAGTTTAATAAAGAAATGTTCAATGTTAAGTCAAATATGAGTTAATGTTGTTAATAAAGTAAATATTGGATAGCAAAAATCACCTTTGAAGATTGTCATGTTGTTTTATTGTATTTTTATATTAACTTGTGCCTGTCTTAAAATGTTAAATGGATCCAAACGATGTTCAGTAAAATTAATTAACTGCAGAAAAACTAGCTAGTATTGTAAAGTACTTACAATCAACAATAGTTGGTTGTTAAAATCAGTGTCGGTATCAGCATAAAAAATTATATCGGTGCATCCCTAGATGAAACACACGTGAACAAATAGTTTGTGTGGGTACAATCTTAAGTTTTCTATTCATTTGAAGTGATTTATGCTTTTAAAGACCCTTTAAACGCTCTTCAGTTCCTTGTTGTGGGGCTGTGAGCAGTTAATGTCACTTTATACAACTTAACCATGACTGATCTTATCTGACTGTTGTTTGGAGTGTGGTGTGTGTGTGGGTCTATAGGTTTATCATTGTGTCCCCACAATTATGGTAAGTCCTAACATTCCATGTATCAGACTCCAAGATTATTAATCAAACTAAATGATGTTTATTTGAAAATGAAAAAATGCAGAAAGGTTTGTGTGAGGGGATACAATATACAGTTTGTACATTCTAAAAATCATTCCGTCTATGAAAAGTCCCCACAAAGTCCAAGTGTGTTGGTTGGAAACAGGGTCCAGTCACAGCCAGCTGTCAAGGGCTCATAACATTTATTTTTGAGTTCTCTCTAAAACTCCCTTTACACAGATTTCCTGTATGTAAATACTAAGAAACGATAAAGCAGCTTTACTTATGCTCTAATTTATGAGCGTCTTCAGTATTTGTGTGTAGTGTTCTGTTCAAGGCAAGAGGAAATAAAAGTCCTCACCTAGTAGATGTTATTTTGTGTCTTTCAAAAAATGGTATATGAGTTACTCTGTTTGTTTTGATTTTGTTTTTGCGGTAGGCTGCTGTAGTGTTGGCCCTATGGTTTCTCTTGATTTGGGCAATGGGAATAGCCTATTTTTAAAATCTTATTTCATTCGAAAAGTGAAGAGACCACTAATATTTAAACTGTCTGTTTGAGATGGAAATGCAGACTTTTGCACAAAGGTATTTTTGATGTTTGACAGTATTAATTAATTCTATATGAAGCACTGAGATAAAACTTTTCTCCTGTTCTCTGTATATAAAATCATACTGCCATTTCATATCCTTTCTACTGCTTTCAATAGTCACACATACACTAAAATAATTGCCACCATGGCTGTGTTGTGGTTTTTTAACATTTACTATTTCTTTTTCTATCTCTCTTTTTTAAAGGAGTTGATCTCTTTTTATAGACACTTTGATTTTTGGTTTGGAATTAAGATTTTCAGATATGTTAATAAGACTAAAGTGAACCATCGTGTTCATTATTTGTGTGCAGAAATATTTTCTTTTCAGTATTGGATAAATACTCATTGAAAGATTGTTAAAATAAAAGACAGATAAAAATACTTGTTGTTTTCTCCTTTACTACACATTGTATGGCCTATTGTTACTGGCTTATCCCTTTTTATGTATACACACCTTGTATGCATTACTATGGGCCAAGAAATAATTTGTTTGTTGGGCCCAATTGGTGTCCTTTCTTATTTTATTTATTATTGTTTTTCAAGCTTTTTGAGCCCCTAACATGCTGGAAAACTCACATGTGTCAAGATTCGTTGGCCATTAGGCAAAGGTTGGCACATTGGCATGGCAGCGGGCCTTGGTTCACAGATCACATGAATAAAACTTGGTACAAGAAGTCTGACATTTTTTTATTTGTGAAGACTGCATGCTGTGAACCTTCAAATTCTCCTTGATAAGTATAATACAATTCCGAATGCTGACATGGAGAGGCAATGAATTTATGGTAAAATCATGGAAACAAGAAATGCTCCTATCTACTGCATACAATGAATCAACACTTAAAATTCTATAAGAGTTAAAGGTTTTGATTTTGATATGAAAATGGACAAATCATGTATATAACAAACAGTAGCAGTAGTAAACTGGCACAAACTCTGTAAGAGGGCAGAACAGATAAAGTTACTGTGTACAGTAGACCTCATGAAGGCAGAATATTAACAGCAACTTTCTTCTGTGAGTACTAGAATTTTTGCATGAAGCTATATCTGTTAATGATTGTCTGAATAACTTTATGGTGCCAGGTTAAGCTCATCAACATTTACATTTACTATGCACAAAAACTATGCGTACGCCAGCTTTCACGCTCAAGTTCGGATGTACTAACAGTGAAATTAACGTGAGAATGTGCGTTCCTCCATGCCAACTTCATGTCTGGCGTATGTACTTTTTTTGTTTTTTGTCCGTTGGCGACTCGTAGAGGCATTAAATTGAAGTTGCAAACATTAGACACGTAAATCGCACGACCACCTGTGAGAAACGTTGCTATTAATTTGTAATTGATACAATTATTGACATACTATTGTCAGATGCCTTATGGTAGTATTTTACTTGCCGTTCTGTTTTTACAAGGTTCAGCTGGAGGTGATGATCCTTCAACCAGAGCAAAATGTCGGCTAGGCATGCTGAAATGTGTGCAGAAACAGTCGGATCGTCAATCTGAAATGACAGGTTGAGTTGGGTATGTATCATCCGCATAGCAGATCTGTTAACATGAGCATCTTCAAAAATGATATGATGCTTACACTCTGAACCTTGCAGAAACAGAACTGCATGCTATCCCGAGAAAAAATTATGTGCGGCTTACATGCCGTTAATGTGTGCTATGCATGAAACTGGTGTAAACCCTACACTTCTCCCATTATGCCATTAATTTTAAAGGTCCTTGAGCGAGTTATGTTTGACAAACTCTCTTCTTTTCTTACACACAACAACCTTCTGGACAAAAACTATTTTGCCTTTGAAAGCGTCCATTCAATGTCATGTGGAGATAGCTCTACTGTCTGTGACTTAAGATCTTAGACTGGCAAAAGCTGCCTCCAAATCATCAGTGCTAATTCCGCTGGGTGGGCCTGCTGACTCTTCCTATCGGAGCATTCTACACTTCTGGTCCAGAAGTGGTTTATCTAGACTGGACTACAGCAGTGCTCCTTTGACCAGCCTTCCAGCACCATCAGATGTTCTAGTATGCAGCAGCAAGACTGGTCTGAAATGACCCAAAGAGGAGGCACTTACACTTTTGTTCATCAACATGCATTGGCTTCCAGTTCCATCAATAATCCATTCCTATCGTACATTACAACCATCTGCCCAGCTTATGTTCTGCCAATGAACGTCGACTTGTGGTACCTTCTCAAAAAGGCACATCATCTGTCATGTTCTTTTTTTTCTGGACTGTTCCCTGCTTGTGGGCCAGAGCTGCTAAATCCTTGTTGGGTGATTGGGTGGCAGACCAGGGCAGATCTTAACTATCCTTCATACCTATTCAATACAGTAGCGAAATTAACAAAAAGTCCTCAACAGATTTAGATGTTAAATAACAGCACAGTCAGCAATGATTTTTGAACTCAAAAAATTCGTCCCAAAATATACGGGTAGCCTCAAGCCAACTGTGTGCATTTATGCAGGAAAATAGCTTTGAAAAATTTCAGTCAGGATTTAGGCGTAACCTGAGCACAGAGACAGCACTGCTTAAAGTCCGGGTTAAGTGAATTCTGAAAATGGTTTCTAAACACATTATAGATGTATTGCTGAAACACATTACAAATTTGCGCACACTTTCAGGCTCTTACTCTGCCCAACGAAACAAATCTCACGCCAAATAGCAACCAAATGGTAACACAAAAGCGAATGGACGGAGGAGAATTAGGCCTACTGTGCTTGATCGCGATGTGCTTGAGTGAAAGAAGTGGGTAAGGCACGCCAGTTTGAAAAAGTCCCGGGTTTGGTCCTCCTGTGAAAAGTCCATGTGCTCCAGTCACAGGAGCTGGGCGGGTGGGAGATCCATACAGGAGAGGTGAAGAAAAAAAAAGGAAGATACGCTGCTTAAAATCACTTAATTTAGGTCCGGTACTCTTTCAAGGTGTGGCTGGATATTGATTTGGTCGGCATAGCTGCCATGGGAACACCTTTTTTGCTGTGGGTAAAATTAAAACTACTTTAGAATATAATGTAGCCTACAGCGAAAAACATTTTTCATTCATTGCTTTGGTGATTTAGCAAATCACCCTGAGGCTGGGATAGTTTGTGGGTCTGATTATATCTTAAACTCTTTCATAAGGTTAATTTTGTAGTTATATCATAAGAACACTAAAATTCGAAGTGGCCAATGTAAATTATTAATGCTTACATGTCTCGTTATTGCAATACTGAACTGCTATTTGATTCAAATAACCCATTTACATACTTTTGTCCTCTCCATAAATGTCCATTATAAGGAAACAGCTTTGAAGCTTAATACGATAAAATTAGAGGTCTTTAAAATTGCGTGGAAAGAGTGTAAACTGTTATAAAAAGGCACTCAAAGCAGCAAATGCTGAGCACCTCGGAAACCTCATAGAAACTAACAAAAATAATCCAAGGTTTTTATTTAGTGCAGTTTCTAAAGTAACAAACAAACAGACACCACCTGACCAGAGGGCTGTTCCATAAAACAAGAAAGCATAAAGTGATCAAATATATTCATATAGCCTATTTAATACAAATAAATGATATAATATAATATAATAATCTTTGCTACAATTTAATCAAACAGTAAGCAAAGAAAGGGTTACTAAAATATATTGTACACAAATGTTAAACCTACATTACTCGTTTTTTATTTTGTATCAAATATATTACAATACAGTGCTGTGTAAATGTCTTAAAGAGTTTAAAGCAGTGATTAACAGAGTTTAAATCTTGATTTCAGATAACCATTTACAATTCAGAATTAGTCTAGAAGTCATTGTTTGCACATTAGATTTGAAGGCCCACTTGTGTGTTGAGGTGCTCACATTGTGTATTTTGCAAATCTGATTGTCTGCAGGACAATGTAGACTGGGACCACATGTGACAAAGGGAATATTGAGTCATTACAACAAAATGCCAATAGTACCCCATCAAATAATTGTTTCTGTTCCTAAAGAATAATGCTGAGGAGAAAAAGACTGTGTACCAGCTCTACCTCCGCACAAAAAGAAATATAGCTGAAAAGTTAAGTCGAAAGTTAAACCTGAAAATCGGAAAACGGTGCAAGAAAAAGCGCCATAAGACAGAGACACAGGACCAGTTGTTTCAACACTATTTAATATTCTTCTTTTTCTGCAGCAAGCAGCTATAGCCTACAATAAAATAATTTTATTAAACTGTAGGAAAAGTAAAAAAACTCAAAGCTACAAATAAATATAACTGTCTGTCTGTTAAATTGTCATCAAAAATCATCTTATTGCCCCATCAGTCTTTCTCTACAACCATCATTGGCAGCCTCTCTCTCATTAGGCAGACAATATACAACACACACAAGGCATCCCATTTTACCTTGCCATTTTTTGAAACTGTAATTCACTAAAAATTGTTTGAATCTACATATTTTTGGTCAATATAATTGTTTGAAATTGTTATAGCTATTATCAATTTATTGGGGAATGTTTGAATCCAAACTTTATTGACATTTATTTTAAATTAATTTTATTTATTTATTGACAGTATATCAAACTGTTATAATCTAACACAGATGTATGACAACAGAGAATATATTCATTTCTTATTGTGTTCTACAATTTATTTTATTGATTTCTTCCTATTTTATTTATAATGTTCATTAAAGTGAAGTAATATTGCATCATGACAGAGAATCAGTGGAAATATCATCACATTACGTTGCCCTCTAGTTAAGCAACAAGTAATCCTTAGACTGCCAGTTAGCCTGCCCCCAACCAGGCTAATTTCCCAGCATAGATTGCCATAGTAACTGAGTTCTAACTATTTTAAGTTTGCTTTATGAAACTGAATTGACTGACAATGAGTCTGACTTACCAATATAAGATTGGCTTTTTTCGTAATCTTGTTTTATGGAACAGCCTCTGGTTATTCCCCCTCACCTTGGTAGCAATGAATTTAGTTTTTTTTATAGAGAAAATCATAGTAAACAAGAAAAACATACGAGGCAACATAGTAAAAACTCAACCTCCAAGTCTGAAATACCGAAAAACAAGGTCAGGTCTCCTCTGACATGTCACTGCTGCACTTTACTGCAAATTACTGAGTACATGTTTATGAAAATAGGGAGAGTTTATAAATTGTGATTAAGGAAATTTAATTTGTTGAAACTTTTAAGGTCTAATTTGGTCTTATTTTGTGATTTATATCAGACAACAGAGGAATGTTATAAGCAGCGAAAATAGTATTGACATTATGTAACTGAGTGCAGCTATAACTTGGAATGTTCTCATATTAACGAAAAAGGAAAGAGTTGGCTTGCTCACCCGACTGCATTTATTAGATATTATTTTCTAGAATGATCCTGCTTTTCTATAAACACCATGCACTGTGCTGTGTTTGAACTTTTCTGTGTTTTTCTTTTTGTCTTATTTTCTCCTGTAAAGCTGCTTTGGAACGATGCACATTGTGAAAAGCGCTATATAAATAAAATTGAAGTTGTTGTTGAGAGGGGCAGAGGGAGCTTAATGTTTTTGATTCAGATTATAATTTAAATTAATAAAAAAAATGGTGTACATGGCAAAATAATTTGTAATAAACTCTGTGTAAAACACTTTATGTTTTATGCACTTTATGAAGCTGATGTTTTTTTAATTGTTCTCCTTGATTTCATGGTGACTTTAAATAGGCAGATGATTGACAGAATGAGAACAGGTGAGAACTAATGAGTAACTATGGAAACCAATAAGCAGAGGGAATACAGCCAAATGGGAACACAAGAAAACTAAACCACAACAGAACATAATAGAAGCGTGACAGCTGTCCTTCTGTCCTAAGAAAAAAAAAGTTTTGTTAAATTAAAACATTTAATTTACTTTAAAATGAGATGTTCAGCTAAATGTTGAATGTGACTCAACTCCAGCTCTGAAAAAAGGTTTAGGGCACACAATTTAAAAACCATACCATTTGTATAGCTTTTTCTGCTGTAACACTTTTGTCGGCTGCCAGCAGGTGGCAGTAAGCTCAAAGAGGACGCATGACGTCCTCTATTTAAAGGTTTTAATGCCTTTATATGTAATACATCTCAACTTAATTTCCTTCTCGTCGAAACAACCTGGAATACACCTCAAAAAAGAAACTAGATCTGCTTATAAATGTGATTCAAATTTATCTTTAGATACAGATCACAAGACTTGTCAGTGTTTAGCGCTTGATGATAGGCTGTGTTTACTTGAAGGCGTGACTTCCGGCTGTACTGATTAGTTCTCGTGCCCTCACAGATTTAAGAGCAGTGCTGCGACTGCTCGTGTGTGCTGTCTGCTCGATCTTTAGGAGCTGTGACGTGACGTAGTTCAGAACTGAACACAAGTGATCTCATCATTACAGGTATGTGTTCACATCTACATGAGCATCACATGTGTGTACATCACATCTGTGCATGATGACAATGAAATAACCTGTCTGTTCAGTTTTGTCTTTAATGTTTATTACCAACATATTATAATGATGTAAAAATAATGTTTATAGATAAATGATTTCGTGTCAAACTCTGAGTCATGTGCAGTGACCTATGGACTGTGTTTCACATTTATTGCAGAAGCACACAGACAACACCCATTTACACACACACCCTATTGGTGCAGAAATACAGTAATGGTGTACTGCCTCCAGTCAACCCATACACACGTTCTATCATCATCAGACCTTTTATTTTTACATATACATATATATATATATATATATGTATGTATGTATGACATCACATTTCCTTGATTTGTGTTAGTTAAAGGGATACTCCACCCATAAATTCTGTCCTCATTTACTGCACTATTAATCGAAAAGAGACCGCACACGATTTGGCGGTTCGCTGCGATGTTTTATGCGTAGTTTGTCAGTGAAATACTGGTAAATGCAGCTGCATCCGAAAGCCAGAGGGTGCTCTCGCACAGAAACTCTAATCCTCCATAGAAGAAGTACCACACCTATATCCAGGAAATGCCATCTTCTTATCTGCATCTGGCATCTTTCTATCACTGTTTTTCAAGCCTCCGCAAGTATTTTCATGATATTAAAGTATATTTATAAGGAGAATCTTTGACGGATGTTGCTTTTTTAAATGCACGTTTTAAGAGAATCAAACGCTCGGTGCTTTCAGATGAATCAGCATTTCCCACAGATCACAGAGCCGTGCTTCACAAATAAGCTGTGCATAACACAAATCGAAGCCTTTGCGATTTCACTATCGCGATAGCCAAAATCGATTTAATCATGCTTTGAATGGGAATTGCGATTAATCATGCAGCCCTACCCTCAAGGTAGGAACAACTAGAGAGTGAGTAAATGAAGACTGAATTTTCATTTTTCTTTTGTGGGGTTAACTCCAGTTGAGTCTTGTATTGTCTGTTTGTTTGTTTGTTTGTTTAATCTAACATATCTGCACTGCAGGAGTACTTCATGATGTGAATGCAGTTTGGATACGTTAATAATAACGCTTTTTGGATAATGCATTGATTTACGGATGATGATTGATTTGTACCTTTAACTCAGTTTCATCAGATTCTTTTTAAATTGACTTGAAATGACTTTTGTTTACTTTTAAGGGTGTCAAAAAGTGGCAGAGTGTGGCTGCCGGATGGCTAGTATGCGGTTGTAAAGGGTTTATTTTTTTTATATATGACTGGATTGCTGATATATTGATCAACCTTTGTATCAAGTTTCAGCAGCCTATGAAACCTCACGCATCCATTAAGATTTAAAAGATTCCTGTAATCGCACTCCAGCTTCCACATCACGTTTTCTCTCCTTA
This sequence comes from Triplophysa bombifrons, assembly GCA_029783895.1. NCBI lineage: Eukaryota > Metazoa > Chordata > Actinopteri > Cypriniformes > Nemacheilidae > Triplophysa > Triplophysa bombifrons. The sequence goes on along the minus strand of JAPMJR010000028.1, from coordinate 1,695,305 downwards.
TGCTTTCCTCAAATTATGACAATCTGATACTCTGCGTTCTGTCTCAATGAAGCAAACACATCTCTCTCTCTCTCTCTCTCTCTCTCTCTCTCTCTCTCAGTTTGCTACCCAGACTCCTGCTCCGTAGGTGTATAATGTTTTTTTCAGACAATGAGGCATTTGTGGAACTTGCTGGCGGTTAAAATGGAGTATTAAATAGTAACGTTTAATTACAATTTTATTCTTGTTTTAATGTCTGACAACCAAAATATGAGAACGGTTTTATTGTCCATTTAGTTCAATTAAAATACAGTATGTGACAGTTCAGATTCTTGAAGCAAAAGTGTCAACACTAGTCTAGTCTCGCGTACCATGACCTTTATACTGAAGGTCTGGAACCTTTGCTGCTTTTAATGGCCGAGGTCTGTCCAAAAGTCATGTGACAGACAGGCGTGGAAATTTCCTCACAGTAACAGAGCGGTGTACATTCAAGAACGTGTCAAAAGTTAACAGCCACAACGTTTATGAGTTTTTGCTGTAATAAACCTTGCATACTTTTAAGAATTCCGCGTTTAGTCGATCATGATGCATTCCTATCGCAACCGTGTTAAACACAACAGCTTACTTATTCGATTAGATGCCTTTGTGTAGTTTCCAGGCGGACCCTTAAAGAACGCAACACTTACATCTCCTGGTAACCCTGTAGAATTCAACCAATCAGAAGACAACTACAATCTGCTAAAGCTTCCAGTTACGTGGGCTGTATGCGTTGCTGAAGAACATATCAATATCAAATCACCAACAATCCTTTGCACACATTACCAAGACATTGCGAGAAACGAATCGGTATTGTGCTTTCATAATCTTCTTATGCAATTGAAGACAAAAACATATATATTTTTAAGACACTTTTAAGAGATTAAGACACTTATGTTTTTTTTTCCATACAGTACAGTACAGAGTGCTGCCCATTTTATAAAGCACTGGGAGACAATAAACACTTAATATATGATTCATGTTCAGTATACTCCTCTAAAGCTGTATACTTTTTTGTGGTGATAAATTGCATGATTTTCAATTTCTCTCCTTAAGGTTTTTAAAAGCAATTCTAAATCAAATACTGAGTCGTAAAATACTTTGTATTTCAAGTATTTCAATAAACATGGGGAATGCGGAAATCAGATGATAGTAAAAGCGTCATGGATAAGAAAGATGTTTTATGTAACATTGCTAACATTGTTCTATATTACAAATATATACAAAATCATTATAATGAGCCTTTAAATGAAATAATGCTAAAGTGCATGCATAATGCAAGCCGCTGTGACACCACCAAGAGTTATGATTATAGGTTTCAATATAATATTTCACTTTACAACGGGAGAAAATTGTAAAAAAAGATCGAATGAATATAAATTTCAGGCAACAATGTATAAAAATATACATATTATTAAAAAGCGAATGCTCACCCAGACCTGCATGAAACGCCTCGTATAACCACATCCCTGCAAATCTACGTCAGTTCGTGGTATGATTTGACTAAGACCGCCCAAATGTATACGCAAGTAAGGTGCCTGTACCTGCCAGTATAATTGAAGAGGAACCTGATGTTCCAAATATGGTAAGAGGCGTTACATTTCCGTCACACGCTTGCAGTATTCGACCAATCACTACGCACTGGTTAACTGGCCAATCATAGCACACCTCTTTGTAAAAAATCTGTTTGTTTCAGAGAGGCGGGGCAAAAAGGAGATACAAACATGCATGGTATATGGAAAATACAGCATTTTTTAACCTTAAATCGTGTATACACAATGCATTACATCTTAAACAAACGATAATATAAATTTTTAGGACTGTCTGTCCCTTTTGTTCACTGTCCACTTTAATCTGTGTTACATGTGTTCATGTTCCGTTCATGTGGACTTAATATTCAGTTGTCGTGTGTCTTGTGGACATTGCATATTCTGTGACACTGAGCTACACTCCTCCTTATTTATGCTGAATAAATTTCAGAGCTGAAAGCCCCTCTAATCAAGAAAATGCACCTTTAAATATTGTTTTAACATATCTGTGTGTCAGGAGTGTCGAGTGTAGAGAACCACCCTAGAATGATAAAAATCCACCCATTCATTTTTCTCACATTGATTAAGCCCTGCCCATTACTGCTGATGGACTCTGCTGTCTCCGCCCTCATATAGTTGTGCACCGTCCGACATTATTTTCACGCTGGCCTACTTACAGTGAGATTCAAGAATGTTTTGTAAACTATCAAGGCGTTTTGTTGCTTGATGCAAGACTGAACATAAATCTTCATTTACTTCCGACATCTGAGCCTCATTATTTTGCTTTCTCAACCAAATGTGCAGAAGAAATCACGTCACTTTACAATGGGAAGCTTCACAAATTTTTATTTAGTAAAATGCTGGATTCCTCATTCATGTTTTCAGTTTAAAACATATGACTCATTTGACCCGTGTATTATCACTTACAAAAACAATGTGCACGTTGTAAAGACATTAACGCGCTTGTGCATTCACTCATGGTAGGCATGTTTTCAGTTTATGTTACCTTAGTTATCATGTTATCTTTCACTTATAATAAGAATGTGCCAGATTTATAGACATAACGCTTTTGTGCATTCACTCGGCGTGCTCAATTTTTAAACAAATAACGCATTTGTCTTATGTACGCTCACTTATACAAATCAATGTGTTTGGTTTTTAAAGATGAGACTATTGACCATTCTCTTCAGTTTTTCTGTTGGAAGCACTGGCTCCTTCAGCCCTGCGCTTTCTGCTGGAAAGGGGGCGGAGACCAGCAGCTAATTTGGATTTAAAGAGACACACACCAAAACAGCCTGTTTTTCCTCACAGGCAAAAATAGACTTGTAGGGCAAAGCATAATACAAGATCTGTGGTGTATTTTGAACTGAAACTTCACAGACAGAGAGATTTATATTACAGGTTGTAAAACGGCTACATTATAGGGCCTTTAAAGCAGCTATTTCTGGGTAAACCTCTGAATAAGTGTTGCCCCATAAGCAGGTTGTTGGAAGACAGTCGCTCTTTCAGAAGGGATGAGAAATGTTAAATCGACTCATCCACTATGTGGGCTCACGGGGAGCAAATGATGACCCTTCCTAGAAAGTAAATGTGTAAATGACAGAAGAACAGTTAACCAAAACCCGTTCTAAAAACTGAAGCCTATTAACACCAAGACTTCAGGAGTCTTCATCTTTCCCACAGATGTTCAACAGCTCATGACCACCATGGTTTATCCTGGAGAAGAGAGACTGGAGAAGCTGACGCAAGAAGAGATCCTCTCCAGCACTAAACAGGTTATCCAGGGTCTGGAAGCTCTGAAGAGTGAACACAACTCCATCCTTCAGAGTCTGCTGGAGACCATCCAGTGTTTGAACGAAGATGAAGAGGCCAGCTCAGTTCAAGAGAAGTCTAACATCCTATGCCGGTCTGTGGAGATGATTGAGCTGGGTCTGGGTGAAGCGCAGGTGAGAAATCTCACACCATCAGTCAGTGGCATTATAATCATTAGTCGTCATGCTACACAATACTCTGCTTCAGTGCTGCAGTGACCTTGTAAGGGCTTGTCTGATGAAATGGAACATCAGAAGTAAATGTAGGCCCTTATAAATGTATTATCAAGTAACACACTTTCACTGTAGATTTTATAACCCTTGTTGCTAAGCTAACAACACAGCACAATCGCTTATTGCTCCCTGAACTCTCTTTAAGTCGCTTTGGATAAAAGCATCTGCTAAATGTAAATATACAAAAATGATACTACATAGGGATAGTTTTGTCTGAAATAAAAAACATTATTAAAATATTGTTCGAATTAAATTACTATTCTTTTCTCTATAGAATTATGTACAGGTATGTCTGTATTGATCAGTGCAATATTAAGTTTACCCAAACAAACTATCGAAAACTGAAAGCATTATGAGATTGGGTTGGCCTACTTTCTTTCTATACTCATGAAGTGTCTTTATTAAAGAAATATCTAAAGTAAATATTGCTTGTAAGTACAGTATGTCACACATATGTGTGCACATTTACTTCCTGTGTATATGGTTGAGTGACAATAAAGGGATTTGATTTGATTTGACAACTAGGAACACACAAATATAAACTATATTTTTGAGCGCAGTATGCATGAATGTTGTTTTCTCCTGGTGCATCTCACCTGAGCAAGAATCTCATGCATGTCAAAGTTGCTGTGGATATGTTTTATTTCTATTTTGTCAAATTTTCTGTGCATCCTTTAGTAATACAATACTAAGCGCGATTAAAATTTTTCTTTCAATGTCGTATTCTTTATAAAATGTTTGGCTGTCATCTTAGATGCCTGTCACAGTGCATTCTGGTACTGGCATAGATTTTGGTCAAAACGAGACAATGTGTTGGTTCAGGTGATGATGGCTCTGGCCAGTCATCTGAGCGCGGCGGAGTCTGAGAAACAGAAGTTACGAGCTCAGGTGCGACGGCTCTGTCAGGAGAATCAGTGGCTGAGAGATGAACTGGCAAACACTCAGCAGAAACTCCAGAAGAGCGAACAGAATGTCGCCCAGCTGGAAGAGGAGAAGAAACATCTAGAGTTTATCAACCAACTCAAGAAATATGATGACGGGGTCACTCCAGCGGTGAGAACTTGCACCGTATGTCGCCCAACATGCATGCTGGGGTTATTCGTGTGTGTGTTTGCGTGTGTGAGAGAGAGTTACGTTTTGTGGAAAATTTTATTAATTTTAGATTTGTGTTGTTCCTGGATGAATAAATCTCGACTTAAATAATAGAAAATAGAATATCTGAATACGTCATGAATTCAACCTGTAAAGAAAAATAACTAATTTAATTTACTAAATGAAATCATGACAAATTAACAAAACATTTTAAAGAAGGGAATATTTTCATGATTTTTTGCTTAAAGGACGAGAAAGCTAGTGAAACTCCAAAAGACACACTGGGCGAACTGTTTCCCAGTGATGAAGATGAGCATGGTAAGCAAGAACCAACCTTACATAACATTTTAAGTGGAAGATTTCAGCAAATTCATGAGTCTACAACACTTTACCTCAGTTGAAGAGTTTTTCCAGCTTTTCAGTATTCTACAGTAGTACAATAACTGTTGTAACCAGTGCCAATCCTAGATGTCTTGGGGCCCTATGCAGCCCTTTGTGAGGGGCCCTTGTCACAATAGTTAAAATAAGATGAGCATAACTGCAAACTATAAGAAATAAAATTATAAATCAATTAACACACTTAAACGAATTAAAACTGAAAGACAAGAACCTTAAACTGACATTAAGAACAATTAAGTAGAAGTTATATTCACATTTTGATTCACATGTAAATAATCCTTTACCTAAAGCAACACATGGCTCTGGAAGCATCTAGCTTTTTACAAATCAAATGAGTAAAAAATAAATATAGTTTACTCAAGAAAGCTAAGCATTCAAAAACAAAATATATTAATTATTCTCTAAATGTGACGACACAAAAATTACGTTATCATGGGCAAACGAAATACAGTGTGTATTATAGCTGAGATTCATATGAACATTGTACAGTCGGTTTTGTGATTTAAATCATTCCCTGTAAATGCTATTGAAGTTAGAATATTAATGTGTATGTAACTTTGGAGAAGGTCCCTAAATTCACGACCGTCGAACGTCAAGTCAAACCAACGGTTTTGTAAATATGTATTTGCATAAGTTGACAAAACTAGACTTTAAAATAGTACAAAAACACATGCCTTATAGTTCTAGTTCTTTTGCTTCACATTGTTCCCATTTTTCCGCTACAGACGGATAGCTTCGCTTCGAAGCCATATGTAAGACACATCATCCCATTTAGCATGTCCGAGTATGTCAAAGTAATTAACTAAATTAAGTATTAAAAAAGAAATTTCCATATGATTCCTGTAAAGTTTGTAACAGAACACTCTGAACTAATGCAGAAAGTAGAATCCGCGTCTTGTTTACATTATAGTGTTTTTGATTAGTTACACAAGGAGGTGGTGCGGGGGCCCTACTCAACTTGCGTGATTTGCCTATAGGAAGAATCAGCTCTGGTTGTAACCACCTCTGATTTTTCTGTTGGACAAATTCCACCAATCCTCTTACATGTAGTCGTGATGTTTTTTCCACACTGGAGGCTCTATGAGGTTTCCTTAAGACTAAGTCCTTGAATAAAATAAAAGAATCAGTGTGATTGTCTCAAAATGCACACAAGTACTGTTTTGGTAAGTAAAAACTACTGAAATGTCCTAATTAAATTAGACCAATTCCTGCCTTAATCTTATCCCTGTCTGGGAAACTGTCCTCATATATCAAAGCAAACTGAATTAAGTCAATCAATCCATGTTTTCCAGCAGTGTCTCTGTTTGTGTCTCTCTCCAGGCCCACACCAGCATAACAGTGCTGCAGTCACCGCCGCTCAGCAAGGCGGATACGAGATACCTGCCCGTCTCCGAACCCTTCATAACCTGGTTATTCAGTATGCCTCTCAGGGCCGATATGAAGTGGCAGTGCCACTCTGTAAACAGGCTTTGGAGGATCTGGAGAAAACCTCTGGACACGATCATCCTGATGTAGCCACCATGCTAAATATATTGGCACTGGTCTACAGGTCTGCACTCTACTCACGTATATATTATTCAGACTAATGTGATCAAATCATTCACATCAGAGTTTCACTGAAACCCAATGTAGGGACCGTGTTGTTCTCCTAATATGTGTTAGCATCATGCTAAAACGCGCTAGATTGTGTTAAACGATGTTAGCTTAATGCCAATACATGCCCAGTTAACACAGTTACAATATGAGGATTTACCTTGACCGGATATTCGTTGCAACGACCTACCAAATGTTTCTGGAATGTAACCAGTACGTCCCAATGACCAAACTTGCACGTTGTTTAAATCATTTTTCTAATTTAATTTAAACATATCCTCCCTTACATGGGAGATTAAATGAATTTAAATTTTCTGTTAACAATTCAAATGTATCAATAATTCAAATATGTATAAAACACCGTAACGACTGAAAAACTGCACTTTACATCAGACATTTTATTTAGATTCTGAAGTAAATGACATAAATAATCAAAGACTTCAACGCAGATTTAAGAGGATTTAAAGCAGATATTTATTGACAGGTAAATAAACATTAGCTTTAATCTTAACTTAATTTTAATTCAATATTATTTATGTAGGGCTTCTCACAATTTTCATTGTTGTAAAGCAGCTTTACATTCATCATAATTAAATAAGTATTATTAATAATTATAATAGTACTGGAGGAAACCACAACGTGACCACAACTTTTTTTAGGAGCCTTGGCCAAGATCCAAAAAAAGGAACTTTTCCAAGATGTAACATCACAATGACCAAATGAAGACTACCTGGGGATGTCTTTAGGACGTTCTGCTAGCATCTTGTTAAAACCTATTTACACTCACAAAAATTAACCATGTTTTTATTGCAGTTAAAATCTAAAAACCATGGTTACTGCAGTTAAACCATTTTTTTGCCAGTAAACCAAAAAACATGGTCACTACACTCCCCAAAAATGGTTAATGGGGACATTTAAGGGAACATCAAGTTATATTGTTAGCATTATGCTAAAACATATTTGCGTCATGTTATCGCTACCTTCATGCTAAAACAATTCAGCCTTTTGTTAAAAGAATAATGGTTATGTTAGAAATTGACAAAGCTCAAGCATTTTTTTACCGTTTATAACTTCTCAGGCCAACAGTTGTCAAGCTGATATAAAATTGGTTCAAACCTTACTAAAACATAAGAAAACCTCAACTTCTCTATTCTTTCTCTAATGTTCTCTGTATGCTTGCTTATAGCACCTTAAATTTGTATAGCTGGTACTTCTCATGAATATTACTTTATTACTTTACAATTGTAAGTCGCTTTGGATAAAAGCGTCTGCCAAATGAGTAAACGTACTATTTCGTTTTCAAAAGTAGTCTTCATTAACAGAACTTCATCCATCACGTTTGACACTTTATTTGCCTGTATATCATGACTTTTTAACATCTCATCTCCGTATCCAAAACATCCAAAACCATATCAGCAAATGTCTCTTATCTGAGTTTGTTCTCATAAGCTTCATGGTTGTCGCTCAGGGACCAGAATAAATTCAAGGAAGCTGCTCATCTCCTGAATGATGCCCTGTCCATCAGAGAAAATACGCTCGGTAAAGATCACCCAGCAGTGAGTATCACTTCAGTATATGTATGATATGAGACTGTCATAAAGATGAGCTCAGGTCAGTGTTCATGACTACTGCAGGTGGCAGCGACCCTAAACAATCTGGCGGTCCTGTACGGAAAAAGAGGAAAATACAAGGAGGCAGAACCTATGTGTAAAAGAGCGCTGGATATCAGAGAGAAGGTATCGTCGTCTTTAACAGCCATATGTTTTAATTTTGTGCTATTTAAACTTAAATACTACACTAGAAAACTAGAAACTAAAAGTTTCTTATGAAACTGATATAACATAACAGTGTTGACTGTGGCTTAGGTGCTATTACTCTGTAACAGCAAGGTTTAAAAGTTCATCAAAATCTTCTCCATGGGCAATAATGATAATAATGTTCAAAAGCTAATTTTAATTAAAATTTCAAAGAATAGTTCACCCAATTGTTTACCAATTTATTACATTATTTAAATGTTTTGGTTATTGGGGTAAAAGTAAAGGTGTGCCATGACGCCTCTGGTCTCTTTATGTGACTGTTCATTCATCTGTCTTCCCCATAATGCTTAGGTGTTGGGACGAGAGCATCCAGACGTGGCCAAGCAACTGAATAATCTGGCTCTTCTTTGTCAGAATCAAGGGAAATATGAGGAGGTTGAGTTTTATTACTGCAGGGCTTTAGACATCTATGAGAAGAGACATGGACACGATGACCCTAATGTAGCCAAGACCAAAAACAACCTGGTGAATCTCATTCTACAGCACTTCATATTCACTATAAAGAATAATATTGATTCTTTTATCTTTTCCATGGCAACAATGACAGTAATACTTAGTAGTACTAATTTAAATTGAGCGTTGCTAATAAACACACAATATATTCACTGAAGTCAAAAATGGTAACTTTAAAGTTGCATTTGACTGAAAGAGTGAAACAGTGTCCAGTAGGGTTGGATACTTCTTACCTGACAATAAAAGCCTGAAATTACATTTGAAAGCTTCTGTAATGCTGTGAAATTTCATGTTTTCCTTCAGGCGTCGTGTTTTCTGAAACAGGGCAAGTACAAGGAAGCTGAGATTCTGTATAAAGAGATCCTGACTCGAGCTCATGAGAAGCACTTTGGCTCTGTCAATGGTATGAGCATTTCTAAACTACTGCACTTTAACTGCTTTTTCACAATGGTTTTTCTTCATTTCTCTTTTTCTCTTTGTGAACGTGATATAAATGATATGAATTGATGTCCTCAGATATCACAACCTCTTCTGCCCATCTGACCTCTGATTTACAACCAATCAGCAACTGTAAATTCAGACAAATCCACAAGCAAATGTAGACATGCCAATGAAACCTATACTCTTAAAAAAAGGGTGCTTCAAAAGAGTCTTCGATGCCTTTTGGTTCCATAAAGAACCTTCAACATCTGAAGAACCTTTCTGTTTCACAAAAGGTTCTTTTAGGGCGAAAAAAGATGATTAGATTCAGATTATAAAAAAGTAAGAAAGAGATGGTTCTTTAAAGCACCTTTGACTAAATGGTTTCTTGTGAAACCAAAAATGATTCTTCTATGGCATCGCTGTGAAGAACCTTTTCAGCGCCTTTATTTTTGTGTATACAACATTTCCAAAACTTTGTTCAAACACTTTTAGGCCAACTCTGTATATGTTATACTTTGCATATATTGTATATACTGTGAGTGTGTACAGATGACAGTAAAATATGAATATAGAAATCTGTCAAGTTAAAATGATGTTGAAAGAGTGTTAGTGTGCAAACAGCTGAACAGATGCTTTTTCTCGGTCATTTCACTTCTACTTTGTTCTTTCCTTGCTTAATTTTACACAACAATTTCTTGAAACTGATAGTAATACAGTATGTGTAATTTTGTTCTTTCCTTTTTGAAAGCTCTAACCTATTTTGTCAATTGATTTCACCTTTATATGATGATTTCTTGTATAATTGTACGATTAGTGATTTTATTTACTTCATTTCAATAAATCAACACAATTAATACAAATGTTTTTCAGTTTTGTATATTTATTTATTTTATGAACATTATTTTTACACTGATGACAGGGATTGGGAGTGAATGTCCAAATTAAACACCAGGGATATGTGGATCTTTGCAAATGGAGATTACTTGATTCTGTATGCTTCATTTCACATACTGCTATATTTCTGCTTTTGAACAACATACACAAATGTACTTCTTTATCTTAATGAGGACATATCATAGACTTCTATTGGTCACTTAACTTTATTTTGTGCACAAAGCCTGACATATCCAAACAAAAGTTTTGAGGATGTGATTATTTGTAAAAACACTACAGTTAATAAAGTTTATTCAAAATGTGTAAAAGTAAATGTTTTTTTAGGATTATAAAGTAATATAATATATATGGTATATTATATAGTATATGTAAGGAAATGGTGTTTATAACTACATACAATCTTATACAATAAACGCGCGCACGCACACACACAAAATCATGTCTGATACAGAGTTTTTACATACAGATGTATAAAGCTTCAAATCCTGCAGTGTGTTTGTTGATGTGAACTACACAAATCCCTTTTAAATCACATGAGGATACACTCTGCATGGAGAAGCAAGCACACCTCCTGGTCCTGCACAAGCGAATATGATCAGACTTTCTTTGGTGAAATATGATCGTAGTGATGAAGGAACACATGATTAAAGTAGAAGATATTTCTATGTGTGTCCACAGATAAAAATAAATCCATCTGGATGTATGCTGAAGAGAGACAGGAGAGAAAAGTGAGTTTGTGTGAATAAACTGTACAGTTTATTATACTGTGTGTTTCATCTGTCTGGATGATTGACATCTCTCTCTCTCTCTCTCTCTCTCTCTCTCAGGGAAAGCCGACAGATGGAAATCAGTTTGGAGAATATGGTGGCTGGTATAAGGCCACTAAGGTAAACAGGTAAGAAATGAATTCAGCTTGAAGAAATCACAGCCTTGCCATGATAAGGTCTTATCTCCGATTTTTGTCAAAATTGAGTTTATTCATGTATTCTTATTCTAAGAACTTATTTAAATTGCGATTTTTTTTCATTATGTTGTGTACACTTAGCCTACTAAAACGTTTTATGTACAGATTCAAATGGAATGCACAAACTTTAAAGCTCCTTATTTCAAAACTGCTCAGAATGCAGACAGAATCTTATCATTCCAAGGCGATGAAATATAAGTGAATCTGTGAAACAAAAATGTCTGTAACAAACACTCAGCACACTGCAAAACCATTCAACTAATTCTCTGTGTAAACTTACATTCGTTATTATCCATTGATGATCAGGATAAATGGAAAAAAACTTTATACAAAACGTTTTACTCCAATTTTTGACACAAATCTAATTGACATTGACTACATCATGGTGGCCTTCCATCTGTTTGCATGCTGAATTGTGATCATTTATTATATCCAACCAGTGAATCTGTGCGTGTGTTTGTATTCAGTCCCACAGTAAACAACACACTGAGGAATCTCGCCGCTCTCTACCATAAACAGGGTAAACAGGAGGCAGCTGAGATCCTGGAGGAATGTGTCATGAGGTCCTCCAGACAGGTAAAACGTCTATAAAGAAGTCATCTGTGCACTGTTGCATGCTGGGAAACCTAAAGCAGGTCTGTGTGTTTGTGTCAGGGAGCGTCAGTGGACATTCAGAGAGATGGAGACAGAAGGAAAAGCTCACCTTCTCTCTCCAGCATCAAGTATGACTGCAGCGGTGAGGCCGGGGACGAGGGTAGTGTCGAGTGGAATGCGGTACGTGCTTCAACTGGATTGAACGTCACATAATATAGATTAAAGTCACCATGAAACGGAAGTTGCGATTGACTTCTTTTCTGTATCATGACGTTTATCTGAGTGAAACGGCTTCTGAAATTTGAAAACAAAATGTAGTGCGGGCTTTATTTTGCCTTTCCTTTTTTATTGTTTTGTTGTTAGTTGGGCCTGCAGGGGAGGGCTAAAAATGCCTGGCCATTGGACAATCCAAATAGTCCTACCTCTGTTTTGTTGCTGACATCATGTGGTAAAGAGTTGTGGTTGAGAGGGGGAGAGGAGCTTAAAGGTGCAGTTTGTAACAATTTTGCAGTAAAATATCCAAAAACCACTCGGCTAGTGTTATATATTTTGTTCAGCTGAGTACTTACAATGTCTCAAATGTTTCCAACTACTTGTAAATCGTGAGAAAATCCCCTTCTAAACAGTGACACAGGGTTGGCAGTTTCCTGTCAATGGCGTCATATCCGCGTTACCCCTTTGTTATCGCCTTTCATGTCGTAGAAACCGCATGACAACAGTGTCGTGGACAAACGCGGAAGTAATGACTAGCGTCTAGCAAGCCACTAGCTTCTTTCGAGCAATCACTTATTTATGGACCACAATTATTTGCAACATTTATACAATTTTGCCTCATCCGCTAACATGATTTCTCGTTCCTGTCTGATTGATGGCCATCAGCGGTGGAGTTGAAGACAACAGGGCCCGAATTTATCTAGCTTCTTAGAATTACTCACAAGAACACTGCTAAGAATTGACTTAAGAGTAAGAAAATTCTTGGCTGAAAGCTGCGCTTAATAGTTGGTTATAAAGAAGCTCCATCATAATTTAAGTGAAGTGTAGAACTTAATCTTAAGTGTCAGGCTTAGAGATGATTTACAACATTTTGCTGTGCCGCAAATGGGATTTGGAATGAGGACATTGGCATGCACCAATCACTAAATCTACTTCCTTATTTAAGAATATTCTCTGATACATTCACGTTGAAATTCCTAAAAGCTGTTTATTTTCAACACACATATGGCAATTGAAACTTTTCAAGAGAATACTTTATGATATAGACATGGGAAATAGGTCCGTGTATCATCTGACCATTTGATTATTCCATTCAATATAATAAACGGAGAAATTAAAAAGAACAGTTGATATTTAGTTTTTCCGTTTTTATGTATGCACAAAAATAAAAAAACTATGCTTTTCTTCTTATTTCAGCTTGAAATGAGAATTCCATTAAATAAATGAACCAAAAAGAAATTACGACCCCAATGACTAATTTTCATTTTTTTGGTCATTTTCCGCGGTCTTCTGTGTGCGCACGCATTGCGCATGCGCAATGTTCAGCCACTTACCGGGATCAAGTGCATGCAACCTTGCAAAGTTGAAATGGAAAGGGATGCATTTGCATATTCTTCTTTTTTTTTCTTTTCACTTTCACTAAAAGAGTTTGTGAGAAGAGGACATGACGGTGGAAATAATTAAAAAAGATAAAATTGAACAATGCATAACGTTCACATATGATACTTTCCAGAGCTTACAGTCGAAGTTTGTTAGCATTATTGGTTTTAATATCTGACATTTATGTGAACAGTTAAGTAGCCACAGCTGGGTGGCAGCAGCAAAGGTTAAAATCCATAAATTATGGTTGTAATTTAGAAGTTATGGGATGCAAACAGCCCCTCCCTCCCGGAACCTCACTCAACCGAGTTCATTAGGTTCCCCCAGCTAAAACTACAGTTCTGCTTTAGAGTAATTAGTAATATTGTTCTGTTTATGTTGAAACTGTGAGGTTTTTATGAAGTCATTTGTTCTATTACATTACCTTTATTTATTTGATTTCCCGTTTCGAGCTGAAACAAGAAAAAAAACATTGTGCATACAGATAAACGGAAAAACAAAATATAGATGTTTTTTTTCTTTTCAACTCCTAAGCACTTGAGAGACCTCTCCAGCCGTATTAAATAATTGGCAGACTTAAAGTGATTTTTTGCTTAAAAAATTTGATAACTTGCTTTTATATTTAAATTTGGAAGTGGTAGTAAATTTCATGAATTCTCAGCACTTAAGACTAAAACTAAAAGACTACAAACTGCACCTTTAACGACTTTGATGAATTTTTGTGCAGATGATTGTTTTTAAATAATGGTGTGCATGGATAAATCATTTATAATAATCAATGCAACACTTTGTAAAATACTTGGAATTATCCTCTTTCATTTCATGGTGATTTTAATCGATTTTTTTAAAGTGTGTTGTGTGGAGACATCTGCATCGGTAACCTGTGGTTATTCTCCTTGAGTGAAACACAACAGTCATTTCTTATGTTTAATATCCAACTTCAGTTAATCTCCAATCCCTCCACATGTTTTTCAGCTGTTCCTGTCTCTCAGCTCTAGCAGTGTTGAAGTTATTTGCTTTAACACTAGAACTGTCGCAGGATTTTTTTAAATGAACATTAAAGATTTTCATTAACATATCCAAATCTTACACTCATCGACTTTTACTAAAATTGTGTTATTTACAATTCCCTGTGGTAAAAATTGTTCATATAAAACAAGTTTTAAAAGCGGGGCTGTCGGGTCAAACTTACCTCATGCCTTTATATTTAATGATTACCAAATGTTTTGTTCTCTTATCTGACTTATAAATGATATAACTAAACAAATTAATAATTATCTAGGTGAAACTGTGCGCTTGAGTTTGTCGTTGCATCAATTATTATGCCGCTAAGAAACGTGATTTTCTTACTTTAGCTTTGAACATTAAGCAACAGCACAAAAACATAATTGATGACTTAAAATAATCATGTCTCCAGACATTACTTTTATGAAGACATAATGCGTACATTTTACCCGCGGGGGGTTTTAGGTACACAGCGAACTCTGGCGGTTCTAGTGTTAAATCAGAGGGAACAGATAACACAGTGTTAAACTGGATGTCATCAATGTAAAAGGCTTTTATGTGTAACTTCAGAGCAGCATGACTTTTCATGGCTTAATTGACATGTCTCATCTGTGTGTCTCTGTCTCATCTGTGTCTCTGTCTCAGACCTAAAATCTCTGCTCTTCTCCTGCATCATCGTCTGCTTCTCAGATCTGAATGAATCATCATCATGTGTTGTCTCTGATGGGATATGATTATTTCCGAATGACTCTCTCTCTCAGTCGCTGATGATTGTTCTTGCTCTCAACTGTTTGCTTGTTCCTCTGTTCTCTGTGTTCTCTGTGTCTTTATTCTACACACTGACTGTTCACATCATAACCTTAAAAGATCACCACCTGTGACATTTATTATCTGTAATATACAACACCAGTGAATATATATATATATATATAAATACAGTATACATATAACATTTAATTCCTCTAATGTAGTGAATGAAGCGCCATCTCAAGAGAGGTAATGTTAAAAATATAAAGGTATAAAGCAAGAATTTGTTTAGTGTCTGTCATTCTTTGAATGTGTGCACCTGTATGGAAATATACTGTGATGTCATTCAGTCTCATAATGCCATTAATTACATGATTTTGCAAAATGCATACTGAAGTTCTTATTTTCATACGGCTCTCTCACACAAGAGGCTTTGCAGACATCCGTTTTGTGTCTTGACCGGCATGAAAAAATATGTTTTTCTTCAGATGAACACTGACTATAGTGAAAAGAAGGACAAATGTCTGTGAGATATCAGCAGCGATGTCGCTGTGATATTCTAATACTGATCTAAAGATCATGTATGATGTCATTTACTGTCGTACATATAACTTCTAAATTACATCAGAAGTTCCCAAATCAAATCCTCGGGGGGACCCCTCTCCCAAAATGTTTTAGATTTCTCCTTATATAAAACACTCAAGTAGTCATGTGTGTACGATATATTATATTGCATTTATGTTAGTAGATCCTCCAATAAATGACACTCTAGACCTTTAAGATGTATTATTTCAGTAAAGAAAGATTGCAAACAAGCATGCACCTCTCTGCTTGACACAGCAGTATTTTTTATCACAGTAGCGTATAATAATAAAACAATGTATATACTATGTATATGAAACAAGCATTAAAGTTTAGTTTGCATTGATATGGTAAAGCAGCATGCGGTTATACAGTTCAAACCGAAAATGGCTAATAGGAAGTGAGGTAATATTCAAGATATTCCTTATACCACACATCTGGGAAATGACTATTTCATGTCTGCAAGATGTGTGTTTTGGATTGTTTACTCGTCTGCAATACGTCTCTGAGATGTGTGCTGTCAGATGTAATGTAGACATCTATAAGATGACTGTAAGATGTTTATGATTTAGAATGGATGGAAAGCTCCCCTTTCTAAGATGTTTAGCAGATGTTTTTGCACGGCAGATGTTTTCCAGATCACTAGGTCTTTAGCAGATGTCTTACATACGTATATGTGCTAGCTGGGGGATGTGTCTCTCTCTTGTGGTTGGAAGAGTGAATGGTCATTGGACTTTGGCGGGCATATTATTCATGTGTCTATACATGGCTGCTGTAGTAATGTGTGTGTGTGCATGTGTTCAGGATGGAACGCTGAGGCGAAGCGGCTCTTTTATTAAACTCAGGGAGGTCCTTCGGAGGAGCAGTGAGATTTTGGTGAAGAAAATCCAAGGAACTATGCCACCTGAACCTCGCAACACAAAGTAAGACTGATCATGAATATTTATAATCAATGTCATTACATCAGAAGTCCGTAAACACAAACTCATGAATAAATCTGGTTTTGCTTAGACACTATTCTGACTGTGCTTGATTCTGATGTTTTTGTATGATGGGAAGTCAACAATATAATGAGTCTTTACGGATCAACTTATTTTAAAGAGAATGAAGAGATATTGTAATACAATGTTGCTGATGCTGGATGAAGATTTGTAAAGGTTAAATGTTTCATGTTCTTTTGTGACAGCATGAAGCGGGCTGCATCTCTTGGTTATCTGAACAGCACACAAGAGGATCCTTTTCAGGTAAAAACACTGTGGAATTGAATAGATTTGTTCTGGATAATTCCTGATGATTCAGATGAAAGAGTTGAATGAACACACTACGCTTTTCTTTTGTTGTCACAGGGTTCATTGAGAAACAGCAGAACTCTAAGCTCAAGCACGGTGGAGCTTTACAAAAACACAGAGAAATGAAAGAACACCAAATTTATGTGATTTAACACCTCATATGAATCACACAAGCACCAAGTACCACTTTGTTTAACAAAGCTTCAAATGTTTAGCAGAAATTGCAGTCCAATCCAAGCAAGCACTTGGTTATTTTTTAATCATTTAAAGCAGCTGGCCATCAATAGATCCCCTGTGTAAAATCAATCTCAATTGCTGATTTGAAAACTGACTGACAGAGATTTACATTCTTTACTAAACACAACGTGTAACTTACCCTTCACGACAACACAATATTTCATGTTACAAACACAGGAATGTCATCATGGCCATTGGTTAAACTGTTTTAGGAGAATTATGTACAGATTTGAATTGTCACACATGATCGTCACAGTTTTATTGGGGTCTGATAATGAAAGATTTTTCAGGTGTTCATTTTTGTATGAGATTCACCTATTCACTTTCTATATTCGTTTATAACTTGTGATTGTTTTTTCATTTATCATTTCTACCTCTGTTTGAAAAGAAGCCCTTTTTAATTTCAAATGTAGGGTATATCGTTGTTAACATCTCAAATATATATGGAATATGTCAATTTACTTTGTGGATTACTACACTTTTATTCTCTTGATTGGTTATTCACTTGAAATAAAACATGTGAGTATAATGATTAAATCTGCATTCAATGTGTTTTCCTTTTGTTTTTTTAAATCAGCACAGAAATATATCTGTGGAAGCACACACACAATAAACATATCTTTGTTAAGCTTTTCAGATGTTATAATCAGGTATCATATAAAAATCCGAACCGAAAAATCTTTCATTAAAGGAAATGACAATCCACTTTTAAACGGATGTCACATTTCCATGCTGTTCACAGTGGCCAGTAAAAATCTTTTGAGAAACTTTGTTGGTCTACTGCCTGGGCTTTACCCAACATTTGAAACAATTATTCATGTTTTGTGACAAATGGCCCTTGTATGTTTGATTTTTCTTTCCTTTCTATTTTCTCTATGTTGAGAAAAAAATTATCACCCAGACACATGACACGCTGTAAATTATGTGTAGCCTACTTGACTTTATTGACAATGTGTTTGAGAAGTAATCTCAGTGTTACGTTAGAGTAACTAACGTTACTACAGCCTTAAAGTGATCACCTTTTTCACACGTGCACAAAGAGATTCGAGCAGAAGTAATTCAAATTCAAGTTGAACTTTTATATTCATATTTAAATACACCTACACCTATAATTCCTTATTTATTAGAAAAACTCAGTAAGCGATATCTAGAAGTACAATGTTGATAGTGTTGATTTATTGTTTGTTTGAGATCAGTCGTTATTGTTGCAGTTCCGTTCGTTGCCGCCAGTGGCCGCGTACAGTGTTTATTGATCATTTATAGACAGTAGAGTTGTAACAGATAGAAGTGTGAGCTCTCAGTTTTCATCGATATATCAGTCAGGCAGCAGGATACAAGTGTGCTGTTATTAACACGTGTGAAACCACGTTAGCAAGCATGTGGAGTAGAGCTGCACGATTCTGGATAAATTGAGGATCCCCATTCTTTTGTTTCAAATAGAGATTTTGATTCTTTTACGATTCTGAATGATACCTAAAAGTAATACATAATTTACTAGAGGTTCTGACAAAAAAAAATGGTTTATTTAGGTGTGTAATATGTAGGACTTTGCTTCAAAATTATTACATATTTCCTGGTTAACCTACAGTAACTATGGTGAGAAATGTTTAACCACAAGCTACCTAAAGTGCTTTTTCATTTTTTTACTATAAATGCAAAAGTTTAACTTCCTAAAAAGTATAAATGCATTGAAGTAACTTGTATATGAAATATTTCTCCGTAAAACAAATTCATAAGATGACACTTTTTTATCTTATACATTTACCTGATATCTACAGACCGCTTGAAGGGGTCTTTACAGAAAGACACTACTGATAAACATAACAACGTATTATTCTCACCTGTAAACAGTTTAAAATAACCTGAAAACATGAAATGATGGGAAACTTGATGAAGAGCTCTAATAGCGCAGCTTCTCTATCAGCGTTAATCGAGTAATAGGCGCTCTGATGACGTATTTTACCATAATGACGGATATAAGCGCTCACTCGGATTTGTCCGCGCTGCAAACTACGTTAGTTTCGTTTCAAACATGTCCAGTTAAGATGTGAAGCATAATCAGAACAATGTATCACAATCCTGACACTCATAAGAACAGTTTTGTTGTCAGGCTGTATTTACTTTGTGGTCTGTTGTTTGGTGTGAGATTAATTTAGGAGAGTAGGAGCTTGTGAACGCGTCTCATGCGTGTGAGTTGGCAACTCTCTGCTTTAATCCCAGTTACGTTACTTCTGTGCTCATTTGACACAGACATAATGATTGTGTGTGTTTTGAAAAGACTGTTTGTGACGTCGTTACCTTATAATAATAATTTTAACTTCTGCGGCAGCAACAGCAAATATTGAAGCGTTCATTGATTTTCATTAAAGAGATCGTCTGGTGTTCGAATCGAGATCGAGATATTTTAACGATTAATCGTGCAGCTCTAATGTGGATCTGGAGCAGCGCATGTAGAATCCTTCCTCCGCGCATGCTCACACACATCCTCACTGCGAGAAGCTCTGTTGTTGCTGTGTCTGTGGTAAGTAGGTCATCATTTGTTATCATCCTTTCATCACATTTTGCGATGATTATTAATGTTGGTTAGTAGTGTTTACTATACGAGTGATCAAATCCATGTTTTATAAGCGTCTGTGATGTGGTGTGCATTGAAAATAATGTTTTATAAAGTCTGCAGTGACGAGAGTAATTGTGTTCACTGTACGTGTACTGTACGTGTGTGTGTGTAATGATTGCGTGGGTTTGTACTTGGCGCGTGTTTGTGTTCATCGTTTTATTGTCGCGTCTCGCGACAGTTTTACCTCATTGTGCAGTAACGCGCTGCGCAACAAAGTGTTCAGTCTGTCTCTAACGATCATGTTGTCTACATACGTAGGTGTACATGTGACGATGTTACAGGTGTTTGTTGTGTATCAGGATTCCTGCTTTGGGTTTGTTTGCGCGTGTACATCTCTTTTACTATAATTAAGTCATGTTTTGTTTGTATTATTGTTTAGTGGGTGCTGGCTCCTAAAAAATATATTACGATTTTTAAAAGAATATGTCACCTATAAACACTTATGTCCGCTATTAGTCCAAATTTCATAAGATATAAATTAAAATGCCATTTTACCTGACAAGTAATTGCGTCCTTACGCGTGCCACACAGTGTTCAAAAAAGACATGTGCTGACAGAGATGTCATGTTCATCTTAAAACTCAACAGTTACTTTAATTTAATATACATGTCTTTCTTTAAGTACAACGTTATCTCAATATGCCAAACCAGATGTGACTGTTCCACTAAAGGGACACCGGGGACTGGAAAAAATATGAAAGGGAGAGGAAACTTTTTTGCTTTACTCCTGAGAACATTACGTTCCTTTGCTAAACTTTCTAGTACCGGGTCTGTTCCACAATCCCCAGAGATTAATTTGCGCTCCCTTTCAAACATGAGCTGACTTTGACGACTTTGGGCGCCCTTCTGCTCTCGGCCAAAAGTATGACATTAGTTTTGCTTATTCTGCATTGCGTCATATGGATAATTCCATTCAAAATTAACACTTAGTGACCGCTTGTTTGGCAGCTTTGTACAGACCGCCACTATTGACAAGGAATTGCCTAATTTGTTCATTCTGCGGTTGTGTATATAGATCTCTTTCATGTATAATCCAATTTTTTTTTTTTTCTTGTCAAAAAGGGGACCCCCAAAAGCTTTGACACAATTCGAACTCTGGATTTGTATGATCAGCTCAGTTAGTCATTCAAATGATTCATTCAAGTGTGTTCAGTACAGTTCATTCAAATCTGATTACTACTATTCAACAAAAATCTCAATGTGTGGTGGAAATGTTGGGATGGATTGGGATGTGTGGATCCTACAGACTTGTATGGTGACAGGTAGTTCAGAAGGAAAGCTAGATCATTTCAGAAGTGTTGTTTTGGTGAAAAACAAGACTTTCTCATATAGAATAATGTGCATTAATGAATCGTGTACAGTGCAGTGAGGAAAATGTATGAAGAAAGACCGATTTTAGTTTTGTTCATGATTTTGAAATCATGTCATTTGCTTTGTTACTCTCTTAAGACCTTCCCGGCTGTTGTTCTCTCTCACAATCAACACTATGGCTCTCATCTCTCTTGAGGATCTCGAGGGATTGGATGATGAGCAGCTGGACGAAGAAGTCACCGACAGATCTGAGCCAATGAATGAAGAGGAGCATGACAGGATGTATGCTCATTGGCAGGCCGTGGGACGGACACATCAGGTGTCTGTTCCCACAGGTAACGCAGTCACCAACAAAAACACACATGGATCCATGTCTGCTGATCTGAGAACAGCGTTGACTTCACATCATGAGTAAACCGACTGTGATTTGGGTTCACAGAGTTGCGAGGACCCATTCAGGAGATGACGAGGAGGAATCAGTCATCGGAACATGAGCAGGTGCCGTTTGTCACTGTATCCAGACATGAGAAGGTAACATCTCATTACACTCACTACAGAATCACTTCATCAAACACTGACAAGATCTCTGATTCACTGAACATTACTGATGTTACAGAATTATTTAATCATTTCCTCAACCTCAAGTTTCAAACCTGTAGAAATGTCTTTGTTCTGATGAACACTAAGAGAGATATTTGAAAAAATGTAACCAACTGACATATCTGGGACATCATTGAATATACCATAGTAGGACATTTTTTTGCATATTTTTTGGTTCTGTTAAACACTAAATGAGATATTTTGAAGAATTTAGGAAAGAAAACAGTTCTGGGGGACTTTTGACTACCATTTTATTTTTCCTATTATGGTAGTCAATTGTGTCCCAGAAATGTCAGTTGCTAACATTTTTCCTAATATCTTTTTTGTGTTCAGCAGAACGAAGAAATGTTTACAGATGTGGAACAACTTGAGTGGCGTAATTCATGACAGAATCTTCATTTTTGGGTGGAGTATTACTTTAAAGCTGCATTCCATAACTCTGTTTAAAGGGTTATATTGCAGATTACTTTCTGTGCTGATTTTAATGCCTCCTTCAGATTACACAAATTCAGCCTGATTTTGACACATTTTGTGTGTCACAGGGTGTTGTATTGATTTGTAAATGATGTCCACAACGCAACAAAAATTTCAGAGGCACATTGACTATCATGACGTGTGTTCGGCAGCTCACTAGTGTTCCTACCAATAGAATCCATCACAAACCAGTAGAGACTAATATAATTCCCATTATAACCATTAAAGGAGAAGTTCACTTTAAAATGTACCCACCATTGTCATTTCATAGTAGGAATAAAAAATACTATGGAAAGTGAATGGGGCAAATTTTGAAGTGAACTATTCTTTTAACGGTTATAATGGCAATTGTATCTATAGGGAAAAGTATTCTATTGTGTTTTGGGCAAAGTTCTTTTTTTTTCACCAGGGGTACATATTGAATTGCACAGCATCATATTTCTTTCCATTGCTTCGTATTTCTGAGTCGCATTGAAGAGATGTCTGAATGATGTGTGTTTGTGCAGCTCGGTGTGGTGTTGTACGAGGAGAGAGTGTATCCTGAGGGAAAGTGGGCATGTGTCAGTAAAGGAGACGCACTGTATGAGCAAAGCATCTCCAATGCCTTCATGAAACTCATGCGCTTCATCTGTAAAGAGAATTCAACAGGTACACACACACACACACACACACATTCAGTTCTAGCAGAGCTGGTGGTTATTCATGCCTTCATTCTTTTATTCTTGATGTTCAGTGTTTATCGCGTCACATTAGGGTGTTTTGTTTCTGCAGGACGGTATCTGGGCATGTCTGTACCCATCGTGAATAAGGTCACAATGTCAGATGACGGCAGTAACTTTATGAAAGAGGTGTTGACGGCGTATTATTTGCCTGCTGAATTTCAGGCCAGTCCACCTGAGCCCACAGATCCAGATATCAACATCATCCGCAGAGATGCCATCAGAGTCATAGCCAGGTGAGAGAACACACGGTTCTGTCACACTGAACAACAAACTGACAAAACCATTGGTTTTTCAATTAGTTTGTCATCGAGGCCAGTTCATATAAAGCATCCCAAATGAGGGCCCGGAGAGATATGGCTTGCAATATGAGGGATGACACAACAACAATAACATATTTGTTTTATTCTTTCCCAAATTAGTTTTTTTCTTGTTAAATTTTTCTGGATTTAGTTTTTTTCATACTTAACTATACTAAAGTAATATATTTGCCCATATGAAAAAATACTTCAGCATACTACAGTATTCACTAAAAACTACAGTTGAAAGAAAAAGTATGTGAACCCTTTGGGCTTACTTGGATTTCTTCATAAATTGGTCATAAAATGTGTTCTGATCTTCATCTAAGTCACAACAATAGAGAAACACAGTCTGCTTAAACTAATACCGCACAAACATTATATGTTTTTATTGAACACAACATGTAAACGTTCATAGTGCAGGGTGGAAAAAGTATGTGAAACCCTAGGCTAATGACTTCTCCAAGAGCTAATTGGAGCCAGGAGTCAGCCAACCTGAGGTCCAATCAATGTGATGAGATTGGATGTGTTGATTAAAGCTGGCCTGTCCAATAAAAAACACACACCAGTTTTGAGTTTGCTGTTCTGAAGAAGCATGGTCTGATGTGAACCATGCCTCGCACAAAAGATCTCTCAGAAGACCTACGATCAAGAATTGTTGACTTATATAAAGCTGGAAAGGGCTACAAAAGTATATCTAAAAGCCTTGATGTCCATGTGTCCACGGTAAGACAGATTGTCTACAAATGGAGAAAGTTCAGCACTGTTGCTACACTCCCTAGGCGTGGTCGTCCTGTAAAGATGACTGCAAGAGCACAGCGCAGAATGCTCAATGAGGTGAAGAAGAATCCTAGAGTGTCAGCTAAACACTTACAGAAATCTCTGGCACATGCTAACATTTTTGTTGACAAATCTACAATAAGGAAAACATTAAACAAGAATGGACTTCATGGGAGGACGGCACGGAGGAAGCCACTGCTGTCCAAAAAAAACATTGCAGCACGTTTGAAGTTTGCAAAAGAGCACCTGGATGTTCCACAGCACTACTGGCAAAACATTCTGTGGACAGATGAAACCAAAATTGAGTTGTTTGGAAAGAACACACAACGCTATGTGTGGAGAACAAAAGGCAGAGCACACCAACATCAAAACCTCATCCCAGCTGTGAAATATGGTGGAGGGGGCATCATGGTTTGGGGCTGCTTTGCTGCCTCAGGCCATGGAGGGATTACTGTCATCGATGGAAAAATGAATTCCAAAGTTTCGCTGACTGAAGCTTAACAGACGATGGACGATGCAACAGGACAACGACCCAAAGCATAGAAGTAAATCAACAACAGAATGGCTTCAACAGAAGAAAATACGCCTTCTGGAGTGGCCCAGTCAGAGTCCTGACCTCAACCCGATTGAGATGCTGTGGCATGACCTCAAGAGAGCGATTCACACCAGACATCCCAAGAATATTGCTGAACTGAAACACTTTTGTAAAGAGGAATGGTCCAAAATTTCTCCTGACCGTTGTGCAGGTCTGATCTGCAACTATAAGAAACGTTTGGTTGAGGTTATTGCTGCCAAAGGAGGGTCAACCAGTTATTAAACCCAAAGGTTCACATACTTTTTCCACCCTGCACTATGAATGTCTACATGTTGTGTTCAATAAAAACATGAAAACATATAATGTTTGTGCGGTATTAGTTTAAGCAGACTGTGTTTCTCTATTGTTGTGACTTAGATGAAGATCAGAACACATTTTATGACCAATTTATGAAGAAATTCAAGTAAGCCCAAAGGGTTCACATACTTTTTCTTTCAACTGTATATTAGATGACATGCAGTAGATACCATACATGAAAAAATAAATATAAAAAATATTTTGTTTTTAAGTCTATTTAAAAGTAAGTAATATTTTGTCATGATTCTGCCTCGTCATGTCTATATTGATCTTGTGGCAGAGTCATGGCAAAGCCATGGTTTTATGTGGAGAGAGGCATTTTGGTCCGTTACGGCTTTCCATACTCTTTCTCCGGTCTCGTCTCTGTTCCCGCCCTCTCGTTCCTCATTTAGATTTCAATCAGTGTTTCATCCCCGACACATGTCCCTGGTTAATCATCCTCTGTTAGTCTCCCTATATATTGCCCTCGTGTCTATTGTCCTATGCTCGTTCGTTGTGCTTGTATGCAATGCGACTCAAGCATATTTACTTTAGTTTACTAAAATAAATGATAAATTCAGTGAAAATCAAGAGGGATGGTGTGGTAAAATTTTGTTGTTATAACAGACTTTTATTTTGACGGGTCGCCGTTTAACATTTTGCTTTTCTCACATGAAACCGAAACATTTCATGGGCACGCATTCTCTAAAAGCTCTACGAGCACACGCAAAACAATTGCAGTTTACATATCTAAACAACATCTGATTATTTGTAAAGTCATGCACAATTTGAATTTTATTAAATGTTCGGTGCTACTTTCTGGTTAAGAAATAATACATTTGCCAGATTCTGTGCCATTCTGCTTTATACAGCAAAATCTGTTTAATGCCTGGATTCCGAGATTCAAGCCTATGGGAGCCCGTATGTTGTATTTTTAGATTTTTGCTCCATAAGACACCCACATTTTTTCCTACATTTAAACATGCAGATGCATCGGTGCATTGTAAGATGCCCAAGCAGGCTTTTCTAAATTCAAACATGTTCATTTGTTGTATTTTGAAACAGCATAACAAAATCAGGGAAATTCATTAAACCAACATTAACCTACACACAGGCACACTATTCTCCGCCCTTGCCTCTGTAATTTAAATGGTGGTCCAGCAAAAATATGCTAGCAAAATGTCAGAAATGAAACTAATATAAGTTCTCAACCGTCATCATTCTGCCATTTTTCCGACTATGGTAGTCAATGGTGGCCAAGAACTGTTTGTTACAAGCATTCGTCCAAAAAAATTTCTTTGTGTTCATCCAAGTGAGCAATTCATGACAGAGTTTTTCGTTGAACTGTCCCTTTATCAAAATAACACCATGGAATTCATTTTTCTGAATTTCTGAGATACTTCTCATGCACCTCTGTAGAAGAAATGTATCAGCTTTTCAACTATATTCATTCTGTGCGTCTCACTCTATGCTGGTTGCTATCTGATTGCATCATCCAAATGTTACTGTTAGGTAAAACTGATTTTACTTATTCAGCTGAACACAGAAAATGCTTTCTTTGCTATATTTTGCCAAAAAATTAAAGGTCAGAGTGAGATCAAATGCGAAACGGAGCTAAAGTTGCTACTCAAACTCGACAAGATGACATCACAAATATGTTAATAAGCATTTGATGTCATCCAGCTCCACAGTTTCACAAAATCCGGCAGGAAACACTATATACATATGCCTTCCTCACTATTGCATGTTTTCTCTGTTCTGCAGTAGTGTAATACTGAATAACTGTATGAAGTGCCTTTTCAGCAGTGTAAACTCTCACTTTACAATAATTGACATGATATAAATTCAAAGCTCTTGATTTATGGGGTCACACTATATAATCTGACTGTCAAACTGTGAATTGACTGTGAAATTAACAGTCTTGGAGATGTGGATAGTGGAGCACAAGGGCACTACAGCTGACCAGATGTAAAATGTTTATAATAAACAAATGTTATTATTATTAGAATATTTTTTTAATGCAGAGGATGTTCATATACTGTATACCTATAGGAAAATATTCTGGGGGCCATTAAATTTGAAACCCTTAAATTGAGCTGCCACTTATTTTTAGTTAGTAAATATTAATTATCATCTGTCTGCTGTCAGAACCGATCAAATTCACTTATAAAATGTTATGGAGGTTGTGTTATGGTTGCTGAGCAGTGTCATAATATTAAATGCCCTGATGCACAAGTGAATTAAAGGTTAATTCAATTCTATTCAATTCAAGTTTATTAATATAGTGCTTTTCACAATGTGCATTGTTCCAAAGCAGCTTTACAGGGGCAAACAGGAAAAAACAGAAAAGGTTAAACACAGCACAGTGCATGGTGTTTATAGAACAAGCAAGATCATTCTAATAAATAATATCTAATTAATAAATAAATGCAGTCTCCCGGTGAGCAAGCCAACACTGCCCTGCTGTGGCGAGGAACCCAAACTCCAATGATTGATTAATGGAGAAAAAAACCTCGGGAGAAACCAGACTCAGCCAGGAGGTCCATATCCTTTCTGACGTGTCATAGCTGAACTCAGTGACCCTGACCAAAAGCCACCGAGCAAATATCCACGAGGAAGAGGGAGAGCCCACCATCACAACCTTCAAGTCCCACTCACCGAAAACTGTGCAGGTTCAACCCGGTCACACTCCACGATCGACACCAGAAAACAGAGGAACAACCAGGGAAAATAGTAATGGCATGTTTTTTTAGCTTTATTCCTCTGTTGTCCGACATCGACCACAAAACAAGGCCAAACCGGACCCACACAGACCCAGCAGATGAATGCCCACAACCAGCGAGCCCACTCCCCACAAACACCCACCCAACAACCTCCAATCAGGGCCACCGAATGCAGCTATAACTTCGAACTACTGACATGTGATGTAAGTTTAGCATTAAATACCAAGTGTAACTTCGGCATTAATGTGACAAGTAGTCCGTCTTTGCTCTTGGTTGGGGATGTGATGGTCTGAGCTGTACGATGGTCGTATTTCTCTTGGGTCGTGGTGGAATTGCCTTAGATGGAGCTGGGATGGTCAGTCAGTCTGCAGCTGTTGCTGCCGTAATCTCTAGGTGGGGATGGGCATATGTCGATCATCTGGACCTGGTAGAGAGTAGAGAAAGTTTGTTAGTAGAGAAAGTTAGGTTCATATGAAGAGTTCAGATGCAAAATGCCACCTCTATCAAAAAACGAGATTATTAGGTTGAGAAAATGCTCTCCAAACATTACTCAAATAATTTTGCTTCAGAACCCCTGAATACCACACTCTGCCTGCCCGCTCTGAAATATCCGATATTGCTGAAATTAAATGTAGGAGTGAAAAATGCTAATTTCAATGAAAAATCGGTGTCGGATTAAACTCATTTATTCACTACTTCAAGACATGGACAGTTAACTTCATACTGTGATACTCAGACGTGTGCACACTATCTATTCTAGATGATGAATGAACCTCTCTCTCTCTTTAGGGCTTTCTATGGGACCACAACAGAGGAGACAATCTCGCATCAGATCAGCATTCTGTGGGAGTTGTTGGGAAACTCTGCAGATGTTCATCGAGATCAATACATGGTGGCAGTTTATGAAAATCCTGGTGTTCCTCAGCGCAGAAATGAGATCTGGTTCATTCGTCGCGACTCTTAGGAATATTTTTCTCATCTCACGCTCTTTATTGTTGTTAGTGAGTAGAGAAAGTGAAATTCATCACAGACAGCTACATAAACACCATCTGTAGTTTACTGGTGAGCAGTGTCACTTCACGCCCATATTGTTTTTATGATTTGGTATCATAGAAGAGACTGTATTGTTTTATCACACAAACTAACACACTCGCTTTTCTTATATAAGACATCATTTAAACTATATGTAACTTTGAAAGCAGATATTCATTCAGTATTTTAAACGTGTGTGAAAGTCAGTGGTGATTTAAGGATTTATTTTTTGATACTGTATCAGACAATCATTGAACGTAGCTTTTGTAACTAGTGCTGTATAGATTTACACTTTTTGATCTCATAAGCCAATGGCATGACTAGTTGTCAGATGTTGTAACCGTGTTTTGAAATCTAACGGGTGTGCTGCTTGTTTGTCTTAATGTGCTGTAGTTTTTCTACCTTCACATGAATGATGAGAGCAGTAGATTTGATCTGGAATCTTTCCTTTGCCGCAATATTGTGTGTGTGTGTGTGTGTGTGTGTGTGTGTGTGTGTGTGTGTGTGTGTGTGTGTGTGTGTGTGTGTGTGTGTGTGTGTGTGTGTGTGTCATCAATGTATTGTGTGTTGATGTGTTCATGAAGATGTTTAAAAGCTCTGTTTTGACCTTCTTACACATGATTCCTTTAGTTTCTGACATTTTTGATGTGTACTGTACCTTTATGAATGTATTAGACAATGTTTTTAAGCTTGTGCATTGGGCACTCCCCATTGAGTGGAACAAGAAGAGGAATGCTATTTATAATCTTTATTAGTAAAGAACTTTTCTATACAAACAAAGACCCAATAAATAGTAATCCAACACCAGAACAACATTAGAATACTAAGGCCAAACCATTCTAATGATTAGTGAATCTTGAGTAAATATTGTGCGACGACCAGCCATTGTTCTTCAAATGTTGGCATTAACTATTAAAAAAGTAAAAGACCTGAATCCTCACGAGCAGTTCGTTATTTCTATAACCACTTTTTCTGGTAATAACATGAGAATCACTCTAAAACATGACTTGTGTGATGTTTTCTTATCATTCTTTCTTTCACTTAACATGAAAGACAAATGCAAACAACACTGGGGAGATTACGGCTTTGTGTTTTCATTCAGGATCGTGAACATGACAATGAGTTTACATGTGACAGGATTTTTGCATTTCCTCATGAAATACAAACACTTTCAGACTAATCACTTGGACTTTTGTCACGAAAACATTACAAATATTTTCCAGTGCAGGACAAAATAGTGGAACTTCTTTCTCCTCCCCAGGTGGGTCGAGTAGCTATCGTAAGACATTTTCAGATTACGGTTCCAGTTTTGCCCAATGATTCCCAGTTCCATTTAAATGAACTATGAGGACTTATTTACTATTTTACCTTCATTGTATGTAGTGTGGCTATAAGTCGGCAAGTAATGTTGAGTAATGCTATTCCAAATTGTGCCTTGAGGGCTATAAGACACTTGTTCATTTCCCTAAATAAAGGAAATATTAAACAAAATATTGTTTTTAAATGTTGACGGTCATACTTATAACCATGCACACACCCTATAAAGTCTCTTTTCTACAAATAATAATGCAGCCAGGAGAGGGTGCCATTTCACAATGAGAATCATATTTGTTCAGTGTTTTTCCTCGGACAAGTTTCCTGAAACGTATGCTCCGTCCAATACATGAGTCACATAGGTTGAAATATATTAATAACAAATATATTTTGTATATTTAAATGTTAAAAAAATTAAGCTCATCAAAGAGCAACAGCAGAGTCACACATCAATATGCCCATATATGGCAATATTTAATAGCCAATTAGCAGAAAGACCCATGTATGGCAAACGACTATTAAAATTGCTGCTGTTGGTTTGACTGCAGTGCAAAAATGAAGTCCAGTTTTGATCAAAGGAAAATATTTTCCCTAAATTAAAGTTCTAATATTGTGTGTTTTTTTTAGATTTAGATTACCATATGGAGGTTTGTTAACCAAAATACACATTAAAAAAAATTCACTTAATTAAATATTTGAAAGATGACATAATTGAGACATGAAATACATTTTCACACATAAATAGACATATTTAGAAATGCAATATAAGCATCAGTTTGTAAGGTTTAGGATATATTTTGAAAATACATTTTGAAAATATATTTCTATATATTCAGCAGTGTTTCACATATATGTGAATATATTACCTTTCCGTAAGGCGTTTGTTTCGTTTTTGCTTCATGCTCTTCGTGCTCTTGAAGAGATCTAAGCCCACTCATAGATAGAGGATCAACTGTCTTTCATTCATAAAAAAACACACAGAACTGTTTTGTAATGTGTGTGAAATTATTTTTTATGAAACATCTGAAACAATGACACATTTCACTGCAATGATACGAAGAATTGTTTACCGCACGGTACACACCGTTACACAATGCATTACATTTCTACAACTGAATGCAGTTTTTGTCATTGCAAAACAATTTAATTGAAAAATTTAATTAAAAGTGTTAAGGCAATCATATAAAGTTTATCATTTTGTGGCGTGTTCCAAGTCTACAAGTTCACATGAATACAAGACCAAATCGAAAATACTTTGTCACTTAAAACAACATCGTTGTTTTTGTTTTCATGATCTGGGCCTTCTTTTGTACAGTAAAAATATTTTCAAGTTAGTCAGCGCTATTTTACCTGCATTTCACTGTTGCGCGAGTCGTGCACGTGTTTTGAAGTTGGTGGCAACGCTTCGTGTAAACCAGTGGTTCTCAACATGGAGCCCCCATAGCTGACTTCAAAGGCGCCTAAGGATAACCAAAATGTTTAAATGAGCATTGAAATACATTTACAAAAAAACAAGAAATTTTTAATTATCTTTCCATTTTTATATTATATTCACAATTTTCCAGTTGAATGAATGAAAATTCTGTCATCATTTTCTCACCTTCGAGTTGTTCCAAAACTGTATATTCTGATGAACACAGAGAAAGATATTTGGAAGAATGCTTATAACCAAAGAGAATGTGCCCCTCATTGACTCGAATAGTAGAAAAACATACAATGGTAGTAAAAAGTTCCCCAGAACGGTTTGCTTTCCTACATACTTGAAAATGTCTTATTTTGTGTTCAACAAAACAATAAAAATGTCAAAGTACATTTCCTACCATCAGAGTCAATGGGGGGCTAATTCTATTTGGTTATAAGCATTCTTCCAAATGTGCTCATAAGAACATAGAAATATATACAGATTTTTACAACTTGAAGGTTGTGATGGTGGGCTCTCCCTCTTCCTCGTGGATATTTGCTTGGTGGCTTTTGGTCAGGGTCACTGAGTGCAGCTATGACACGTCAGAGGGGATCTGGACCTCCCGGCTGAGTCTGGTTTCTCCCGAGGTTTTTTTCTCCATTAATCAATCATTGGAGTTTGGGTTCCTCGCCACAGCAGGGCAGTGTTGGCTTGCTCACCGGGAGCATGCATTTATTTATTAATTAGATATTATTTATTAGAATGATCTTGCTTGTTCTATAAACAACATCCACTGTGCTGTGTTTTACCTTTTCTGTTTAACCTGTTTGCCCCTGTAAAGCTGGAACAATGCACATTGTGAAAAGTGCTATATAAATAAACTTGAATTTATTGAATTGAATTGAAGGCGAGTAGCTAAATGATGACCTTTTTGGGTGAAGTATCCCTTTATTATCAAGCTCTGAAATATTGTAGAAATGTGGCCTTTGAATGTTGTCGAATACAGTGGGGGGCCAACCCCCGGTGTAAACGTCAGATTACAAATCTAATGCATCATTCAGCCACAATTTCACACGACTTTGATTCTTCATCCACTTAAAATAACCTCAAAAAACTTTAAATTAATTTTTTATTTACTCGTGTAATAAAATCCCAGTGGATCTGTATCAGGGTTTCGTGTCGCTGTTCTTATACATTAACTTTCTGTTTGATGTGAGGCACCGATGTAATGACTCACCTAGCCTACAGAGGGCACTCGTGCTAAAAATAATACAGCACGGTTGACATGATCAACAGTTGATCATTGTTTCAGCTTCTGCATTACTTGTGTGCCCGTCATAAAACTACAAATGAAAGAAATGATGGTGAAAGTAAATAAAATCGTTTGAACTGAATGACCTTCTCTCCACCAGCCCCCAGTAGCGCCCAGCCCTCCATCCACTCCCACTGAAGAGCCCAGAGGCCACCCCCTCCCTGCACCCCCTCCCACTGGAGAGAGAAACACGACTCCTGTCCCAGCTCAGGAGGAGCGGGGCTCTTTGTCTGCGTTTCTCATTGATTTCTCATTGAATTCTCATGACTTCAGCATGGAGCTTCTGACACATGCAGGTAAACTCATGAGATACTCGTGAAGAAACGGGATTTTACGACATCTTGAGCTCTCACACACACACACGCACGCACGCAAATACACGAACCGTGGAGGTTTTGCGTGATAACCATCGTGTTTTTCAATCATGGATTTCTGGAAGAAGAGACACGAGTGGAAACTTCACGAGAACAGTTTCTTCATCATCTTCATCATACTCTTCACACTCACCAATGAAGGTAAAACACACACAAACTCTCGTTCTCTCTCTGCCTCATATTCACAAACGTGTGTAGTGTTTCATATTTCATGTGTGTGTTCGTGTGTCTTTGCGTCATCAAACGTGTGTGTGTGTTTTATGGTAATGCACTACAGTCACGATGAAAAATGTTTGTAAGTTTGTCGTGAAGCAGGAAGTTTTTCACGGACGCAAATTTGAGCAGTTTTCTGCTCGTGCTAAAGACTCTGTGGGTTTAAACTCAATTTATGGTTTATTTAAACATGTGTTTTAAACTTCCAAGCTCTTGTGAACTCTATCAGACTCAATGAATGAATCCTGTTTAGACTGGAGTGTAAAGTTCAGATGTTAAGGCCTATTAAACAATTTTTTTGCGTTATATAATATGTAAAGGCTGTTTCTAGGTGTGCATCACATCATTTACATAAAACTTGAGCTGAATATCAATCACATCAACTTCATGAATATTTATGAGACTTCAGTGTTTTAAATAGAGAAAAGTTTGACTTGTGTGTGTGTGGCCTGAAATGTAAAGCTGAATAAAAGTGTTTTCTCATAGCGGACGGATGAACAGCAAAGTGTTTTGCATAATTGAATGTTGCAATGTGCTCCGTTTAATGTATACATGTTTATCAGAAAGTCTTCCAGCTTCTGGAAATCATTTTTGTTTTTATTTATTTATTTATTGTGTGGTCCTGCGCGGGCGCGTGTGTGTTGGGCCGTTTCGGGGTTCTTTCAACAACCTGAAACATTTACATGAAGTCTTGAAAGATAAAAGCAGAGAGGACAGAAACATTTCACAGGTACTTGAGGTCTCTGCTTGATCTGCTGACCATCTCCTGTCTTTCTTATGCTAATAACAGACAGAACCCCCCCACAAAACAAAAGTGAGGTGTGACTGCTTACCATGCCCGGTGTTGTATTATATTTAAGGCTTTAGGCTTTATCGTGTTGTCTTCATGTGTGCATTAATATTGAGAGAATGAGATGCTTGTATTGTTTATTCAGTAAAGTTACAGTGCATGATTTTCAGTGTCACATCTTCCTCTGGTGTGTGGAGTGCGAAACAAGGTCTTCGTGAGCTTTATTTGATTGATTTTTTTTGTGGTATTAAAGCCTGTCCTCCACATACTTGAAGTGCACAGAGATCCTGAATGATGTCCAGCGGGTCATTTAAAGTGTCTTTGATGGAGGGAGAGAGATGTGTTGATGGAGCGAACAGCTGCTTGAGTTTAATATGAGCTGTTGTTGAGATCTCACGGATTTCTCGGGAATGCTCGTGTGATGTCCTGAAGAGTTCTTTGTTTGAGAGGGGTTCTTATACAGCTGCTGTTGAATGTGTGTTTACCAGCTCACACTCAGACAGATATCTTTTCTTTAGACGTAGACTGAACGCTTGGTGTGTCACCTTAAATAAACTAAATGGAGGAAGTCGTGTTAAAGCATGTCTGATTCACAAACTTCTCAACATTAAACATGTTTGGCGTCTGGTCATGTGCATCTGACACCAGACCTGTTTCATCACTTTCTTTAATTAACTTCTCCAGCCGCTTGTAAGACGTCTTCATGATAAATATGTCTTGGGTGCCATAGAAGAGATCTTGAATTCCATTCCAGAGATGTTTGATATGATAAAAAACTGTCTTAAGACATCCATAAGAGTACTTAATCTTAGTCTGTGTTCATTGAAGTCCAGTTTAGATCCATTAAAGACTAGTTAAGTAAATTTAGACCAAAACTAATGTTCTTGTGCTTAGATCGGTCTGTCTAGTGCGGTTGTGTAATCGCAAAGTCTGCGATTTGTGAATTCATGCACAACTTGTTTGTGAGGCTAGGCTCTGTGATCATTAGACACTGGCCATCTGAAAAAAACTCTGCGAGTTTGAGTTACTTATAACTTGCAGTTATACTTTATTAGCATGAAAATACCTGATGAAGCTTGATGAACAGTGATAGAAAGATGCCTTTTAGAATGGTTGGGTGATGGCATTTACTAGTTATACGTGTGTTTTAGGACTACTTTGGGAGCATATTTGTGACCCGGACATTTATGGGTAAATTTTTCGAAATAGAGATTTTTACATAATCTGAAATATGAATAAATGAGATTTCTATTGATGTGTGTTGATGTAGAATAGAACAATATCTGGCTGAGAAACAACCGTTTAAAACTCAGAGAGTGCAAATAAATCAAAATATTGAGAAAATTGCCTGTGAAGTTGTTAATCAGAGGCACTGTGGCAGGCCAGTCACTCACAAAAATAAAGTTTTTATATATTTAAGTTAGGAAATTTACAAAATATCTTCACGGAACACCATCTTTACTTAATATCCTAATGATTTTTGGAATAAAAATCAAAAATAGATAATTTTGCCCCATACAATGTATTTTTGTCTTTTACTAAAAAATTTCCGTGCTATTTAAGACTGGTTTTGTGATCCAGTGTCACATTTGGAGTTTGTGTACAAGAGCATCCACTGGAGTTCAGATGCAACAGCATTTAAGCGTACTTCACTGACAAGCTTGCGCATAAGCTATCGCAGATCGTGCAGCCTTAGTTACGGGTTCAAGCTCAGAAAATAACGTCAGACATCTCTCTCAGTTTGTAGAATAATGTATAATGCATTTACAATGAAAATGTAAATGTGTGTAGAAGTTTTTTCATTGATGGCACTTTATGTGTGAGTTTAACAGTGTTTTATGTTAATTGTGATTCTTGTGTGTAAGATGCAAAAGTGACCAGATTTACGGAGAGTTCAGTTCAGCGAGTGCCTCTATATCAAGCTTACTTTTGCCATATATTCTAAACATCTTTAAAAAAAGCTATTGTGAAATCATGGCATTTCCATTAAAGGAGTAGTTCACATTCAAAATGAAAATTCTGTCATCATTTACTTACCCTCTTGACATTTCAAACCTGTATGACTTTCTTTATTCTGCAGAACACAAAAGATATGTTGAAGAATGTTTCTAACAGCCCAACATTCACCTCCATTGGTAACAATAGAAGTGAAGAGGGGGCTTTGCTGTTCTGTTATCAACATTTTTCAAAATATCTTCTTTTGTGTTCTGCAGAAGAAAGAAAGTCTTTTGTGTTTGCTGGGATGTGAGTGTAAAAAGTGTTTTGTGATATATGTGAGTTTTGGGGAAATTATTATTTCAAAATGTATGGTATATTTGTCAACTACCCATGTACTGATATGTGTTTTTAGGAGAGTAGAAGAGATGGTTGTTCCGATTGACGATACTAGTGTCAACGATAGTATAGCTCATTCCTTAGGCGGTAGTTGTTTTTTTCTTCGCGTCAGATAGAGTTTATAATGTGCTGGGTTTGAGTTTTCCACTCATGAGAGCGCTTGATATGCATGCGGCTCTGGCTTTTCCTTGCACGAATTGCTATACACGTGACAGTTTAAAACCAGGGCACGAGCACAATCAAGTAGCCTATTAATAGTGCTCATGGACATCAATGACGCGTTTGGATTAACGACACTGATTTACAGCAATAGTTTACTTTCTTTGGTTTAAAAGGTTGTTGTGGGAATTAACATTGTTTCCAGCTGCACTGAACACTCTCTGATAGAATGCTAATTGCAGTCACACATGGGCATTTTCTAGCCACATTTACTGCTGGTTTTGTCCACAATTCCAGCTTGTCCTAGATAACTGTGTAAATTGCCCCGCCCCTCGATACTGTGATCTGCGATCCACAGGCTGCCGATTGAATTTTCTGACTGTAGAGTAGTCACATGACCTTTTCTGTTTACAACGCCATCCTGGCAGGCAAGGACTGACGGATGCGAATATGAAATGAATGGTGCCAGCATGATTTTCAAGGCAACAGAGTTCACTGCGAACTTTAATGCAAAAGACAGACCTGTGCGTAGCAAAACAAAACAGACCCCTATATTATATTAATCGTCTATCAGGGATTCGGGATCCTTAGGAGTATGATAAAATGATTTGCCATTTGCTTTCCCCCGCATGTTCCAGCATCCTAGTGCGCAAAGCATGTCTATCATGTTAAAACAGTACGTTTTAAATTATTGTTTGACCACTGATAATACAAATGCTACAGCCGCTCTAACGCTCTCCTGAATGCCTGCCAAAATGGCCGAGTTCAGATTGCGTGACATCATTTACATTTATGCATTTGGCAGACGCTTTTATCCAAAGCGACTTACATTTCATTATCCTATACGTTTATACATAGGTTTATGCAATCCCCTGGGATCGAACCCACAACCTTGCGTTGTTAACGCAATGCTCTTACCACTGAGCTACAGGAAAGCTGTACCAACTGCCGGAGATCTATAGAGAATATCGCCCAACACTAATAGGAGATAAGTTCAGTTTGATGTTGACATGATGTTCCTTGGTTGTTTTTTCCTTCTCATTCTAATGCTTGAGGTTTACCATCTATGTGTCCGAAATCGCATACTTCCATACTATACGGTAGGCAAAAGTGAGTATGAGTCATGTGGTGTGTCCGAAAATTCAGTTTGCACAAAAACAGTAGTCGAGAAATACTCAGATGGTCTTCTGCTTCCGCCGAGATTTGTGATTGTGAAACAGATTGACACTTCTCTATCCCATGATGCAACGGGAACTTAGCAACGGTCAAACTAAAAATTTGATCAAAGTAAATATCGAACATTTACAAAGAATAAATTATGTTTTTACCGACGCCTAGATTCAGGTCGATGTTAATACGTCATATGTCATAGAGCATACAGGTCACATGACAATAATTCATTGCGGATGCAGTACGTCTGAAATCAATACATGCTACCATCACACATACTTTATAGAAGTTATGTACTGTACCTAGTATCATATGGCTATATGTTTGCGTGTATATATGATGCTGTTTGTTAAACAGTTCTTTTAAGTATTACTTTGTGATGAACTTTTATTTGACAGTTAAACTCTCATCTGTCTGTTTCCTGAGAGATACAGTCCTGCTATGGGATTTATGTTGTGGTGGTATTTGATGGGGGTTTGATGTGGACATCAGCTCTTTCAGGATTCAAGTTTGAGAAGTTTGAGGGACTGTTTTGTGTTAGTTCAGATTTGAGAATGAGAGCGATTACATTGAAGTTCATGTGCTTTACGTTACAGTCGCCCTCAGCACAACAGCATCCAGATGAGATTTAATGAAAGAAATGTGTGTTCATGGCTCAGATTAATGAGACTTCACCCTTGTTTAGTTTCACATTCCAGAGGGAAAAACTCGACTTGAATCCTGACAATGCTTGTGAATCTCATTGTTTGAATGGACGCTGTTTCTTGTGTTTGTATTAGGGCTCCGTACTGTCTCCAGAATACTCGTGAGAAGAACCTCTTGCTGTTCAACATTTCTCATTATACTTCAGTGTTTTAATGCCATTTACATTCTGTGAAAACAGATGACACATGGTAAGTTTGTAGTTTGTCGTGACTCGTGACTCGTGTAGGTCGAAATGAAGTTGGAGATGGAAAAGTTTTTTCTTTATGTTCTTTACTCTCATCATAAAGGGCTGTTTTCAACTAACTTCACACACTGATTAGTATATTTGTGACATCATCACGTGCATTTAGTCTAGTTTTGGCACTCGAAATCTTGTTCACTTTTACTATCAGATCGATCACATTATATTGTAATTTAACACAACTTAATGTTATTTTCACATATTATCTGTTCTGATGTCAGCAATGAAACGAGTATCAAATAGTGACTGAACACGACCCAATAACACCTCATGTTTAATCCAACCCGCTGTTACTTTTGCTGCTGCTGAACTTCTGATTTATAAAACATACATCGTTTTACGAAACCACCAAAGGCTTGATTTACAATGAAGAGCGGATATATAAGGTGATTTTGGCTATATAACTAGTTTGTCTCATGCAGCACTGCTGTTGCTCTTCTCATCAATGTGTTGATTTGGGCGCTTTTTATTTTAAATGCGAGTGATAGTTTTATTGTAGATCGCGTATAGTGGAGACAATTCGGAAAACAAATTCAGAAATATGGGAAAATACACTGTTGCTGTTACGCAGAGTTACATCTACAGAACACACAAACGCGTGAAACACCGTATGGAAGACGAGAGCACACAGAGTTGCACCAAGCACATAGAGAAAGGGTGAGTGGGAAATCCCTCTGTGCTCCCCTCAGCGTCTAGTGTAAGTGAATGTGTCTTCTTGTATTTCTAATCTATGTATTAAAACAGATGAATAAAAGAAGATGTTGATCTGACAACTTTGTTCTTGGAGAAGCATCAGAACACATGTCGATCAAAGAGATTTCACCTGTTGTTGGACTAGAGAACACTGAAAATCATTTTCATTTAAAT
This sequence comes from Triplophysa bombifrons, assembly GCA_029783895.1. Lineage (NCBI taxonomy): Eukaryota > Metazoa > Chordata > Actinopteri > Cypriniformes > Nemacheilidae > Triplophysa > Triplophysa bombifrons. Next base: position 1,655,728 of record JAPMJR010000028.1, on the reverse strand, counting down.
TAACACAATCCGAAGAATGCATCTCACTCATTTTCATCTGATCTTTCTCTCTTGTGTGTTCTATAATTGAATGTGCTCTATCTTAAGCTACAGTTACTGTGTAAATAATGAAATGCAAACCCTGTGTTAATGTTGTGTTAATGTTGCTCAGCTGTTGTGTTGTGTTTGAGAGGAGAACAGCTGCATGCCATGAAATCACTCTTCAGTGAATGATCACATCTCAACTCTTCTGTGTGAGTGTTGAAGTTTCTCTAAAGTATAAAGGGTTGAAAACTCATCATCTCGTACACATCACTTCTCTGCTGTCGTGTGTAGTCACACATTATTACCCACAATGCATTTGGCCTCAGACTCTAAGCAGATGAGAAGTGTTGTGTTTTAAGAGGACTGCACTGATGGGAAATGACACTACTCTTCAGTTTGTTTAAAAGTGCCATAACCAATTTCTGAGTTTTTTTGTTGTTATTTGAAATCGACAACAAAACCAACCCACTACTACGCAAAGGGAACATGCCCCTCTCTGCATTGCGCGGCTCTCAACCGCAACGCAGGCGTAATATGCTTATTCCGTGTCAACTCAATCCAGGGTCCCTGGCTCGAATTTGATTTTTTTTAGCTTTCTAAAGTGATGAAAGACCTGTAGTGCTATGCTATGATTAGTTTATTTGAATGCTAACGTGGCTATCAAGCAGCTGTGCACTTTGGTGGTACTAGGCTAACCAATTAACCAACGTATCTTAGCTCTCTGTGCAGTTTGTTCGTGCTAGGTTAGTAGCTAACGTTCACTTTAGCTACTATAGATGGCGGTGTTCTGCAGCCATAAGCTAGATTCCATTCAAGCCAACATTAGATGATAACCTGCGTTAGCTAAACACAGCGGTCTAGTCGCCAGTAGCTACCTAGCACGAACAAACTGCACGGAGAGCAAAGATAGTTAGCTAGCAACACCGAAGTGCGCAGAGCTCAAGCTACACTACACAAACATGTAATTAATTTAGCCAACGTTAGTACTTACTTGTTATTCTCTCCTTCACGAGTGACAATGGGGTGCCTCCGTTTCAGATGCTCCAACATTGCTGTTGTGCTGGCGTGGTATGCCAACACCATTTGGCAAATGGACACCTTTACGTTTGGGCCTAAATTTGAAGTATTCCCATACCCATGTTTTGGTCTCCTAAGTGTGTGTGGCGAGCTGCTGTGAAGCGTCGACGCAAAAATATATAGATCTAATCAAAACAACTGTCGTGAACATTACCATTTTAGTGTCTTTTTGGCACTGAGTTACTGTCAAAAAGTATGGGGATGAGTGAGGCACATTAACTTGCTGTTAATATGTTATTCATAAGATTCTATATTTGTAATAGGTTCAGGAAAATTTTGATAAAGGGATGTTGATAATTACGGGCCGAGCACTGATGATGTGAGGATTGATCCATTTATTATCATCTCCGGAATGTATCAGACGTCATGCATGAAACACAAGTCATGCGCAGTCCCCTCCGCTGAGGGTTTAGTTCACACACGTGTGACTTACAGGCTCCGTCCTGCTTTTCTGCTGCTATGCTATATGTGTTTAGCTGTAGAGAGAACATGAATGGCATCTTTGTCCAAGAAACTTCAAATTCCTCCACAGGAATCCAGAACGCCAGAGAGCAACTTCACTGCATGAGGGGAAATTAAAAATATCAAGAAGAAACAACTCTAATAACAGTTCAGCATCTGTTGATGTCTTTATTTGCTAAAGCTAAAGAAACCTTATATTTCTTTGCAAGATGTCATTCATGAACTGATTTATAATAGGTGATGAGATATAGAACGTTTATAAAGAGAAATATTGTTGGATCACCACCAGTGGTTTGGTCGTAAGCTGTTGAGGACACTTGCTGAAGGGAGATAATGCTTGAGGATTCTTATGATCAATAATGATCAATCAAACATGCAAGCATGCATGTCAAGATGAGATTTCTTTGACACATACAATTAAAATGCAGCATGCCTGTGTAATGATCTCTTTCACCCAAACACTTTCTTACATGAATCAGTTGTGTAGTGATGGTAGTAATAGTAGTGATGGTCAGAACAGTTGTGTATGCTTGTGTGTGAGATCCTGATGAAGGTTAGACACTAGGGATACTCAATATCAGCCATATCAGTATCGGACGATAAATGGTCATTTTTTATGTTATTGGTATCACGTTGAACTACTTCCGCTGCACGCTGCTCAGTTAAAATCCAGTACAGTACATTCTTTCTGTCATGATCATTCACTTACTGCTGTTAGCAAAACATTGTTGATGTAGGTACAGTATGTACTGTAGATATTTGTGAATGTGTAAATTATAGGAACAAAATCATATTGTTTAAAGGCGGGATAACATGCTATGCTTCACACTGTTAATCGTGCTGGCTTCTCGTGCTTAACATGGTAAGCTTGTTTAAAAATGAGTTGGATGTATTACGTAGTTATACATTATACCAGAGCGGTTTAAAAGTAAAAGATAATGAATTTGTACCATTTCAAAAGTAGAAGTCATGTCCAAACTCAAGAGAAAACATCATTCAGTGATTAAAGATACACTAGAGAGACTATGGTGAGATGATGTCACTGCAGACATGTGCAGTACATGAAACATCTCTCTCATTCGTGTGATGTATAGAGCTCCAGTCACTCTCAGCTCTTCATTCAGAAGTGTTTTCTTGTTTTTCAGTGACGTATGTGCGGTCGGCCTCTTTCTACTTCACCAGAGAGCCCAAGTCTCAGGACGCCCTTCATGGTCGCGGTGCTATTCTGCGCTGCGAGGTGAGCGATCCTCAGGGTGTTGTGTACACATGGATACACAACAGCCAAACTGTCACCAACACAGAGCGACGCTATATAGAGGACGGGAACCTGAAATTCACAAGCATCGACAGAATAGAGGACTCTGGAAGCTTTCAATGCGTCACCTCTAAAAACAGCAGTGGTGAAGAGGAACGGAGCGCCGAGGTCTCCTTCAACATCAAGTGTAAGTCCAGCAGTCATGTGTGGCATGAGAAAACACACGTGAAGTGCAGAAAACTAAACAAGAGCCACATGAGAGCTCAAGTTATTTTCAGACGGCGAGTGGCGGCAAAACAAAGCTCTCCTTTATGTTGCATGTCATAGCCGAACAGAGGCGTGTGTTTGTGCGGTGACGGCTGACAGATGGTGCGAATGAATGGAGGAGTTTGTTTTTGATAATGACTCTCCAGCCGCTGATAATCTGTTCTCGCTCTCGAGCAGGGTTAGAAAGTGGTGCGGTGACCCTGAAGAGTCCTGAATCACAGACGGACATTCAGAGCTCCTCACAGGTTATTCTTCGCTGCAATATAGACGGACATCCACGGTAAACTGTTGATCTTTTTTACCCAGAATTCCTCTCTCTTCACATGGAGTCTTGTCTAAGCATGTTCTCTGTTCCCGTACAGACCGACCAACCGCTGGTACAAAGACAGAAACTCACTGACAGAGAAGAGCTACAAAATCAACAACAAAGAGCGAACGCTCACACTGCCCAGCGTCAGTCCTGATGATAATGGACTCTATCACTGCTGTGCTAAAAACACAGCCGGTCAAGTGTGCAGTACAGACAACTTCACTCTCAACATCATAGGTAATGACATCCATGACATGTGTCAGTGCATAAGACCTCAAATCTCATGCGTTCCTTTAAAATACACGTGACATCAGATGAGACCATACACACACATCATCTTAACACAAAATCTCACACTTATGTTTGTGTGGAGACATATAAAGGTCATTCTCACGAAACAACTGAAACATCAGAGGAGTAAAGATTTTGATTATACAACATATAATTCGGTAACACAAAAATGATCATAATAAACATTATTTTCTTCTCTACCTTGCACAAAGCATAAATATATACAGTAACAATTTTTTCTGCTGAAATTCTCATAACCACAATACGTCCTGATTATATGTGCAATATATGTTGTCACTTACAGAAAGAAATATATATTCCCAAAAAACTATTGGATGTTCTACTAGATGGTAGAAATGAGTCCATATTCTCATCCTCCGTAAAATTTTTAAAGGACTGTTTACACACTCGCAACGATATTTATGTTACATTTGACTTATTGTGAAGAAACGCATCTACCTGTACATTTCAAATGGCTGTCAGGTTATATTTTTCTAGTTAAAAGCGCAATATCATTTTCAAATCAAATATACTTCTTTAATGTCTTATTATGTATGATTGCTTGCTAAGCCATCGTGACCTCTCTTTTTAAGAAAAACATGCTATGCGACAGACAAAATTGTGATAAACTGTCAGTTAAAGTTCTCAAATGAATGCTTTCAAACATGTCATTCCTTGTTCTTAAGAATAAAAAGGAAAATTTTTATGCAAGTTTTTTTTTTTAAGAAAACCATGTCTGACATTTTGAAACCAAGTTTTTGTCATAGTCACTCATACATGAATTAACCGTTGTTTTTAGAACTTGTATTGATTTATTTGAGGTCTATTGCTAATGAAAATATAATGTTGTGTTCAGATAAGAGTTTTCCTCAGGCGCTGGTGAAGCCGGAGAGTTTGGTGGTGTTGAGGAATGAAGAAGCCTTCTTTAACTGTCAGTTTACAGCTGAACCGCAGCCGAGTGTGGAGTGGTATCATGAGAACGAGCTGCTGTCTAACAAGACCCGGTACTACACACAACAACACAACTCATCATGACACAAAGTCGTTTGCAGAATATTTGCATGATTTCTGGAGAACCAGTTATAAAGAAAGCAAATACTGCTGTGTTTGACTCTGTTGTTTCAGGATTTTTATTATGAGCAATGGTTCGCTCTTCATCAGTCAGGTGAAACAGAGAAACACAGGTGTGTATAAATGTGTGGCTCAGGGACCTCGCGGGCCACCCGTCTCTCTCGAGGCTTCGCTCATTTTAGCAGGTAACACACTCTCCTCTTCTGCTCACCTGGTTTCTTGCTTCCTTACCTCATACTTTCTCTCCCCGTCATCTTAAGAAATCGAGGACATGATACCCAGGATGTCAAAGGTGTTTACTGCGGACTCTCTGGAGCGGGTCATGTGCCGGCCGCCCCGTGGCCACCCGGAGCCTGAGGTTTGGTGGGAACATGAGGGTCAGAGGGTTCCCGCTGAGGGTCGAGTGTATCAGGACGGACTGGCCCTGGTTTTCAGCCCGACTTACGGCGAGGACTCGGGAACATACATGTGTTTGGCTCAAAACAAGGCAGGACAGAAGAAACAAGAGCTGACCGTCACTGTAGCAAGTGAGATTTACTACACAAACAGATGAACAGACTCCTCCATCGTGACTGTAGTGGAGCTGATGTTCTTTTCAGCTGTATTTGTCAAATGTGTGTGACACTTCTGAACACAAGAACACAAAAGCAGAAAATCAATTCGTTTAGAAACAGGCCAGTGTTTATTTCCTTATCCTGACACTTGTGTTGAGGTGTTTTACTCTTGAATATATATCACATTCCTCTTCTTCATTGTGAGGGGTATTCTCATCTTGTGAATTGATATCACGCGATGTCATGCGACTTTAAGCATTGAGTGAAAGGACTCGCCTGTCTGTATCAGTATGACACAAAGACAGCTTTAGTTTCACTAAATCACTGTGGAAGAAGCTCTGTGTCCTCATTCAGAAGAGCATTCAGGCTTATTGTCTAAATGTTATGTGTATGGACACTTCTTGCATGTCACATTCAAGGAACACGGATCAGTGAGTGAGTGATGTGATATGTTTGTGAGAGAAAAACACTCAGACCTGATTTGGCTCAATTCCAGTATGGACAATCTCAAATAACAAATCTCTTTGGTGATAAGAATGCAATGTGATTTTGACTTTCATGTGTTGGCATATTTGAATGGCGTTTGTCATGTGTTTATGTGTTCGATTGTGATATTAAACCTGTCATGTGTGTGTGTGCGTGCAGCGAAGCCGGAGTGGATTGAGAAGCCGGTGGACAGTCAGATGGAGGAGGGTCGTGTCGGGTTCTTACACTGCCACACTCGAGCCACACCTCAACCGGAGGTCACATGGTACCGTAACATGCAGCCAATCAGCGCAGAGGTGAGCCGGTGATGATGTCATGCTGCCATTATGTTTGTAACCCAATCGTCACGTCCTGAGGCCATTTAAATTCTTTGAAGATGTGTGATATCTTATAGTTTAATACAAAACACTTCTCAAACCGTGACCCATTTTACTTCAGCTTCACACTCCTTTACTCCGTCACATCTCACAGCTGTTATTTGTTTTATATGTAATGTATATAAAGTAAGACATGGGAGTGTATACACATATGTAAAGCTGCAGTTGAAATGTACACGTGTAGCCTGTGGCTATAAAATGATCCTGAACCCCTCCTCTGTGTTGAAGGACGTGCGTTTCAAGCTGTTCTCGAACGGATCTCTGCGCATTAATAACGTGGAGGTGTATGATGGACATCTGTACAGCTGTGAGAGCAGAACTGAAGCTGGAAAGCTTCACGCTCAGGCTCGAGTCTATGTGCTGGGTGAGCAGACGCTTTCTTTACAGCTTTCTATACAAGAAAATACATGTTAAACCCAGAAAAAAGGGGTGACATGATAAAAAGCACACATGAGTGACACTTACTGTTTCAAGTACAAACAGGCTTTAATGGAAACACATGCCATGATTGATACTTTTACAGCAGAATATACAGTTTTACAAACTAGTTTTCTTTAAACAACTTTGAAGTGTTGACGATGTTGAAAACATTAGTTTACTGATTACAACCGTCTTTATTGGTAAAATGTTATTTATATTGTTGTGTTGTGTTATTTCAGAGCGTCTGAAGTTCACACCCACGCCGCAGTCGTTTCAGTGTCTGGAGCTGAATAAAGAAGGATTTCTTCAGTGTTCAGCCAAAGGCAGACAGACTCCCAGCATTCGCTGGATCAAAACAGGTCTGCACACACACACACACACACACACACACACTTAAAGCTCAAAGTGAAGTCTGGTTATCCATGCCCCACCCGTATGACGAAATTTTCGTCCGCAACCCTTTTTTAGACCGCACGGAAAGAAAGCGTACAAGAGCGCAAACGTGAAAAAAAAGTTAAATCGGCCGAGTCCACTAGGTGAAGGGAGCTGTGCGGACACGTTTGTGTACAAAATTGACAAGATGCAAAAATCAAGGACACCCGGCCCTTTACATTTACTCATTTGACAGATGCTTTATCCAAAGGGACTTACAAGTAGGAGAGCATACAAACATTTTGTCAACATGCTAAACTGTACCGTCAGTTTACAGGGCCATGCTACTAGGAGGATTAAAGCTGGAGTAAGCAAAGGAAAGGATGAACTTTTTTTTCTTTAGACATACAGAGAGACATTACAGTTCCTTAAGGACAAACACACAACATTCCTCTAACATACCAATGTAAAAACAATGTTTATTTTTGGAAACCTAAAAAGGCAGGGTAAATGATTTCTGAAAAGTGCTGTTGTGTTTTCAGATGATCTTGCTCTCAAACGTCTCTCAGCTGGAAAGCCTTCACCATAGTATCGCAGGTGCTAGCGTATACCCGCTAAAAGCCTTCACCATACCGCCATATGTCTTTATAATATTAGCACAGGTCCTAGCTCCTGCCTGACTTTTATCTTTCTTTTTTTACTTAAAATCCACATACCCTTAACTTTTATGTAATAAACAAGAAATCGCTCTTTCTTGCTTACCCTCTTCCCTCCGTCAACATGAGCGGACACGGCCCTTACTGTTGGTTGGCTAGCAGTTTTTTTTGTTACTCGGCCCCGAAAAAACGATAAGTTTGCCATTTAAAATTATGATTTTCTTCAGGCTATTTTTGCAACCATATTTGCTGGCTGGCATTTGTTTTGTGGAAAAGTAACATATACATTTATATCACCCTCTTACGGTTAGTGGTGAGTGACTGACATGTTTAGGGTCATAGTAAAGGTGAATGTTGTAAATCCAGCTTCTTATAGAAGGTTGTTGTTATTTGTTGCGCGTCTGCAGACGGCAGTGATATCCCGGCGTGGGTGGAGCAGCAGGGCGGCACTCTTCACTTCACAAAAGTGACGCGGACAAACGCTGGGAACTACACCTGTCTCGCCGCCAATAACCTGCAGGGAGAAATCCGAGCAGTGGTTCAGCTCACTGTGGCAGGTACGCACAAACCTTTCATACGACGCTCTGATACTATCCATTGTGCTTCCCGCAGACGTTCACTCTCAATCTTCTCCTGTTTTTAAGTCTTTGTGGCGTTCAAACTCAAGCCAGAAAATACCACGGTATATCAGGGTCACACCGCGGTACTTGACTGTCAGGCCAGCGGAGACCCTCCGCCCTTCATTCAGTGGAAGAAGAAAGACACGTTTCTAGAGGCGGACAAGAGCAGGTCAGCACTAAAAAACATATGTCATGTCAGTGAGCGTGTGAGGAGTGACGTCACTAAACCCTCTACTGATCCCCAATCAGATTTCAGAAGATGCCCAATGGCTCTCTGGTCATTCATGATGTCAGCACCGAGGATACAGGAAGTTACACATGCATCGCAGGAAACAGCTGTAACATCGCACACACCACAGCTGAACTTTACGTCGTAGGTCAGTCAAACTCAACATGCTGTCACAAGTGGCAGATTTTTTTCCACATGTCCCACTGAACTGCAGCAGTGATATATTTCTCTGCGTTTACAGAGAAGCCGGTGCAGCACTCACTGGCAGATGAGGAGAAGACTCCATATAAAATGATTCAGACCATCGGTCTGTCGGTCGGGGCGGCAGTCGCTTACATCATCATCGTGTTGGGCCTCATGTTTTACTGCAAACAGAGGCGCAACGCTCAGAGACTGCAGAAGAGTCAGGACGGAGATGAGCGAGAGCTGGAGTGTCTGAACGGTAAGTTGTCACTAGCACATGACAGCGTATGGTAACAGATGACAGGCGTATGAACATGATCCAACTGTGATGACAGGAGACGTCCAGCAGAACGGTCACACGACGGCAGAGATCCAGGACGAGATGCCGCTCGCCAACATGAGCTCCAAACGGCACAGCAGCCACGACAAGCTTCATTTCCCCCGAAACAACCTGCACACCATCACCACGCTGGGTAATAACGCACACACACACACATATACGGGCTTCTAAATCATTCGTGCTAAAGCCAAGCATTTGTGTGCTGCAGGTAAAGGAGAGTTTGGTGACGTTCTGATGGCTAAAACGACGGCTGGTGAAGGTGGTGATGAGGAGGAGACGGTGGTGATGGTGAAGAGCCTGCAGACGCGTGATGAACACGTGCAGGTGGATTTCAGGCGTGAATGTGACATGTTTGCCAAACTCAGTCACGCTAACATCGCTCGACTGCTGGGGATCTGCAGAGACATTGAGCCGCACTACATGATCATGGAGTACACGGACATGGTAATATCAGCTGATCACAGCCAATCACAAAAAAGTTTTCACTGCAGTCATTTTCACTATATTCGCTTCATGTTTCTGTATAAACGGTTTCATCTTAACAACATAAATAAACGTTAACTGCGTATGCGCACTTTTGTGACCCTCACTGAACCTCCCTGTATACGTTCACAAACAATCAAGTGCCTGTAGATGATTTCTGAATAACAATCAAAAGAATCAGAGAAGAACTCCTACATGGCTTAACTTGTCTCTCAGATATTTTGAATTTAAAAAAGCTCAACCACGCGATGTCAAGGTACCTTACGGTTTCTTTAAATGGGACCAAACTAATAGGACCCATACAACCAATTGTTTATTTAATAAAATTAACATAGCTGAAAATAGTTTATTTTAATACAATTATAATACAGTAAAATAGTACTACAAATGAATATTCATAGTTAAATATAAATAGTTATTTTATTAGACACTTGCCAAATTCAAACTGGAAGTTAACTGGGGGTCAGGCACGCTTGAGTCCGATGAAACAGTCTATATAGTGCTCTCCACAGAAAACATTGTAGAACATATGACACTAGTAACATTTAAAAGCTTCGTCACCTGGTTTCTTTAATCTATCATCCGAGTTAAATGTAATGTGGTAAATAATTATTCTTAAACACTCTCGGCGAGTAGAAACTACACATTTCACATTTAAACACAACTTTATTGCTGTCTGTGATTTTCAGGGTGATTTGAAACAGTACCTGAGAGTTTCCAAGAGCAAAGACGACAAGGTCAAAGTTCAACCTCTCAGCACCAAGCAGAAGGTCAGTCGTCTCTCTCATACACCCACACACAGATGGGGTTTACACTCTGCTCTCTCGCTCACGCTCTCTCTCTCTCACTCCTGTGCGCAGGTGTGGGTGTGTCTGCAGGTTGCTAGAGGGATGGAGCATCTCTCTAACCAGAGATTCGTGCACAGAGACCTGGCCACTCGCAACTGTCTGATCTCATCTAAACGTCATGTGAAAGTGTCTGCTCTTGGTCTCAGTAAAGACGTCTACAACAGGTATCGTGTCCACACGTCAGCTGTTCTGAGGAATGACGATGAATAATGTTGTTTCACTGATCGTTCTCCGTTTCACACACAGCGAGTATTATCATTACCGTCAGTCGTGGATTCCTCTGCGCTGGCTGCCGTCTGAAGCTGTCTGTGAGGATGATTTCTCCACTAAGACAGACGTCTGGTCATTTGGAGTGCTCATGTGGGAGGTGTTCAGTTTCGGGGAAATGCCGTATGCAGATCTCACTGATGACAAAGTCCTGGAAGGTATGAAATCATTATTTAATGCATTTTTCGCTGAACTGTAACTACGTTTATAGCAATGAGCAGCAATGAGTAACCTGAGGATGGCTTACAAAGAGCCCATCCATTTGTGTTTTGGGGTTTCTTGATGGTGAACTGAAGGTATGGATTTGTTTGTGTAGCTCTGCAGGAAGGGAAGCTGAAGCCGTCTCCTCCGCAGGGATGTCCATCTCGAGTTTATAAACTGATGGCTAAGTGCTGGGCCGGCAGTCCTAAAGATCGGCTGTCCTTCAGTGATGTCGTCACGGCTCTCAGCGAGCTTCCCTCTGAAAGTAAAGTGTGACACCGGAAACAACAATAACCCTCTGTGCCGTTTATATATTAGTTTATCAAACACTTGTTGACGGGTAAATGAGATTTCACCCATCACATCTTTTGTTTTATTAAGATCTAGTGCCTTTGTAATATCAAACCATGCACTGAGCAGTTTTATATTGTGGAAGGATCGTCTCGGGAACCTCTTAAGTTTTTTTAAAAGGTCCTGTTTTCAATGTACAGAAAGGTACTGTTTATATGACTTTTTTATGATGATTATGAATTAAGCCTCTTTTATATACAGTATATAATACAGAAGTACTGGTAGACTGTTGAGATAATGCGTATAAAGTGACACTTTTGTCATTGTTCAAATTTCAAGTGCCTGTCAAATGAAGGACTTTCGTATGCTGTATGTCACGACTTGGAAAAGCCTTGAACGTTTTTATACATTGAAAGTGTTTTATTGTTTAGTAAGAGTGTTTTATCATGCCATTGCTATCCACATATATAGCCTACACATTCAGAGCTATTCTAAACTCTGAAAACAATAGAAAATTGTGAACAAAAGCTTTGTTGCGTATTCTGCTTTTGCAATAAAAATCTCGCATTTGAAGAAACTTGTTTGATTTTGCTTTATTGAATAAGTTGTGTATGACACGGTCAAGACAGAGCCGTCCAAAACTCAAAAAATGAACACAATACACAACCAGATGTACAGTTAATAATAAACGGCTGTGTTTCCTAACTAGTATTTGATCCTGATGCCAGTCATGTCAATGAAAACATGAACATGTGTTGGACTTGAAATAAACGGCCATTCACATGCTTAAGATATTTGTGTCGCAAGAATTTACTGTGAGACTAAAGATACAAAAGCTGTGAAAGAGAAGACTTTATCATTAACATCTGTTAACTTTCTATGAATTCAATCGAATTGCATATCAACATGGAAGTCAGGTGTCCAGTAGCTCCTCACTGCAGAAAGCGAGATCCAAGGGCCAGATCCAGTCTCCTCTCATTGCGATTGGTCGACACTGGACCCCAGTCTCCTCCCACTGTGTCTTGACTGGTGGACGGATTTCCATAGCAGTTTCGCCACAACACGCGTCATACACAATCGTTAAGTTGTTATATTGATAATATTGAAAAACAAACTTGCTGAAGACAAACTTTTAAAACGTATTTTAAATAGCAGCTGTACCCAAAAAAAACTAAAAGAAAAACAGTTGTTAGTCAAACATAGAAAAAATACAAATATAACCTGAAAGTAGTAGTATAACTCAAACTAGAAAGCCTTGTGTACCGCTCCGAAGCCAAAGAGAGGGGCCCATGACAGATGTTTTCACTCAATATTCTATATACTCTTAGGCATTGGAGCACCATTCAAGGCTTTCAAGTGTGAATTATACTACTAATTTCAGGTTATAACTTAATTTATTCTATGTTTGGCTGGCTTTAGTTTAGTTCTTATTACATTTCTTATACTGTATGGTTTCAACTAAATATTTGGAGAAAAATGGTCAAAATTTGGTCCTCATTCAGTGTAACACAATATTTACGTACAAATTCAAACAACATGCTCATTCTGACTTGTACATATTAAAATATTTAAAGGAATAATGGAGCATATTACATTTTATTGTGAAAAAACCTAGGGTAGTGGCAAAAAAAGTACAATTATTTGAATAACTATTTAGCATTTGGGGTGAAATTAATTAGTCTTTTAACGTCATAAATAGATTTTTGCTTTTAACATGTCTGACAAGATTGTTACACTGAATGACATTTTGTTTTTTTTGTAACAACAACAATTAAAAGCAGTATTACACTTATGCTTAAACCCTTTTTGTTTTTAACACACACAAAGACTGACAGATTCATCTGACCATAAAGTGACACAGCTGGAACTTAAAACAGCACAGGTTCTTTGGTCAGATGAATAAAAAAACAGAACCCTTTTTTCCCCAAGGAAAATTTTCCCTGGTTGTTCCTCTGTTTTCTGGTGTCGATCGTGGAGTGTGACCGGGTTGAACCTGCACGGTTTTCGTTGAGTGGGACTTTCTGGCTTGCAGATGGTGGGCTCTCCCTCTTCCTCGTGGATATTTGCTTGGTGGCTTTTGGTCGGGGTCACTGAGTGCAGCTATGACACGTCAGAGGGGATCTGGACCTCCCGGCTGAGTCTGGTTTCTCCCGAGGTTTTTTTCTCCATTAATCAATCATTGGAGTTTGGGTTCCTCGCCACAGCAGGGCAGTGTTGGCTTGCTCACTGGGAGACTTCATTTATTTATTTATTTATTAGATATTATTTATTAGAATGATCTTGCTTGTTCTATAAACACCATGCACTGTGCTGTGTTTAACCTTTCCTGTTTTTCCTGTTTGCCCCTGTAAAGCTGCTTTGGAACAATACACATTGTGAAAAGCGCTATATAAATAAACTTGAATTGAATTGAACAATTTTTGCCAGCAGTTCATTTTTTTAATCTTTAAAAACTTTCCTTAAAGGGTGCTCTGTATGCTCCCTGTCTCGTCTTGACCACACACTCACTTGCTGTTTCAGTTTTCGTCTAATAATCAGTTATTGCCCTCATCTGCCTTGCATGTTTTCATATTATATGACTCCTAACATATCTTATCACTAGTATGTCCATATACAATAGTTTTTTACTTACAGATCTTTAAAGTCTACACTTTATGAAGTCTATTTTTAATAATAAGTGAAAAGTTGAGACTGTTTATGATAAATATTGCAAAGTGACCTCCTTATAGTTTGGTCATTTTCCAAATGGTAAGTATGCTCCCTTGAAGGGCCCTTCGTGAAGTGCACACCACTTGTAGTGGCGATCCAAACTAAAGTGTATCCCTAAATCCCTTTGCGAAGGCCCATTTCAACAGTCAGTTAGCGAAGGGTACATGCCATGGTCAGTTTCTGATCACGTGATCTTGGATTACGAGTTCTTGCCAGTCGCGTGGAATGTATTTTTATTATGTTTAAAAATGGCTAGATGTTTATCATATATTTCCTTTTTTATTACCGAGTGGAGTGAACAAACAAAGTGAAATTAGACATAACTACACAGTATTCAACAAGAAATATTACCAAATGTTGTTTATTTTAACAAATGAGCGCTGGATTCAGAGTGCACGTGCGGCGTTGGCAAGGTAACATTAGGGAGTTCCAAACCCATACACGAGAGACAGTTATTATTGGCCCACCAAGGACTGTTTAAAAACATTCAAGGACCACCTTCCCAAATATGATAGTATAAACACAAAATATTGAAAAAGCACAATGTTATGCTGTTAATCTGTTATGCCACAGTAGCAGACTTAGTCAAGTCAGCCAAATAGATGAAAACATTGGGTCTCATTCACTAATAATTGTGTAGATTTTTCGTATTTATATGCACATTTGAACCTCGCCCTGTCGTCATTTAAGTCAAAGGCACTCCAGACAACCCCTTGACGCTGTCAGACGCGCACTCGCAAGTAATTCCAAGTGCGCAGTCTTCAAATTCAGTCCATACACAATAAAACATCTTTTTACACAGACACGCAGTTTGCAGAGTTCTCGTTAGCCACTTATTCAGAGAAACCTCGCAGCTCGAGCTATAGTCTAAGGCTGCTTTTCTTATTGCATCACTGTATATGATGAAATACATTTAAAATTAAATATAGGGCTACATCTACGCGTATATATTGTTTAAAATATATAATTATCCTGAGATGAAACATGCATTTTTTTATTTTGTCTTTAATGGGAGAGAAAAGGAAAGAAAGAGGCTGGTGATTTTTGCGTACGTGTGCTTTCAGCTGTTCCTATCTTTTCTCTTATAGCCTATTTATAATAATTGTATGAACAAAAGTTTATGTGAATCATGATTTGTTCGTGAAAGCGTTCGTACGCAGGTTTGACGCACAAATTTGTGCGTACGCATGCTTAGTGAATGAGACCCACTCTTTTACAAACCATAAAAAATAATCAAATAACAAATCAATAACAAATGAAAAGTACAACATCAGATCAAGGATTATATACCTGTAACAGGTCAGACACACAAGAGGGGGCCATTCTATTCATTAGCCCTTATAAAAACAAATTTAATGTATTCTGCGTCGTATTTTCGCACCACACACTTTGACGCTTTTGCTTGCGCAGAACTTTTCTTTTCAGAGAACGACCAATTTTACAGTAACTTTATTGTAACATAATATATATTTGAATTTCGCAAGACTGAATGTGTTAGTTCAATCTGACATTGTGACGTATTTGGTGTTGCGACATTTTTTTTTTTAGGGAATGCATCTTGACTCCACTTTAGTGTTTCTTAAACATGTAAATTGATAAGACTAATAAATCATTAGAAAATAACAAACTGTGTCAATTTAAAGTAATTACAAATTAATTTGGCGGTAGTCTGCCACTGTCTAACGGCCCACCAGATGGCGCTCCGAGGCCCACCGGTTGAAAATCACTGCGGCTACACCCTTCAAAGAGTTCACTTCAAGAGCTCAGCCCTTATAAGGGAGTAGGGCATAGGTATGCTCACTTATTTTTGGAAAATGCCCTTTGTCACAAAAAACATTACATTTCATATCTAATTATGCCAATAAGTGCATTGATTCCTGAGCGCTCCCTCTTGTGGTATGGAGGATGAACGATGTCATGAACGTTATACTCAGCTGTAGTGTTCGCCAAAAAAATGATTATGAAATATCAGAAGATGAACAGGCTTTCTGCTGTTATAACATTTTTGCTATGACTTTCCAAGGCCCATTTTTACTGCAGAAAAAGCTTTGCACGAGGCGGTGTCAGACATAATGCAATAGAGTGTTAAAGCCGCCAGATGGTGATGTAGAGAGCACATTGGGTTTATTGAATGAGATAGTTTTAGGAAAGTATGAGACTCGTGCCCACTTTATTCTTTCAAATTAACGGTGGACGTTCTGGTCATGAGGTACAACCAGTATTGTGCTTTTATTCTGCATCAGACATGTTTTACTCTATTAAATCAAATCTGATGCTGTTCGAACAGAAACACTGCATCGCGTCCATCTGTTCGTGTGTGTGTCAATGCAGGGTGGATCAATGCAGGAGAGACTGAGCTACGCACACACGCAGTCCCGCTCGCGCATCCGCAGCGCAGCTCTCTCTCTCTTTCTGTGTGTGTGTATCTCTCTCACCCGCGGCTGACGCGGGCCGCTCCTGGATATGCGTGCGCGTTCCAATCCGAAAAGCCTCCGCCGTGTCGTCGTTTGAAGGCCGCGAGAAATGCCGGTGTGAGGGCAGATCGGATATTATCGGATTTATCGTTCGGTAGCCGCGGGCGCGCCGCTCTGCTGTACCGAGAGCCGGTGCTGGAGCGCGCGGCCTGTGAATACAAGATGTCGACCAGAACGCCATTGCCCACCGTGAACGAGCGCGACGCCGAGCATGTAAGTCAGTCATACAATGACCATCATCGGTGTTTTAAGCGCTTTACGATCACCGTGAGCATTGTCGATTTAAAGCGCGACACAGATTTTGCTGTCTTCTGTTTGCTGTGATTGTGTGTTAGATGCTTCTCTCTCCGACACACACATTATTATCATCATCTGTTCGTCAGACATGAGACTGCAAGCTGTCCCACCTAAACACTCACACGAGACCACTATAGATTATACAAATGTCCGTACTGTATGTAATAACTATGACAGCATGATTAACTATCTGAAGAACAGAACAATTCAGTGACTAATGCGACGAATGTCATTATGCAATATTTATTTGATTGATTTTTTCACTGAAATATTATCCAAGGCTGTGTGATTCCAGGACTGACCCATGGGGAGGTATAACTTCTTTTAAATGAACGAAAGATCTGTCGTTATTTACAGAAGAAGAAATGTCTTGAGTGTTTGTATTGATCACTGATCGATCACTAATACTCAATCATTTACCGCAGCATTCCTCACAAACTATAATGTGCTTTCAGAAGCTTGGAAATCTAGATCACCGGTCCTATTTAGTGATGTGTTTTCACTTTGACAGATACTATAAAAGTCTCCCAAACTGGTATAAGTTATTTTGTTTTTTCACTAATATGAATATGAAAACATGAGCAGTGACGTCAGCAAATGCATTGTTTAGTTGCACAGAGATATTTTATTGATTGCTATGTAAGGTATGGGACAGATGTTCATCAGTCAGTTGTCATAAGTGTCATCAGATTTTGGAGAGCTGTGATATTAGATGACGTGAGGATTCTTTCATTTATGATCCATGTCTTTATGTAACCTGAGTTTCATTCACACCGGACAAGACATATCGGTGGGTTTAACTCAGAAGATCTCCAGTTGATCACTCATACTTATTTTTTCCGTGCATTTTCAGCCAGAATAGTTTAGTGCTAGCTTTTTTAATCCATTCCCATCATTTCTGCAGATGTTCCTCAAATATTAACATAGACAATTCCGGAATGTCAGCCAATTTTGTCTCCCTCTTGTAATGCCAAACCAATAATTTGCTGGCAAAATGTAACCTAAAGTGTGTCAACGTATAATGTCAGGACAGGAGCATCTTCAACCAGATACCTCCTTCTCAAAGCAGCTAAGACCAGCCAACCAGTTTACCAAGCTTTTTTGGTAACATACTTAGTAACAGATGTATAGTAAAATGCAATGTAAGTCGCTTTGGATAAAAGTTCCTGCCAAATGTATAAATGTAATGTAAAATGCTTCCTTCTGGTGCCATACTTATCTTGTACACACACACGCACACGCACACGCACACACACACACACACACACACACACACACACACACACACACACACACACACACACACACACACACACACACACACGTAGGCCTTCTGTACCTTTAAAGATCGGGTAACATGCTATTTCATGCATTCTGGTTTCTTTACACTGTTAAACGTGCTGGATTCTCATGCTTAACATGGTCAACTTGTTAAAAAACGAGTTGGACGTATGACGTAGTATTTCTGTGCTCGATACACTCCCCCAGCACTCCAACTTGTTTCGGAAAGTTTTTTATTATTCTTGATCCCTGTTTCGCAACGGGGAAATTTTATTCCTTTTATTGGCCATTCTCCCGGAAAAGCATGCCCGCGGAAAGGCGAAAGAAATAGCCCACCCCCACTCCAAACAATGAGCGATTGGAAGACTTGCTTATCAAGATTGGCTTTGCTGTGGGCCTGCAACTGCAGCTCGTAACTCTTGCGATAGTGAAGTTTAGGTGTCTCTTTGTTCACGGCATTTAATAATAAAAAAAAATCATTTGCAGTCTAGAGCTCCAGCAACTTGTGTTTGTCCGGAAATATGCGTACACCTGTATCTCTCTTTTATAAACTTGATCAAACTAAATACCTTTCAAAGATACAATGTATATACAACGTGTGCATGCAGTCAGCTAGCGGATATGACAGATGTGTGACAGTCAGCGGAGACTCGCGGTACAGTGGACATGAGCCGTGAAAGACAGGCTTGCGTGCATGCCAATTACATGTTTACTTGCGGCTTTTTGTGTGTACTGACAACTGTGATGTTATTGCCCGTGTTGATGGCAACAGAAGATTGGATTGCCGGTCACGGCAATCTTGCGAAAAATGGCGGATTCTGGTCTCTGGCCCGTCAATCACTTCACCTTTAGTTTTTTGTGAAGACACAGGACATGATTTGGGTGAGAGACTGAGGATGCACGAAATTAAGGCTGGGTTATACTCAACGCCTCCGCTAGTTCGCTTGGGTGCGGACGCCAAATATGACGTCATCGCGGTGTTCGAGGCATTCGCTTTGGGTGGGCGCGAGCTCATTTCGCGTGGTGGCGTGCACAATTTTTTTTTGTGACTTATGCGAACAGTTCGCCCGGCGCCGCAGTCAACATGAACAGCTTTAAAGAGATTTGAAATGTTGAATGCTCGTGTTGTGTGCAGTGATGTAGAACACAACAGCAGAGATAAATATTTCAGATATATTGATTCTATTGTTTTGCTCAGTTTGCATGAACTCTGTCCCACTCACAAAACTGTCTCACTCTCACTGTGTCCAGCATGAGGTCAAAGAGATAGCACTGCTGCAGTCCTCTCTGTTATCATCAATACAACTGTCTCACTCTCACAGCTTTATCACTCTCACTGTGTCTCCAGCCTGAGGTCAAAGAGATATCTCTGCTTCAGTCCTTTCTGTTATCATCAATAGAACTGTCTCACTATTATCGCTGCTTTACTCTCACAGCGGTCTCACTGTGTGTCCAGCCTGAGGAGGTCAAAGAGATAGCACTGCAGCAGTTCTCTTTCTTATAATCAATACAAATGTCTCACCCTCATTGTGTGTCCAGTCTGTAGAGGTCAAAGAGATATCACTGCAGCGTTATTCTGTCATCATCAATACACCTGTCTCACTCTCACCGCGTGTCCACGCTGTGGAGGTCAAAGAGATATCACTGCTTCAGTCCTCTCTGTTATCATCAATACAACTGTCTCTCTCTCAGTGCGTGTTCACCCTGTGGAGTTCAAAGAGATATCCCTGCTTCAGTCCTCTCTGTTGTCATTAATACAACTGTCTCAGTCACACAGTTGTCTCTTTCTCACTGTGTGTCCACCCTGTGGAGGGCAAAGAGATATCTCCGCTTCAGTCCTCTCTGTTATCATCAATACAACTGTCTCTCTCTCACATATGTATCACTCTCACCGTGCGTCCAGTCTGAGGAGGTCAAAGAGATATCTCTGATTCAGTCCTCTCTGTTATCATCAATACAACTGTCTCGCTCTCAAAGCTGTTTCACTCTCAGTGCGTGTACACCCTGTGGAGTTCAAAGAGATATCCCTGCTTCAGTCCTCTCTGTTGTCATTAATACAACTGTCTCAGTCACACAGTTGTCTCTTTCTCACTGTGTGTCCACCCTGTGGAGGGCAAAGAGATATCTCCGCTTCAGTCCTCTCTGTTATCATCAATACAACTGTCTCAGTCACACAGTTGTCTCTTTCTCACTGTGTGTCCACCCTGTGGAGGGCAAAGAGATATCTCCTCTTCAGTCCTCTCTGTTATCATCAATACAACTGTCTCGCTCTCACATATGTATCACTTTCACCGTGCGTCCAGTCTGAGGAGGTCAAAGAGATATCTCTGCTTCAGTCCTCTCTGTTATCATCAATACAAATGTCTCTCCCTCATTGTGTGTCCAACCTGTAGAGGTCAAAGAGATATCACTGCAGCGTTCTTCTGTCATCATCAATACACCTGTCTCACTCTCACCGCGTGTCCACCCTGTGGAGGGCAAAGAGATATCTCCGCTTCAGTCCTCTCTGTTATCATCAATACAACTGTCTCGCTCTCAAAGCTGTTTCACTCTCAGTGCGTGTCCACCCTGTGGAGTTCAAAGAGATATCCCTGCTTCAGTCCTTTCTGTTATCATCAATACAACTGTCTCTCTCTCACATATGTATCACTCTCACCGTGCGTCCAGTCTGAGGAGGTCAAAGAGATATCTCTGATTCAGTCCTTTCTGTTATCATCAATACAACTGTCTCTCTCTCACATATGTATCACTCTCACCGTGCGTCCAGTCTGAGGAGGTCAAAGAGATATCTCTGATTCAGTCCTTTCTGTTATAATCAAAACAACGGTCTCACTCTCACAGCTGTTTCACTCTCAGTGCGTGTCCACCCTGTGGAGTTCAAAGAGATATCCCTGCTTCAGTCCTCTCTGTTGTCATTAATACAACTGTCTCAGTCACACAGTTGTCTCTTTCTCACTGTGTGTCCACCCTGTGGAGGGCAAAGAGATATCTCCGCTTCAGTCCTCTCTGTTATCATCAATACAACTGTCTCGCTCTCAAAGCTGTTTCACTCTCAGTGCGTGTACACCCTGTGGAGTTCAAAGAGATATCACTGCTTCAGTCCTCTCTGTTATCATCAATACAACTGTCTCTCTCTCAGTGCGTGTTCACCCTGTGGAGTTCAAAGAGATATCCCTGCTTCAGTCCTCTCTGTTGTCATTAATACAACTGTCTCAGTCACACAGTTGTCTCTTTCTCACTGTGTGTCCACCCTGTGGAGGGCAAAGAGATATCTCCGCTTCAGTCCTCTCTGTTATCATCAATACAACTGTCTCGCTCTCAAAGCTGTTTCACTCTCAGTGCATGTCCACCATGTGGAGTTCAAAGAGATATCCCTGCTTCAGTCCTCTCTGTTGTCATTAATACAACTGTCTCAGTCACACAGTTGTCTCTTTCTCACTGTGTGTCCACCCTGTGGAGGGCAAAGAGATATCTCCTCTTCAGTCCTCTCTGTTATCATCAATACAACTGTCTCGCTCTCACATATGTATCACTTTCACCGTGCGACCAGTCTGAGGAGGTCAAAGAGATATCTCTGCTTCAGTCCTCTCTGTTATCATCAATACAAATGTCTCTCCCTCATTGTGTGTCCAACCTGTAGAGGTCAAAGAGATATCACTGCAGCGTTCTTCTGTCATCATCAATACACCTGTCTCACTCTCACCGCGTGTCCACCCTGTGGAGGGCAAAGAGATATCTCCGTTTCAGTCCTCTCTGTTATCATCAATACAACTGTCTCGCTCTCAAAGCTGTTTCACTCTCAGTGCGTGTCCACCCTGTGGAGTTCAAAGAGATATCCCTGCTTCAGTCCTCTCTGTTGTCATTAATACAACTGTCTCAGTCACACAGTTGTCTCTTTCTCACTGTGTGTCCACCCTGTGGAGGGCAAAGAGATATCTCCTCTTCAGTCCTCTCTGTTATCATCAATACAACTGTCTCGCTCTCACATATGTATCACTTTCACCGTGCGTCCAGTCTGTGGAGGTCCAAGAGATATCTCTGCTTCAGTCCTCTCTGTTATCATCAATACAACTGTCTCACTCTTACTGCTGCTTTACTCTAATAGCTTTCTCAGTGTTTGTCCATCATGCGGAGGTAAAAGTGATATCACTGCATCATTCTTCTGTCATTATCAATACAGCTGTCTCATTCTCACAGCGGTATCATTCCCACTGTGTATCCAGATTGAGGCCAAAGAGATATCACTGCTGCAGTCCTCTCTGTTATAATCAATACAGCTGTCTCATTCTTACTGCTGTCTCAATTTCAAAGTGTGTCCCGTCTGAGGTCAAAGAGATATCACTCATTCCTCTGTTATCGTCAATACAAGCTGTCTCACTGTTCTCTAACTGCTGTCTCACTCTCACGGTTCCTAACTTTCATTGCTGTTTCAGTCAAACAATTTCAAAGGAAATAACAACAGAAACCATGAAATAGAAGTGTGTAAATGTGGAGGGTTTAATACAGCCAGCAAACACCTATTTAAACTCCTTTAATTTTACTATAGTTGTGTAACATGGGAGGACTGTTCATAAAACCCCCACTGTGTGTGCACAAGCACTGTGTGGTTATTGTCATGTTAATACAGGAATGTCTGCCACTGTTTGTCACCCCTTGCTCTTGTTTAAACTTCAGCTCTTTTCTTACTGACTGTAGCCTCCAGTCATATGTACATCTATCTTTACCTGTATCCCAGCATCTTCATTCTAGCACAGCCTCAGGCATCATATAGAGGGCATGCATTGACATCACTTTTCCACGTGAAAACGCCAGGTCACACCCCCTTGAGTGTCAAAACACTCAGTAAAATCCTTGCATTCTATTATTTAATTGGACAGTAATCCTCGCCTTTTTTTTTCATTTTACTTGCCAACTCTATCAGATTGGAATTGATGAGAGCTGTTAGACAGCTCAGGTTGACCAGATCTGAGATCAGTTATCAACAATATTGGCAGCACTAAATACAGCTTGTACTTTAGGTAATTGTTTCGAGACCTTTAATACACACCATGGAAAAAACTACTGAGCTACAGACCTCGGGGACATCAATGGCGAATATGGTCATGAGAAGAATGGGGCGTTTTTTCCCCGCCCACATGTAGAAATTGAATATTCAAGCTGTTCATTCATTTTTCTACTCCTGAAGGAAAAACATGAATCAAGATTTTTTTTGGGGAAAAACAAACAATTGAACAAATGATACATAGATTGTTAAGTTATAGTTAGGGTCCAGTTTTGTTTTGGTTAATAATTGTATTTTATAATTTGTAGTTAAAGTTTCTCTTCAAATCACTATTCATAACAATAGTGAAGATATACTAAGTAAACACAACGGAAGACTGCAGAAAGCTGTTGAAAAATGCTAGATTTGCTGGATTTGCTGTTATCGTGTGTATGTGGATCATTTGATACGTTGCTGAGTCAGCGGTTACTCTCAGTGCTGATAATCAGGACCTTCATTGAACTTTCTTACAAAACTCAACATAATGTTGATCTTAGTTTCGTTTCTTGAGGCTTAAAGGGATAAATGCCTAAAAAAAAACTTCCATTATTTACTCTGACATGCCATTCCAGATTTTCACTGTATGAATTCCTTTCTTCAGCTGAACACAAATATGAAGAAAGTCTGTACATTGGGAGTGAATGGCACCCAAATTGTTGCTGTTGTTAAAGCTCTTGAAGGGGTTATGACTAGGGCTAGACCAGAATATGTGTATATTCGTAACGTGGGTTGGCATTCGATTTTCAATTTTGAGATTCAAATATTCTTTTTTTCTAACATCTGGCATCCCCCGCGAAGCGGTTCTCATTCGTGCTTGAATAAGAATCGCCTATGAGTGAAAGTCATGATTTAGTTAATTTGGATGAGAAGACAAAAATGGGGAAGACCTCATGTGTGGGAACACTTAAAATTCAGTGAGGACAAGACAAAGGTTTTGTGCAATATGCGAATTGAAATAGCACATCAAGTTTGAAAGATCAGAGGAGATATGATAAGAATGTAGAACACTTGCTGTGTTATGAACTGCCATATCTGCTCTCATTACCAGAGGGGAAAACAGATCTGAAAAGAAGCGCAGTTTTCCACTTTTTATTTTAAAAACAACACATTGATGAAAGTTAGGTATGATAATTTTTTATAATATCATATTTGAGCTCTTAAAAAACTAATATTTGAATATTATGATAAATTATTATAATAAAGACATAATTTTTACGTTTTTATTTAGTCCCAATTTCACATCAATCTTATAATTATCTTTAAATATTCATATCAAATTTATTTTATATCCTGTATATAGGTACTTAAATATTGAAAAAATACATTTCTTTGAATAGCATTTGAAATTTGAACATTTGTGCACATCCCTACGTTTTTTTACCATAAATTGTGTACACAGATTGCATTACATCTAAAACAAACCATAAAATTCGTTTTAGAAGTGTCATTTGACCCCTTTAAGTCACAGAATTCTGCGTCAGCAACTAGTTATAAGGACTCAATGTGCTGCACTGTTGATTAATGTCACACAAAAACAATCACAACCCCGACAAACGCACTTCACATAAACATGCAGCTCTGTCTAATCCACCTACTCTTAATATTCTTAGCACAGAGCGATTTTTTTCATACCCCTGATATTATTTCATTTTAAGGTTACTTGTTCGGACAGCAAGTAAAATTCTCTCTCACTTGCCCATACATAACATTCACTTGTGGCGGACAAGCAGTAATGTCAAACCCTGAACATACAGTATGTATATATATATATAATAATGATACAAACTTTTTATTATTCTCATTAAAACACCAATTGTAAAAGATCCAACTTGTTCTTGAATTATGAAGTCATTTGAATGATGCAAATGTGCAAATCATCTGTGTTTTGATAACAAACACTATAATCAGTTTAAATTGGTTGTCGCTATATACTGCAAGTGTTATGTCAGAGCTTCTGATGACAACATTAATGATTGAGCTCAGTGTGTGTATCAGATGATTCTGAGGCTCCTGTCAAGCACATTCTATACATATCCTCAATTTGAACATTACACTTTCTTATTTTTCATAGAATTTGAAATAATTAAAGAAGAGGAAGAAAGGAAGGTTAAATAATGGTGTTGTCTGTTTCTTATAGGGCATTCTTTCACTATTATGGGTTTATAACTATAACAAAGGTAAAGTAAAAAAATTGCTTTTACTTTGTGTTTTTATATATGTATTAGTTTATTCAACAAGATTGTGAATGTAAAAATCTAGAAGAAAGACTGGCCTACAAAATTGGCCTACGATACAGATTTTAATTCTATTGCACTATCGCGATAATGCATGTTGATGACGCAATATACCCGCGAAATTTAGAGCCACGAGCTGCAGCCGGCTGCAACGAATCATTATATTCGTCATCTTGAATAAACATGGCTGAAAGCGTCAGCGAAACAGAGGAGCTTGTGACAAAGACCGGTGCAACATCTATTATTTGGACTTGGTTTGAATTTAAGCCGTCCGACGAGCAGCAGAAAAATATACTCTTTAGAGTGTGTGGGGCAAAAGTTCCAGCTAAGAGCGGTAACATGACTAATCTGTTCTACAATGATAGATTCACGCTTCATTTAAGAAAAACGTCTAAGATACGTGCAGATATTTAACTTGAGTTTATTATAGGAGTAGTGTTGTCAAAAATATCGATATTTCGATAAATATCGATACTGAAATATCTGAACGATACCAATACTAATTTCCCGAAGTATCGATACTCCGATCCTAGCCGAGCTGTCACTTTCACTTATCTCCAAAGGTGCGTTGACAAACAGCACACGTGACCGCAGTGCCTGTCACGTGTCTCGTCTCATTCGCTCTGGTTAAATAGCAAAAGTGAAGTGAATATAAATATGGCGTGTGCGGCGCCTCCGCAACCGGCTTTGATTGATAAAGAACACAGCAAGAGTGCTATCTGGAAATATTTGGGATATGAAGCAAATGAACATGGAAAGCCGAAGGACACAAACAAGCCAATATGCAAGAGTCGCTACAGAGCAGTGCTAACAAAAGGCGCTAACACCTCTAATATAGCAATATGAGTGTTGTCTCGTTTTTCACCGTAATTCGTAAAGTCCGACTGAGGAATCTTTAACTGTGAATCTTTAAATACTTTAACTGTGGTCAAATGTAAATTAACTTGTGCTTAATCAATTTAATTAAAAAAGGATTACTTCAATTCTGTAATTTGTCTTCATGTCGATCCAGTGAGCATTGTTTTCGGGTGTGATGCACGCAAGTTTGCGTGTGTGGATCGGTGATATGTGAATCCGGCATTAAAATATGTTCATCAAATAATGTTATGTATTAACCAGCATTTATGAACGATGAGCAATGCATTTGCTACAGTATATTTTAATCTTTGATGACAGTATGTAATAAAATACAACGGATCATGTTTGCTCTGGTCCAATGAAAAAAAATATTAACAGATAGAACTTTGGATTTGAATTAGTACATGTATTAGTAAATGTTAGTTTAAATTAACTTTTTAATTAAGATTAATACATGTTTAGGAAGTATTTTTCATTGTTTATTCATGTAACAAATATCTATTACCATTAACTTAAATTCTCAGATTAGTAACATGTCAAAAGTGTGGTCAAAAAAACAATGTTTATTAAAGTATAGCATTCTCTTGTAGCACCAGAAATAAGATGAGACCCGACCTGCAACAGTACATAATGCGTAACAACACACATTATGAAGAATTATAATGCATTTTACCCTTTAATAACTCTTTATAATACATTATACATGTTATATTTATCTTTAAATAATAATACTAAAATAAATTACCACCTTAATGTTGTGGCAGTTTTTTCTCTGTGGTATCGAAAATGGTATCGAGTATCGATATTTTTCAAGGTATCGTATCGAAGTAAGAAATTCCAGTATCGTGACAACACTATATAGGAGAGTGCGCAGGCGCCCACTCGCGCATACCCGCAAGCCGCTCCACTTTCCTCGTCTCGCGCCTGCATTTCACTATCAAGTTATTAATAGCTATAACGCACACTCGCTGTGTTTGGGTACTTACCGGTGGCGAAATTGTGTCAGTAATTGAGCAACTGGATGTCGGTGAGTCAGTATGGCACAGTGCCGCTCTCTCCAGTGATACTCCACAAAGACCGCAGCGAGCGCGCCGAGAAAAGTCGCATTGTAAAATGAAGAGATTTCAATGAAAAAAGCTCCAAAAGTCCAGACAAACCCTGTCTACGCTTCTAGAAAAGGTCTTATCGGAGAAGTGAAATTCACGCGGTAACGTTTAAAATATCCATGTGGGGAATGGGTTTGTCGAGCTAGCTTTGGGGCTAGCAACAACCAGCCAGCTGTTCGCGCGGCATTCCTGTATAAACTTACTTTCATTTAGCACTTTATAATGTTTTCATTTGAAGTATATGTGCACTACACTTGGAAGAATTTTCTTTATTTAAAATAGCCATGCCTAATACTGGAAGTATATCCCTAATTCACAGTGTCCGTTCCTTTATTATCAAGACACCAGTTTTAATTTCATTAGGAGAACAAAATGTTTCAAAACCAAATGCGTTACCTCGGCTGCAGGTTTGAAATATGTTTTTATTTAAAGTATCTGTGCATTTACACAAAATAATTTTCTTTGCCTAATTATTACTGGAAGTATTTTCAGTACAGTGTGTGTTCCTTAACTAAAAAGACACCAGTTTTTCTGTTCTCTGCAACTTGGGAATTAAACTAAGTATAGTGACTTTTAGAAGGAAATATTTTTATATTCATCTGCAACATTTTGTTGTATAGTTACAGTTTTGCTTTTGCACAATAAATGTTCTCAAAACGACATACGTTTCTTTATTTCTTTAAAAAAAAATACATTTAGCAGTTTGGCTTTCCTAAGGTGTTCCTCTGTGTAACCTGTTCTGAAATGGTTCTATTATAATTTATATATCGCAATATATATCGTTATCGCAAGAGGCTGCAATGTATATCGCAATACGGATTTTAGGCCATATCGCCCATCCCTAGCAGAGACATTAGACATCAATGCTGAGATTGTGTTTGATAACCACACAGATGTGCTACAGAACCGACTCCACCTCATCCTACATTCAGATTGGTGTAATGCTGGGTGATATATTCCCAAAACTAAAGAAATAAACTGTACAGAGTGAGATCCACTTCACTCACTCAGTCTCGCTCTCTTTCTCTGGGTGTGTCGGACGGTATTTTATTCTTAGAATCACTGTCACTTTTTGTCTATGTGCTGTCAAACTCTCAACAATCTGTTATCATATAGAAATATTGAATTTATGTCTCTGATGGGACTCGAGCTTTGGACATCTATATTTTTAGACCATGGATGCAGATGTCCGCTGTTTTTATGTCTGAAATGTGCATAGCGGTAGGATGTGTTTGGATGGATAAAAGATTAAAATGTCTATATTTTAAACTATAAATACATTTTAAATAAATTATTTTAAATCAAAGTTTAGATGAGTTTACAGGACATCCCGTGGCTTCTCATGGCGTTTACACTCATACACAGAAATAGCACATTGGATAGAAGCTTTGTGGAATGACATCTTTGTGATGGTATTTTTAGCATGAAGTGACAGAAAGTGTTCATGATGTATTTCAGATTTCCAACCGTCTCTCTGCTCATAATTAATTTTGCTCTCTGTGCTTTCAGACCGCTGGATTCACACTTCAGATGTCACTCAGTTTTAATTCAATTCAGTTTTATTCATATCGTGCTTTTCACAGTTTTGGATTGTTGCAAAGCAGCTTTACAAACATATCACAATAGTTACTATAGTGAAGAGTTATAATGAGGAAAAATAAATATGCCAGAAAATACTTATACCACTTTGTCGAAATCTCAGTTTGTAATTGCTACTGCAGGTGATGTGCGAAGGTATTTCTTTACGTGAGTTGTGATTCGTCACCTCTCAACTGCGCAGATGAGTCTGATGTTTTGAGTCGTGTTACAGTGCAGCGGTGAGAATCTTTAACACATAATAAACACAGATAACAATGCAGAGGATATAACACAAAACAAATAAGAACATAAACATACACAAATCGCCCAAATGGAGGCTGTGTTGAAGTGTTTTGATATTATTTTTTGTGCTGGTTTGGTGCTTTGTAATTTCTCGTGGAAACACCCGTAACGTGAACCGGACCGAAGATCCCCGAACGGGGGTCTCAAATGCAGAGAGGCACGGTCAAAAATCATTATAAGTTATACCATACAACTATATATACTAGGGATGCACCGAAAGGAAAATTCGTGGCCGAAACCGAAAACCGAAAAAGAGGAAACCAAGGCCGAAACACCGAAAGAAATTAGGCCAATTATTAGTACCCTTGCATTTATGGCTAAGACTACTAACTTTACTAAAATCAAGGCATTGCCAGTGCATAAATATTAAAGTTTCAAAGAATAAATAAATTACAAATTATGCAAATATTTATTTAGCACATTGCAACAATGCACAGTATAAAATAAAATTCAACTAAGATGTTTAACTTGACCCCACTCATGTGTATATTAAATAATAATGTACAGGTCTACTGGCCTGCTGAAAAGTTGTACAATTAAATGTTCTCTTACGAAAACAAAGTGCATTTAGGTCAAGTGCATTTTACATTTTTCTCTGTAGGACTACTACAAGAAAGTGTGTCCAAACAAAGACTCCCACAGTCCATATGTTAACTGTAGAACTTTAACAACAACAAATGCACCAAGAATTGCAGATGTGCAAAGTTGATAATAAGTAGCGTAAGAATAGAATAACCTACTTATTCTGTCGTCTGAAGCGCTATGATGTTCATGAACGGAATTTGGAGAAAAACGTGTTTAAAGTTAAGTTATGAAAATAAAAGCCCAACAGTCCAATATCACAAGTAAAAAACACTTTACAGTGGTAAGAGACTTACTCTCATAACAATTTAGTAAAAAAAAACATTTCCTAGTGTTGAAGTCTATAAAAATACTGTACAAAACCGTTGGAATAAAACGAAAGTAAGGAAAATGGTGCAGCGCACATTTAAAGAAAGAGAGCTCTGCCATTATCACTACACAAGGAAACTAACAAACATTACGGACATCAACTAATAAGCAGTGAAGCAAGTTTTAAGTTGTTTATCATGTGTATAGTGTCTGGACTTTTGATCATCTCTTGTATATTTTGCGATCGCGGTCCGGCTCACGTGAGCAGCGGAGGGATGATAACTCCTGGTGCTGTAGATGGGGGGCTCTGTCACCTCGCGAAAACATTGTATAAAAAACTTTGCATGCCATAGTTTACACAGGACTGGCGGGAAATGTGCATTATTACATCTTCATTCTTAATATTATGTGGTTTACTTTGATAGGTGAACTGTCGTTCCCACGTCCCAGCGCAACATCCAACGGGTTTTCCCAAATCGCATCACATGTCTAGTCAGTACAAATGACAACGACACGCAGATCGCTTCGCGAGCATATCACACTGAAGGGAAACGGGTGTTTACAAATTGCCCTCATTGTAATTTGCCAGAATGACGGGCGGCCATCAGATTTTTCCGTCAGTGGTAGAAAAAAATCTGTCAACGACAAAGAATTTTTGGGATTACGCGATTTCTGGTTCACACACGTAAAGGAATATTGGTCGCACTGTAGAGCCCTGAGGGTGCATGCAATTTAGGAGACACTTTAGTGCTGCGATTAAAGGAATAACGTCCGCTACAGATGCATCAAAGGAGCGGTATCTGTTTGTGTCATCACAACATTTCGGCCGAAAATTTTCGGTGGCCGAATATTCGGTACATCCCTAATATATACTGTATGCAAAGCCTTGCAATCATGTCCGGGATATAAATCCGTAAATTTGAGTAAATTCGCAGGCTTCACTTGTCCGTGCATATTCGCGCCACTTGAAATACAGATGTGGTGAGGTCATTTCTAAATCACACGAGGTCTGCAGATAATACTAATCCCATGCGAATAGGTCTTAAATTACATTTATCATAATTAATATAACAAAGAGAGAAGGAACAACCGATGAAACTGTACACGTCTGTATTAACACAACAAGGGAGCTACGGTTTTGTGTTATCTATTGAATTATTGAAATGTCTAACAAGTTCAGAAGAAAGAAAAGCGATGTCTGGATTTGTTTACAATCCTTCACGCCACCTTTGAAATGCCTTGCCAATATTAATTCTTGTTTTCGCACGAGTCCGATCACATTCTCTGTTTCTTTGTTAACTGTTAGCAGTTCGTTCTTTCTTGTTTTTCACAAACGATGAATCCCCATATGTCAACACTGCTTGGCATTTATAAGTAAAAGTACTGAACGCCGCCATAAATAATACTAAACGTTTTCTGAAATCCTACCCAACAGTTGTGAGTACACACTACAAATCGCCTGTCACTCGCAGCATGCACGCGCTGGCTAGCAGCGGGATCCTCTTTGTTCTGTGTACGAATGTAACGAATTGACGAAAGATACCATATAAGGATCATCGACAAGGTGAAATTGAAAGTCGACCCGACAGGGCACATTACAAACCATTATTACAAGCTTTCCATAGTGAATCCCGCAAGGGTAGTGACACAGTTTTAAAACACAGTTCTTTCATGTTATTGCTCAATAATTGGTTTTACCAAATTTTTACTCAAAATAACTTACAGACTTGACTACCTCGGTGACTTCACCAGGGGAGATGGACGGGTCCGCCTCCGAGCCCTCACCCTCTGCTTCCTCATTGGAAGACGTGACGGCGGGATTGAGGAGATCCTCGAAATATTCCTTCCACCGCCCGATGATATCCCCAGTGGAGGTCAACAGCTGCCCACCTCCACTGTAAACAGGATTGGTAGGGCACTGCTTCCAGTGGACTCGTCCATCTTCCGAGCTGAAGTCACCGAGGTAGTCAAGAAACTCCTCGGTGGCAGGGCACCGGGGGTGGACGAGATCCGCCGAGTACCTCAAGTCTCTGGATGTTGTGGGGCTTTCTTGGCTGACACGCCTCTGCAGCATTGCGTGGCGATCGGGGACAGTGCCTTTGGACTGGCAGACCGAGCAGGTGGTCCCTCTTTTTAAGAAGGGGGAACAGAGGGTGTGCTCCAACTATCGGGGATCACACTTCTCAGCCTCCCCGGGAAAGTCTATGCAAGGGTACTGGCAAGGGGAATCCGGCCGATGGTAGAACCTGATTCAGGAGGAACAGTGTGGTTTTCGTCCCGGTCGGGGAACACTTGACCAGCTCTATACCCTCTCCAGGGTGCTGGAGGGTGCATGGGAGTTTGCCCAACCAATCCACATGTGTTTTGTGGATTTGGAGAAGGCATTCGACTGTGTCCCTCGCGGCATCATATGGAGGGTGCTCCGGGAGTATGGGATTCGGGACCCTTTGCTAACGGCTATCCGGTCCCTGTACAGCCGGAGCAGGAGCTTGGTTCGCATTGCCAGGAGTAAGTCAGACTTATTCCCGGTGCGGGTTAGACTCCGGCAGGGCAGCCCTTTGTCGCCGGTTCTGTTCATAATTTTTATGGACAGAATTTCTAGGCGCAGCCAGGGGCCGGAGGGGGTCGGGTTTGGGGCCAGCTGAGGTGGCTCGGGCATCTATTCCGGATGCCCCCTGGACGCCTTCCCGGGAAGGTGTTCTGGGCATGTCCCACCAGGAGGAGACCCCGGGGAAGACCTAGGACACGCTGGAGGGACTATGTCTCCCGGCTGGCCTGGGAACGCCTCGGTGCCCCCCCGGAAGAGCTGGAGGAAGTGTCTAGGGAGAGGGAAGTCTGGGCATCCCTGCTTAGACTACTGCCCCGCGACCCGGCCCCGGATAAAGCGGAAGAAAATAGATGGATGGATGGAACTTACAGACTGCCACTTTAAAGCAGTTTTTAGAGGTTTGATGAATACTGATGAAACGTAACAAAGTTTAATAATAATCGTTTTTGCAAGTACTACCACTCACTGTAAGACAAAAGACTAGATTTACTAAATGGGGCAAATTGAAAAAAGTGTGGATGGGTGTGGATGTTTTTAATGCTGTGATTGTGTTTCAGAGGGATGTATTTTGATATTCAGGAGGCAATGGTTTATCTGAATGAATAATCAATGGAAAATAGAGGACATGATAGAGGACAGTCATGTGATGCGGTGTCTGTGTATGACTGTGGTGGTGGTGCTTTAACTCATGTAAAAATGTGCAGTGCTCCCTGCCTATCCTCTTTAACCTGCTCGCTAACAAAAACAAAGAAATCTCCATCAAGTCACCAATTGAACTGTTTACCACCTAACCACACGCACACCTTATGCACATGCTTAGTTTTGATTTGCATTTTGTGTCGGGTAGTTTTCTGGGGTTGCACTTGTAACTCTTGCGTCTTGTGTTTCAGCACACAACTGTGGACGGCTACAGCGATACACCACCAGCACCACCCACCAAATCATCAAGTCGACAGAGTCTCCCGCGCTGCAGGAACTCTGTGGCATCCATACCGGACGAGCAGCCTCACATCGGCAACTACAGACTGCTCAAAACCATCGGCAAGGGAAACTTTGCTAAAGTTAAACTCGCCCGGCATGTTTTAACTGGTCGAGAGGTGAGACACATGATGATTCATCATTCAAAACTCGTGTTAGTTGTTTCTTGCTTTAACGTACAAATGAAGAGCATGGCATCTTTACAGAGTTGTGTCATTATTCTTATTGCTTGAGTTGTAAGCACTTCGAAGACAGCACATATACATTTCATGAAGTAATTATGAAAATTCCCCCCTTGAAATCAATTCATAGAAAAGGTCATTTCTCACCCTTCATCAGATTGGTTGTCATTCTTCCTCACCAAACTGCTTTATTTCACCCCAGTTACTGCAACTTTTGTCTCGACATGACAAACTCATGTAAAGAAGATTGATTATAATCAGGCCATCACACGGATTGACTTACCGGAAGATTGGTAGGAGTCTTATGAGATCTAAAATTGGATTTGTTAAAGCAGGCTCTTATCTCACACTAGAAAGTGCATCCATTATTTACGGGATGTACGCCAGAAGCTCTCGGGACCACCAGAGAATCACCTTACGTAACGTGAAGATTTCCACTCATCATATACATGAGTTCACATGTGTAGCTCAGCTATGCGAAAGTTGTGTTATCAATGCAAAAGGGTGTGGGTTTGATTCTCAGGGAACTCATGTACTGATCAAATGTATACCGAAATCATCTGGCAAATGCATTAATGTAATGTGTCTGCTTTTCAGGTGGCTGTGAAGATCATTGATAAAACACAACTCAATCCCACTAGTCTACAGAAGGTGAGATATAATTTTATATTCTTCATGACATGATTGTGGATTTGTTTCTTGGGTGGGTATCAATAGAAGATCCACTAAAATAAACGAAGCCGTCTCAGAATGCTGAATCATGATAAATACCATTCTTTATCAAAAACACCACAAACAATGAGTTAAACGTGTTCAGTGTGTCGATCTGCTGAAGTCAATATTCAGTATATGAAAGTATCATAGCAGTGATCATGTGTCTGCCGGTTCAGCTATTAGAACTTATGTATGTGGTGAATTTAAAAGTAGGGGTGCACACGACTAGTCAAATATTCGAGAATGTAAAACGCTATTCGCTACAGAAGACACTATTAAAATGCTTGCTCTTATTTAACACTTCTTCGCTTCATCCCTAATTACCTTATACATGGTTTGTACGGGTGCTGAAAATCATGAAACATTATTGATGTTTAATGTGATGTTTTCAAGGTTTAAAAAATGCTTGGATTCGGGATAAAGGGCTTGAAACTGCTTGACATTTTAATTGCTCATTGTTGGTGCGTTGCTATTTTGAGGCCACTTACCGAAATGGAACCTGGTCTAATGTCAATGGCGCAATATGTTTTTGTTTATTTAAAGAGCTCGTTAGTAATATGCGCCTGTAGGTGGGTGCATAGCTCGCGTACATTCTGCTTATTACACACAGAGGGACGCAGAGCAGCACACAAACATGCCAAATATAAAAATGTAATAGATGGCCATGTAAGAGATTATAATTGTGTACATAAAGATAAAAAATCAGGTTTGTCATGTAGATGGTCTGCTCGCACGCTTTAACCTAGGAGAAGCGTCCAGTCTTTGCTCATGCAAATTCTGCCATGTAAATAGCGAGTCCACCATTCAGTGACCGAACTGGCTCTTAAAGTGAATGAGAGATGAGACTCGGATTGGTTTACTCTGTGTTTTGCCCAAAACACACCCATGACTCATTAAGAAAATAGGGACAAGCCTTTTAGACCATGTGCCTGGTGCGCTGACCGTTTTCTGTCCTTAAACTAGCAAAAGTGGATTCGGACACGTTAGTGCACTTGCACCCTGCGCTTTAGACCATGCACCCAGATCGTTAAAATAGAGCCCCTCGTTAGGCGGAAATGCAATTGCTATTTAAACATGACATGAAAATGATAACTGCCATGGACTGAAACTAGCATAAAACACTTGTTAAACAATACAATTCAGGCCCTGGAAGCTCTTGTAAATGGTAGTACATTTTGGGAAGCATGTAAAATGTAGGCCTATTTAATTTGCCAGATAGTCAACAATTTAAGTTGGGAATGTCATTTTAGGATATATTTATAAAAAATTCATCACTTTTTGTGATAAAGTATATATACTGTAAAAGCATGAAAACACACATTGAAAGAACTGGAGAAGTCCTGTAATTTGACTTTGTAAAAGATATAAGAACCCTAATACACATGAAAATTAATTTGTATTTGAAAATTAAATCTTTATTCACTCACATCGCAAGTTAATTTAAACGTTTTTTTAATCGTGGATCACCTGGATTGTGTGTTATGCTCACATCACCATATCAAAAAGAAAAAAACAAGTATAAAAATACCAACGTAATATAAAATGATTTCCATTATTTTATTTATTTCCATATCTTAAGAGATGTTCTGCGTGAATTCATGTTTCTTTTTAAAAAAATTACACCAACTACTGCTAATTTAAGTTTGAAACATGAAAGTAATTAATTTGGCTTTAGAATAAGACTAGTACCCTTTCCATACATTAAAGCCTGTGTTTTCCACCCAAGAACAGGGTCATCACATTCAAGTTATAGCTTGTAAATACATTTCTAGCTGAAAATTGGCTTCTGTGTTTTACAATTTTTTCAATTTTACAATGAAATCACAAAGAGAACAACATTTATGTGCGGTGCTGATCAGTTGAATTAGTTAATATCTTCCTCAGATGACGGTCACATAATATACGGGCAAACAAGCAAATGGAGGATTTTTTGAGGTCTTCACTCACACGGTATGGATAAATAAATTAAATAAATAAAAACTATTAACTTAATTTAAATAAATGAATATTCAAAATTCATTTTTTTATGCGCTCGAATATTGGAATATGATTTTATTGAAAAATGCCCATCCCTAGATAAAATAAGTATTTTTCGTATGTAGCGTTCTTGTTATATCCCAGTGAAATCTGTGCAATGGATTTAAATGGGTCAAATGTATTGCTTTCTCCCGAGGGTTTTGTTTCCTGTAGCCATGCGTGTGTCAAGCTTTACTTTATATGTACTTCTGCAGCGTCTTGAGTTTTGATCTGGACTATTCATTAATCAACATGTCATACTGCCTGATGAATCCTCACATTTAATTTAGAATAAGGTTCATTTTAATCTCTGATCTGCAGAGTTTTTCCTGGGTCAAAGTTGGTCTTCGAACAAAGTCATTCAGTTAGATGTACCCTATTCTTGGAATGCGAGTCCAATACGGATAATCAATCAATGTAAAACCTTTTTCAAGTTATATA
The DNA here is from genome assembly GCA_029783895.1 of Triplophysa bombifrons. Taxonomy (NCBI): domain Eukaryota; kingdom Metazoa; phylum Chordata; class Actinopteri; order Cypriniformes; family Nemacheilidae; genus Triplophysa; species Triplophysa bombifrons. The sequence continues at coordinate 1,618,993 of JAPMJR010000028.1, read as the reverse complement.
ATGGATATAAAAATTATGTGACACAGATATTACCTGTCACTCTCAAACTTGCAAAAAAGCTGTAAGTTGTCCACTGGCCTGCATGGATTTTTCTTTTGCCATACTTGATATATATCAGTATCAGTAAATTTACTATTGCAAACCCTTGTTTTAAATAACAGTTCTTATTAAATGTAATTGAATTAGCAGCTAGCTAACAACGAGAGACAACAAATCTCTACTGCAGACAACAAACATGTGCTTTGTTCTGGTTTTGTCCTCTCTCCTGTCTATACTGGGAATTACTACACGTTGTCCTATGGGGCGGTACAGTGGGTCTGTGGTTAGCACTGTTGCCTCACAGCAAGAAGGTCTCGTGCTTGATCCCGGCTGGGACGAGAATCCTTTCTGTTGTTCTCCCTGTGTTAGCGTGAGTTTACTCCGGTTTACTCCCACAGCCCAAAGACATGTGATTGAGGATTCCAAATTGTCCCTGGTGTATGCAGCCTTGTGTATGGATTGACTCGCCATGAATGAAGCCTGAGGACACGAGGATGCAGCCTTCCCAAACGAGACACAACAGAATAGACAGCAGTGGGCGAGGCTTGTGTTTTCCATTGCGATTGGATGTATAAAAACAAAGCATTTTGAAATGAAGCTAGCAGCAGATGGACATTTAAATGGAAGGAGTTAACGGCTCTGCCCTGCCCGAGCCGTCTAACTGAAATCATCTGAGACGGATTGCCACGAGACGGCGGAAGTGCATTTTCATATTTTGAAAAAAGATTATGAGGGCACATGAATTTGAAAAAGTTACATACCCACACAAAATATTTACAACAAATACGTCAATGATCCATGGAAAAAAAGAATTTTCATTTTTTATTTAATTTCAAGCGGTACTAAATTTTATTTAGTACCTTGCTCTTTCCTGCAGTCATCACAAGCGCGGCTCATAAATCACATTCAATGATCAAATAAATCAGCCTCCAAAGATGTTTCAATGTAGGAAAAACCCTGATCTGGCCCAGATAACCAATAATATACAAGTGTGTGTGTCACATGAGGAATCATATGAGGGATTGCGCTCAAACACACACAAAGTGTACTGCAGGAAGTGACACGCTTGTGTCTGTCGAATGTCACTGTGGACGATTTTAGAAGTATTGTTCTTTAAATAGACCACCGGTCTGTGCTGGGTATGTGCCAACAACAATTCTTTGTTTATTCCGCTATCTCTCTGTTTCTCCATCTGCTCAATAAACACAGAAAACTTCACCAACAAACATCATCATCTCCTCATTCACAGATCATTAGATACAAACGAAAACCATTAAGTCCTCATGCGCATCACATCGAGTCGGATAGATTTCAGGTTGTGTGTGGATGGTGCTCAGAAATCTCAGTCTGCTTAGTCCAAGATCGATGAATGTGCTGGAGGTTTTCTCTTCGTGACTTTATAACACAGACTGTAGGTGTGTATTCCGAGATCAAATACTGTAAACTAGTGATGC